>OX451741.1:250784858-251411084 GCA_948472305.1 Vicia faba | reverse complement strand
TAAATTTCCCCACAGAGTCTCAATCAATATAATTTATGGAAATTCTCTTTCCCAACTGAGTTTGTTCCTCCGAAATTGAGGAAAGAGACCCTGTAGAGTTTCTTCTCTTTAGAAAATTCAATTTCCCTAAGAGAGTTAGTTTCATCGGCAGAGCACTTCTCCATCAACAAGGGTTTATTTCCCCAACAAGTCTACAATTTCCCCAGCTCGAGTCTATTCTCCAGGCTACTACAAATTACTAACAAAATTCTTCTCCCCAGTAAAGTTGCCACTATCCCCAGGGTATATAAGAATTATCTTCTCCAAACGAGTTGGAAGTTTAACCATCTCTTTTATCCCCAGTTAGGGTACATAAGAAATCAATTCCCCAGCAGAACAACATATGACCAATGTTCCTAAACTCTACTCCTCAAACAGAAATCAATACATCCCCTGCAGATTTTCTTCAAACAAGTAACCAGGAATCCCTAGCGGAAGCATTTTAGACAAGATTGAAGATACACATACTCTTCATCCCCAACAAAAGTTAGGGGTTTATTTGTATATATATATATATATATATATATATATATATATATATATATATATATATATATATATATATATATATATATATATATATATATATATATATATATATATATATATATATATATATATATATATATATATATATATATATATATATATATATATATATATATATATATATATATATATATATATATATATATATATATATATATATATATATATATATATATATATATATATATATATATATATATATATATATATATATACATATTTGTATGCACATGCCATGATGTATGAACATGTAATGCTGTTGTGCAGGATCTTTGTCTGGGTAAATAAATCCCTGACTGCTATTGAAGATTATTGGGAAGCTGAATCCCGGACCTTTGTTGGTGAGTGAAGAAAGTGATACTTCAATTTCCGCTAGGGGCAGTGAATGGAGATAGTTTTGTTGGAGATTACCTTTCTCTGCCGAGGATCTTCAACTTCTGTTTGAGAATGATTTTTCCAAGAGGAAGAGTTCTGTTGGAATGTTTCACCAATTTGGAGAAATAAACTCCGTTGGGAGATGAACTTCTGTAGCTAGAGAAATAAACTCTACTAGGGATAAGGTTTTATAAACTACTTGAGTTTTACAAAACTTTGTTACGGAAGGTGAACTCCATAAATTGTTGGGGGATTTTTTGGAATTCCTGTAGGGGAATCTTGAGAAGCTTGGCGGCTTTACTGGGGATTTTGGAGCAGTAATTGGATATTTTTGCTTTTGTCGGGGATGCGAGAACAACTGACATCAATATGTTACCTACTGAGAATATGGAAGTGACCTTGTATTAGAATACCCCTGCTTCTGTACCTGCTGGAAAAGGTATCTTCCGGGGAAGACATCTGCGGGGACCTTGTGGATGGCCCTTAAATATTGTCCCGTTTCTTAAAGTCATTAGCAATTGTCTTTCTGTTTTTATGTGTGTACTTGTAAGCAGTAATCATATTCAAATGCATATGTTCAAAAATAATCACTGGACGTTTTCACACACAAAGCAGAAAAATAAAAACAGAAGTTTTGCACTTTCAAAGGAATAATGTTGTATTAATTTTAATTAAGCATTTTTGTACAAGGAGACAGACATCCTAGTAAGAGAATGCCATCGTAAAAATGGAAATTATACAAAAATAATATACGAAGAAAGATAGCTATGTGAGATAATCCCATTGGGTTCTCATTCTGCTATTGCCTTTATGTCCTTGAGCGTCTCATCCCGTTCTCTGCTTGTCTGAAGCTGATTGGATTGCTTAGTACCGCTTGAGCTTGATAGTTGATACTGAAGATTGACTGTAAGGTGATCCAATGGGACATAATTATACAATATAAATCCCTAAATTTTG
Source organism: Vicia faba (assembly GCA_948472305.1). Classification (NCBI taxonomy): domain Eukaryota; kingdom Viridiplantae; phylum Streptophyta; class Magnoliopsida; order Fabales; family Fabaceae; genus Vicia; species Vicia faba. Next base: position 251,409,164 of record OX451741.1, on the reverse strand, counting down.
CCTGGACCTCCCTTTCGGGTTTTCAGTCCACCGAGATACCCTTTTTTGCCTAAGCCGCCTTTCCAAGTTTTCGACTTGTCGGGTGTAAAGATTTATTTTCATGTATATCCCTAATTTTTGCCCGAACCCTTTTGGTTCGCCCGAGTGCCCTAGTTTTTGCCTAGGCTAGTCGACCTAGCGGGCCTTGTTTATGCGTAGTATCTTTTAACTATGTCAGCGTTTACCGGGTGTGGAAGGTCGTCACCGTCCATAGTGGTTAGGATCATGGCTCCGCCAAAAATATGTTCTTGATTACAAATGGCCCCTCGTATGTGGGAGTCCATTTTCCCCTGGGATCACCTTGTGGCAGTATGATGCGCTTGAATACCAAGTTACCAGCCTAATATACCTAACACCTGACTTCTTGTTAAAAGCTTTGATCATATGTTTTTGGTAGATCTGACTATGGCAGACAGCCGCGAGCCTCTTCTCGTCAATCAGGTTTAACTGGTCAAGTCGAGTATGGACCCATTCATCTTCATTCAGACATGAATCCTTCATGATTCTCAAGGAAGGGAATTGTACCTCAATGGGTAGGACAACTTCCATACCGTATACCAAAGTGAAAGGAGTTTCCCCTGTCGATGTGTGCATTATGGTGAGGTAACCATGAAGAGAAAATGGTAACATCTCATGCCAATCTTTATATGTCACCTCTATCTTGTGTATGATTCTCTTGATGTTTTTGTTAGCAGCTTCAATGGCGCCATTCATCTTTGGCCGGTAGGGAGAAGAGTTATGATGTTGAATCATGAATAGCGTGCAAAGCTCGGTGATCATAGTATTGTTGAGATTGGTACTATTATTCGTAATGATTCTTTCTGGAATACAGTATCGACAGATTAGGTTATGTTTGATAAATCGGGCCACAACATTCTTGGTAACAGAACCGAATGAAGCTACCTCGACCCACTTTGTGAAGTAATTAATGGAAACAAGGATGAAGCGGTTCCCATTGGAAGTTGTCGATCTAATTTCTCCAATCATGTCGATGCCCCACATTGAAAACAGCCACGAAGAAGTCAAGACGTTCAGAGGAACCGGAGGCACGTGTACCTTATCAGCATATATCTGGCATTTGTGACAGGTCCGCTGTGATACGGTGGCAGAACCGACTGTTGTACTGGTTTGTGTTTTGTATTTGCAAATGTGCAGTAAGCAAGAGTCGCCACCAGCTTTCATTTTATACAATAAAGGAAAGGGTAAAAAGAACAGAAAAAGACCTTTTTCGAGATTTTCTTAGTAAGGGGGTAGATTATGGAAAGGGAAGGTATTAGCAACCTTTCCATCTGTGGTTTTCCACAGGCTCTTAGATACTTGCTCATTTTTGAATATTTCTTTCGTGTTTGTGTGTTTTGAAATGTTTGTTTGCTTTATGATAACTCTTGTATCAGTCCTCAAGAGTGTTGATAAAGCTTTTTTGAAAAAGGTTTTGAAAGTGTAGTGTGAAAAAAGTTGTTTTTGAGCAAGTATTATCTACTCGAAAAAGGCATTCTTTACCTCTTTTCCTTTAGATAGTGCTATCCTACTATTAGAGAGTAGGTAGACCTATCGTTGGATGTTGAGGGACTATCAAAGGGACGTTTACGGACACTAAGGCAACTAGGCAAGAACTTTTAGTAATTATCCTAAAGTTCTAAGATTACTTTTTAACCGAGGCGGCATCAAAAGGGTCATCGAGGGACTTGTGATCTCTTGAACTAAAGGACAACCACTAAAAATTCTCATGTTTAGAGAATTGTCACCGTTTTCGAAAGCAACTGAAGTGGGAGATACCCTAGGGGTGAGCATGTGCAAGTGTATTGATTCATTTCATTTATCTTGCGCATTTAGGGTTATCTAATCGTTTCCTTTTCAGTCTTTTTCATGCAATCCTATTAATCTAAGCAGTTAATAATAGTGCAAGAAATTAAATTGCAGAAAATAAAATTCCTAAGCTATTACAAGGCCTTGGGACAATTACATAAATAGCACAAGAAAATAAAATGCGGAATTATAAACCTAATTAAAGCTATTACAAATCGAGAAACAGTTACATAATTGGAAAATAAAAATAAAAATGGAAAAAAGATAAACGCGTGAAGATAAGACGGGAAAAAGTTGAAAAGTCCTAAAAATCTAGTTGATTTAAAAAATGTTTGTTTTTGTATTTTACTGAGAACAAATATTTGAAATTTTAACCTAATTTCTAGTTAATTTTAATTTAAAGAACACAAGTTAAAGTAATTAAATTAAATTAATTTACAAAAAAATAATTTTAATTATGAAAAACCTTTAAGTCTATTTTTTGTGATTTTTTATTGATTTTATGATAAAAATAAAAAATGAATTTAACAACATAAAAATGATAGTTAAAATAAAAATAAAGTAAATGAAATTAAAAAAAAAAAGAATGAAATGGGCCTGATGTGAGCAATGAAGGGGGTGCACGCTGAATTCTGCTAGGCCCAGATTATATAAGCCCAATGCCTGCCTGATCTTATGCTTCCTGCTCCTGAGGGTTCACCGTGGGCGCCTAGATCTGGATCAATGATCTGATGCTTGTGATAGATCCCATGATGATGAAATGATAGCCCATGGTACACTCCTTCAGCCGTAGCACACTAGATCTGCAAATAAAACATGGAAAAATAATATGGCAAGAGGCAGGGATCGAACCCCTGCCCTTGCACATAAACAAAGCCTTAAGCGCGTTGTCTCAACTGTTGGGACGGTGATACTTCCATTAGCATAAATACAACGGTAAATATATAATGTAACTCTGATCCCAATGCTGACTGTTTCACACGCGCGCCCAAAGTGAGGCCCTGAGATTTGAATAAACCAATCAAAGCCTTGCTTTCTGCCACGCCATGGTCCACACTGGTTAAGCCACCCCAGACGGTGGCTCCGGTCACCCCCTCTGATTGCTCAAAAAATCAAACCTGCGAAATATCAAGAAAATGAAAGCAAAAATGACACTACCCACCTGATTTGGGGTCTACGAGTTCAATAGTGATGGCCATTTGGCCTGAGACGGCCTGTACTGTCTTGTTCGTGCCTTGGCTATTTTAAAGCCCTAACAATGGCAACTCCCTAAATCTGCATCCAAACCCTCATGCTTCATGTTAGAACAGATCAAAACAATAATATAAACATGAATATGGAACAAAAAGTAATTTATATCATATATTTGAAAGGTTTCGAATCCAAGCCTTACCAAAGTCCGGTGACTCATGGATCTGGAGTTCTAGGGTGCTGCACGTCTTTTAGATGATATGGATGATCTCCTCAGGGTCTCAGAGAATGAATGGTTTAGTTTCTTTGGCACCAGGGACCTTGTATTTCCAGTTTCGATTTTCAACAAATTTTTAAAATTTTGGAACTTTTCTAGGGTTGTTTGGAGGAAGTTGCGCATGTGTTCTTTGGCTGGCATGTTTCTGCATATAGACTAAATCTCTTTAGGTCAACAAATGTGGCCTAAATCAAATGGAATCAATATCCTTTATTTTTCTTCCAAGCTTTCCTATTTTTGAAGATTTTTTTATCTCATGGCTTGCACGATTTCCCTTGATATAATCAACATATATTGCCCAATATTTAATAGAAATATGATCTCAATCCAGTCTTTTATTATTTCCATTATTTACTTATTTAATTTTGAATTTTGATGAATAAAAAATCAAAAATAAATAGCATAAATAATAGAATAATGCATGGGTGGGCTTAGAGGTCGTGGACCATGTTAGAAACAAGTTTCAAACATAAAAAGAAAGGCCCATTTGGAAAAATTCCAAGTTAGTTCAATATTTGCTTCATGCATTTTTTCCAAAAATTGGTCAACTTTAGCAATTCATGTCTCTCTCAATTTTAACCCTATGAGGGTGTTCCTGGACTTTTTAGAGAGCTTATGATGTCCTCTAAACAACCTTTTTGGTTTTATCTCAATTGGATCTTCCATGTTCATGTACCAAAATTTGACCCAAAAGGTGTTTTTGTTTACTTTTTGAAAGGACCCATAATGTCTGAGCTTGTATCTTGAATTGATGAATTTCTTTAACTTGAGGGTTGAAGAAAAGTTGTAGGGAATTGGTTTCTCTTCAAAATGATATTTGGTGGAAAAATTTCTGATAAAGTATGAGAAAGTTATGTCTGGTCAAAGTTTGGTTGACTTTTCCTATAGAAATCCTAATTAGCAATTTTGACTTTTGATGAATTATGAGCATTCCTTGAGGAATCGTGATGAACCCTTGATCAAATGATGGATACCACTTAAAAATGTTGATGTTGACCAAAGATCTTGAAGTTTGTCTGTATATAGGACACAATTGACTTTTGACCTAATATAGTTAATTTTCAGGCATTTGAGCAGTTGATTGAGAAAACTTGTTGTGCAAGGCATGAAATTTGTCAAGAATAATCTTGAAGACATATTAGGACCATGGGAATCATTTGAGACCATTTGATCTCACACATCTTGATTAAAATTGAAACCCTAGTTAGAGGTTTATTGCCTTAGGAGGAGAATTTGTCTGGTCAATTCCTAGTCATCCTTGAGCAGTTTGAGGACTTCAATGGGCATGCCTTGAGCAAAATGAGATGGCAAATTTTGGGGTACAACATCAGCGAATGCTGATAACAGTCTGCTTCCATAGTGGAATGATAATATCCTGCCCTTGGGATCTTTTTAGCCATCGTATATCCACTGGAATGAGTGCCAAAGGTACCTTCATGCAAATCAGCCATAATCTTTTCTGCCTCACTCTTCTCTACACACCGAAGCAAGGTAGAATCATGATTGCGCTTGTAGAGGATCTCGTTACTGAGGAAGAACTTAGCAGATAATCTCCTTAGGAACTTCTTATCATTGACTGAAGCTCCCTCAGGGTATTCTTCGGCTTCGAGATATCTTTTGATGTCATGGAACCAAGGCTTGTCCATTACTTCTTCAGTACCAATATCGTGACAGTATGCTGGGTCATCCATCCTCTCAATGGTGATCTAAGGAGCCTCATTATCCCACCTGACCTTGAACATGGATGACATTTTAGCTAACGCGTCCGTTCATTGATTTTCCTCTCGTGGAAAATGCTTAAAGATAATTTCTTCAGAGTATGGGATTAGTGTCAACACATGCTCTTTATATGGGATGAGATTATGGTGCTTTGTGTCCAATTCTCCTTTGATCTGGATGATTACCAAAGTCGAGTCTCCATATATACTTAAGAACCTAATCCTTTAATCGATTGCAACTTTGAGACCCATGATACATGCTTCATACTCAGCCATATTGTTGGTACAACTGAAACATAACCTAGCAGTGAAAGGAGTATGACAAACTTCAAGAGATACGATCACATCACCGATGCCATTCCCAAGAGCGTTGAAAGCTCCGTCAAAAACCATAGTGTATCGGGATCCTTTTTCAGGTCCTTCATTCGGTCCAGGTTCTTCACAATCAGTTACTAGCATGATGTTCTCATTCGGAAGCTCAAAATTCATGGATTGGTAGTCATCCACAGCCTGATGAGCCAAATGATCAGCTAATATACTTCCCTTAATTGCTTTCTGGGTGGTATACTGCATATCGTATTCAGTCAGGATCATTTGCCATCTTGCTATTCTTCCAGAGAGAGCAGGCTTCTCAAAGATGTACTTGATAGGATCCATCTTAAATATCAACAAGGTAGTGTGGGTCAACATATATTGTCTTAGTCGGCAAGCATCCCATGCCAAAGCGCAGCAAGTTTTCTCGAGCAGTGAGTATCTTGTTTCACAGTCAGTAAACTTTTTGCTAAGGTAATATAGTGCATGCTCTTTTTGACCAGACTCGTCATGTTGTCCCTGCACACACACCCATTGAGTTCTCTAATACCGTTAAGTACATGATCAGAGGTATTCCTTCAACCAGAGGTATCCTAATTGGAGGCTCTTAGAGATATTCCTTGATTTTGTCAAAGGCGTTCTAGAAATCATCATTCCACTTCACTGCTTGGTCTTTCTTGAGTAATTTGAAGATTGGCTCATAAGTAGCGGTCAGATGTGAAATGAATCTGGCTATGTAGTTTAAGCATCCCAAGAATCCTATAACTTCCTTCTCAATGCGAGGAGTTGGCATTTATTGTATAGCTTTGACTTTTCCAGGATCCACTTCAATGCCTTTGCTGCTGACAACAAAACCTAAGAGCTTACCGGATCTTACACCGAAAGTACACTTATTCGGGTTTAGCCTCAGTTTGTACTTCTTCAGCCTGTCAAATAGCTTTTGTAGGTGATCAAGGTGCTCCTCTTCAGTATGAGACCTGGCTATCATGTCATCAACATAGACCTCTATCTCATGGTGGATCATATCATGAAACAAAGCTACCATGGCGCACTGATAGGTTGCCCCGGCGTTCTTTAGCCCAAATGGCATAACTTTGTAGCAGAAAGTGCCCCACTGTGTGACGAAGGTTGTCTTATCCATGTCTCCAGGTGCCATCTTGATCTGATTATACCCGGAGAATCCATCCATGAAGGAGAATACTTTATGTTGTGCGGTGTTGTCAACCAGAACATCAATGTGGGGAAGCGGAAAGTCATCCTTGGGGCTTGCCTTGTTCAGGTCTCTGTAATATACACATATATGTACCTTACTGTCATTCTTAGGCACTGGAACAACATTGTAGACCCATTATGGATAAGACGTGAGAGCTAAAAAACCGATGTTGACTGTTTCATGACTTCAGCCTTAATATTTTCTAACATATCCGTCCGCATACGACGAACCTTCTATTTCACTGGAGGGCAATCCTCTTTTGTAGGCAGGCGATGAACCACAATATCAGTGTCAAGTCTTGGCATGTCGTCATATAACCAGGAAAAAACCTCAACATATTCGTGTAGCATCTGTATTAACCGCTGTTTGACACTGGGCTCCAAGTTAGCACTTACCTTGACTTCTTTTCTGTCCTCTTCAGTACCCAAGTTTACTGTCTCAACTGGTTCCTCATGAGGCTGTATTTCCCTTTCTTCTTGTTGTAACAGTCTGGAAAGCTCTCCTGGTACCTCACAATCTTCCTCACCCTCGTCCTCGGCTTGGTTAATCAGATTTTCAAAATCATAATGAGCAATAGCAGAACAGTTATCAATGGGATCCATAGTGGATGTGGATCTGCAGTTTGATATGTGAGTGTGTGTAAGAGCATGGATGTATATAAAGTAAAGAGCAGAAAAGAAAGGCAAAGAGCACAAAATTTGTATGTAAAAAAATGTCCAATGCTTTATTAATGACATATGATAACGAAACATGATAACCCTCACAAAATAGCCATTATGCCTCGGGTAAGACACAAGGTTTTAGAGTTTGTATTATTCATTTATTACATATCCAAAAACAAAAAAGGACAATTACTCCTAAATAAAAGTAATCAGCACAAAGTCTTTAGCCTTCCAGTTGGTGAGTCCTCCACTGATAGTTAGAAAGATCCACTGATCCATATCAAAGTCACTGTCATTGTCCTCCAAAGCATTAAACCCATGATTGCTGATTCGTAAGAGTGGTCCTCCGGCACGAGTGCGACGAACAGCCCTCTGAGCTCCTGATGTAAAACCTAAACCAAATTTGTCAAATTTGTAAGGAATATCCGGGATTTGGCCCCAAATTGTACACCCACCTTCTTCTACAATTTCCCTGAAATCTTTCAAAGTAGCCATCTTCAGCGGGGGCCTATTAGTCTTTGGAACACTGGCAGAGGTTTTGGTTCCAGCAACAGTCTGTGGAACCTCCTCAAAGTTCTGATAGGGGGTCTCAATGAAATAGCCTTCCATTTCAATGTACCTGAAAGAATTTAGGTGCCTTACCATGTACTCCTCCTCCCTATAGACCGTGATAATTTTCCCATTTACTGGGTATTTCAGCATCTGATGTAAGGTGGAAGTCACAACGCCAGCCCCACGGATCAAGGGTTGTCCCAATAAATAGGAGTAAGATGGGCAGATGTCCATCACATAAAGAGTGGAATTAAAATTTTGGGTACCCACTTTGATAGGGATGTTCACCTCCCCATGCACCATTCTTTTAGAACCGTCGAAGGCTCTCACCACAATGTTACTAGGCTTCAAGGTCAATCCTTCGCAATCTAACCCGTCAAGGGCATTCTTGGGCAGAACATTCAGTGATGAACCTGTATCCACTAGAACATGGGCCAAAGTAGTGCCTCTGTACTCGATAGAGACGTGCAGGGCATCATTATGTTTCCTTCCTCTGGGAGTCAGGTCAGCATCAAAGAAACCTAGCCCATTTTCAGCAGTCAAACTGGCCACACAGTCTTCAAATTGATCAGCAAAGGTTTCTTGAGACACGTGAGCAGTCTTGAGGAATTTCAATAAAGCCTTGGCATGGGCTTCAGAGCACAGTAACAGGGCCAACATTGAGACTTTAGAAGGGGTCTGCCCCAGTTGTTTAACCACATTGTAGTCGCTCTTCTTGATTATTTTTAAGATTTCTTCCATTTCCTTCTTAGAAGCCTCAAGGATGGCTTCTGGGTGCACCTTCGTCTGGACAGGCTCAACCAATATCTCTTTCCCCCGAGTCTTGGCCGACTCGGTAGCAGGGGTAACAACAGGAGTAGAAATGGGAACATTGACAAGAATAGCAGTAGGAATAATCACAGGAGTAGTACTTGGAGTATTAATATGAGCAGCAGCAGGGATGATCATAGGAGTAGCAACAGTTTTAGGAGGAGTTATCTCGGGAGAGAAAACTCTTCCGCTTCTTGTTATCTTACTAGTCCTGACGATATTACTAATGTCAGGATCAGAGTCTTCGGCATCTGTATCCCTAACCACCAACAAATCTTTCCTGACGCCATGGTAATAGACGTAAGCCTCATAGTTCTAGGGAACGACTTTATCTGAGGAATATGGTATAGGTCCAGGGAAAGTAATTATTAATGGAGCAACTTTCGGAACATATGTAATCCTGACAGGTCTTTTAGATAAGACCTTGGGAGGATTGGCGGAAATGTTAATGATAGAAACATCTTCACATGAAATACTTGTAATTTGGGTCTTCTCAAATAGGATTTCTTTATCATCCATCAGAAGCTGAACGCCTTCCTTTAACAAATGGAAACCGTTAGGTAAGGATAAACATGAGTGGAAACCTTCGCCATAACCCAGAAATAAATTGGCCTGCAAGAGATTCTTCTTAATAGTCAGGAGAGGGGTAGCTAGTTCATCCACCAAAGCAACAAACATGTCATCATCAATAGCATTGACACCACAATCGTGCTTGGGCATAGGGGAACTAATAATATTAGGGGTCTCAGGAGAGTCAAATTCAATCTCCTTTTCTTCAATCAGATCGTGCACTTTATTCTTCAAAGCCCAACAGTCGTTTGTATCATGGCCTGGACTTTCAGAATGGTAAGCACAACGAGCATTTGCATTGTAGTGAGGAGATGTAGTGTTGGGATTCTTGGGAGCCTCTTTCAAGGTAACCAAATTGGACTTCAGTAGGTGTGGTAAGACTTGAGATAGGGTCATATTGATCCGGGTAAATTGTCTCCTTGGCTTATATGTTCTTGATTGATTATTTTGTTGCCGATTTGATGCAGAATTGGAAATCATAACAGCCCCTCACGTCGGACGACACTCAGTTTTGTTAAGATTTCTTTGGTCATAAACAACACTGACCTCCTTCTTCCCTGTGAATGGTTTCTTTGCAGTGCTGGAGGATGCATCCCTTTGTATCTTACCATTTTTAATGTCTGTTTCTACTCGTTTATCCGTCAAGATCAATTCTGTAAACCCAGCTAAAGAACTTCCAATCAGGTGATTAAAGAATGGCCCGGATAATGTGCCCAAGAACATGTCTACCAGCTCCCTATCAGACAATGGAGGTTGGACTCTTCCCGCAAGGTCTCTCCATTTTTGGGCATAGTCCTTAAAACCCTCGCTGGAACCCATAGACATGCTTTGCAACTGTGTACAAGTCAGGGCGAGGTTAGCATTATATTGGTACTACTTATACAAGGCAGCAGCCAGATCTTCCCAATTATGCACATTGGTTCTTTCTAGTTGATAGAACCATTCCAGCTGAGTCGCTGCCAAACTTTCCTGGAAGAAGTGTACCCACAAATCCCTATCGGTAGTGTGGGGTTGAATTTTCCTGACATATGACCTTAAATGCAGCTTAGAACAAGAGACACTATCGTACTTAGAAAATGTAGGGACTTTTAACTTCTATGGGATGACCACCCCTGATACCAGTCCTAGCTCTTCAAAGTCCAACCCGGGCACCCTTTGGATCTCCATGGCATTGAGTCGATCCTCCAGTTGTTTGTATTTATCATCAGCAGGAGGATACTGCTCCTCAGAATATTCAGGTTCATCTTCTTTAGACTCCCTTATACTGTGGTATTCTTCTCTTGGTTCTCCATCCTGATTGTCTCTCTCTCTCTCTTGACGGTGTTGCGAGCTCTAAAACATGCTTCACCGGTCCTTTGAACCTTCTTCCCAAATTCAGAACACCTACTGGCCTCTTTTTCTTCTTCTTGTCCTTGAGAATCAGATCTTTCAAGTCTTCTTGTCCCTTGGCTAGATTCAGGAACATTTCTTGGAATTGGGCATTTTGTGCCGGAAGCTCTTTAACTGTTTGTTCAAGAGCCATTGTTGAAATAAACAGCGAAGAAGATAAGAAACCTATCCTGAAACCTGTTTATGCAATGATATGTATGATATATGTATGCAATGTTTTCAAGGATTTCTAAGACTTAAATTTTCTTAGCCAAAGGGAGAACAAACGTTAATTGCACTAAAAAGTTTAAGTTGTTACAATGATGCCTATTGGGCTTACAAAGGAAGTAACAAAGCAACAATGAAATCTCAAAGCAAAAAGGGCTCAAGCTTCCCACGGGCACATCCTCTTTGGTTCAATGTAGCCATTTATACTCCTTTCTTCGTGAAGTAGCCTGGTGAGCTCTAAAACCTTCTTCTCGCTTGCGTAGAATTAGGTTTCAAAGGTATCTCATTCCTCTTTGAGTTGAATCCAGGATTTTTGTAACTCCTCAAAATTAGTTGGCATGTCAGGATGAAGAACAATGTAAGGAGTGTCTCCCTCAGCAATGGGCTCCATGATGATGGGTAGATTGGCATCATAAGGCATCCTGAGACTTTGAGCATGGGCTCATACACACTTAAGATAAGGCTCCAAAGGAATGAAGTTCTTATGCCCCAGTGTTTTGCTATCAACTTTGTTAACCATACCCCAAGCTCTTAAGAACCTCTGGCGATAACACTGAACATCATTCTCATAGTCGAATATGATTCCTTAGACAAGTGTATCATGAGGACCGTCCCTCCTAGCGTAGCCAAACTGTCGCAACGACAAACAAGGATTATAAGTGATTCCTCCTCTAATGCCTAGGAGAGGGACATTAGGGAGTTCTCTACAGCGGTTAATGATGGTAACATTCCCCAAGGATCGAGGACACCATTGAATGTCAGAATGTGTGAGGGACATCAAACTATTAGACCATCTTAAGCCCTGCTCATTCTTCAACACAGACCTAGTGAGGTGTGAAATAAAACACCTAGACAACAGAGGAGTGCAACACAGCAGGGTCTCTCTTCTCTTTACAGTATGGGTATGCAGAGAGTGTAGGATGTCTCCAAGTAAAGTGGGCACCGAATTATGAGACAGAAAAACCTTGACCATATTCACATCTATAAGTCGGTCTAGATTAGGGAATAGTACCATCCTATAGATGAGAAGGGCCAACACTTCTTCAAAATCTTGTAAGTCCAGGGTATCCCAAAAATTATGAGCCTTCTCAAATAGAAACTTAGCTAGGAACCCTTTGACGCCTTTTCTAATTTCCCAATTTTCCACTACATCAGACCATTGTAAAGACAGAGCATGAGCAATCTCTTCCAGTTTTGGGTCTCTTTCCATACCATTGAAAGGTGATTGATCAAGAATGGGCACCCCTAATAACTGAGAAAACTCCTCCATAGTGGGAACTAATTGGTAATTAGGAAAGGTGAAGCAGTGGTGTAAAGGGTCGAAGAACTGAAAGAGCACCTTCAATATTTCTTCATTAGGGATTGAGGTGACCAGATTGAGAAGTCGACCATGTCTTTCAGTGAATGGAGAACTCTCAGGAACCCCAGATGCTAATTCCTTGAGTTGAGGAGTTACCCTTATGAGGTTGACTGGGATAGTATTCTTGCGAGCGGATGCCATGTACTACAAAACAGCACAAAGATAAGTCCTAAAAATCCTTGAAATGATTAGGATGATATCCCATGTTATGATGTTATGATATCATGCTAAGAAAACACAAGTATAGTAAGCACAAGAAAATAACGCAAAGACTTTAGGTTTAAGGCTTGCATGGGTTTTCAAGTAAATACCCTCTTGAAGTTTAATTGGCTCAACTTGTCCTATCAATAGTAACCAGGTTCTAAGGGATCTCAATATCACTGATATTTTCCACAAGTTTCATTCCGATAGAAAATTGAATTGCCACTAAACAAAACTCAGGATTCAAATCTCAATGAGTGTAGTATCGAGTATCAACCGACTTCGAGCTATACCAAAGGCGACTATCTCACTACTTGCTAATGGCCAAGTTGTCCAATTAAAGGTTCTAAGGTCAGTTGATGCTTTATGACACCATGTAGTGGCCCCGTATTCTCCTTTACTACTCAAGGGCTACCGGTACCAACCAAAGTGACACATCAATGTAACTATCGCTTTGACCGTGTCGGTATACCCCGCACAGTTTCCACGATCTATTGCTACTTACCTAAAAGGTGCCCCAAATCCGGGTGTAGGATCTTTAGTAACAACCCAAACAAGCCCTCAAAAGTAAGGCATAAAAACACACAATGAAAGAAATTTAAAATGACCTAAACTCTAAGGTAACCCCACTTTTTTTATTTATCCCTAGCAGAGTCGTCAGTTCTGTGATACGGTGACAGAACCGACTGTTTATACCGGTTTTGCGTTTGTGTTTGCAAATGTTGTAGTAATAAAGAGTCGCCACAAACTTTTCTTTTATCCAAATTAAGGAAAGGGTGAAAAGAACAGAAAAAGACCTTTTCGAGATTTTTTGAGTAAGGGAGGTAGATTATGGAAAGGGAAGGTGTTAGCATCCTTTCCATCCGTAGTTATCTATGAGCTCTTAGAGGTTTGCTCATTTTGAAATACCTTTGTGCTTTGTGTATTTGAAAGTTTGTTTTTGAAAATGCCTTGGTATGGAAGACTTTGTAATGTTTCTCAGGAGTGTGGAGAAAGTATACAAAGTGTCTTGGAAATATTTTTGAAAAGTAATTTTTTGTGTAAGTGCAAAGATGTTTTGAGCAAACTTCTAACAACTATCTACTTTTATACTTGAAAAGGGTTGTTCTTTTCCTCCTATCCTTTAGACAATGCTATCCTACTATTAGCGAGTAGGTAGCCTTGTCGTTGGATGTTTAAGGGACATTCGAAGGGACGTTTACAGTCACAAAGGCAACTTGTGGAGACGCTTTAGCAACTTTGTTTAGGGACTAGACCATTTAACGAAAGGAAACTGTAGGGTCATCGAGGGACTATGATCTTTTGATTTATGGGTCTTTTCTAAAGCGTTCCTGCCTCATGACTGTTTTATTTCTAAAGGAAACCAAAGTGGGGTATCCTAGAGGTGTATATGTGCAATTGATTCAATTCAGTTATATTTTGTCTTTTTGTTAAGTTTTCTAGCGTTTGATTATTAGTCTTATCATACACGCCTAATTACTAGCAGTTAATATATATTGCAGAATATTACAATGCATGAATTTAAATCTACGCTATTACAATGCTTTTGGGAGGGGATTTACATTGTACAAGAATGAGGGGGATGAAGCAGTAAATGTCCTAGTTTTAATCTATTATATCCAGTGAGCAGGTACATTAATAATAAAAATGCAAAAATAAATAAACGCGTGTGCATTTGAAAATATCGTCTAAAAATATCCTAAGAAATAAAAATATTTTTGTTTTGTTTTTTTATGTATAAAAGAAAATAAAGCCTAAATATTTTTAATTTTAATTTTAAGAAAGATGTTAAAATAATTTATTTATTTATTTATAAATTAATTTGACTAATAATAAAAAAAAACTATCCTAATATTTTTTGTGATTTTGATTTGATATTAATTTAAATAAAAAGGATCAATAAAGAAATAACAAAAAGAACAAAAATAAAATATGAAGGAGCGAGGGGATCCTTCGACCCAGGGACAATCATGGCTTCGATTCAGATGAAAAAAACAATTGCCTTCGTTCCATAAGAAGGTGGCTTTCGACCCAGAGAAAAAAGGTAGCCTTTGATCCAAGGAAGTATGTTTGTTCTTCGACCCAGGGAGAGATAATTGTCTTTCGATCCAGGGGTAGATGTTGTGAGGGCACTGAATCTGGAAAAGGTATGTTAGCCAAAACAAAAAGTATGACCTGGGTTCCAAGCCCAAGTCCTTTGATTCTGTATGCACTGGCCTTATTTATGCTGGATCTACAACAAGCGTTAGAAGCAAAAACAAAGGCAGGCCTGGGGTCGAACCCAGGTCTTTAGTCTTGAACAACAAAACGAATGAAACTACAAATGTTGATGTATCATGAAAATGTAGAGGTTAATCTTTTTACCAATTCTTACCAATGATTGATGGATGAATATGTGATGATGGGTGTGGGTACCCTTGTTTGATGATTTCTTCGATTTGGCTTTTGGATGTGGGTGCCTTTATTTAAGGGTTTCTTTGATTTGGATCACTTATGAGATTCTTTGATAACTTTGGTGAGTTTATGGGGCAGCGTATCTCCAATGTGTGTGTAACTCTATTTGACTTGCAAGCACTCTGCTTATATAGAGTAGAAGGGTGGGGACAAGAAGACAATATTTTAAACTTCCATAAACAAATGTTTTCAAGGCCATGAATGAAGTTTTGTAACATTGCAAAAGTCATGGAAACTTGTCCCTTTTTGAATTTGAATGAACCTGGACATGCTTTGACTCCTTCGAATGCTCTATAGTGTTGCTCTTCGAATGGCCTCAAGTTTCCTCTTTCGAATGGACCCCTTGTGTAACCTACGACTGGCCTTATGCATGCTTCTTCAAATGTACTTCTTGTGTATCCTTCGACTGGCCTTCTGCATGCTTCTTCAAATTTGCTTCTTGTGTATCCTTCGATTGTCCTTTTGCATGCTTCTTCAAATGTACTTCTTGTGTATCATTCGACTGGCTCTAGCATTACTTCCTTCGAATGGGTCTTTAGATGGTCCTTTTGGTGTACCCTTAGAATGGGCCTTTGGTGTGTTGAAGTGTGTACAATTGTTTCACAGGGGGGTCAGCACCGAGTCAAAACTGGCACAAAGGTGGCCTTGCCTTATGGATGCAAGCATGAAGCAAGTCAAGGAAGGCGTAAAGGAGGTCATTTCCTAGGTGAAGCTGGCACAAAGGTGTCCAGTGCCTTGTGGTTGAAGGAAACGTTTTTTCCTGGCGCATCAAAAGAAGCTTTTTGTCTGGTGGATCGAAGGCAACCCTTAAGGAGTCTTGGCCTTGTGTGCTGAAGGCAAGCTGAAGAGGCATACGTGCACTGGTGACACACTGAGGGGTCTTTTGCCCAGTGAGAGCTTTATGACTCGAATGCTAGTTTCGAGAAGTTATTACTTTGTGCGCTAAAGGCTCGCCCAAAGGGATAATTTTCCTAGTAGAAGCAGAAGGCAAGCTTGCTCCAAGGAAAACAAATGCCCAATCAAAGCAAGGATCCAGCTTGCATGCAGGTAGCCATTGCATTTGTGAGTCAAACCAGCATGCAAAAACAATAGTGCAATCGAAGGAGCACTGATAAAAAACCCTTCCCCTTTGGATCGAAGGAAGCTGTTTTAAATGGAAAATATGCCCAGTCAAAGCTGGTGTGCAGCAAACAAGCAAAATACCAAGGCTTCGACCGAAGCTTGGAAATTTGAGACAAACTTGGAGGAGGTTAGGCGCTTAATCGAAGCCTGTCTAAATACTAATTGAAAGGCCTTTTAACATGCCAATCGAAGGATTTTTTCAAAATTCCAATCGAAGACTCCTTGTTTATCTTCAAAAAATTTATCTTTCCTTTAATCAAATGCTTGTGATCATCATGTAAGAGAAAGATCTTGGGAAAATATGAGAGGGGAAATTTTGGGGTACAACAGATAACCTTCCGACTCGTCTAAGGAGGATAATTCTTAGATACCCTGACTGAGGATAAAAGAGATGGATAACCTTCTGACTCATCTAGGGAGGATAAAGTTAATTGGTATCCGGTCCGGTTCCAGGTTTCGTAGCGAATCTCTGGGGATAGTGGTGACTTCACTGGGGAGAGGAATTTGTTAAGATTACTCTATGGGGATAATCCAATGGAAGTGGCTCTGTGGGGACTTGTGGACAGCTTGGATGTCATCCCGATTCCTAGAGTCTTAAGTAAATGCTTATTCCTGTTCTTATGCATATATTTGTTAACAGTTAATCATGTTCATATGCCTATGTTCATTCAATTTTATTCATTGTACGTTTTTTAAAACAAAACAAAAAATAGAAAGTTTGAATTGCGGGTATATTTGTATTTATAGTTTGCCTATAAACAAGCGATTTCGTACAAAGAGACATAAATCCTAGTAAGAGGAAATTATCGTGAACGAAAGGAGTACAAGTTGAAAACAAAATATATAGCTATGTGGAAATAATCTCGTTGGGTTCCAATTTTTCTATTGCCCCTATGTCTTCGAACATCTCATCCCTTGCTGTCGGAAGAAGTTGATTGAGCTGATACGTACCATTTGAACTCTTAACTTTGGAAATAAAGCTTGCGGTAACTGAACCAATGGGACATAGTCATATGCTTTAATCCCTAGCTTTTTCCTGGACCGCCCTTTCTAATTTTCAGTCCACCGAGATACTCTTTTTTCCCAAGCCGCCTTTTCAGGTTTTCGACTTGCTGGGTGTACAATCTTGTGCATATATATCCCTAATTTTTCTCGAGCCCTTTTGGTTCGTCGGGATGCCCTTATTTTTTCTTAGGCCAGTTAACCTAGCATGTCATTTTTATGTGTAGTATCTTTTGACTATGTTCTCGTTCACAGGGTGTGGGAAATATTCACCATCCATGGTGGTTAGTATCATAGCACCGCCCACAAATAATTTCTTGACAACAAATGGCCCTTCATAGGTGGGAGTCCATTTTCCCCAGGGATCACCGTGTGTTAGAATGATGCATTTTATTACCAAGTCACCAGCCTGATATACCTGATGCTTAATCTTCTTGTTGAATGACTTGATCATACGTTTCTGATACATCTGGACGTGACAGACAGCCACAAGTTTTTTCTTGGAAATCAAATTCAACGGATCCAACCTAGTATGAATCCACTCGTCTTCGTCTAGGTCTACATCTTTCATAATCCTCAGAGAAGGAATTTGAACATCGACGGGAAGGACAGCTTCCATGCCATAGACTAGAGAGAATGGGGTTGCCCCAATTGATGTATGTGTTGAAGTGCGATAGCCATGAAGAGAAAATGGTAACATTTTGTGCCAGTCTTTGTAGTTCACAACCATCTATTGAACAATCTTTTTTATGTTCTTGTTGGCGGCTTCCATTGCGCCATTCATCTTTGGTCTGTATGGAGAAGAGTTATGGTGCTTGATCTTGAACTGTGTGCAGAGTTCAGTGATCATAGTGTTGTTGAGGTTCGTATCATTTCCAATGATGATCCTCTTAGGGATTATGTATCGGCAGATGAGGTTTTGGTTGATGAACCTGGAAACCACATTCTTGTTAACAAAGGTGAACGAAGCTGCTTCAACCCATTTTATGAAGTATTCAATGGTGACGAGAATGAAATGATGTCCGTTGGAAGCAATAGGCTTGATTTCTCCGATCATATCAATGCCCCGTATTACGAATGGCCAAGGATCAATCATGACGTTCAAAGGTATTGGAGGCACATGAACTTTATCAGCATAGATCTGGCACTTATGACAAGTTTTCGAGTGGTGATGACAGTCGGTTTCCATGGTCGACCAATAGTAACCTGCTCTCAAGATTTTCTTAGCCATAGTATACCTGCTGGAGTGAGCACCAAAGAAGCCTTCATGCATATCCTCCATAATTTTCTCTGCTTCCTTCTTGTCCATACAACGATGCAGAGTTGAATCATGATTACGCTTGTACAAAATTCCATTGCTCAAGAATAACTTAGCCGAGAACCTCCGTAGGAATTTCTTGTCATTGATCGATTCTCCTTCATGGTATTATTGGGCTTCAAGGTACCTTTTCACTTCATGAAAATAGGGCTTCTCTTCTATTCCATCAGTATCAAGTTCATAGCAGTGTGCTGGTTCATCAAATCTTTCAATGGTAATTCTGGGGGCCTCATTGTCCCATCTAAGCTTGATCATTGGATGACACGGTAGCTAAAGCGTATGCCAATTGGTTTTCTTCCCTCGGGATATGCTCAAAAGTAATCTCTTCGAAGTATGGAATCAAGGTTAGCACATGTTCTCGGTAAGGGATAAGATTCAGATGCTTCGTATCCCATTCTCCCTTGACTTGACTGATCACCAAGGTTGAATCCCCATATACGCTTAGGAATTTGATTCTCAGGTTAATAGCAGCTTTAACACCCATGATGCATGCTTCATATTCATCCATATTATTGGTGCAGTCAAAGCAAATTCTGGAGGTGAAGGGTGTATGGAAACATTGAGGAGAGATAATTACAACACCAATACCATTTCCAAGTGCGTTAGAAGCTCCATCGAAAACAACAGTCCATTAGGATCCTATCTCAGGTCCTTCATACGGTCCAGGTTTTTACCATCTGTAATTAGCATAATGTTCTCATCCGGGAATTTGAAGTGCATAGATTGATAGTTGTCTACATCTTGATGCGCCAAATGATCTGCTAGTACACTTCCTTTTATTGCCTTTTGAGTGGTGTAATGAATGTCGTATTCTGTTAAGATCATTTTCCATCAGGCTATTCTTCTGGAGAGAGGTGGCTTCTCAAATATGTACTTGATGGGATCCATTTTATAGATCAACAAGGTAGTATTGGTCAACATATAATGTCTTAGTCGGCGAGCAGCCCATGCCAAAGCGTAACAAGTTTTCTCGAGCAGTGAATATCTTGTTCCACAGTCAGTAAACATTTTGCTAAGGTAGTATATTGCATGCTCTTTTCGAACAGACTCGTCATGCTGCCCCAACACACACCCCATTGAGTTCTCTAGCACTGTTAGGTACATGATTAGAGGTCTCCCTTCAACTGGTGGCATCAGAATTAGAGGTTCTTGTAAGTACTCCTTGATTTTATCAAAATCCATTTGACAATCGTCGTTCTACTTGACTACTTGATCTTTCTTCAGTAGTTTGAAGATTGGCTCATAAGTATCAGTCAAATGAGATATGAATCGAGCAATGTAGTTTAGTCATCCTAAGAAACCTCTTACTTACTTCTCGGTACGGGGAGCCATAATTTCTTGAAAATCTTTAACTTTTGCAGGATCGACTTTAATACCTTTACCACTAACGATGAAACCTAGGAGTTTTCCAGACCTCACCCCAAAGGTGCATTTGTTTGGATTCAGCCTTAGTTTGTACTTCTTCATCCTTTCAAATAACTTGTGTAGATGATTAAGATGGTCTTCCTCAGTTTGTGATTCGTCTATCATGTCGTCAACGTAGACTTCTATGTCATGGTGAATCATGTCATGAAATAAAGCTACCATGGAAGCCTTAGTATGGCGAAGGTAGTTTTCTCCATGTCCTCAGGCGCCATCTCGATTTGATTATAACCCGAAAAACCATCCATGAAGGAGAATACCTTATGTTGAGCGGTGTTGTCGACCAGGACATCAATATGTGGAAGTGGGAAATCGTGTTTGGGGCTTGCCCTATTTAGATCCATGTAATATACACACATACGTAACTTGCCATCTTTCTTTGGTACCGTAACAACATTAGCAACCCATTAAGGATGTGGCGTCACTGCTAGGAAACCAGCATTAAATTGTTTTATAACCACAACCATGATCTTTTCTGACATCTCGGGACGCATGCGACGAACCTTCTGCTTAATCGGAGAGAAACCCTCTTTCATTGGTAGACGGTGAACCACAATATCTGTGTCGAGCCTTGGTGTTGTACCCTAAAATTTTCCCTCCCACTTTTACTCAAGACATGCTCCTAGAAGTCCCCAATTGCTCAAGGTTGACCAAGAATTGACCAGAGAAATTCTCCTCCTAAGCAATGAACTTCTAACTAGGGTTTCACTTTTCATCAAGATGTGTGAGCTCCAAAGGTCTTAAATGTTTTCCATTGTCCTAATATGCCTTCAAGTTTGTCCATGACAAGTTTCATGCCTTACACTACAAGTTTGCTCAGTCAATTGCTCAAATGCTTGAAAGTCAACTGTGCTAAGTCAAAAGTCAATTGTGGCCCAAATACAGTCAAACTTCATGATTTTTGGTCAACATCAACATTTTGAAGTGATATCCATCATTTGATCAAGGGTTGGTCATGATTCATCAAGAAATGCTCCTAATCTATCAAAAGTCACAAATTGCTAAATTAGGGTTTCCATAGGAAAAGTCAACTGAACTTTGACCACGCATAACTTTCACATACTTCATCCATTTTTCCCCAACAAAAGCTTATTTTGAATAGAATCCAATTCCCTACAACTTCTCTTTTATCCACAAGATCAAGAGATGCACCTTTTGAAAGATACAAACTCACACATTACAGGTCATTTTCAGAAAGTCAACAAAAGACACTTTTTTCCAAGACCTTTTACTTCAAGGTAAAGTCTTCAAATGCAAAATTGATCAAAAGAGGGGTTGAATTAGACATCTTGGGCTTTCCAAAAAGTCAAAGATCATCATCATGAAATAAAAATTGAGAAAGTTATGGCTTTCCCAAGTTGGGAAAATTTGGGAAATTTCAAGAAATATGCATTGAGCAAACTTGAACTTTTAGGTCAATGGCTTATTTACTTCGACTCTAAACATATTCCTAAGCTTATAGAGGACCTCTAATTTAATTCTTACCTTGCCAATTTTTTAGCTATTTTATTCATATTTATTTTGTTTTTATTCACATAAATACAAGATAAATTATATAAAATAATGAATGATGCATCATGACACTTAGGCTTTTGGTTTGGATTGATTTTAGGCCCATAAAAACAGGGAGGGGGTGTCCAGATTCATTCAGCATCAAACAAGGCATGGAATCTCATTTTTGGCAAGAATTCAAAATGACATTCATGGCTTTAAACCATGGCTTTATGCCTTCATTTCTTTCCTTCCTACCTTGTCTCTTCCCTCTCCACTATAAATGCAGCATTCTTGCAAGCTTTACACGAATACACACAGCCTAGAACTCACACGAAAAATTGCAAAAATAATTCAAAGTTGTCAAATTTCAAACACCCATTTCCATCCCTCCTCAGTCCAAACAAAGGATTCAAACACATTCCTGGAGGTCCCATGAAGCATTCACAATCATCATCATGCACTGAAGCATCGTGAAACGTCTCGGCAAGCTCACACGGTTTGCATTTTTTCTCAAATTCGTTCTCTTCGATTCATGTAATATAAACCTGTTTTGGTCATGCATTATTGTTCATATGAATGTGTATAAACTTTCTGTATAGCTGGATTTGAGTTTTGATGCAGGTGTGGTGTTTTGCCATGGCTAGGGTTTATACCTCTGAATTGGGTTTTTTTTGAAATAGTCAAAATTAGCCCAAACCAAGGATACCATCATGTTCAGGAGGTCAATGCCAATCGATCCATGGCTTCACTTTTGATTTGTATTGTGTATTCTGGATTTTATTGAGTTACAGGTGTTGTAGTGACAGACCAAAATCGTCACTATAGGTCCCTATACCTAAAACAATGGAGCAAGGAAGAAGATGAGGCGTGGCAGTCTCCAATTGGATCATTCAAATCAACGTGCGATTTTATTTTTTTAAAATATATTTGACTTTGTTTTTTTATATATAATACAATGTATTTGGTATAATGCATGAATGAACAGGTTAGCTCAACTGGTAGAGGTGCGTATGTGTGAAGGAGGGGACCTGGGTTCGAATCCCAAGTCCAACATTTTATCTTTTCTAACATATTTCATGCAAATCCAATGTAGCAAGGTTGTACATGCGCGCTATAGACCACCAGATCTACACCTTCCAATGACAATGTAGCCAGATCCAAGCGCAGAAAATACACGTCCTCATCATGGACATCCCAAGGAGCCTCACACTGGATCCATACAGCCTTTGGGCTCCCTCACTTTTGGGCCTAGCTAATTTTTTATCAGCACCCCCATTTTGCTTTTCCATGCCCAATTTTTATTTTCTTATTAATTTTATATATTTGTTTATTAATTTCAAAAAAATCCCTTTTTTACAAATTATATAAAAAATTAAAAAAATAATAGACTTAGGTTTTTTTTATTAATTTTAATTTTGTAAATTAATTTAATTGATTATTTGGACATTATTTTATTAATTTAAAATCAATTAGACTTAGATTTATTTCATTCAAATATTTTCTTAATAAAAAAAACAAAAAAAAAGTAGAATTATAGAACTAATTGACAATAATTTTTCTTTTATTTAATTAATTAGGATCATATTTTTTCCACACTTTAATTTTAAGTATTTTCTTAATAAACACAAAAACAAACAAAAGATTTTCTCTTAGGATTTTGTAGACGTCCTTTCAATTCGCGCGTGTTATTGTCTTTCGCATTCTATTTTTCATACTATTGTAACTGCCTACTAGATGTAATAGCATAATTAAGACTTTACATTTACTGCTTTATTTCGCCCCAAAGATTTAGATATGTAATTAAATATCCCCTTCCCAAAGCATTGTAATAGCGTAGGATTTACGATTCCCACACTTTAAATTTCTGTAAAATATTAATTGTTAGTAATTAGGCTTGTATGGAAAGACTAATAATCAAACGCTAGCAAACTTAATAACAATGACAAATAAACTAAATTGAATCACTTGCACATATACACCTCTAGGGTATGCCCACTTTCGTTGCCTTCGGAAATAGAAAAGTCATGTCCCTCGAAACGGGGACGCTTTAGCAAAGACCCGTAAATCAAAACATCATAGTCCCTCGATGATGCAAATGTGTTGCTTTCAGTAAATGATCTAGTCCGTAAACAAAATTGCTAAAGCGTCTCCATATGTTTCCTTTATGACCGTACATCCCTTCAAATGTCTCACATACATCCAATGATAGGGCTACCTACTCACTAATAGTAGGATATCACTATCTAAAGGATAGGAAGAAAAGAACGAACCTTTTCAAGTATAAGTAGATAGTTCTTAGATGTTATGCTCAAAAACAAACTTTTTACACTTACACATTTCAAAAACAAACATTCAAAAACATTTTCTTTGTCAACGCTCTTGAGGACTGATACAAGAGTTAATGCAAAACAAGTCACCACACTAAGGCATTTCAAAACATTTATTCAAAACACACAAAGCACAAAGTACTTTTAAAATGAGATAAGCATCTAAGAGCCCATAGAAAACTACAGATGGAAAGGGTGCTAACACCTTCCCTTTCCATAATCTACCCCCCTTACTCAGAAAATTCTCAAAGGTCTTTTTCTGTTCTTTTCACACATTCCTTTGTTGGATAAAAGAAAATCCGGTGGAGACTCTTGGTTACTGCAAAATTTGGGAACACAAACGCAAAACCAGTATAACAGTTGATTTTGCCACCATATCACACATGGCATGTCCTCGTATGACCAAGAAAATACATCAACATAGTCGTGCAACATCTAAATCAATTTGTCGTTGACACTGTCCTCCAGGTTGTTGCCAATCTTGACTTCCTTCCTATTTGTCTCAGAACCCAAGTTTACCACCTCGACCGACTCTTCATGCGGTTAAGTGATACGGTGGGAGAATTGACTTGGGTTGTTTTGCGGTTGTGTTTGCAAATGTTGCGGTTTAGCAAGAGTCGCCACCGACTTTTCTTTTATCCAAAAGGAAAGGTGAAAAAGCACAGGAAAGACCTTTGAGATTGTTTCTTGAGTTCGGGGGATAGATTATGAAAAGGGAAGGTATTAGCACCCTTTTCATCCATGGTTTTCCATGGGATCTTAGTTACTTGCTAGATCACTTGCTTTTGTTTGAAATTGTGCTTTTTGTGGTTTTTGAAAGTATTTTGTAAAGACGCCATCGTTTAGGCAAACTTTGTAATGATTCTCGTTCGTAAGAATGTATACAAAGCGTTGATCTTTTGAAAATGTTTTCAAGTTTAAAAGATGTGTTTTTGAAAGTGATTTTGAAAAGGTGTCTTTGTGATGATTCTCGTCTCTATAAGAATGCATACAAAGTGTTGTATTTTGAAAATGTTTCAAAGTGTTGGTGTATAGAATGTTTTTGTTATGAGCAAGAAACTAGGAGTGAATCTACTTACTCAAAAGGTCTTATGTGTTCTTTTCCTCCTCCTTTAGACGTTGATATCTTACCATTATTTTGGTAAGAAGCCCTATCGTTGGAGGTGAAGGGGCGGATGTTGGGATGTTTGTATAGTCATAGAAGGAAACATATGGGACGTTTTAGAAATGTCATTTTTAGGGACTAGATTGTTTACAGAAGGGAACATTGGGGGTTATCGAGGGACTACGATCTTTAATCGAGGGTCTTTTGCTAAAATGCCCATGTTCGAGGGACATGACTATTTTTCTGATAGGTAACAAAGTGAGATTACCCTAAGGGTTCATGTGTGCAAAGTGTGTTTGATTGCATGCATTTAGTCTTGCTTTTTAGGTTGTCTATTTGTTGTTTCATGTCTTGCCATACACACCCTAATTACTAGCATTTACATTTGAAAGCGATAAATTGAAGAAATGTAAAGTCCTACACTATTACAATATTTTAGGGATGGGGGTACATATTTATGAATGGGGTTTGAAAATAAAATTAAATCCTAAGTTACTATTACAACCATATTGAAATATATAATATAAGAAAGAAAAAGGACTTCTTTAGAAAATGGTTTTTTATCTTAATGAAAAAGAAATAAATTAATAAAAAGAAAAATATTTTTATGTCTTTTTATGTTAATATTAAAAATAATGAAAAGGGAAATAAATGAAAGATAGAAACAGTGTGTTGCTGCAAGAAAAAAAACAAGGATCAAAAGTTCTGAAGCCAGACGCGTGATGACTTAGAAAGGAACGTCAATGGAATCAGAAGTTCTGGATTAGTAAACTGAGGCCCTACAAGACACGTTAGAGGGAAAACACTGAAGTTCTGGATTGCAATGTACTGAACTACTGAATGTTAGAACAGTGAGAAAACCTTAGAAGCTCTGTGTGTGTCAAAACAGTAGGAAGAACTCAGAAGTTCTGTATGGTGCTAAGACAGTGAACGAACAATCAGCAGTTCAGCGTGTTATCAACGCATGAAAATCAGAAGTCCTAAGTGTTAAAACAGTGAGTGAACATCATAAGTTTAGTGTGCATTAACATTGAGGAGAACTCAGAAGTTTTGTGTTGTGCTAAAGCTGTGAGTGAACCTCAGAAGTTCTATGCCATATTTCAACTCTTAATCAGCACATCAGCAATTTATTCAGTTCTTAATAAATAGCAAATCATAAGGATAATAGCACAACGGTTTATAGAAGTTCTAATCCTAAATCTGAGTCTAGCCTAATCAAGAAGTTCTGATCCACAATTTTTCTACTTATGCAATGATATAGACAACATCAATACTGTGATATTTACATATTTGATGATGTTCTGAATGAAAAGATGCAAAGTCAGAAAGACTCACCTTGAATCTGGAGTGTATGCTTGGAGCTTTGGGCTTCTGCCTTCAGATGTTCTGGTGCCAACGAGAGTAACGTAATAGTGGTAATGTTCTTTAATCCAAAAGGAAGAACAAAGGTTTGGTTTTCTGTTTGGGAAATCTGGATTTTTATGAAGGTTTCACAACTTCCTTTTATCTCTTTTGGCCAATCTCTCTCCCAAAATCCAACTAGCTTTTTGGCATCCTGTTCCCTTGCCTTTTGATCACAGTCTTCGTATGCTAGTTTGGTGAAATTATGGGATGCAGGCGTAGGCTGAATTAGTTGTTAGTTATAGGTCTGCAGCAGGTTGTATAAACAAGGTTTTGGGATTTGGTCAAGTTCTTACCAAAGCGTTGAATATAGCCTTCATATGCTAAAGCGCTGCCTTGTTCTTGAAGCAAGCATGGTGGTTAGCAGCTTTTAGCCATGCTTAAGATGGATTTGTCAGCAGGAATTAAGGAAAAGCAATGGGTCTAGCATACTTTTGCACCAAAGTTTGCTATCCTAAGACGGTAGAGATACACGTGGGGGAAATCCCTTGGATAAAGACTCAAAATTGGTTGTGAGCATTAAATGATGATGAGATTGGTCAACCAAGAAATCCTGCAACGTGATATTCTGCATCATTGCTTAGTTCTGGATCAGAAGTTCAGCTTCAGCGTAACATCCAACCTCTGATCTTTGTATCTTCTTGCTCCAGCATGTTCTAAAGGAGCTCTCAGACTTTCTAGGAAGCTTGCAGCATGCTTCGTAACCTTCTTGGAATTACCCTTGCAAACTCTGACTGAACCTTTATGAAAACTAGCCCAGAAGTTCTGACCCAACTTTGTCTTGAAAGTGTCCAGAATTTGCTGAGCGCTTTAGTTTCATGGACGTGTCTTTGAACATTTATAACTTGAAATTCCATCATTTCTAGGAGAAGTTCTGTTCTGCAACGTTTTATATCTCGTTGAAATCTATAACTATTGAATTAGAAGTTCTTCCAGAATCAGCTTGCATCATGGTGAAAATCTGGCCAGAAGTTCTGAGCTTGTCATATTTTCTTAAACACTTAGAAAAAATTCTAAGTATTTAGAATTGTGACTTCTCCAAAGTAATTTTGACTATTGAATTTCTTAATGAAACAAACTTCATATTTCAACATGTCTTGCTGAAATATGATTCTTGAAATTTGATTTTGATCCAAAAGTCAAAGTTTGACTTTTTAGTGTGCAAATGACCATTTTGCCCTTGTGAATGATTTTCTTGGAAAATTTGTAGTTCAAGGCTTGGAATTGGATGGAAGAAAACTTGAGGATCCAGGGTGATTCTTTGAGAAATGAGAGGGCAAATTTTAGGGTGCAACAGCTGCCCTTGTTCAATCTTCTTACACCTGAAGAGTTAGATTGGTAAAACTACCATTCATGACTTGAAGGTGGAAGATGATTGAACACTAGAGTGCCCAGAAAATTTGCACTCGAAGATGTGTTAGTTGACTATCTAGGGAATGGGCTTAAAGATGCCATTTGGAGAGATAATGGATAGTTGTTGGATATGGGCTTAAAGATGCCATCCAGAAATGATTGTTGGACTGAATCTGTAAGCTGGAACTGAATGATTATCAGAATGTCGTCGATGTCTGGAGCGTATCTAAACTGTATCTGAAAGTGAGAAGGAACCTGCGTAGGGTTTCTTCAATGATGAATCCATGTAAAACTGCATCTGGAAGTGAGAAGGAACCTGGGTAGGGTTTCCTGATGATGAGTCAGTGTAAAACTGCATCTTGGAAATAGAAGGAACCTGTGTAAGGTTGCCTGATGATGAGTCCGTGTAAAACTTCATCTTGGAAATAGGAGGAACCTGTCTAGGGTTTCCTGATGATGAGTCCGTGGAAAACTTCATCTTGGAAATAGGAGGAACCTGTGTAGGGTTGCCTGATGATGAGTCCGTGTAAAACTGCATCTGAAAGTGATAAGGAACCTGGGTAGGGTTGCCTGATGATGAGTCCGTGTAAAACTGCATCTAGAAGTGAGAAGGAACCTGGGTAGGGTTGCTTCATGATGAGTCCGTGTGAAACTGCATCTTGGAAATAGGAGGAACCTGTGTAGGGTTTCTTGATGATGAGTCCGTGTAAAACTGCATTTGGGAAAGAGAAGGAACCTGTGTAGGGTTTCCTGCTGATGAGTCTGTGTAAAATTTCATCTTGGAAAGAGAAGGAACCTGGGTTGGGTTTCCTGATGATGACTCCGTGTAAAACTTCATCTTGAAAAGAGAAGGAACCTGTGTAGGGTTTCCTACTGATGAGTCTGTGTAAAACTTCATCTTCGAAGGAGAAGGAACCTGTGTAGGGTTGCCTGATGATGAGTCTGTGTAAAAATTTATCTTGGAAAGAGAAGGAACCTGTGAAGGGATTCCTGATGATGAGTCAGTGTAAAACTTCATCCGGAAGTGAGAAGGGACCTGGATAGGGTTGCTTCATGATGAGTCCGTGTGAAACTGCATCTGGAAGTGAGAAGGAACTTGTGTAGGGTTGCTTCATGATGAGTCCGTGAAAAAACTGCAACTGGAAGTGAGAAGAAACCTGGGTAGGGTTGCTTCATGATGAGTCCGTGTGAAACTGCAACTAGATGTGAGAAGGAACCTGTGTAGGGTTTCCTAATGATGAGTCTGTGTAAAACTTCATCTTGGAAAGAGAAGGAACCTGTGTAGGGTTTCTTCAGATGGTCGAGTAGATAGTTGTCCTGTTTGATTTCAGGTATTAATCTTTGACCTGAGAAAGAAAGATAGTTTTCCTGGCTTGTTACAGGTGTTAATCTTCAATCTCTTCATGTAGATAGTTTTCTTGGATTGTTACAGGTATTAATCAATAATCATTCGTCCACAAATAGTTTTCTTGGCTTGTTATAGGTATTAATATGAAACTTGAAAAGGTTGGTCGATGAGATAGTTGTCCTGTCTGGTTTCAGGTATTAATCTTTGACCTAAGAAAGAAAGATAGTTTTCCTGGCTTGTTACAGGTGTTAATCTTCAATCTCTTCATGTAGATAATTTTCCTGGCTTGTTACAAGTATTAATCTACAATCAGTCGTCCACAGATAGTTTTCCTGGCTTGTTACAGGTATTAATCTGGAACTTGAAAAGGTTGGTCGATGAGATAGTTGTCCTGTCTGGTTTTAGGTAATAATCTCTGACCTGAGAAAGAAAGATAGTTTTCCTGGCTTGTTACAGGTGTTAATCTTCAATCTCTTCATGTAGATAGTTTTTCTGACTTGTTATAGGTATTAATCTACAATTTGTCGTCCACAAATAGTTTTCCTGGCTTGTTACATGTATTAATCTGGAACTTGAAAAGGTTGATGGTAGCCATCGTTGATTGACCTTTTCCTGAAAAGGTAAAACATTAGCTGTATGCAATATCATGATGTATTAAATGCATGATGTCATGATGTTCTCAAAAATAAATGAGATTGTATCGTATGCACTTATCATGTATGTAAATGTGAAATGTTAATGAATGTATCTTTGTTTGGAAAAATAAATCCTTGACAAATGCTGGGGATTCGTTAAATCCTGGACTGCTGTTGAAGGGTAGGTGTGTCTTCAAACTTTGCTTAGAACATTTCCACTAGGGATTCCTGTTTTGTTGTTTGAGAAGAACACTGTTGGGGAATATTGAAAACTATGTTGGAGAGTGTTGATTCCTGCTTGGGAAAAGATTTCTGGAGTCTCGGTTGTCCGTTTCTCTACTGGGGTCAAAGTTGAACTGATATCTGGTCGGGTTCAGGTTTCACAGTAACTTGCTGGGGATTGTAGAGTAGTCTACTGGGGAAATGGAGTTCTGGTCCTTTGATTTGTAGTAGTTGGAAAGGCAAACTCAAATTGTGGAATCTGTAGTTTGTTGGGGAAATAAACCCTGTTGCTAGTCTGCTAGAGAGGTGATGACTTCGTTGGGGAAAGTCCTCGAGGACTCTTGAGGTTGTCTCAACTGGGGAAAGGTTATCATAGATTAAACTCTTGCTGGGGAATCATCCTATGAGAAGAATTTTGGGGAGATTTGCCATTGCCCCTAGCAGAAAATGTTCGTGGTATTGCCAGAAAAATGTTTGATTGTACGTAACCCTTCACTGAGATTGACGTTCAATGCCCCAAGTGACGGAGATGGAGACTTGCCCCTGGTTACTCTGCAATTCTTGAGAGATTTCTTAGAATCTTGACTGGACTGCCCCAGGTGTGCTGGATAGTGACATGTCATGTCCCCTTGTTGATAGGATATTTTTCAATGGGAGTGTCATCCTACTTGAATTGATTTTGTTCAATGAGAGAGCTTTCGTTCATCGGATATTCGTTGTGTGAATTTCTCCGCTGTCAAACAAATAGCCATATACAAACAACGATATATAAATAATGCAAATTTGTGCTTGTCTTGAAGTTTTGAAAATGCGTTTTAACAAGTAAAGAAATTTTGTTAAGAAAATTCAAACTCAGGATTTAGAGAAAAGCCTTACAGGAGTCAGGATACCTTTTGTAACAGTATGCTTTCGAACTAACCCATGCTTCAGTTAGGACTTTTGAAGGGTTGTAACGTGGCTTGGTTCACGGTTTAAGAAACAGAGGATAAAGGCTCAAAGTGTATTTGTATCCACCCGCTCTTTGTGACGTTCTTCAGTCCTAAGCTCAGTTAGTTGTGCGTTTGAACTCCAATTGAGTCTGGAATGACATTTTGGTGATGGTTCAGACAAGTTAGATTTGTCGGAATGCATTCATTTTTGCAACATTTTTCATGTTGTTGAGGATTTGTAGTGACCTCTTTCTTTTGATTTGTTATCCCTAATTTTGCCTGACTGTTCTTGTTTTTGAGATTACAATCAGCGGGATGCCCCCGTTTTATTTAAGTTTCCTTCGTAGGTTTTGACTTAGTGGGATTTTCTTTTTAAAGTGATAATGACTGCCTATTTGGTAGGGAAACATCACTGTCTTTTGATTCCAGAGGAATTTTTTTTTTGATGTCATTCGTTGTATTACGAAATGAGAGTTTGCGGCTAAACGCGTGTTTGACTCAACTGAGAGACTACCTTGGCCCAGGTTTTGAGTAAAGGTTTCAATTTGTGTAAGAAAGAAAACTTCTGCTTCTTTGGCTCAAAGGGGTTGACTAGGGATTATCTTCCTTATAACTCCAGTGTTTAGGATTTGAAAGAAATGCTTGTACATTGTTAACAAGGTCTGTCCAAAAGCATACTGTATGAGATTATGGAATTATTTTCGTCATTCTCCCTCTAAAGGCTTGTAACTTTTAGCAAGACTTTAATGTCATAAAGTGAGTAAAAAGCTTAGTTTAAATGTAATGAAAATGAGTGGATCAAATCAAGAAAAACATATGCAATGCATTAATGAAACAAATTTTGACATTAATAGATAATTGTTTGAATAACAAAAGAAATTACAATTGAAAATTCAAAATGAACAAGGCGCACTCAATGATTTGACATAGGAGTAGTGATCACGTCTGGAGTCTCCGGAGAGTCAAACTCGATCTCCTTGGCGTCAATCAAATTCTAAATCTTGTACTTCAACGTCCAACAATCGTTAGTGTCATGCCCGGGACTGTCAGAATGATAAGCACACGTTGCATTGGGATTATAGTTAGGAGAAGAAGTTTTCGGGTTCGGATGAGGTCCTATCAATGCAATCAGATTCATCCTCAACAAGTGTTATAGTGCTTGAGAAAACGGCATGTTGATGTTGGTAAACTGTCTTTTGGGCTCGTCTGGCCTTTGTTGATTTCCCCTTTGCTGTTGTTGGTGCGATGCAGAACCAGAGATCAAGACTGCCCCCACGTGTTGGTCATGACGACTCTTTTGACCAATCACTACATTGGACTCTTTCTTCTCATTTTATGGATTTTTCTGAGCATTAGAGGGTGTAGCTCCTTGGATCTTTCCACTTTTGATGTCAGCTTCGACCCTTTCGCCGGTCAGTATTAGCTCGGTGAACCCGACTGAGGAGCTTCTGACTACGTGTTTGAAGAAAAGCCTTGTCAAAGTTCCCATGAAGATGTCAATCAGCTCCTTGTCAGTTAAAGGGGGCTGCACCCTACGAGCCAGATCTCTCCACTTTTGGGTGTATCCTTTGAAGCTCTTGTTGGAACCCATGGTCATGTTCTGCAATTGCACAGGAGTTGGTGCAAGATCAGCATTGTACTGATACTGTTTGTAGAAATCAGCAGCTAAATCCTCCCAGGTGTGGATGTGAGAACTCTCCAATTGATAGAACCATTCGAGTTGAGTCCCTACTAGGCTTTCTTGGAAGAAATGGATCCAAAGCTTTGGATCAGTTGTGTATGGTTGAATCTTGAGGACATAAGACTTTAAGTGCATCTTAGGGTAAGAGACTCCATCGTACAAGACAAAGGTAGGGATTTTGAACTTTGGTAGAATGACCACTCCAGAAACCAAACTCGTGTCTCCTAAATCCAAGCCAGGTATCTGTTGAATCTCCATAGCACTGAGGCGATCCTCTAGCTGTTTGTACTTGTCAACAGTGGGAGGAGATTGTTCCTCAGAGTAGTTAGCTTCGGCTTCACCAATCTCCCGACTGTTGTCTTCTTCATGACTATCCCCCATGTTGGATGGAGTTGAAAGATCTAGAGCTCTCTTGACTGGTCCTCTAGGTCTTCTTCTCAAGTTCAGGATGCCTACTGACTTCTTGGAATTTTTCTTCTTGTCTTTGAAAAGAAGGGTCTTCAGGTCCTCTTGCCCTTTAGCCATAGTCAGGAACATTTGTTGGAATTGAGCATTTTGAGCTTAGAGATCTTTCACTGTTTGTTCCATATCCATCTTACCGAAATAAACAGTAGGAAGATAAGGAGACCTGTATGGAAGAAACCTGTCATGATATGATGCATGATATGTGGATGCATGTTTTCAAGGATCTCGTGGGGTTAGTAGTCGCTTACAATTTTGTATTGGAGAACTTTGTGTCGGTGGATGTCATTCCACGAGAATTAAGCTCACCATGTCAAGTGGGTTGTAGCCCTTGACTTGAATTCTTGTACTTGATCTTTGACGGTGTTTGGTTAGAGGGAAGTAAATCCTCTTTCCCCTTGGTAGACGTCTGGTTCAATGTGACCCTGCATCATAGGCCCTCGAGATCCTTGAAATTACTATTGAAAATGCTATGGTATGATGTTATAATGTTATGTAAAATATGTGAGGTATGAAAGTTTATATACAAATAATCATATTCACACAAAGTAGACAAGTCCTTAGGTTTAGGCTTGTACGGAGTTTGTAGGTAAGTACCCTCTTGAAGTTTAGTTGGCTCAACCTGTCCTAGTTAATAGTAGTTGGGTTCTAAAGGATCTCAATATCACCGACCTTTCTCTTAGGCGTTGTCTCAGCACAATCAATCTTTTCTTGTGGCCGAGATATCCCAAAAGTCCAGCCTCAATGAGTGTAGTATCGAGTATCAACCAATTTTCATCTCTACAACGAAACCGGTTATCTCACTACGTCCTAATGGCCAAGTTTGTTTAATTAGGGTTCTAAAGTCAATTAGTGCTTCACGGTGCCACTCAGCAGCCTCGTATTCTCCTTGATTCACCACGAGGGATACCGGTACCCACAAATGCGTCACACTAACGGAGCCATTGTTTCAACCATATCAGTCTACGTCGTACAGTTTCCACAATCTATTGCTATTTACCTAAAGAGGTGTCCCAGATCCGGGTGGAGAATCAAAACAAACCCAAACAAGGAACCAATAATATAAAGCAAGCAATTCAAACAAATGAAGGCAAGTAAATATGATCTAACCCTAAGGTAACCCCACTTTTAGAGTGAATTCCCCAGCAGAGTCTCCAGTTCTATGATACGGTGGGAGAACTGACTTGGTTTGTTTTGCGTTTGTGTTCGCAAATGTTGCGGTTTAGCAAGAGTTTCCACCGACTTTTCTTTTATCCAAAAGGAAAGGTGAAAAAGCACAGGAAAGACCTTTGAGATTGTTTCTTGAGTTCGGGTGGTAGATTATGAAAAGGGAAGGTATTATCACCCTTTTCATCCATGGTTTTCCATGGGCTCTTAGTTACTTGCTAGATCACTTGCTTTTGTTTGAAATTGTGCTTTGTGTGGTTTTTGAAAGTATTTTGTAAAGACGCCATCGTTTAGGAAAACTTTGTAATGATTCTCGTTCGTAAGAATGTATACAAAGTGTTAATCTTTTGAAAATGTTTTCAAGTTTGAAATATGTGATTTTGAAAGTGATTTTGAAAAGGTGTCTTTGTGATGATTCTCGTCTCTATAAGAACGCATACAAATTTTTGTCTTTTGAAAATGTTTCAAAGTGTTGGTGTATAGAATGTTTTTCTTGTGAAGAAGCAAGCAACTAGGAGTGAATCTACTTACTCAAAAGGTCTTATGTGTTCTTTTCCTCCTCCTTTAGACATTGCTATCTTACCATTGTTTTGGTAAGAAGCCTTATCGTTGGATGTGAAGGGACGGATGTTGGGATGTTTGTATAGTCATAGAAAGCAACTTATGGGACGTTTTAGCAATGTAATTTTTAGGGACTAGATCGTTTATCGAAGGCAATATTGAGGGTTATCGAGGGACTACGATCTTTAATTGAGGGTCTTTTGCTAAAATGCCCATGTTCGAGGGACATGACTATTTTTCTGATAGGCAACAAAGTGAGATTACCCTAAGGGTGCATGTGTGCAAAGTGTGTTTGATTGCATGCATTTAGTCTTGCTTTTTAGGTTGTATATTTGTTGTTTCATGTCTTGCCATACACACCCTAATTACTAGCATTTACATTTGAAAGAGATAAATTGCATAAATGTAAAGTTCTACGCTATTACAATATTTTAGGGATGGGGGTACATATGTATGAATGGAGTTTGCAAATATAATTAAATCCTAAGTTACTATTATAACCATATTGAAATGTACAATATAAGAAAGAAAAAGGACTTGTTTAGAAAATGGTTTTTTATCTTAATGAAAAAGAAATAAATTAATAAAAGAAAAATATTTTTATGTCTTTTTATGTTAATATTAAAAATGAAGAAAAGGGAAATAAATGAAAGATAGAAACAACGTGCTGCTGCAAGAAAAACAACAAGGATCAGAAGTTATGAAGCCAGGCGCGTGATGACTCAGAAAGGAACGTCAATGGAATCAGAAGTTATGGATAGGAACACTATGAGGTCCTGCAAGACACGTTAGAGGGAAAACCCAGAAGTTCTGGATTGCTATGTGCTGAACTTCTGAATGTTAGAACAGTGAGAAAACCTTAGAAGCTCTGTGCGTGTCAAAACAGTAGGAAGAACTTAGAAGTTCTGTATGGTGCTAAGACAGTGAAAAAACAATCAGCAGTTCAGCGTTTTATCAATGCATGAAAATTAGAAGTCTTAAGTGTTAAAACAGTGAGTGAACAATCAGCAGTTCAGCGTGTTATCAGCGTATGAAAATCAGAAGTTCTAAGTGTTAAAACAGTAAGTGGACATCAGAAGTTCAATGTGCATTAAGAGTGAGGAGAACTAAGAAGTTTTGTGTTGTGCTAAAGCTGTGAGTGAACCTCAGAGGTTCTATTCCATATTTCAACTCTTCATCAGCACATCAGCAATTTATTCAGTTCTTAATAAACAGCAAATCATAAGGATAATAGCACAACGGTTTATAGAAGTTCTAATCCTAAATCTAAGTCTAGACCTAATCAAGAAGTTCTGATCCACAGTTTTTCTACTTATGCAATGATATGGACAACATCAATACTGTGATATTTACATATTTGATGATGTTCTGAATGAAAAGATGCAAAGTCAGAAAGACTCACCTTGAATCTGGAGTGTATGCTTGGAGCTTTGGGCTGCTGCCTTCAGATGGTCTAGTGTCAGCGAGAGTAACGGAACAGTGGTTATGTTCTTTGATCCAAAAGGAATAATAAAGGTTTGGTTTTCTATTTTGGAAATCTGGATTTTTATGAAGGTTTCACAACTTCCTTTTCTCTCTTTTTGCCAATCTCTCTCCCAAAAGCCAACCAGCTTTTTGGAATCATGTTCTCTTACCTTTTGATCACAGTCTTCGTATGCTAGTTTGGTGCAATTATGGGATGCAGGCGTAGGCTGAATTAGTTGTTGGTTATAGGTCTGCAGCGGGTTGTATAAACAAGGTTTTGGGATTTGGTCAAGTTCTAACCAAAGCTTTGAATATAGCCTTCATATGCTAAAGCGCTGCCTTATTCTTGAAGAAAGCATGGTGGTTAGAAGCTTTTAGCCATGCTTAACCTGGATTTGTCAGCAGGAATTAAGGAAAAGCATCGCATGGGCCTAGCACACCTTTGCACCAAAGTTTGCTATCCTAAGACAGTAGAGGTACACGTGGGGGAAATCCCTTGGATAAAGACTCAAAAGTGGTTGTGAGCATTAAATGATGGTGAGATTGATCAACCCAGAAATCCTGCAATGTGATATTCTGCATCATTGCTTAGTTCTGGATCAGAAGTTCAGCTTCAGCGTAACATTCAACCTCTAATCTTTGTATCTCCTTGCTCCAGCATGTTCTGAAGGAGTTCTCAGACTTTCTAGGAAGCTTGCAGCACACTTCGTAACCTTCTTGGAATTACCCTTGCAAACTCTGACTGAACCTTTATGAA
The DNA here is from genome assembly GCA_948472305.1 of Vicia faba. Taxonomy (NCBI): domain Eukaryota; kingdom Viridiplantae; phylum Streptophyta; class Magnoliopsida; order Fabales; family Fabaceae; genus Vicia; species Vicia faba. The sequence continues at coordinate 251,372,633 of OX451741.1, read as the reverse complement.
AATTGGCCCAGAAGTTCTGACCCAACTCTGTCTTGAAAGTGTCCAGAATTTGCTGAGCGCTTTAGTTTCATGGATGTGTCTTTGAACATTTATAACTTGAAATTCCAGCATTTCTAGGAGAAGTTCTGTTCTGCAATGTGTTAGATCTCGTTGAAATCTATAACTATTGAATCAGAAGTTCTTCCAGAATTAGCTTGCATCATGGTGAAAATCTGGCCAGAAGTTCTGAGCTTGTCATATTTTCTTAAACACTTAGAAAAAATTCTAAGTATTTAGAATTTTGACTTCTCCAAAGTAGTTTTGACTTTTGAATTTATTAATGAAACAAACTTCATATTTTAACATGTCTTGATGAAATATGATTCTTGAAAATTGATTTTGATCCAAAAGTCAAAGTTTGACTTTTCAGTGTGCAAATGACCATTTTGCCCTTATGAGTGATTTTCTTGGAAAATTTGTAGTTCCAGGCTTGGAATTGGATGGAAGCAAACTTGAGGATCCAGGGTGATTATTTTAGAAATAAGAGGGAAAGGTTTGGGGTGCAACAGTTGCCCCTATTCAATCTTCTTACACCTGAAGAGATAGATTGGTAAATCTGCCATTCGTGACTTGAAGGTGGAAGATGATTGAACACTAGAGTGCCCAAAAAATTTGCACTCGAAGATGTGTTAGTTGACTATGTATGTAATGGGCTTAAATATGCCATTTGGAGAGATAATGGATTGTTGTTGGAGACGGGCTTAAAGATGTCATATAGAAATGATTGTTGGACTGTATCTGTAAGCTTGAACTGAATGATTATCAGAATGGCGTCCGTGTCTGGAGCGTATCTGAACTGTATCTGAAAGTGAGAAGGAACCTGGGTATGGTTGCTTCAATGATGATTCCATGTAAAACTACATCTGGAAGTGAGAAGGAACCTGGGTAGGGTTTCCTGATGATGAGTCCGTGTAAAACTGCATCTTGGAAATAGAAGGAACCTATGTAGGGTTGCCTGATGATGAGTCTGTGTAAAACTTCATCTTGGAAATAGGAGGAACCTGTATAGGGTTGCCTGAGGATGAGTCCGTGTAAAACTTCATCTTAGAAATATGAGGAACATGTGTAGGGTTTCCTGATGATGAGTCTGTGTAAAACTGCATCTGGAAGTGAGAAGGAACCTAGGTAGGGTTGCCTGATGATGAGTCAGTGTAAAAATGCATCTGGAAGTGAGAAGGAACCTGGGTAGGGTTGCTTTATGATGAGTCTGTGTGAAACTGTATCTTGGAAATAGGAGGAACCTGTGTAGGGTTGCTTGATGATGAGTCCGTGTAAAACTGCATCTTGGAAAGAGAAGGAACCTGTGTAGGGTTACCTGCTGATGAGTCCGTGTAAAACTTCATCTTGGAAAGAGAAAGAACCTAGGTATGGTTGCCTGATGATGAGTCTGTGTAAAACTTCATCTTGGAAAGAGAAGGAACCTGTGTAGGGTTGCTTAAGCTGGTAGAGTAGATATTTGTCTTATTTGATTTCAGGTATTAATCTTTGACCTGAGAAAGAAAGATAGTTTTCCTGGCTTGTTAAAGGTGTTAATCTTCAATCTCTTCATGTAGATAGTTTTCCTGGCTTGTTATAGGTATTAATCTATAATCATTCGTCCACGGATAGTTTTCCTTGCTTGTTACAGGTATTAATCTGGAACTTGAAAAGTTTGGTCGATGAAATAGTTGTCCTATCTGGTTACAGGTATTAATCTCTGACCTGAGAAAGAAAGATAGTTTTCCTGGTTTGTTACAGGTGTTAATCTTCAATCTCTTCATATAGATAGTTTTCCTGGCTTGTTACAGGTATTAATCTACACCCAGTCGTCCACAGATAGTTTTTCTGGCTTGGTACATCTGGAACTTGAAAAGGTTGATGGTAGCCATCTGTTGATTGACCTTTTCCTGAAAAGGTAAAATGTTAGCTGTATGCAATGTCATGATGTATGAAATGCATGATGTCATGATGTTCTCAAAAAGAAATGAGATTGTGTCGTATGAACTTATCATGTATGTAAATGTGAAATGTTAATGAATGTATCTTTGTCTGGGAAAATAAATCCTTGACAAATGTTGGGGAGTCGTTAAATCCTGGACTACTATTGAAGGGTAGGTGTGTCTTCAAACTTTGCTTAGAACGTTTCCACTGGGGATTCCTGTTTTGTTGTTTGAGGAGAACTCTGTTGGGGAATATTGAAAACTCTGTTGGAGATTGTTGATTCTTGCTTGGGAAAAGAGTTATGGAGTCTCGGTTGTCCGTTGCTCTACTGGGGTCGAAGTTGAACTGATATCTGGTTGGGTCCAGGTTTCACAGTAACTTGCTGGGGATTGTAGAGTAGTCTATTGGAGAAAGGGAGTTGTGGTCCTTTTATTTGTAGTAGTTGGAAAGGCAAACTAAAACTGGGGAATCTGTAGTTTGTTGGGGAAATAAACCTTGTTGCCGGTATGCTAGAGAGGTGACGACTTCGTTGGGGAAAGTCCTCGAGGACTCTTGAGGTTGTCTCAGTTGGGGAAAGGTTTTCAGAGATTAAACTCTTGTTGGGGAATCATCCTATGAGAAGAATTTTGGGGATATTTTTCATTTCTCCTAGCAGCAAATGTTCATGGTATTTCCAGAAAATGTTTGATTGTATGTAACCCTTTGCTGAGATTGACGTTCAATGCCCCAAGTGACGGAGATGGAGACTTGCCCCTGGTTACTCTGCAATTCTTGAGAGATTTCTTGGAATCTTGACTGGACTTCCCCAGGTGTGCTGGATAGTGACATGTCATGTCCCCTTGTTGATAGGAGATTTGTCAATGGGAGTTTCATCCTACTTGAATTGATTTTGTTCATTGAGAGAGTTTTCGTTCATCGGATATTCGTTGTGTGAATTTATCTACTGTCAAACAAATAGGCTTATGCAAACAATGATATTCAAGTAATGCAAAGTAGGATTTTCTTTAAGTGATAATGAATGCCTATTTGGTAAGAAACCTCACTGTATTTTGATTCCATAGGAATGTTTTTTATGTCATTCGTTGTATTACAAAATGAGAGTTTGCGGCTAAACGCGCGTTTGAATCAACTGAGAGACTACCCTGCCCCGGGTTTTTATTAAAGGTTTCAATTTGTGTAAGAAAGAAAACTCCTGCTTCTTTGGCTCAAAGGGGTTCACTAGGGATTATCTTCCTTATAACTCCAGTGTTTAGGATTTGAAAGAAACGCATGTACATCGTTAGCAAGGTCTGTCCAAAAGCATACTGTATGAGATTATGGAATTGTTTTCGTCATTCTCCCTCTAAAGGCTTGTAACTTTTAGCAAGAGTTGAATGTCATAAAGTGAGTAAAAAGCTTAGTTTAAATGTAATGAAAATGAGTGGATCAAATCAAGACAAACATATGCTATGCATTAATGAAACAAATTTTGACATTAATAGATAATTGTTTGAATAACAAAAGAAATTACAATTGAAAATTCAAAATGAACAATGCCCTCTCAATGATTTGACATAGGAGTAGTGATCACGTCTAGAGTCTCCGGAGGGTCAAACTCGATCTCCTTGGCTTCAATTAAATTCTGAATCTTGTACTTCAACGCCCAACAATCATTAGTGTCATGCCCGGGACTGTCAGAATGATAAGCACACTTTGCATTGGGATTGTAGTTAGGAGAAGAAGTTTTGGGGTTAAGATAAGGTCCTATCAATGCAATCAGATTCATCCTCAACAAGTGTTGTAGTGCTTGAGACAGCGGCATGTTGATGTTGGTAAACTGTCTTTTGGGCTCGTCTGGCCTTCGTTGATTTCCCCTTTGCTGTTGTCGGTGCGGTGCAGAACCAGAGATCAGGACTGCCCCCACGTGTTGGTCATGATGACTCTTTTGACCAGTCACTGCATTGGACTCTTTCTTCTCATTGTATGGATTTTTCTGAGCATCAGAGGGTGTAGCTCCTTGGATCTTTCCACTTTTTATGCCAGCTTTGACCCTTTCGCCGGTCAGTATTAGCTCGGTGAACCCGGCTGAGGAGCTTCCGACTAGGTGTTTTTAAGAAAAGCCCTATCAAAGTTCCCATGAAGATGTCAATCAGCTCCTTGTTAGTTAAAGGGTACTGCACCCTACCAGCCAGATCTCTCCACTTTTGGGCGTATCCTTTGAAGCTCTCGTTGGAACCCATGGTCATGTTATGCAATTTCACACGAGTTGGTGCAAGATCAGTATTGTACTGATACTGTTTTAACACCATATCGTTGGGTTTTAGAATCAGCCCTTCACAGTCCAATTATCTAGAGCACCTTTTGGTAATACATTCAGGGAGGAACCTGTATCAACTAACACGTGCGCTAAAGTAGTGCCCTTACACTCAATAGAGATGTGTAAGGCTTTGTTATGATTCTTTCCTTCCGGAGTTAAGTCGACATCAGAAAAGCCTAAACCATTATTAGCTATTAGGCTTGCAACACAATTCTAAAGATGATCAGCAGAGGTCTCTTGTGGTACATGAACACTCTTTAGAAATTTCAACAAAGCCTGATCATGGGCTTCATAGCACAATAACAAGGACAACATGGATATTTTGGAGGGTGTCTGCCCCAGTTGTTCAACTATTTTGTAGTCACTTTTACGAACGATCTTCAGTATTTCTTCCATCTCTTGTTTAGAGGAGTATTCAATTGTAATATCTTTTGAGGGTGCCTCCATCTAGGCAGGCTCAGTCACTTTATCTTTTCCCCGGGCGTCAGCAGTTGACCCAATAGTAGGAAAAGAACAAGTGTTGTAATAGTTTTTGGAGGAGAGATCTGGGGAGAAGATCCTTCCCGTTCGGGTAACTTTACTAGTTCCAAAAATATTTTCGACTTTGAGATTGGTAACTTCAGAATCTTCATCTTCGGAAATCCATGGCTCTTTTCTAACACCGTGGTAATAAACTTCTGCTCCATAATTCCAGGGAACAACCTTGTTAGAAGAATAGGGGACTAGCCACGGTGCAGTGATGACCAGGGGAACCACCCTCTGCTCGACAGAAATCCTTATAAGACCTTTAGAGATGATCCTTACAGGAGTATTAGAAATTGTGATTATAGGAACGTCTTCAAGTCTCAGTTATTGAGATATACTTCCATGCAAACTCTTCAAGTACAAAGTTTTATCGAATAGAATTTCATGGCTACAACAAGCGCTGAATACCCTTCTTCAGCCACATACAACCATTAGTTTGGGAGGCACAATGGTAATAATTTTTAGGACAACCCGGAAATAAACTGGCTCATAATAGATTCTTTTTAACGATCATCAGGGGAGTGGTCAAGTCACTTAGGGCCCAACATTCATTGGTGTCATGCCCAGGACTATTGGAATGGTATGCACACCTTGCATTGGGATTATACTTTGGAGAGGATGTGTTGGGATTTTGAGGATGATCCCGCATTGTTATCAATTGTGCTTTCAACAGATGTTGTAATGCTTGAGCCAATGGCATATTAATCCTGGTGAACTTCCTCCTCATAGGATCTGACCTACGTTGACTGCCCATTTATTATGGTCGAACAAGTGTCATATTAGAGAATAAAACTTACCCTACAGACTGATGACGATCATTCTTACTACGGATCCTCTGGCCATAGACAGCGCTGGTCTCTTTCTTTCCAATGAATGGTTTCTTCTTGGTACTAGAGGATGAAACCGTCTGAATACTCCCGCTCTTGATACTACTTTCAACTTGTTCTCCAGTCAAAATCAGCTTAGTAAACCCTGATGAAGAACTCCCAATCAACAAATTAAAGAATGTACCCGTCAGAGTGCCCATGAATATGTCCACAAATTCTCGGTCAGTCAAAGGAGGTTGCACCCTTCCATCAAAATCTCTCCACTTTTGGGCATACTCCTTAAAACCTTCGCTTGAGCCCATAGTCATACTCTGTAATTGCATGCGAGTTAGTGCAACGTTACCATTGTATTGGTATTGTTTGTAGAAGGCAGCGTCCAAATCCTCCCATGTGCGAATATTGGTTCCTTCCAACTGGTAAAACCATTCAAGTTGAGTACCGGTCTAACATTCTAGAAATAAGTGGACCCATAGTTTCTCGTCAGTAGTATGGGGTTGAATCTTTCGGTCATACGACCTCAAATAGATTTTGGGGCAAGAGACCTCGTCATATTTAGCAAAGATAAGGACTTTGAACTTATGGGCGGATGACTACCTCTGGGATCAAACCTAAATCCCCAAAGTCCAATCCGAGCACTTTTTGAATTTCCACGGCTTTGAGTTGGTCTTCTAACTACTTGTATTTGTCATCTGCAGGAGGGTATTGCTCTTCGTAGTAGTCTTCATCCTCATAAATCTGGTTATTTCCACGCCCATCCCTGGTGCTTCTAACATCCTCTTCTTGATTGTCGTCTTCCTCAGGGGAAACATCTTCTGCTTAAGCCAGTCATTCAGAACCTTTGAACCTTCTCCCCATGTTGAGGATAATAGCCTACTTCTTAGTCTTCTTTTTTGTGACGAGGAGTGCCATTATCTCTTGTTTCCCTTTGGCTAGGTTTATAAGAGTCTCTTGAAACTGTGCATGTTGAGTTTGCAGATCTTTGAAGGTTTGCTCGAGAGCTATCTTATACTGAAATAAACAGGAAATAGATGAGGAAACCTATATTGGAAAACCTGCTTACAAAATGATGCATGATATATGGATGCAATGTTTTCAAGGACCTTAGGAGATTTAAATTTTCTAGCCAAAAAGGAAATAGAAAAAAAGATTGCATTAATAAGTTCAAAAATTACAATTGCCCCTTGGGCTTACAATGAAAAAGAAAAAAAAGGTATCAAAAAGACAACAAAATGAACTCCTAAAACCTAAGACACAAGTCTCCCACGGGCGCTTCCTCTTCGTGTTGATGTATTAATTAAGCCTTTGCTCCTCGTGAAGTTGCTTTGTAAGCTCTAACACTTTCTTCTAGCTTGCATAGAATTAAGCTTCAAAGGTGTCTTGTTATCCCTTAATTTGAATCCAAGACTTCTGCAATTCTTCGAGGTCAGTAGGCATGTCTGGATGGAGGATGGTATAAGGAATATCCCCTTCGGTAATGGGCTCCATAATCACTGGTAGGATAGCGGGATATGCCATCATAAGGTTTTGAGCGCGAGCTCGTACCCACTGAAGATATGGCTCCAAAGGGATATGATTCTTATGTCCTAAAGTCTTTCTATCAATTTGTTTACCATGCCCCAAGCTCGTATAAACCTTAGATGATAACCTTGAAAGGTTTTCTCGTATTCGAACACAATACCCTGGATAAGTGCGTCATAAGAACCATCTCTTCGAGCATAACCAAACTGGTGTAAAGCTAGAGAAGGGTTGTAAGTAATACCTCACCTAATGCCAAGGAGTGGAACATTAGGGAATTCCCCACAATGGTCAATGATAGTAATATCCTCATGAGATCTAGAATACCAATAGATATTTGAATAGGAGAGCGACATCATTCTTTGAGACCACCTCAAACCTTGTTCATTCTTCAATACTAATCAGGGAAGGTGCAAAATAAACCACCTAGATAGAAACGGTATGCAACACATAAGAGCCCATTTCTTCCTCATAGTACGAGTGTGAAGAGAATGCAGAATATCTCCAAGCAAAGTAGGCACAGGATTACGAGAAAGAAATATTTTGACGACATTCACATCTATGAGTTGGTCTAGATTAGGGAATAACATCAAACCATAGATCAATAAAGCCAAGATTTATTCGAAAGCTTGAAAACTCATAGCATCCAAAATTAGTTGAGCCTTCTCTAATAGAAATTTAGCTAGAAAACCCTTGACTCCACTCCTTGTTTCCTGATTAGCTACAATGCCATACCTCTTTAGATGTAAGGCTGTTGTAATTTCTTCAGGTTATGGATATTTCTCTAAACCAATGAAAGGTATTTGATTGCAAATAGGTACTTCCAGTAATTGAGAAAACTCCTCCATTGTGGGTACCAACTGATAATCAGGAAAGGTGAAGCATTGATGTGCAGGATCAAAGAACTGGAATAAAACACTCGTCATATCTTCTTCAAAACCTGAGGTAACCAAACTGAGTAGTCGACCATGCCTTTGGATGAATGGAGAACTTTCAGGAACCCTTGAGACTAACTCCTTGAGTTGAGAGGTTTTCCTTACAAAACTAATTCGGATAGTGTTTCTGCGACTGGAAGCCATAACCTACAAAACAGAACAAATATATATTCCTAGGTCCTTGAAATGGTTAGTGAAAATGATATGGCATGATGCCATGATGTTATGATGTCATGTTTGCACAATTAATCATATACAAACAAAGCACACAAGGTCTTAGGTTTTAGCTTGCATGGAGTTTATAGGTAAGTACCCTCTTGAAGTTTTAGGTGGCTCAACCTACCCTAAAAGAAGTAAACGGGTTCTAGGAGCCTCAATATCAATGATCTTTCTTCTCAGGCATTATTTCAGCACAAGCATCTGAACTGCGACCGAAATATCCCAAAAGTATGATCTCAATGAGTGTAATATTGAGTATCAACGAACTTCAGTCTACACCAAAGCCAGCTATCTCACTACTTTCTAATGGTTAAGTTGTGTCAACTAAGGCTCTACGGTCAGTTAGTGCTTTATGACACCACACATGAGATGATTTTAACCGAAGGAAACATCAAAGGGTCATTGAGGGACTACGATTTTTTAACCGAGGGTCTTTGTTAAAGCATCTCATGTTCGAGAGATATGACTGTTTTATCCGAGGCAACAAGCGAGGTTACCCTAGAGGTGTAAGTGTGCAAAGTGTGTTTGATTGAATTATTTTATCTTGAATTTATGGTCGTCTAATGTTTGATTTTAAATCTTGCCTTACAATTCTATTAAACTAACAATAATAAGGAAAGCGGTAAATTGCGGAATTTTAAATGTTCTACGCTATTAAAATGCTTCGGGAATAGGGGTACAAATTTATGAATAGGGAGGAAAGCAATAAACCCTAATTATCTATTACAGACTTTTGAATAATTACAATAATATGAATTAATAAAAATATGCAAATATGAAAACTAAATAAAAGGGAAAATAAATTGTTTTGTTTGTGATTTTTTGATAGAAAATCAAAGTTTGATCATTAACCTAAGAAAACTAGTTAGTTTTAATAAAAAGAGAAGTTTAACTAATTCTTTTAAACAAAACCTAAAAATCTAAGTTAATTGAAATTAAGTAAATTAAAATAAAACCTAAGTTTAATGATTTGGTTAGAAAATAATTTGGATGTTAATGTGAATTTGGAAAAATATTTTATAGTGTAAAATAATAAAATCTAATTCTAATTTTTTTACAAATTAATTAATAAAATAAAACAAAGTGATTAAGTTAATATATTTTTATTTATGAAAATTAAATTAATTAGTCAAACCTAAAGCTATTTTTTCATTAAAATTATTTTTTGTATTTTTATTAAATTAAAGTAAAAAAAGAAAATGTCAAGAAATAAAAATAAAGAAAAGATTGGGCCTGGGTTAGAAGTGAAAACAAGGGGGGGGGGGGGGGGGGGGGGGGGGGGGTAAGACAAGAAAACTGTCAGGCCTAACCAAGTTTTTGTGTTTGAATCAGAAGAAAAAAAATAAGAAAAGTGACTTAAATTTACCTGAATGTAAAATCAATTAGGGGGTGAAAAGGAAGCAAAACTTTCAGGCCCAGGATTGATAAGCCAAGCGCCTGTTTGATCCAGTGGTGATAGTCCTTGAGGGTTCATCATGGGGACACGCATGTAGTGTGTTGGGTCATGGTCTTATGATGATCAAAGGGTGATGGGGAGAGGTACACCATATGCTTGTTGAATTTTCTTACATTAGATCTGAAAGAAGAAAATATGAAACAAATAAAAGGGTATCGTTGGGGCTCGAACCCAGGTCCCTATAGTCACAAGCATACGCTTTAACCACTGCGGTGGTGATACATCCATTAGTTTATACACAAAGCATTCAATATATTATAAACTTGATTTTGAAATTTTTAAATTTTGAAAATATCATTTCTTTCTTCTTCTTCCTTCACGCGCTACTGTAACAGCAACAACAACATTTCTCCATTTTTGATTTTTGTAGATCCTTCATTTCTCAACCAAATTAAAAGTTATAAAAAACAAACTTACTTGTTTTTTGATCACGAATCCAACCATATAAATCTCAAAAGCTATATATCAAAGTTTAGGATGAATTTCTCTTGGTACCAAACTGAACCCTAAAATCTCAGAAAATTCAATTTCAAAACTCTCATCACACAGTTAATTAAAATGAAAACTAAGGACATGGTTAGCTTTAGGGCAATGATATCTACCTTTTATTTTTTAAAAGTAAGTGAAAATGATGCTTGTATGACGATTACAAAGTTGAAAAAACTTACCTCTTGATGCAAAAGTTCAAAGCCCTTTACACGACTTCCAGAAGTAATGTGATTCTTGATTTAGCTTCCTTGGACCTTGGTGAGTGTATTGAAATCCTTACTTTATCTTGAGAGTGGCTGGAATGATCTACTCAAGTCAAGTTTCAAGGTTAAAATTTGAAAATGGTGGACAATGGTAATGGACTTACAGTGGTGAAATAAGTGTTTGGATCACTTATGTATGATGTATATGGAGTGTATGGGTAGTTGGTTTGAACAAAAGTTACAAGTTTGAAGAGTTTCGAAGAAAAGGATTTTGAAGCTCAAGAAATGGAGGATTTTTTCCAATTATGGTTTTTGAAAGGATGAGAGGTTTTGAAGGCTTCTCCACTCGTGTCTAGCTTGTAAATGCTCTATATATAGGCCAAATATTTCATAAGATAAGAGGGCTTGGTGTACAAGTTTCCAAGTTTTTTCCTTTGTTGTAACTTGTGATTTTTTGAAAACACCAAGTCTCAATGCATAGAACCATGTCTTCTAGAGTGGTTATCAACTTTAAACATGTTTCTTCTGACTTGTATGTTAAGTGTATGTAGAAGAAACAAGGTAGAGGCTCAAGGAATGGACTTTTGCAAAAAAGCTTGCTTTACAAGAATGGAAATGGTGCCTTTCTTCCCAAAATGGAAAAATAATTTGGATAATGGCTCAAACACTTGGGTAATGGTTAAAAATTTTATGTAAATATTTAATCATAGTGATATTTTCAAGTTAGAAGCATGTAAAGAAAGATTTATGCAACATGGCTTGGAGATTTGATCTCATGTTCATCACAAAATGACTTGTATTTCAAGAATGGATGCCCAACTTCATCTCTTCGAATCTCCTTTCTCAAGCATGATAAAATTGTTTTATTGGACATTTTGGGAATCTTGAAACATTGTATACAACTTTCATGTTGACCACTTTGGCCAAATCAAATAGTAACTTGGTGAAAATTTGCCAAGTTGGGATAAAAATCAGACCAAACATGTTGAAAATTTGACTAAGTGTTAGATAAAAATGTCATGACTTCATGGGCCTATATCTCCTAATCCAAGAATTTTTTGGACATCAACCCTCAAGGAAAAATTTATATAATTCATCATTCCCTACAACTTTCATGTTGAAAGTTTTCTTTGAATCATCTTGCATTTTAGTGAAAAATGGTCATGAAGTAGTGAGTTTATTAAGAACAAAAACACTTAGAAATTTTTCTAAGTTTTGGAAAATTTTCCCACTTTTGACTTTTGTTGAATTATCTTGATTATTTATAATAATGCTTGATAAATTTGAATATTTTTATGGCTCTTGATCCTTGAAGTTCAAAGTTGACCAAAAAGTCAAAGTTTGACTTTTGTGTGACAGTTGAATTTTTATCAATTGATTCAAATTTCAACTATCAATCACTTTATCTTTAGAAATGTTTTGAACCATGTAATTAGGTCAAGATATTATATTTGAGCCCTTGTGATCATGCTTCAATTCATTAGTTCATGTACTAGGTCAAAAGTCAATGATCAGTCATTCTCAATCAAAATCCTAATTTTGACAATTTTGCCCCTTTGGTGATCTGAGAGATTTTCTTGAGGAATTATGATCAACCATTGATCAAATGATGAATATGAATTAAAAATGTTGACGTTGACCAAAAATCTTGAAGTTTGACTGTGTGCTTACCACAATTAACTTTTTACCCAATACAGTTGATCTGAGCAATTGACTGAGCAAATTTGTGATGCAAGACTTGAAACTTTGTATGAGAATTCTTGGAGACCTAAGATGAACCATGAAAGCCACTTGAGGTATTAGAAGTCAAATTTTACTTGAGAAAACCAAAACCCTAGTTGGGGATCCAGTGCTTAGGATGTGAGCTTGTCTGATCAACTCTTGAGAATCCTTGAGCATTTGAGAACTTTTGTGAGAAATGTCTTGAAGAAAAGGGAGGGAAAATTTTGGAGTACAACAAAGGGTATCAACCGAAGGAGCCTTGGAAACATACGCCATCCAAAGAAGGACATACAACGAAAATAGACCAGCCGAAGGGGACTCCTAACAAGGTTACTAGTCGATGGTAGACTCCTAAGAAATGAACACCGGCCAGAGACGGAATTACAACCAAAAGAGACCAGCAAAAAGGTACTCTTAACTAAGGATATTATTTGAAGGTAAACTCCTAAGAAAGGAACGTCAGCCGGAGGCGGACATACAATGCAAGTATAATAACTGCAAGTATATAGTTTATCACGTAGTTTTAAAAGATTATCCAACCCACATATACTAATAATCAAACTAATGTTATCTATGTTGCAGTGCACATCTAAGGCTAAAGGGTAAAATGGATACAGACATAATTGTAAATTATAAATCCTAAAGGTTTGGAATTAATGAAAAAACGAGTTCGGGATATGAATTCCGCATTCCTAAGGGACTTATACAATTCAGTTGCTAGTTATGAATAAAGCTTAATTCCATAGAAGACATTGACCCAAAGACTCTGTCTCATACTCTCGCGCTGTTGACAAGAACCACACTTACTAACCACAGGATTTTTCTCTCGCTCGCCCGTTAATTAAAAAACATATTTTGAAAGTTAATAAAATTCTAAACAATACCTAAAGCACTCTCATTGTTTTTAGGATCGATGCCTAGTTTCCACTATCCAGTTCATCCCTCAAACTCTCACGCTATCGGGATGAACTTTAGATTATACCTCACTCTTGTGTCGAAATAATAATGCATGTAATTTGGAAACTAAAACCAAAACAATCATATATTCATAAATTCACACCTATAGTTTTTTCTACAGAGTCCCTTCGGTGATGACGATCCTCATACGCCGATCTTAAATAAGATTAGATAGACATTATTTTTCCTAAGACTAACATGTTAAAATATTGTAAGGCTAATATTAGCATGTTAAACAAAAGTTAAAGGCGAAAATAAGTAAAAGCAGTAAAATAGTAAAAACCTGAGAAAAGTAGAAAATGAAAACCGAGATTAAAATGCCAGCATGCTTGTTTGATCCAAAAGTACAAAATAAAATTAAAGAGAACAACAAATGTGACAATACCTCGATGTGAGTTGTTGTCACTTTTGCAGGTAATTTATGCCTAAGAATTATGAGGCAATTTTGACAGAGCTTTCCTTAAAGATTAGATACCGAAAAACTTCCCCAAGGAACCTATATATATAGGAATGGCTCTAGTAAGTTCCCTTGGTCATGCATCAGTTGGAGGGAAAAGAAAAATAAAAAATAACTGTTGAAAACTACCTCTGGCATAAAATTGCCTTTTGAGAGGAAATGGCGAACGTCAAGAGGGAAATGGTGAACGCCATTGCCTTGTTCATTAAATGACATGGAAGGCAAGGGGATGGCGAACTCCATTTATATACAGTGAACGCCATATCAGGAAAATAGGAAGAATTTCTTCTTTTTGCTGATCTTTCACTTTGCTTTCGGTTTGATCCTGAATCAACACATGAATAAGCTGGCAATTGCAAAACAAATAAAAAAAGTTAAATTCGATAAAATAAGGACAATTAATACGCGTAATGATCCTAAAATACGATATGATTTCTCATTATCAAACTCCCCCTCACTAAAACCATTGCTTGTCCCTAAGCAATCCCCAAACGTAAAAGAAAAAACGATAAAGCTCGGCGCCTGAAACATGGGCACGACACGACTCTCAAACGTACAAGGATTCTAGGCTAGTTTTAAATAGATAGGTATTTGATATCCAAAACAAGGACACCGTAATGGCACATATCCACATTTGTGGACAAAGGCTCCCCATATGCAATACCAATCCGAATCATGCCATTATAACTCGACCTACACACTTCGTTCTTTTTCACCTCTTTTTTATTCTAGCGTAATCAGATTAGGCATGTTATCTATACAGGAACATATTAGGGAAACTTATTAGTGACTATGATCACTATTTACATGGGGTTCTGGTAACAAAAGCGGTACACCCCTTTTATAACCCATCACAACTGTGGGGGATCGGACCATAATCTGCCCTACCAAGTCCATACCAGAGACCTATGGACCAACTAACACTGAGTGTTCTTTTTCTTATATTTTCTTTATTTTTTATTGGGTTGTGGTATTTAGGTGGCATAACCCCTGATTTACCCAAGTTGTAGTTGTGGAGGATCGGACCTTAATCAGCCATACCAAGTCCAACACCAGATACCATTGGACCAACCAGCAACGGGCATTTACAGATTAATCAAAATTAGGATCATTCACTTATTTTAATCAGCTTCCCTATGTAGTTTGTGTTTAAGATGGTGCTCACTGCTAATATAAATTACTCAATAGGTTACTTCCAAACTTAGAACTCAAGGTCTCGGCATAATGGTTACTCAAATAGAAATCGCATACTTAGTGAACCTAGTGTGCTGGGACGATACCGATATTATCAAAACTTTCCCAAGTCTAAATAACAAAGGCCAAAAATTAAAATAAAAAAACTAATATATGTCATGAGAGTGTCCTGCCACTGAATTAGAGCAAAATAAAAAAAATATTTTCATTTTGGGGTCGAATCTAAGGGAGTTTTCTAACAAAAAGAAAAAAAGTAACACATCATAGGACTTAACAGTGCATATGACTCGAAAACACAAAAAACAGAATGCAGACAAATAGGAAAAACAAAACAAAATAAAGATAAAAATAAAGCGGTAAATTTCCTCCCCCACACTTGAACCAAACATTATCCTCAATGTTTTAGTGCAAGGTGAAAGAAGGAGTAGATAAAACATGGTAGGAGGCTCAATAATGGTGGCCCCGGCCTCTGTGATATCCATGACCGCCTCCATTATGCATAGGATTAGGTACATGTCGCATAAGCTCACTCACATCTGCCACAGGCATTTGCAATCCTTCCATCTTCTCAAGAAGATCACCCATGTTATACTCATTTATGTTAGCATAATCAAGTTGATGATCTCTAATTTCATCGATGAAGACTCTCATCTCCTCCTGCTGCCTTTGTATACTCCTAAGTTGCACATCATGCTTCGCGTCAATATCATTCTGATGCCTCATTTCAATAAGGATGTCATCAAAAGCTGCTCTCATAGTAGTGTAGTTATACTCCACATGGGACTGTTGTCTGACTTGGGTGTCTGCAAAAGAGTTAGTAAAAGCATGTGCAGTGTGTACACGGGTGATAGTCGTGGGAGCATCTTGTGCCATAAGGACAGACCTAGCATTAGTATCAGGGTCAATGGCGTTAACATCATAAACCAATTAGCTCTTACTCGCACATTAGTTTGCTTAATGGATGGCAAAGTGACACTTCTAACTTCTCGGTTACTAACCATAAGAAAATATTTGCCATCAGGTTTATTCTCAATCAAGCGCATATTACAATAGTAATCTAAATTTGAAAATGGCATCTCAAGTGGCTCAAGTATATCCAACTCCGCATTTAAGTTTAATGCAAGGGTTATAGATGTAATCAGACCTCCAACACAAATAGGACCTCCTACTCTACCACTAGCATACTGAAGATGGGCCAAAAGGAACGATGTTGAGTTAACTTTTGTTTTAGATAGTGCGAAATACATAAAGAAAAGATCCTTAGAGTTCACATTTCTAGTGTTTTCCGATCGAAAATGGTGCTAGCTAGGATATGGTGCAAGTACCTAATGGTTGGGTTTTGAATAGCGGTGGATTTAAGGCCTTCCCAAGAAGTGGCAGTTTTGCCAATGATTTATTGCCAAAAACCGAAGGCATCAGATTCCCAATCGCTTTCTAGAGGGGATTCACATGCGAACCCGTCTCCGTGAGGGAATAGAAATATGTTGGCCATTTGATATTGGTTAAAAGTGAAATCTCGACCAAACATTCTAAAAGTAATAGTGCTTATAGTGTGAGTGCTTGTTACAGGAGTGGAATATCGAAAAGAACTTAAGAATTCATAGGTGAGCTTAGTGTAAGTTGGTTGGTCAAGAAACCGAAGTAGGAAATACCTAGGTTGAGTATTTATCTTGTTTTGCCCTTTTCATTCTAGCGCAATCACATTAAGCCCTTTATCTTCACACGCACATAGCAGAACAGTCAGTTAGTGGTTATGATCCTTTTAAACTTTAGAGGTTTCTGGCACAGTAATGTGGCAACCTTTAATTCAATGGTTGGATGCGGGGGATCAGACCGTAATCTTCCCTACCGAGTTCAGTACCAGATGCTCCTGAACCATCCATCAAATGAATTTTCATGTTACTTTGTAAGGTTTACATCCTTTGGATTAGGCGATCGGGTGAGGATCTTCCAATTTAATCGGTGTGTTTCCTTGCAACATTTTGCTGAAATATTATATCATCCACTTATATTCATCGACTTCCTGCGTAGTTTGTGTTTAAGACGGTGTTGACTGCTAATATAAACTACTCGAGGTTACTATAAAGACTAAACTCATGGTGTTGGAAACAACAGGTACTTGAACTAATCTATCACTCTGGGGTTGTAGAGTGTCTAGACGGTAGAAATTTCGCATAATCTCGCCCCAATTCCTGATGATTAAAGATTTTGCAGTCTATTTACTTTGTCGAGTGAGAAAAAAAATTTTATGGGCTCAAAAAGAAAGGGGAGTCTAAAAGAACAACACAAATTGCTTCAATAGATAACTTGATAAAAAAAATTTTATTGAATTAGAGATAACGGAAGGGAAATTACAAAGAAAATAAAAATTACTAGGAAAAGGGAAATACTTCCTCCCCCATACTTGAATCATACATTGTCCTCAATGTATTGAGAGAAGCGGAAAAGGGGAAATGGAAACTGGATAATCATTCTTCCTCCTCTTGTCTTTGGTATCGGCCACGTGTCCTCGCTCTTCGACGTGCTTGCCCGCCATGTCTGGAAGATTCGCCGCCATCTCTCTGGGATATGATATGATGCAAGTCGTCAACACGTAGTGTTAAGGCTCGCATATCTTCCGTTATTCCTGTGGTGAATTCCATCATACTTTGATCGTGCCTGCGAGCATAGTTGTTTTGGTCTCTCTGCATTTGTTGCAAGAGAGTCATCATCTCGATTTGGCGCGTCTCGAGGCTCTTGTGGCGTTGAGTGGATAGCTGGTTTTGCTGCATTATTGCGGCATATATTGCATCGATGGTGGCGGGATTGTTGGCTTGCTGTGGTTGGGGCTCTTGCTGCTCTAATTCTTCTTCGATTTCGTCAGCGGTAGCGTTGTTGGCCTGACCTTGATTTCCTTGCACATTTCCTCTGGGTTCTGGGGTGTTCAGGTTGTAAAGCCAGTTATCCGAATTACCCAAGTAAGTACGATTATGATTTGGCATGATCACACTACGAACTCTTGCATTCTTAATCGTTAGATAGTACCCTCCAGCTTCTCGTACTTTGATCAGGTGGCCAGCTCTACAGTTATCAATGTCCATATAAACTGCTGGCAGCGGAGGTAGGCGTTGGATCCTTTCCCCCCAGTTCAGGTGAACTGCGATGGTGGTGACGATGCCTCCGATGCAAAAAGGTGTGGTCCCGTCTCTTGTAACGAGGTTTTGAATGTGGGCCATCATTAAAGTAACGGGATTAAGACGGAGGTTTTATGAAAAGGTACAGTGAAGAGCATACAATTCTTTAGTGTTTACCTTGTTGTTGTTTTCCCTTCCGAATATTGTGTTTGCCATAACACGATGTAAGAAGCGGATGTTCGGGTTGTGGATGTGAGAGGCGTACCGTGCTTCGGGTGTGACATTTGGTTCTCCGGTTATTCTCTCCCATAGTGCGTATGCACTTCCATTCCAATCCAATTCCGGGGGAATGTGATATTACACATTATTTCCACGGGGAAAATAAAATATGTCGCTCAAATTTTCATGGCTAAGTGTGTACTCTCGGTTGAACATCCGAAATTGAGCGGCTCCCATTAGGTGTGAGTCGGCATCATCGCGAGTGTAATAGACATAGGAACTTAAGAATTCCAACGTTAGAGCTTCGTAGGTTGGTGTGTTAATCGTGCTAATAAAGCTCATGCCAGCTTTGTTCAACAAGCCTTGCATATGGGTTTGCAACCCCAATTCTTGCAAGCAGTTGTTGTCGACGAACCTCGTGGATGTTAGCCCTTGACGATGAAATTTTATGTACCTTTCCTTTTGAAGTTCACCTACTTCTCCTTGTCGGAGTACGAGATGTCACATGTAGGGGTCGGGTTGGTTTGGTGGATTCCTTTGGGCGACCATGATTTTGAACTTGATAGAGAAGGAAAATGTATTTGTGATAAAGAGATGGAAGGTGGGTGGTAGTGATGAAACTAAGGGATGGGAGAAGGGTTTAAATAGATGGATTTTATTGAGTAGGAAATTGAATGAGGTTTATGGGATAATTATGAATATGAGAGGTTATGGAAGTTAAGGGTGAATATGAGTAATGGGGTAGTGGGCGTTTTAAAGCAAGTTCAAGTTTCAATAATTCAACGGTCACGAGAAGAGAATCGTGGGAGACAGGCTTCTGACGCTCGTCACATGCTTCCTGACATCCGTCAGGGTTGGCAGGGTGTTGGGCAGCGAGTGTCTGAGCAAAAGTTTATCAATTAACTAATTCATATAGTTTGATTAGTGTTACAAGGGATATATATCTATGTGAATAGTTAGTGGCACATAGTAGAATCGGAGGAATGATAATCGAAATAAAAATTAAGAAATAAATAAGATATAATTTAATTAAAGATAAAAATTAAATGAAAAACTTGTGGGTTGCCTCCCACACAGCGCTTGTTTAATGTTGTTAGCTTGACGGCTCAGGAGTGCAAGCACTCATGGTGGTTCTCTCGAGGATGACTCCTCGGTTGAACTTTTAGTAGTTGTAATTTTCCATGGCCACTTATCAAGCCATCTCACATATCCTTCACCTTTTCTTTTCTTTCTTCTGTAGGGTGGTTCATTCTTATGAACTTGTGGTGGTGGTTCTGGATCTATCCTAAGTATCAACTTTTCAAGTGTGGTCTTAGTGATTTCATCTGCCACCCTAAAGGTTAACCTTACCCTCTTAAGAGTAATTATATCCCTAGTTTCGTGGTCCTCTAATTTTCTCTTTTTATGCAAGACTTCAAACAAGGGTGCATTGGTGTGGGTATTTTCCAATACCTCTACATATGTTTTAGATTGAGAGTCTACCTGAGCTTCCATAAAACTTTGCAGGAAAGGAATCGGTGGGGTATAGGGATGAGGAACAACACTAGGTGCTTCCTTCTCTACCTCTTCTACAACCTCCCTTTTAGATGGTGTTGGAGGATTTTTCTCAATCTTTACTCTTTTCCCGTCTGAACTCTCCTCAACCACATTATCACTCTCCTCAACCTCATTATCACCCTCCTTAGGATTTTCAATTTGTTTTTCACTATTGGTTGTTACAACATCCAATTTCTCCTCAGGGAATGGTCCTAGAGGGTTTTGTTCAAGCTGGGAGATTTGAGTCTCTAAGGCTATGTTGTGAGTCACGAGCGACTCAACCACAATGGTCAGTTGCCTAAGGTTTTCACTATTTTGAAGACTTTGTTTTCTAAACTCTTCTTTCTGGACAATTTGTGTCTCTACGAAGTGCTCCATCATAGATTCTAACCTAGAGTGAATTAGTGTCGCATCAGAATCCTCCATTGATGTTTCGAAGTTAAAATCATGTGATTCTTCTGATTCTTCAAAGTGAGTTAGAGTCACATTTTGTGTTCCCACAGAGCGCTATGTCATCATAGATATTTCATTTTCCATTAATATTTCGAGGTCTGATTTATAAGATTCTTGCGTCCCCTCGAAATATTGGGTGTAGTGATTGTAAGGGAAATTTGGTTGAGGATAAGTTTGGTTGGAATTATAATATTCTTGCGATTCCTCAAAATTTTGGGATTGGTAGTTGGAAAGGTAATTCGGGTGAGAATGAGTTTGTGACGTATTGAAATTCTCCAACAGTATTTCGAGGTCGGATTTATGGGATTCTTGTGATTCCTAGAAATACTCGGAGTGGAAGTTGTAGAAAAAAGTTGGGTGATACATAGTAATTGGGACAAAAATTTGAGATGATACTCTTGAATGCGGCGTCTAAGTCTGAGATACCGCTCGATATCGTTGATTTGTATGTATAACGGCTCGCCTTGCAAACGAGTGTTTGGCATACAAATAAGAAAAGAAATAGAAAAGAAATAGAAAAGAAAAAGAAAAGAAAAAGAAAAGAAAAAGAAAAGAAAAAGAGAGGTTTTTCTCTAGTCTCTACTGCGTAACAAAAGAGTAGCGATATCGACTTAAATCAGTCCCCGGCAACGGCGCCAAAAACTTAATCGTGGGATTTGTACTTATGTATCCAATGATTCGGACTGCAAGTGCACAGTCTTATCGAGTAGTTTTAAAAGATATCGAACCACAGAGACTGATGAATCGATCTACCGTCTTCTATTATTACTTCGTAAATCTAAAGCTAATGAATATTTGATTTGGGTTGTAGGGAAAACTAAATACTAAATTAAGTTGGATTTTAATAATCAATGAGCTTAATTACCAGTATGCAACAGTCGTACCTCGGGAACTAGCGACCTGTCGGGCGTCTTTATATTTTCAAAACAGCTTTCAGTAAAACCTATCTAGTTTAAAAACCCTCGTCTCACACTGTCGTTTTGTTGATCTAGGCTATGCAGTTAAGTCCTAACGTACGCTTCCGCCATCCCGCAGGAGTTAAAAACACTTTTTGGAAACTAAACAAAATATTAATTAACTTTAAAGTGCTTCCGCTGTATTTTAAGCCAATGCCTAATTACTACTGTCCAGTTAAAAGATCTCAAACTTCCGCTTTGTTGACCCTAACCTCTATCTGTTTTTTACTTCCGTAACAAAACAATTTAATGATTTGAAAAATAGTAACTTAGGCCAGAAAAGAAAGTTTCGTAGTAAAAATAATCCTGACTAAGTTACTCGTTCCCTCGGTTGATTGACTTTACATACCGGTATAGGATTTCTAGCCTGACATAATATTAAACCAAATCGCTGAATAATTTAAAGGACAAACACAAATAAACATAATTATATCGATTAATAAGCAATAAGAATTTGTAAACATAAACCTGGAAATAACTCTGAAGACAGAAGCACTCCTGCACAAATTGTAGGCTTTGCTTCGATCGGAGGATATATTTAACCGTACAGAAGAAAATAAAACTGAAAAGAATAATGCTGGAAAGGAATATAGAAATAACTGGGAAATAAAATAATGCTGAAAAGAATGCTGCTGAAAAGAATATTCGCTCAATAAAATCTCTAAACTTTCTTGCCCAAAAAAAAGAACCCTTTCTACTGTGGTCTAAGCCTCTATTTATAGGTCTTGCTTGATCAGTTGCTCTCGAAAATGTAGGAACAGCTTACTTCCTTCTTTGAGAAATAATAGGGCCATTCATTTGTCACGTTCGTTGGTCCTTTGACTAAGTGGGTGAGAAAATGTAGGAAGTCGTTGGATTAACCCTTGAACGCGTTTATGTCCGTTGGATGAGAAGAAAGTGGAGTAATGGCTTGTGACGTTCGTCACATTCAAGTGACGATAGTCACTTGGTCTTCATGGCGCGTGACGTTTGTCACGTCTCCTTGACGGTCGTCAAGGCCTTCCTAATTGTGGGCCACGTGCTCACATGTGTAATGGGCTTTTGGGCTCCTTTCTTCTCCTTAGGCCTTTTTTCTAGTTTTTGCATCCTTTTTTCTTCATTTCTTCAAAAGTGTTCGGCTTAATGCATATCTGCAAAAATAGAAAAAATACTTGCATAACACTTATAAAATAATTTAATTTAAACTAAAGTATGAGAAATATTTGGTGTATATCAAGCCAGAAATATCACATATTTGTGTGTCATCAGAAACCTCGTGGCCAAGACAATCTGCTTGCAAAGTTTGTGATAACTAGCCCTTTGATTTTCACCGTTAATCCCCTCGGCGAAAGTGATATCCATGTAGTTGATTTCTCTTGAAACTCTTGGAGGCATGATGAAGTTTGAAGGAAGAAGAGAGAATATGAATGACTGGATATGGAGATTAGGGAAATAGAAGAGTGGTGTAATGGTGGTAGGAAAGTGAAAATTTATGGTGATTTATAGTGATTAGGGAGAAGTTGGAGGGTTTGTGGTTAAAAGAGGAGTTAAGAGAGGTTAATATGGGTGGTTATGAGAGAAATTAAGAGGTATAAAGATAAAACTGTTGGAAAATGCACAAAAGAAGATTCAAACAGGCGTGACTATTTGTCTCACTACTATGGCGAACACCATTAGGCAAATGGCGAACACCATTTGTATAAAACATTTCAAATTTGAAATCTGAGCAGATGGCGAATGCCATCAGCATAATGGCAAAAGCCATTCAGTTAAAATTCACAAATTTTAAGTTTTACAGCATAGAATAATGAAATGACAGAAATTTAAGGCTAAGCTACTATTGTTTAAAGTAATTCATGGACAAAACTTAAATCGGAAACATAAAATATTGTGCTACTAAAGAAAGAAATATACACATATAAGTACAAAAATAAGTAACTCAAAAAGGAAATTACATTAATGAAAGTAAGCTGAAACATAGGTTCTTGTCTAAAGCAAAGAAAATACAACTAGAAACAACAAAGAAAAGGGAAAATACAAGATAAAATAAAATAAAATAAAACTAATTAATAATGAAATAACAGTACAACCATTAATACTAGCCATTGTGGCGTCTAACGGTATACTCATTGTAATACGGTGGGGGATCTGACTTGGTTGTTTTGTGTTTGATTGCAATTGTTGCGGATAGAAAGAGTCGCCACCGACTTTTCTTTTATCCAATAAGGAAGGGGTGAAAAGAACAGGAAAGACCTTTGAGATATTTTCTTGAGTTCGGGAGGTAGGTTATGAAAAGGGAAGGTGTTATCACCCTTTTCATCCATAGTTATCTATGGGCTCTTAGTTGCTTTCTAACTCACTTTTGAAATTGCTTTTGTTTGAAATGTGCTTGTGGTGGGTTTCTGAAAGTATTTTTGAAAAGCACCTTAGTTTAGTAAAACTTTGTAATGATTCTCGTCTCTATAAGAATATGTACAAAGTGTTGAACTTTTGAAAATATTTCATGTTTTTGAAAGTGTTGGGTGTGTTTGAAATGATGTTTTTGAAGATGGATTGTGAGCAAGCAACTAAGAACATACTACCTACTCAAAAAGTCTTTAGCTCTTTTCCTCCTTCTTTGACATTTCTACCTTACCATTTGATTGGTAAGAATCCTTATCTTTGGATGTGAAGGGACGATAGTGGTTTATTGTATAGTCATTGAAAGCAAATTATAAGACGCTTTAGCCATTTTCGTAAGGGCTAAGATCGTTTTATCGAAGGCGAGATCAAAGGGTTATCAAGGGACTACGATCTTTTTTATCGAGGGTCTTTACTAAAGCGTCTATATTCAAGGGACATGACTATTTTCCGAGGCAACGAGCGAGGTTACCCTAGAGGTACTTGTATGAAAAGTGTATTTGATTCCATACATTTTTGTCTTTGAGATTAGGGTTTTCTAAGCATTGATTTTATCTTTCCATACACACCCTAATTATTAGCAATTATATGAAAACAATAAATTTGCGGAAATTAAAATCCTACGCTATTACATCATTAGGGGGATAGGGGATACAATTTACAAATGGGGAAGAAATAAGAGCTTAAATGTTACAACCATATTGAATAGAAATGAAGAAAGCATGTAAAATATGTAAAATATGTAAAAACAGTGTAAAAGAAAGGAAGATAACATTTTTTAACATTCATGTGTCGACACATGCTTCTATGCATCAACACATAACCATTCCTTACCCCTGTAAAACCAAATCAACTCAGTATGAGCCGATGCATAATGGTATGTGTCGACTCATTCCTTGTTTGTGTCGATGCATACACGTTTTGTGTTTACTCGTGCACCTTTTTTCTTTCTGTTTTATGCATGTATAGCAGTATGTGTCGACTGATGAGGCTTTATGTCGACTCATAGCTTGTTTTGTCACTAAAATGAGTCAACTCATGTGAGTATGTGTCGACTCATGCTGCAACTTTTTCACTCTAACATTGTTTTAATGTCTGTAAAAGTCAGTTCTTAACATATAATTGACAAAAATGGAAGACAAACAAAGGGTTTACTTCAAGGACAATTATTACTATATTTTATCTTCAAAAATGATTCACTAATGATGCTTTAAATGAAGAGTTTAAAGTCAAGAAGACTTACCTTGAGATTAAAATGTGTGCTTTGATATAGAGCTGGAAGAACCAAGTTGCAAGTGACTGTTTTTTTTCTGGCAAATGGTGATGATGTAACAGAAGTTGTTCTTGTGTTTGGACAACTCCGATATGATGTATGTAAGGTGTTTAGATGGTTTGTTTGGACATAAATTGTAAGGTATGAAGGGTTCAAATATTAGGACTTCAAAACTCAAGAGTGAGAGCTTTGCAGATAGTTATGGTTTTTTAAGAGTATGGGATTTTGAGGGCTTGTCTACACAATAAAACTTCTGGATTTTCTCTCTATTTTTATGACCTCTTTCTCTTGCAAATTCTTCTACCATTTATAGGCAAGAGGTTTGTGAACAAGCTGATTTGGTTTACAAACTATGGAGTTATGGCTAGGTTGGATTGCAAATATCAAGTTATGTCATGGTCCTAAGATGAAGTACCAAAGTTTCTGGCTTAGAGGGGTTACTTTCCATGATTTATGGTGGAGAAAAATCATAATCAAACAAAGTATGGGCTCAATACAAATTTGTACCAAAAAGTTTGCTTTTCAAGAATAACAATGGTAACTTTATGCCATAAATGGAAAGATCTTTTAGACAATGGCTCAAACACTTGGGTAATAGCTCAAGAGTGGGTGTGAGCATTAAATTATGATGAGATTTTCAAGCAAGAAGGCCTATAACACAAGATTATGCAGCATAACATATGGGTTTTGTTATGTGTTCTTCAACAAACTGACTTGCAATTCAAGAATGGATGCCCAACTTGATGCCCTAGAATCTCCTAACTCAAGTATGATAAATGGATGCTATTGGATGTTTTGGAAAGCTTGAAACATCCTCTATAAATTTCATGTTGGCCATTTTGACAAAATCATCTTGGAACTATGTGAAAAAATGACAAGAAGTTGGATAAAATCCTAACCAAAATCTATTGAAAATTTCTCTAAGTGTTAGATGAAAATGTCATGACTTCATGAGTTTATAACTCAAAATCCAAGAACTTCTAGGACTTTATAAGTAAAGAAAAGTTATAGATCTCATCAATATCTACAACTTTCATGTTGTAAGTTTTCTTTGAATCATCTTGTATCTTGGTGAAAGATTGGCATGAAGTAATGAAATTATCATGTATAAAACACTTAGAAAATTTCTAAGTCTTGGAAATCTTGATTTTTTACATTGAATTTTAACTTTCTTGACTTCTTGATGTTCAAGCTTGGTATTCTTGAATTTATTGGTGGATTGGGATCTTTGAAACTTGATGTTGACCAAAAAATTAAAGTTTGACTTTTGGTGCTACAATTAACTTTTTCACCAGTAGAACTGATGTTAGGTCATCTGATCAATTGACTGAGCAATTTTGTGACCCAAGACTTGAAACTTGTCATGAGAATTCTTGGAGGTCCATAATGATCCATGAAAGTCTTTTGAGGCACTAAAAGTCCATTTATCCTTGTACAAACTCAAACCCTAATTTAAGTCATCAGTGTTGAGGAAGTGTCTTGAGCTGATCAATTCTTGTGCAATTTTGAGCAGTTGAAAACCTTGTGAGAAATTTCTTGATAAATGAGAGGGAAAATTTTGTGGTACAATAGCTACCCCTGTCCAATCTTCTTAAACCTGAAGATTTAGATTGGGGGATCCTCCATTCGTGATTTGAAGGTGAAAGATGATTGAACACTA
Organism: Vicia faba; assembly: GCA_948472305.1. NCBI lineage: Eukaryota > Viridiplantae > Streptophyta > Magnoliopsida > Fabales > Fabaceae > Vicia > Vicia faba. Next base: position 251,346,290 of record OX451741.1, on the reverse strand, counting down.
AAGTGCCTAGAAATTTGCACTCGATGATGTATTGATTTGGGATTAGGCTTATAGATGCCATTTCGAGATATGATGGTAGAAAATGGAAGAAACATCAGCATAAATCTTTGGTCGATTCCTGCTGAAAACTAGATGTCTTTCCTGTCTCTAATTGAAATAATTAATTCTGATCCAGAAGATGTCTTTGGATCAATGATTTTTCTGCATGGAACAAGGGGTTAGCTGTATGCGAATATATTAATGGTGTAATAATGTTCTCAAAATAAATGATATTATGTGGTATGTATATGTTATATATGTTATATGATGTATAAATGCAACATGTTGTCGAAGCGTATCCTTGACAGATAATGGGGAGTTTTGAGAAGTTAAATCTCATATCACTGTTGGAGATGAAGAGTATGTGTATCTTCAGACTTTATTAAAAATGCTTCCACTAGGTATTCCTTCTTTGTTGAGAAGAACTCTTTCGGGGAATATTGACTTTGCTTGAGAAGACTCTGTGGAGAGTGTTGATTTCTACTTGGGGAAAAGAGCTCCGGATTTCTAGTCGTTCGTTGACTTCTAAGGTCAGTTAGTGCTTCATGACACCGCTCAGCGGCCCCGTATTCTCCTTGATTCAACACAAGGGATATCGATACCAACAAATGCGTCACACTAACGTAGCCATTGCTTTAACCATATCGGTTTATGTCGTACAGTTTCTACAATCTATTGCTACTTACCTAATAAGGTTCCCATATTCGGGTAGAGGATCAATACAAACCCAAACAAGGACCCATAAATGTAAAGCAAACAAATAAAACAATGAAAGAAATTTAAATGTGATATAGCTCTAAGGTAACCCCACTTTTAAGTATATTCCCCAGCAGAGTCGTCAGTTCTTTAATACGGTGGGAGAACTGACTTGGTTGTTTTGCATTTGATCACAATTGTTGCGGATAGCAAGAGTTGCCACCGACTATTCTTTTATCCAATAAGGAAAGGGTGAAAAGAACAGGAAAGACCTTTGAGATATTTTCTTGAGTTCGGGAGGTAGGTTATAATAAGGGAAGGTGTTAGCACTCTTTTCATCCATAGTTATCTATGGGCTCTTAGTTGTTTTCTAGCTCACCTTTGAAATTACTTTTGTTTGAAATGTGTTTGTGGTGGGTTTCTGAAAGTATTTTTGAAAAGGGCCTTCGTTTAGGAAAACTTTGTAATGATTCTCGTCTCTATAAGAATGTGTACAAAGTGTTGAACTTTTGAAAATATTTCATGTTTTTGAAAGTGTTGGGTGTGTTTGAAATGATTTTTTTGAAGATGGATTGTGAGCAAGCAACTAAGAACGTTCTACCTACTCAAAAAGTATTTAGTTCTTTTCCTCCTCCTTTGACATTGCTACCTTACCATTTGATTGGTAAGAAGCCTTATCATTGGATGTGAAGGGACGGGAGTGGTTTGTTGTATAGTCATTAAAAGCAACTTATGAGACGCTTTAGCAATTTTCGTAGGGACTAAGATCGTTTTATCGAAGGCAACATCGAAGGTTCATTGAGGGACTACGATATTTCTTATCGAGGGTCTTTGCTAAAGTGTCTATATTCGAGGGACATGACCATTTTCCGAGGCAACGAGTGAGGTTACCCTAGAGGTGCTTGTATGAAAAGTGTGTTTGATTGCATACATTTTTGCCTTTGAGATTAGGGTTTTCTAAGCATTGATTTTATCTTGCCATACACACCCTATTTACTAATAATTATATGAAAACAATAAATTCAAGGAAATTAAAATCCTACGCTATTACATCATTAGGGGAATGGGGGATACAATTTACAAATGAGAATGAAATTGGAGCTTAAATATTACAACCATATTGAATAGCAATGAAGAAAGCATGTAAAATATGTAAAAACAAGGTAAAAGAAAGGAAAAACATTTTTAACATTTATGTGTCGGCACATGCTTTTATGCATAGACACATAACCATTCCTTGCCCCTGTAAAACCAAATTAACTTAGTGTGAGTCGATGCATAATGGTATGTGTCGACTCATTCCTTGTTTGTGTCGACACATAGAGTTTTGTGTCGACTCATGCACCTTTTTTCATTCTGTTTTGTGCATGTATAGTAGTATGTGTCGACTCATGAGGCTTTGTGTCAACTCATAGCCTGTTCTATCACTAAAATGATTCGACTCATGTGAGTATGTGTCGACTCATGCTGCAATTTTTTCACTCTAACATTGTTTTAATGTCTGTACAAGTCAGTTCTGAGCATATAATTGACAAAAATGGAAGACAGACAAAGGGTTAGCTTCAAGGGAAATGGTTGCTAAATTTTATCTTCAAAAATGAATCACTGATGATGCTTAAAATGAAGAGTTTAAAGTCAAGAAAACTTACCTTGAGATTGAAATTTGTGCTTTGATTTATAGCTGGAAGAACCAAGTTGCAAGTGACTGTTTATTTCTAGAAAATGGTGATGATGTAATAGAAGTTGTTCTTGTGTTTGAACAACTCTTATATGATGTATGTAAGGTGTTTAGATGGTTTGTTTGGACATAATTTGTAAGGTATGAAGGGTTCAAAGATTAGGACTTCAAAACTCAAGAGTTGGAGCTTTGCGGACATTTATGGTTTTTTGAGAGTATGGGATTTTGAGGGATTGTCTACACAACAAAACTTCTGGCTTTTCTCTCTATTTTTCTGACCTCTTTCTCTTGCAAATGCTTATCCCATTTATAGGCAAGAGGTTTGTGAACAAGCTGATTTGGTTTACAAACTATGGAGTTATGGCTAGGTTGGATTGCAAATATCAAGTTATGTCATGGTCCTAAGATGAAGTACCAAAGTTTTTGGTTTAAAGGGGTTACTTTCCATGATTTATGGTGGAGCAAAATCAGAGGCAAACAATGTATGAGCTCAAGACAAATTTGTACCAAAAAGTTTTCTTTTCAAGAATAGCAATGGTAACTTTATGCCATAAATGGAAAGATCTTTTGGACAATGGCTAAAACACTTGGGTAATAGCCCAAGAGTGGGTTTAAGCATTAAATTATGATGATATTTGAAAGCAAGAAGGCCTGGAACACAAGATTATGCAGCATAACATAAGGGTTTTGTTATTTGTTCTTCAACAAAGTGACTTGCAATTCAAGAATGGATGCCCAACTTCATGCCCTTGAATCTCCTAGCTCAATTATGATAAATTCATGCTCTTGGATGTTTTTTAAAACTTGAAACATCCTATATAAATTTCATGTTGGCCATTTTGACAAAATCATCTTGGAACTATGTGAAAAAATGGCAAGAAGTTGGATAAAATCCTTACCAAAATCTGTTGAAAATTTCTCTAAATGTTAGATAAAAATGTCATGACTTCATAAGTTTATAACTCGAAATCCATGAACTTCTAGGACTTGATCAGAAAAGAAAACTTATAGATATCATCAAGATCTACAACTTTCATGTTGAAAGTTTTCCTTGAATCACATTGCTTCTTGGGGAAAGATTGGCATGAATTAATGAAATTATCATGTATAAAACACTTAGAAAATTTCTAAGTCTTGGAAATCTTAACTTTTTACATTGACTTTTGACTTTCTTTACTTCTTGATGATCAAGCTTGATATTCTTGAATGTATTGGTGAGTTGTGATCTTTGAAACTTGATGTTGACCAAAAAATAAAAGTTTGACTTTTGGTGCTACAATTGACTTTTTCACCAGTACAATTGATGTTAGGTCATCTGATCAATTGACTGAGCAATTTTGTGATCCGGGACTTGAAACTTGTCATGAGCATTCTTGGACGTCCATAATGATCCATTAAAGTATTTTGAGGCATTAAAATTCCATTTATCATTGTTCAAACTTAAACCCTAATTTGAGTCATCAGTGTTGAGGAAGTGTCTTGAGCTGATCAATTCTTTTTCTATTTTGAGCAGTTGAAAACCTTGTGAGAAATTTATTGGGAAATGGGAGGGAAAATTTTGGGGTACAACACTCATCAATATGCCTAAGGGAGTAAACATGTTGGAATAAGTTATCAAACCGATCATTAGCAAATTCCATAAAACTACGGAAATCCACTTGAAGGGAGGTGAGCTCTCCTCTAAGAAGATCAAGCTAAGACTGTAGATCATAGATAGCAGTAGGAACGTCAATGGTAGGATTGAGAGGGTCAACTGCAGGGACATGAGAAGTAGCATCCAGGAGGCTAGTGTCTGGGATTTCATAAGGCTGAGGACTGTCAGGTGGAGTGGGTGATTCTCTTTGACCCTCTAAGACATAAAGCCAACTATCCCGATTATGAACATTTGTTTTCTCATGGTTAGACAGGGTAAATTTATGGACCACTTGGTTATCAATCAATAACTCAAATTTAGTTGGTCATAAATTAGCAATGATACCACGGTTGAAGCAAAATCTCAGGTGCATGGGTCGGATACCTCTAAAAGCATGTATATGGTTAAGTTGGTATCTCAAGCCATTGGAATCACGATCATCATGACAAGTCCTCCTATAGGAATAAATCCATGAGTCTCTCGAGCAATCCTATCAAGATTGGCTAACATAAAAACCATAAGATTCATATGCCTACCTTTGGAGGCACAATACATGATAAACAATTCATCTTTGGAAACAAAGGTGATGTTCTCTTCCTTACCAAATGATGTGTAGGCTAAAATCTTATGGAAATACCATATAGCAGGGTTGTGGATATTCTCAAAAAACATGGTGTGAGGCTCAGGATTATAACTTCAAGTTATGGACCCCCAAAAGTAATCAAGGTCAAGTTTGGAGAAGGCATCATCAGGTGTTATGGTATAAGCATCATGACCATTTGGAAATTCTAAAAGGTCACCCATCTCATGGTGAGTGAAACAGTGCTTGATTCCAAATAATTTAAAGGTAGCTAAGCCTCTGTCAAATCCAAAACCTCGGTTATGATCATAATACAGGGAACTCAGAAACTCAAGGGTGAGCCGAAAGTAAGGGGTATACCTTTTCCTCACACCAAAGTTATCACAACCGATCTTGTTAAGCTGGTACATCACACTGTCACGTAGTCCTAAAGTGGCCAAAGTGAGTCCGTCAGGATAGATAGATAATGTCATCTCCCTCTAGGCTAAAACATCAAAATGGTGCCTCTGGGCTTCTCTCTTAAAAACAATATGTAAGAACAAGAAGTGTTTCTAAATCTGGCCTTAAGATTTTGTTGATAATTTTACATGGTATCATAAAGAATAATTGTATACTCTAATGGTTTCGTTCTAGTGTGTGTTGCACCCCAAAATTCACCCTCTTCATTTTAACCATAATTGGCTTATACTTCATCACCATATGCATACATACATCTCATTGGGTCTATACTCATGGGATCAAGGATTTTCTCTGTGAAAAGAACTGGGAAAGTTGAATGTTCCATTAAGCAGTATTATGAAGCAGAAATTAAGGTTTTCCGCATTTAAATGCACGCCGCACGTGTTCCAAGCTATCCAATCAAAAATCAATCAAGTCATCATCATATCAAGCTCTCACGCATTCCAACACGCTTTGAATTATGCATAAATTCAAGTGTTTCATATGATTTGAGACAGTGCAAACAGAAATTCAGTATCTTGTGGTGCGAGGTAAAAAATTTATAACTTGAGATTAGAAAATGATTTGGGAATGTTTCTTTGGTATTTGGGACCGTCCTTATATATTCTCTAGTTCATCTATTTAAATCAAATGCTAATTTTGGGAGGAAGATTTTTAAAAGTGAAAAATACTTGAAATGCATTATACGATGGATTTACCGGTTTGCTGGTTTTCGGATGCTTAAAAATTCTTAACTTCTGATCGGCAGATCATCTTTGAGTGTCTCTTGAAGAATTTTAATTGTCTCGTTATTTCCTTTAATTTTCGTGTTCGGCTCGGAAGTCTATTCATTGAGGAAGATCTTCAAATGTGTGAGTACATTGTAGATATGCAGTGAAAAATACCATGAAATAGTGTGCTGAACTATTGTTTTTCAGATGTTCAAAAATTCATAAATTTCACCATGTTTAACGTTTTTGGATGGCTCTTTGGGCAAAAAATTCGTCTTGATTTTATATTTGTTTCACATGTTCGGGCCAGAAGTTAATTCTTTGCAGGAGGTCTATGAAAGTGTGAACTACTAGAGAAAATTGCACCTTGAAATGTTTTTTTACCGTACGTTTCTTGATATTAAAAATTCGTAACTTTCTCAATTTTTACCAGTTCAGGACGATTCTCAAAGCGTGGGATCACAAATTTTGTTAGCTAGAACTTTTCTTCAGGTCCCGAGTTCGGATCGTGCTTCGAAGGCGTCCGTTTATGGCTCCCTTCTTAAAGTGCGCACGAAAATAAGCTGAAATTTTTAGTACGGAAAAATAAGTCCACTATTTCTTGCTATTCGAAAAATCATAACTTGCTCAATTATTATTGTATCAGTGTGGTTCTTTTGGCCAAACGTCACACATTTCGTTGTCGGCGATTTTGTTTCAGGTTGCTCGTTTGGATTCAACACCGAACATCATGAACTTGTGGTTTGTTCGCGCGTCATACCAAAAATAAGCTGGAAAAATCTGCATTGTGAATTTTTATACTGATTTCTTATTGTTTAGAGCATCATAACTTGCTAGATTCTTATCATAGCGAGACGATTCTTTCGGTTCCGTGTCACAAATTTCATCATCAACATTTTTGTTTCAAGTTGCGCGTCAAGATTTCGCATCGTATGTCATGAGCTTGGACTTCTATCTCGCATTGTGCACAAAATAAGCTGGAAAATCAAGGTTGGAGCCAATACTATAAATATTTATAATTCAAATTTCAAACATAATCACACTCATTATTCCCAATCTCTCAAATCAAACTCCATTTTCTCTCAATTCTCTCTTAACTTTCTCAAGAAAATCCAACAAAATAAACAAAAAACTTAAAATCTTCATCTTCTTCCTCTCAAATTTTCCGTGAACTCCCTCTCAACCTCCTTGTACTGCCTCCTTGCTCCATTTCTAGCGACTGCCCTGCACCATGAGAATAGTCTTGCATCACCATTCCCTCCACCACCGGACTCCCTCTGTTCTCCGTTCTCGTCCGTGCTTCCAGCTCTGTTGCTGAAGCTTCGTGCAGACACTCCCTCTGCAGATTCTTCCTCTTTCTCCGATTTTGTTTTTCGGCGACACTTCCTTTCTCGGATTCGCAAGTCCGGCCAACTTCACTTCCTTCTCCGATTTGATCTTCAATTCATTAATTCTTCATACTTTTTATTGAATCCTTAATTGACTTAAGTTCTTTTGCATAATTGATTTTTGTGAACAAGTGCTTAAGTGAATTACCTGAATTTAATTTTATTTGAGATTCTTGAGATTAATTGGAGTTTAATTGACATTGTTAATGATGAATATATGTGGAATAGGATAGATCCTTGTTGAATCGATGTTAATTGTATGGATTCAATAAATTTTGCGCGTCGAAATATGTTTTGCTTTTGATTACTTGAATTCGCGTGTCTAAATTTGTTCCGACTTTATTATCATTGAATTTTGTGGGGAATTAACATTGAATTTCATGTGTTGATACATAAATTTGAATCAATTTAGTGATGATTTAATTTTTCTAACATTGAAACTTTCGATTCAATTTGTTATATCAACACTTGAATTACTTTGTTTGAAGCTTGGAATATTTGTTTTGATGTGAATTGACCGCTTACAAAGTGTTCGTAATTTATAAGGGGCGATACAGGAATCGGTAAATGCTTTTGTACATCCATTTGTGATTTTTAAATCTGATTTTGTTTGATATCGATACATGTATGCATCACTGCCCGGATATCACAAGTACCTTGTAAACCGCATTGCAAAATTTATTTAAGGCTTACTTGTGCATGATTATGCGTTATGGATGGTTGATGATTGAATTTAATCATTTTCGATGCGATTTTTCGAGCAAGATTGCGATACGGTGTATTGATGTCCGGTTTGTGAAAGTAGACTTAGATTGAGATTTAATTCGTGCTTAATGTGTATTTGGCTTTAATTGGATGATTGAGGAGCATCGGTGTCGATTTTGGTTGAGTTTGAAACAATTTTTTGTGTGCACTATGTGAATGGAGATAATGTTGTCCGATTTTTACTTTAGCGTGAATATTGTGATTCAATTATTTGAATGGTTACATGAATAGATATTATGCTGCCCGGTTCGATATGTTTGTGCGAACATGTGATTTAGTTGTTGTGTTGTGGATAAGTGAACTTGCCTTGACTTTTATTTGGGATTGATATCATGTTTGCTTGATTTTATGTCGATATTTCGTGCAGTTCATGTGTTAACAACATTGCTGCCATAATATTTGTTTTCACTTTCCGATGCTTGTTTGGACTTAGTTCCTTTGCAATTCACTATTAATTTTTAGTTGTGTTTTGATACTTGAGTTTATCTTATGTCATCTTGTTAATTTCTAACTCGCTTTGTGACTTTGCAAGCTTTTGGAGGCCTTTGTCGTACGACACGCGACGTTTGGATTTTTGTTTGGTTGTGTACTTGTCTTGTGCAAGGACTTTGATTGGATGTGATTGTTATCCGCTTGCAATTCATTTTTGCATTGCGACATTTGATTCTTATATTGGATATTGTTTTTGACTATTTTTCTGTTGCTAGGTGTAGCTTGCCCGAAGTTTTCTGGATTTCTCTGTTTTGCTTGCTTGCTATGACTCTTGTTCATTTGGTATTATACTGATTCTAGTTTTATTTTTCCGCATCACATTTTATTTTCCTTTCCATGAGAATTAGGAATAGAGATGCATGACTGGTAGTCCCAACTTTATATGGGAAAATTTGTTTAAAGTCCTCAAAGGAGGCAATGTTTATTTTGTAAAGTCCTCGACAAAGGCAAATCCCACACCCCTCCCATTTCCCTTTTACTATTTGTGCTTGCTATCGAGTCAAATAAGTGGAATAGAGGGCCCACAATCGGCCCCCACACTTTCTAGTCCATTTCGTTCTTAGCTCGCATCATAAGTTGATGCTTTGAACCGTGCCTATTATTTTCCATTTAGTCTAGTAAAGTGGAACAAGGTTTGTAATCAACCCCCACACTTTGTCATTCATTTCGAAGATGTTAGATCACATTTCTTCAAATGTTGATGCTCCGAGTTGTTACTCGATGTCGATGCTCGAGCAAGTCAAGTAGAAATAGTTCCATACTCTTCTTTTGAGATCCATTAGACTCTTAGTTTGCTTCTTAGCTCGCACTCGATTTTTCTTTGGCTTCGGCTTGACATTGTTTGTTTGCACTTATGCTTGTGCTTTTCTTTACACCTTTGTATGTTCCCTTAGGATTCACTTGTTTCGTTTCTGATGCAAGTTAGACATTAGGATTTTAATCCATGTATGCTAACATAGGTAGATGATTCCCTTTCAAACTCAACTAAAGGGCCATCATTGTATGATAAAATTAGGGATAGAGATAGATAGTTTCCCTTAGATGTTTTTCTTTCCCTTTTGCATGATTAAGACTAAGACATTTTTCATTGGAAAATGCAAAAGACACTCTAACATCTCTCAGATCCTTTTTCAAGGTAAAAAACATCAACCGATTCAAACTCTTTTTTCCTCCTTTGGGCCTTTCTTCAAAACTTTCAAAAGGATGTGTTTATTCTAATCTGTGCATTACGGCACGTAAATCCTCAAAGGTCGAGTGGAACCATGTCTACTTTCTAGAGCACAAATGTAGAATTATCCGCCTTCCAGAATTTTTCTTTTGAAAATAACTTTTCAGGTAAAAACATGTTAATTTATTCCTATTCCAATACGTGAGTCTCCAAAGGTTGAGCTGCGGTAGGAAGTGAAATTAATATTGTTCATAAAAATAATAAAATAAACGAAAACTTTTGAGCCGAACTACGGTGCTCTGACTCCTTAAAAGGGATACGTAGGCATTTGGTCACGGGACCTAGGCGAGCAAAACTTATTAAATATTCCTTCTTTTCCTGAGTTTTCTTTTGCATGCATTCCTCTTTGCATCTTTCCCATTGCTCGTAAGCTTTAGATTATAACACACCCTTTGATTAGAAAAATAAGAGTGGATCTCGTGGAGTACCACGGACGTGAGGAGTGATGATATCTTCCCCTCGCGTCATCGACTTCCTTACCTGTATCTCTCGGTCGTATGACCTTGATTTCACCCTTCTCAAGTTTGGTCGATGTTTACCTTTCCCTTCATGTGGAATAAAAAACGTTTGATGGCCACTTCATTGATTTTCTCTCGATGATTGTTTTGCCGGTTATTTCAACTAGAAACTTCACTTGGGAAATGTTGACCAATTGTTGGTCCATCTTGCAGTCACTCCTAGATTTTTTTGTTTTGTTTCATCGGGTGTTTATTTTTATGCTTTACAGCTTGTTCATGTGTACAAGTTTATTTGAGCATATGTATGCATTGCATTTTAACGCTTTCATATACTGGTTATCTGTTGTGCTGGATTTTGTGTTTCCATGTTGGGTGGGTGCTACTATTAAGGTAAAAGACCCAGTACCCAGGCTAGAGTGCACTATCTAGGAAACCTAGGAATAGAGTGGAACATGACGATTATTGGATGAAGGTCCTACTAGTGCGGTCATGTCATCCACGCTCATATGAGGTTCAAATAGGGTGTTATCGATATCCACGTTTGTGGTTAAATGATACTGCTTTCAGGAGAACTCGTGATTTTGAGTTACCATTGACCTTACCCTGACATAGTCTTTATCCGGGAGTGGGGAGGGAATACCTTCACAGGAACCGGTGGTGACTATATGTTCTGATGGTGACTATTTGTTCTGATGGTGACTGTATGTTTTATTGGTGACTTGGTTTTCTATAGTTTACATTCTGAACCTTTGATGTTGGTATTCTCGGCATATTCAGAAACATCACAACAGATTTTCGGTGTTATGAAAACCTGGATTCCATGTTATTGTACTTGCGTCATGGCATATTTATTTTTACAAAAAAAATTGTAAAAAAAATGTATATGAAAAAGTTAACCTGCATTTGCATTTCATTTCCAAGGTGTTTCAGAGTAGTGGTCTGTATCAAGAATGGAAAGCAACAATGGTACCGTCAAGAGAGATACCAGAGACATTTTTGGCTACAAGTTAGGCACTAACAGTTGGCCACGTTTGAAATAGTTGAGAAACTCGGTGGTTTATCCGAACTCGGAAGTTTCTAGTAAATTGTATGGGGATCTCTTGCCTTTATTGAATACTCAAGTGAATGACAAACTCTTCAGACACTACTACAATTCTATGACTCGGAGTTTCATTGTTTCACATTTGAGGACTATCAGCTAGCTCCGACTCTTGAGGAGTATTCTCATATTTTGGGGATCAAAGTTACAGATCACATTCTCTTTTCTGGCGTTCCAGAGGAACCCGGTCATGAAGCTATCGCTAAGGCTCTTTATTTTAGTCTGAGCAATGTGAAAGTTCATTGGAGGAAGAGAGGTGCGACCAATGGTCTTTATATGGATTTCCTGATAAGAAAAGCTGAAGAGATGGAAACCAATTGTTTTTGGGTTTTATTCAATGCATTGCTGGAAATTTTGATTTATGGCCTAGTTCTATTTCCCTAATGTTGAGAAACTGGTAGATTTAGCCACCATCCATGTGTTCATGAATCAGAATCCGGTACCAACTATTTTGGCCAACACTTATTATGCAATTAATTCCAAGCATGGTAAAAAGGGAGTTGTGGTTTGTTGTAATTCGTTGTTGTATAAGTGGCTCATGTATCAGTTACCAACTAAATGACTGTTTATGCATACTTAGAGTACTCGTACATGGGAAACAAAGCTCATGGCTATCACTTCCTTTGACATAACTTGGTACAGACTCAGAGTTGACAATGTTGTAGTGATTACAAGTTGTGGGGGTTTCTCCAACGTCCAACTCCTGGGGATGCAGGGGATGATACACTATAACCCTTTTCTAGCCCTACGTTAGCTAGAGTATGATATGCGAGGTCCACCCAAAAGCAGTGACATCAAGGAATCAGTATTTTGAAAAAAGGGAGAAGATCCTGATATGCTACATAAGGTAGAGATTTCTTGGACTAAAATCTTCAGAATGGGGAAAGATTTCTTCGAAAAGAAAGAGCTGATAGCTTTTGGACCCTATACTGATTGGGTCAAAGAGAGAGTGAGAACACTTATGTTACCATTCTCAAAGGAAGAACCTTTGTACCCACGACCTAACAAGTTGCAACATGATGTGCCTAAGGAGCAATTCTACCAAGTGAAAAGCGAGAATCAGCACCTTCGTATCGATATGTGTAACACAGTGGGAGAACTAACTTGGGTGTTTTGCGTTTGTTCGCAATTGTTGCGGATAGCAAGAGTCGTCACCGACTTTTCTTTTATCCAAAAGGAAAGGTTGAAAAGAACAGGAAAGACCTTTCGAGATTATTTACTTGAGTTCGGGGTAAGTTATGAGAAGGGGAGGTGTTAGCACCCTTCTCATCCTTATTTATCTATGGGCTCTTAGTTGCTTGCTAGATCACATGCTTTTGTTTGAAAATGTGATTTGTGGTGTGGGTTTGAAAGTATTTTAAAAACGTCTTTGTAATAATTCTCGTTTCTATAAGAATGCGTACAAAGTGTTGGTTTTGAAAATAGTTTAAAGAGGTGTTTGTGGAATGTGTTTTTGAAAGTGATTTTGAAAAGTGACTTTGTAATGATTCTCGTCTCTATAAGAATGCGTACAAAGAGCTTTGTCTTTTGAAAATGTTTCAATTGAAAGTGTTGGTGTGAAAAATGTTTTTGTTGTGAGCAAGCGAGCAACTATGAGCACCCTACCTACTCAAAAAGGTCTAACGTTCTTTTCCTCCTCCTTTAGATGTTACTATCTTACCATTGATTTGGTAAGAAGCTCCATCATTGGATGTGAAGGGACGGGCGTGGGACGTTTGTATAGTCATAAAAGGCAACCTATGAGACGTTTTAGCAATTTTCATTTAGGGACTAGATCTTTTGTCGAAGGTAACATCGAGGGTCATCGAGGACTACGATCTTTTATCAAGGGTCTTTTCTAAAACGCCCATATTCGAGGGACATGACTATTTTTCGGAGGCAACAAGTGAGATCACCCTAGAGGTGCATGTGTGCAAAGTTTGTTTGATTGCATTCATTTTATCTTTGATTAGGGTGGTCTACTTGTTGGTTTTATCTTTCCATACATCCTAATTACTAACATTTGTATAAAGCAATAAAAATGCAAAAGATAAATATCCTACACTATTACAACTATATTGAATAGCAAGAAAATGTAAAGACAAAATAAAATAAAAGAAGGGAAGACAAGCTTTTCAATTCAGGCAGTAACACTCTTCGATTTTGCTCTTCCTGGCTTCTTTCGATTTGGCCTGGAAGCAGTATGTGCAGGCATCCTTCGATTAATCTTCCTGACTGCTTCCTTCGATTGGGCCTGGCAGTCAGTGTGAATGGATCCTTCGATTATGTCATTTTCTGCTTCCTTTGAATGGCCTAGAAGTCAGTGTGTGGTGAAGCCTAAGGCCATACTCTTTGTTCTGCATGAAACTGTGAAGCAGCCAAGGATGAAGCCTAAAGCTTCAATTCACACCTCCTTCCTCATGTTTTATTTCGTTTGGGAATTTAATAGCAACATGGCCTGAGGCCATGCTCGTAGTGTCTCATGGCCAAGTTAGTTCTTAAAAATGTTTGATAAACTAAGAAACAAAACCAAAAGGTTAGCAATGAAAACAAACAGAAAAGGTGGAAACGAAAACAAGCCAATGGATAATAATGATGTTTGAAACGAAGGGAAATGGCTATTTACATATTGTGCTTGAAACAAAAAAGCTTAAGGTTAAGAGGACTTACCCTGCTTGAAGCTGGGATGTGTGTGCTGGACCTTGAGTGGCTGCCCTGAGTGTTCCGGGATTCGAAGGAAAGAAATAAGGGTTATATTTCTAGTACTAGATTCGAAAGAAGGAACCAAGCATTGGGTTTCTTCATATTCGAAAGAGAAAAAGAAAAAAGGGTTGTGTTTCTTTAGATTCTGGGTTTGTGTTTAGTGTTTGAGAATCTTAAAAGTTTAAGAGTTTTTGAGAGTTTGATAATTTTTCCACACCACCCCCAAAGTCCTCTTCAGCTTGCAAATTGTTTCTCTATTTATAGAGAAAAGTTAGAGATCTTGGAGTAACCAGGTTTGTAGGATAACAAACCAGGGTTTTGTTGAAACGAAAACAATTTTGATCCCTTTCGTTGTTCCCAAGTTTCAAGTACAAGTGGGGGCCTGCTGTCTGTTGGGAGTAGGAGATTGGACTTATACTTTTGGAACTACTTACGTTCAGACCAAAATCAGATTGGGAGCTGATTTTGTGATTAAAGTACTCTTTATGAAAAAAAGGTATGTAGCTTTTTGCTATTTTATCCAAGAATAGTATTATCCAGTAGACAAATCTTTGAACCTTTATGTAATGCATCACCAAATTGTGTAAGCCTCTGATTATGTAAAGATTTGGAAGCAACATAGCCTGAAAAGTGAGATTTGGAGGATAAGGCTATGACATTTGCTCAATGTTCTTCAAACAAGCTTGCTTCGAAGGGTTCAGATTGGATTCGAAGTATGATGCCTCGACGGGAACCAAAACTCTAATCGAAGCTTTGTATGAAGGTGGCTCTTGTCAAATCGAAGGCTTGCCTGCCCGAGGTCACATGGCCAAACAAAAGGGTGCATGCAGAAGGTCCCTCCTTTGGGGCGCTAGCATGAAGGGGAAATTATGCCTTGTGAAATTGGCAAACATGCAAAACCAATGGCTTCTGAGTCTAAGGAGAGCTGCAAGAGGCCATTGCTTTGTGACTTTAAGCAAAACATGCAAGAGGCCATTGCGCAAACGAAAGCTTGCATGAAGAGCCACTGTCCAAATGAAACTTTCCTACCAAAGGTCATATGGCCAAATGAATGATGTAACCCAAACTTGCATTCGAAGGAGGCCACAAGCCCAAATGAAAAGATGCATGCAGGAGGTCTCTACTTTGTGAATCAAAGGAAAACTTCAAAAGGCCAATTCCTTCTGAATCAAAAGGAGTTTTCAGAAGGTCATTTCACTCTGAATCGAAGGAAAACTGTATGAAGCCATTACCTTTTGAATTGAAGGACACCAACAGGAGGTCCTTCCCTTTTAAATCGAAGGAGGCTGTTTCAAAGGGGAACGAAAGCCCAGTCGAAGCTAGTTAAAGATAAGCATTGCCTACCCTGTCGAAGCTTGCAGCAAGTTGTTTCAAAGGGAGACTTTGCCCAGTCAGAGCTTGCATGCAGGTAACCATTGCACTGTGGGTGCTAATGTGAATCCAGTGAATGCTAGCCATAGGGAAGATTTTTCCTTATCCATGCTAGCATGGTGGGAACCCCTTGCTTTGTGAATCGAAACATGCAGGAAAGAGGCCATTGCTCAGTCGAAGGTTGCATGCAGATAGTCATTGCTTTATGAATCAAATCCAACATGTCAGGGGGGAAATGGTACAATCTAAGCATGCATGCAGGAGGGTTTGAAGAAATCTTAGAGGTGAACTCGAAGCGTGCATGAAGGTTGAATCGAAGCAGGTTTTAAGGTGGATTCGAAGTAGGTTGCTTCGAAGGAAACCAATGCCTCAAACGAAGGATGACTCAAGCTTGCTCGAAGGAAGCCTAGATACTCAATCGAAGGATGTGGATTCGAAGCAAAACTTGCTCTTCTTTGACATGTCGAAAGGCACATTAACATATTCATTTTTATTTTCCTTCGACCAATCGAAGTAACAGCTTTCCATCTTTAAATAAAATCATTTTCTTCATTTCTTCAAATAGGTGTTTGTAACCACATATGCGAGATAAATCTTGAAAAATGAGAGGCCATATTTTAGGGTACAACAGCTGCCCCTGTTCAATCTTCTTAAACTTGAAAAGCAAGTATGGCATGTTGTCGTTCGTAGCTTGAAGGTAGAAGATGATTGAACACTAGAGTGCCTAGAAATTTGCACTCGATGATATGGTGGTTGATTGTAGGGAATGGGCTTACAGATGCCATTTGGAGAGTTGTCGGAGATGGGCTTACAGATGCCATCCAAAAGTGATTGGTGATAGAAATTAGACCAAGCTTAAACTTGGATGCATCTTGTAGAATGATTTTCAGAATGAAGTGCTGAAGGGGAAATGCATTTCAGAACTCCTCTGAAGGAAATGCTCACCAGAACTCGCTCTCTGGGGTAAATGATTTTCAGGATTCCGTATTTGAAGGGGAAATGCTTTTCAGAATGAAGCGCTGAAGGAGATGCTTTTCAGAATGAAGTGCTTAAGGAGAAATGTGTTTTATAACTCCTCTGAAGGAAATGATCGTCATGTAGATAGTCTCTGGGGAAAATGCTTTTCAGGATTCCGTATCTGAAGGGGAAATGCTTTTCAAAATAAAGCGCTGGAGGATATGATTTTTATAATGAAGTGCTGAAGGGGAAATGCGTTTCAGAACTCCTCTGAAGGAAATGATCCTCATGTAGATAGTCGCTCCGTCTTGTTTCGGGAATCGGTCTACAATCAATTTGTCCCCAAATAGTTATCCTGTCTTGCTTCGGGGATTAATCTGGAACTTGTTTTTGTTGGTCGTTAAGATAGTTGTCTTGTCTGGTTTCAGGTATTAATCTTTGACCTATGTGAAAGAAAGATAGTTTTCCCGCCTGGTTTCGGGTATTAATCTTCAATCTGCTCATGTAGATAGCTTTCCTTGCTTGTTACAAGTATTAATCTACAATCGATCGTCTGCAGAGGTTTTCCTGTCTGGTTTCAGGTATTAATCTGGAACTTTTTTTTGTTGGTAAGTATGAAGCTTAACTGTGATAGATAGTGAAGGAATATTTGGAGACTACTACCTCAACAAATGATGAAGGAATCTTGGACGATTACTACCTCAACAGATAATGAAGGAATCTTGGACGATTACTACCTCAAAAGGTAATGAAGAAATTTTGAATGATTACTACCTCAACAGATAATGAAGGAACCTTGGATGATTACTACCTCAACAGATAATGAAGGAATCTTGGGCGATTACTACTTCAACAGATAATGAAGGAATCTTGGGCGATTACTACTTCAACAGATAATGAAGGAATCTTGAACGATGACTACCTCGACAGATAATGAAGGAATCTTGTACGATTACTACTTCAAAAGATAATGAAGGAATCTTGGGCAATTACTACCTCAACAGATAATGAAGGAATCTTGGACGATTACTACATCAACAGATAATGAAGGAATCTTGGACGATGACTACTTCAAAAGATAATGAAGGAATCTTGGGTGATTACTACCTTAACAGATAATGAAGGAATTTTGGACGATTGCTACTCCAAAAGATAATGAAGGAATCTTGGGCGATTACTACCTCAATAGATAATGAAGGAATCTGGGATGATTACTATCTCAACAGATAATGAAGGAATCTTGGACGATTACTACTTCAATAGATAATGAAGGAATCTTTGACGACTGCTACTCCAAAAGGTAATGAAGAAATCCAAGCTTGATTTTGTCTTGGAGAAGTTTACAGATAGTTAATGACACTTATCTGTTGATTGATCTTTTCCTGAAAAGGTAAAGAGTTAGTTGTATGCATTGTCATGATGTATGCATTGTGTAATGATGTTCTCAAAATAAATGAGATTGTGATGTATGCATTTATCATGTGCATGTGCTATGAATATTGTTGAAATGTAACTTTATCTTGGAAAATAAATCCTTGACAAGTGTTGGGGAGTTTTGGGAAGCTGAATCCCGGACGGTCGTTGGGGATGAAGAGTATGCACACCTTTCCAGACCTTGTTTTTAGAATGTTTCGGCTGGGGATTTCTGTTTTGTTGTTTGAGGAGAAATTCCGCTGGGTAATGTTGATTTTGCTTGAGAAGAAAACTCTGTGGAGAGTGTTAATTCCTGCTTGGGGAGAGGAATTCAGGAGTTTTATTTGTTCGTTGCTCTACTAGGGAGCTATCTCTTGATGGAAGAGAAAGGAAATTAATAACTTGTTAGGGAAGAAGAAGTTAAATGTTATCTTGTTGAGTTTCCAGGATTTGCAACAACTCACTAGGGATTGTAGAAAAGTATACTGGGGAAGAGGGGTTGTGGTCCCTTGACTTGTGATAGTCTGAAAGGCAAATTCAAGCTGGGGAATCTGCAGTTTGTTGGGGAAATAAACTTTGTTGCCAATCTGCGGGAGAGGCATCTTCTTTTGGCTGAACTCCTCGAGGATTCTTGAGATCAACTCAGTTGAGGAGAAGTTTTCAGAGATTGAAGCTCTGGCTGGGGATTTCCTGGATCCAACTTTATGAAGATCATCCTATGAAAAGGACTTTGTGGGAGATTTGCCACTGCTCCCAGTGGTAGATTTTGTAGTACTGCCAAAAAATGTTTGCTTGGTCGTACGTAACCCTTTGCAGGAATTCATGTTCAATGCCCCCAAGAGACTCAGATGCAGATCTGCCCCTGATTATTCAGCATTTCTTGGAAGATTTCTTGGAATCTTGACTTGACTGCCCCCAAACGAGTTGGACAGCAACATGTCATGCCCCCTTTACTTATGGGAGATTTTGTCATTGGAAGTATCTTCCCATTTGAAATGATTCTTTTTCTTGAGAGGATTTTCGTTCCTTGGATGTTCGTCATGCGAATTTCTTTATTGTCAAAAAATAGCTATATGCAAACAACGATATTCAAAATAATGCAAATTTTATACTTGTCTTGAAGTTTTGAAAATGCAGTTTTAACAAATAAGGAGTTTTGTAAGAATGTGAATTCAAACACAGGATTTAGAGTGAAGCCTTATAGGAGTCAGGATACCTTTTGTAACAGTATGCTTTCGAACTAACCCATGCTTCAATTAGGACTTTTGAAGGGTTGTAGCATGGCCTGGTTCATGGTTTAAGAAATAAAGGATAAGGCTCAAAGTGTATTTATACCCACACGTTCTTCGTGATGTTCTCCAATCCTAAGCTCAGACAATTGTGCGTTTGAACTCCTATTGAATCTGGAATGATGGTTCAGATATTTGGAAGTTTATTTGAGAAGGTAGTCATTTTTGCAACATTTTTCATGTTGTCGAGGATTTGTAGTGACCTCTTTTTTGATTTATTATCCCTGATTTTTTCCTGACTGTTCTTGTTTTGAGATTACACTCAGCGGGATGCCCCAGTTTTTCTTAAGTCTTCTACGTAGGTTTTGACTTAGTGGGCTTTTCTCTTGGGAGATAATGAACCCCTATTTGATAGGAAACCATCGCTATTTTTTTATTCAGAAGCATGTTTTCGGTGTCATTCGTTGTGTACGAAGTAAAACTTACGGCTAACGTGCACTTGAATTAACTAAGAGACTACCCTGCCCCGAGTTTTGATTAAAGGTTTCAATTTGTGTGAAAAAGAAAACTCTTACTTCTTAGGCTCAAAGGGGTTGGCTAGGGATTATCCTTCTTATAATTCCTGTGTTTATGAATTGAAACAAACGCCTGTATATCGTCAGCAAGGTCGGCCCAAAAGCATACTGTATGAGATTATGGTATTGTTTTCGTCATCCTCCCTCTAAAGGCTTGCAGCTTTTAAAACAAGAGTTGAATATCATAAACGGATTAAAAGCACAGTTTTAAGCATAATGAAAACGAATGGATTAATTTAAGACAAACATATGAAATGCATTAATGAAACAAAGTTTGACATTAATAGATAAGTGTTTGAACAACAAAAGAGATTACAATTGAAAATTAAAAAATAAACGCTCTCAATTTTAGCCATGATTTGGCATGGGAGCAGTGACCATATTGGGAGCCTTAGGAGGGTCAAATTTGATCTCTTTATTGTCGATAAAATCTTGAATCTTGTTCTTCAAAGTTCAACAGTTGTTGGTGTCGTTTCCAAGACTATCAGAATGGTAGGCACATCTTACATTTGGATTATACTTAGGAGAGGAGGTATCGGGATTTTGAGGAGGATCCCTTAGTGTGATCATCTCCACTTTTAGCAAATGTTGTAACGCTTGATACAATGGAATATTAATCTTAGCATACTGCCTTTCTTGGTACATTACCCTAGGCCTATTGCCATGTCTTTGTTGAACATGTGTAGGATTAGAGATCAGGATTTCCCCCATGTGTTGGTCATGGTTACTCTGGTTATGACCATTTTGATCGTACATAGCATCAGACTCTTTCTTCCCATTTAAAGGTTGTTTCCCTGCACTTGAAGTTACACCCGTTTGGATTTTACCTCTTTTGATGCCAGCTTTGACTCTTTCACCAGTCAGTATTAGCTCGGTGAACCTGACCGAGGAGCTTCCGATTAGGTGATTGAAGAAAGGTCCTGTCAAAGTTCTCATAAAGATATCAATCAACTCCCTGTCAGTTAAGGGTGGCTGCACCCTGCCATCCAGGTCTCTCCACTTTTGGGCGTATTCTTTGAAGCCCTCGTGGGAACGCATGGTCATATTCTACAACTGCACACGAGTTGGTGACAGATCAGCGTTGTATTGGACAAGCTTGTAGAAATCAGCAACTAGATCTTCCCAAGTGTGAATGTGGGAACTCTCCAATTGATAGAACCACTTAAGTTGCGTCTCGGTTAAGCTCTCTTGGAAGAAATGGACCCAGAGCTTCTGACCAGTTGTGTATGGTTGAATCTTGCGGACATAATATCTCAGATGCATCTTAGGACAAGAGACACCATCATACATGGAAAACGTAGGGATTTTAAACTTTGGTGGGATGACCACTCCAGAAACCAATCCTGTTTCTTCAAAGTCCAGACCAGGTACTCTCTGGATCTCCATGGCATTGAGATGATCCTCCAACTGTTTGTATTTATCATCAGCAGGAGGATATTGTTCCTCAGAGTAGTCAGCTTCATCTTCATCAGTTCCCGAGTTGTTACCTTCTTCATGATTATCCCCCTCATTTGATCGAGTTGAGAGATCTAGAGCTCTCTTTGCTGGTCCTTTAAGTATTCTTCCAAAATTCAAGACACCAGCCGGTTTCTTTGCCTTCTTCTTATCTTTGATGACGAGAGCTTTTAGTTCTTCTTGCCCCTTAGCCAGAGCCAGGAATATTTGTTGGAACTGAGCGTTTTGGGCTTGAAGGTCTTTTATCATCTGTTCAAGATCCATCTCTACTGAAATAAACAGTAGGCAGATGAGAAAACCTGTCAGGGAAAAATCTGTCATGATGATGCATGGTATGTGGATGCATGTTTTCAAGGATCTCGTGAGGTAAACACAAGAAGATTAGAAGTTGAATTTTGATCAACAACTTTGATTGGAGACCTTTGTGTCAGTGGATATCCTTCCACGAGAATCAAGCTCACCATGTCAAGTGGGTCATGGCCCTTGGCTCGAGTTATCATGCTTTGGTCTTTGACGATGTTTGGTTAGAGGAGAATAAATCCTCTTGCCCCTTGATAGACGTCTGGTTTAACATGACCCTGCATCATAGGCCCTTGAGATCCTTAAAATGGTTATTGGAAATGCTATGGTATGATGTCATGATGTTTAGGGTTCTTTTCTTTGTGTGTTACAATTTTGTTGGGCTTTACCTTGAGCCGAGCCCAACAGATTCACCCAGCCTAATCCGAATTCAGCGTACACACCCCCATAATTTTGTTTTATACTTTTGTTGTTATTTGAATTTAGTTCTACTCTCTTTGCTTAGTTTTTATTGCTTATCAATTTAGTTTAGTTTTATTTATTAAATTTTCTTAGATTTTATTCATTTAGTTTAAAATTCTTATTTAGTTTAGTTTAGTAATTTTAGAATTTTATTTGGTTTAGATTTAATTTGATTTAGATTAAATTTAATAACTATAGAATTTTTATTTGATATAGATTTAGTTTAGTAACTTTAGAATTTTATTTGATTTAGAAATTTCAATTAATTTAAATTTAATTTAATAACTTTAGAATTTTCATTTGATTTAGATTTAATTTAATAACTTAGAATTTTTATTTGATTTAGATTTAGTTTAGTAATTTTAGAATTTTATTTTATTCAGATTTATTTAATTAACTTTGGAATTTTTATTTGATTTAGACTTAATTTAATAACTTTAAAATTTTTATTTGATTTTGATTTAGTTTAGTAACTTTAGAATTTTATTTGACTTAGAATTTTCATTGATTTTGATTTAATTTAATAACTTTGGAATTTTCATTTGATTTAGATTTAATTTAATAAATTTAGAATTTTCATTTTATTTTGACTTAATTTAATAACTTTAGAATTTTTATTTTATTTAGATTTGGTTTAGTAACTTTGGAATTTTTATTTGATTTAGATTTAATTTAATAGCATTAGAATTTTTATTTGATTTAGATTTAGTTTAGTAACTTTAGAATTTTATTTGATTTATAATTTTTATTTGATTTAGATTTAATTTAATAACTTTATAATTTTCATTTGATTTAAATTTAATTTAATAACTTTAAATTTTTTATTTGATTTAGATTTAGTTTAGTAATTTTAGAATTTTATTTGATTTAGATTTAGTTTAGTAACTTTAAAATTTTTATTTGTTTTAGATTCAATTTAGTAACCTTAGAATTTTAATTTAGTTTAGATTTAATTTACTAATTTTAAAATTTTAATTTAATTTAGATCTAATTTAATAATTTTAGAATTATTTTTATAATCTTAAAATTTGTAGTTAGTTTAGAATTATTTTAGTAAGTAATCTTAAATGTTTATTTTAGTTCAAATAACTTCTTTAGATAATTAGTTAGATTCTCTTTTATTTGTATTTAAATATCTCTGTCATTTTAATTTCTCGGTGTCTTTTGGTCATCTGTTTCGTTAGATTTATTTTCTTGAGAATTTTCGAATGCTTATATTTTGATGTCCATTTTATTTTGCTTGCTCGATTTAATCCAAGAGAAAGGATTGTCTTGTTGACTTTATGTCATTGTGTGTCTTTTGCATGCTTATATGTTTTGTTTGTCTTTCCCTTAATTAAATCCCTCAAAACCTAATTTCAAACATACACCTCTTTTAAGCCAAAACTTCGACACTAGGTCGTCGCATCTTCAAGATCTCATCCCCACACTCATTTAGAAAGAAAATCAATTTTAACCGAAAACAAATATTTCAAAAGGTTCCTATAGGATATTATAGATACATAGGGTGCTAGTACCTTCCCTTTGTATAACCAACCCCGAACCTCTGATCTCTTTGAAATGCATTGTATTTTTCTTTACTTTTAGTATTCCACTTACTTTGCATATTTATGGGTTTTATTTCGCAATTTTCCCTTTTCCCTTGGAAATAATAAAGCACGGTGGCGACTCTTGCTTATTTGCGAGTCAAGTTAATCAATAACTTGATCTCCGATTTTCATCGCGACAGAATTGGCGACTCTGCTGGGGATTTTTCACTCTAAGTGGGTTAAACCTAATTTGTTATATTTGTTTTCGTTATTATTGCTTGTGTGTTTATATGTGTTATTTCTTGGTTTCTTTGGGTGTTGATTACAAAGGAAAAGTCTTATACCCGGGCCAAGTACACTTAAGATAGGACGGGTGGTATAGTCATATTAACTTTGATGGAGTAATCTCGAAAAAGGAGACATGAAATCTCCCAACCAGTGGAGGCCCCTTTGACTGTAGTATTTGTTTACCGAGTAATCGGGAAGACATTACTGCTTTCGACCTGGGAGCCAGAGAAGCTAGGAGCTGTAGAACCCCTAACCCATCTTGGTCTTTTTAGATGTAGTGCGGAGACTATGATGGAGTAATCTGGAAGTAGTTGTCACGCGAGGCTACACTCAGACGAGTTTTTCCTGCGAATATTACTAATTACCGAGTAATTGGGACGTTGGTATCAAAAGGAAGGATATAGACTCTGGGAACCTCTTAAAACCTTGATCTATAGGTGATTTTAAAACCTTAGTTCATACCTTGTGGGTGGTTCTTACCTTTGACTCCATGCTCGTGACGTTAAACATTTGAACCTTGTAGGTGTTTGTTGCATAGACATACATTCATGCATCCATAAACATCATTACATGCGTGTGACATACGTGGTCATTTCATTTCTAGGGAACTTTATTTTTTATTCTCGTATCAAGCTCATTACTCATAAATGTACACTAGAAAGAGGATTACCATCAGTTACAATGTTTAGACACCAGTTCAAGTTAAGGTCACAAAGTCTGATGATGAAGATCAGAAAGAAGATTTTTACGGCCTTCAGCTTCAAGAAGAGGTTGATCATCTGGAAAGCATTATCAATATAAGGGATGTATTCATCAAGGATCTAATTGAGAGATCAAAGATCGACGCAACTAAGGAGATCTTTAAAAGGGCCCAAGAGTGGAGTAATGTGAATCTAGTTCGGATACCCTTAATGATGTATAGTTTGGAGAAACATATTAGGGTTTATGATTTGTATTTTTGATAATAACCGTCAGGCCTGTTGATTGAGATCTCTTGACTTTGTATTTTGTAGCCTTTAGGCTCTTAACTTTGTATTAAACTTACTAATCACATTTTGTTGTTAATTATTTCTCGCTTGAAGCTTGAATCAAAATTTGAAGTCCTTAAAAATGAAGTGAACTTACCATTTGCATAATCATGCATCACTCTACATTTTTGTTTCACTTTCGGAAGTCATTCCCGAGTCTTATTTTTCCTTTGGTCTGTAGTACAACGCTCGTGCTAAGAGAAGATGGAAAATCTTGAACAAGAGAATCATGAGTTGTGCGAAGAAGTTACTGCTTTGAGAGCTGGTATGGCCAATCTGACTGCTTTGGTGGAATTATTGGTGGTTGCTCAGAATCATCCACCGCCTGCTCCACCATCTTCTCATTCTACTCAACCGCGACAGACAACTGTTGCTTCTGAGGTTTCATCGGTTCCCATTTCTCTTACTCTAGTTACTACTGCTTAATATTGTATGTTTCAGGGTTACCCGTGGGGAATGCATGAAAACTTCATTCTAGAAGGTTATAATTATAATGCTCAAGTTGTTGCTATTCCTACACCTCCTGTGGTGTACATTACTCCTGCTGCTAAAAATGAGATTCGTTACACTGCGCCTCCTACGGTGAATGCCATGCCATTTGTTAATGATGAAGTTTATCATCATGTTCCTCCACCAAGTGAAAATGTGGGATTCTATGACCGATTGGATGACTTTCAGGACCAATTCATTGAAATGTAGAAAGAGAAAAAGGCCCTCGGAGGGAAAGAGTTGTTTGGACAGAATGTCGGTGAACACTGCTTAGTTCCTAACATAAAAGTGCCAGCGAAGTTTAAGGTGCCAGAATTTGAGAGGTACAAGGGAAACTCTTGCCCCTGTAACCACCTGGTCATGTATATCAGAGGGGTGTCCATTCATACGGATGACCAACATTTGCCTATTCATTTCTTCCAGGATAGTTTAATTGGTGCTGCTTTGAAATAGTATATGGGATTGGACAGTAGCAACATTCGTACATTTAATGATTTGGGTGAAGCTTTTATCAAACAGTATAAGTACAACATGTTTATGACACCTGACTGTGACCAGGTGAGAGCAATGGCTCATAAATATCAAGATTCATTTAAATAATATGCACAGAGATGGCGTGAAGTAGTCGCCCAGATAATCCCTCCAATAGAAGAGAAAGAGATGACAAAGATCTTCTTGAAAACTCCTGATTCCTTCTACTTTGAGAATATGGTTGCAAGTGCTCCCACTGATTTCACTGAAATGGTAAGCATGGGAGTCCGTTTAGAGGGAGTTATCCGTGAAGGCTGTTTATCCAAAGATAGGAACTCATTTGATGGTCCCAAGAAGTATGGTGATAACTTTGTCGAGAAGAAAGAACATAATTCTAATGTTATTTCGAGAGAAGGGCCAAGAAGACCTCGAAGAAAGAATGATCATCATCAGCAACATGTTTTTCCTATCACCCATATGGTAAATGCAGCTTCCGAAGCTCCCAATCAGCAAGTTCATAGTCGAAGGAAACCTTAAATTGATTTGATTCCAATGTTGCATTCGGAGTTGTTTCCTTTCTTATTACAAAAGAATTTGATTCAGACTCGATCACTGCTAATTGTTCCTGAGGATCTACCATGGTAGCATGAGGATGATGCCTTTTGTGCTTTTCATCAAGGTGCTCTTAGGCATGACCTTGATCATTGTCTTGCTTTGAAGGCTGAAGTACATAAATTGGTCAAGAGCGGTATTTTGTATTTTAAAGATTATGGTCTAAACGTTCAAGTCAACCCTTTTTCTAAGGCATGAGTGAATCTCTGTTGTTTTTGGCCTTGAAGTTTGAGAGAGGTTTCCTTCATCACAAGTCTAGATAGAGAGCCTTCTTCATATTATTAACTCACTTATTCTTTTCATTTTTGTAACGTTTCATGTTTGTTAATGTATTTTTTTTCACATGTAAGAACTTATTTGCATTTGAATGATTATCTTAATACAATTAGTATGTTTGTCTTGAATAAATCCTTTCGTTTCACTCGTATTTGTTTCAATTTTAAAATTTCTTTTTGCATTATGATACCAACTTGTTATCCATTATCTTTGCTAGGAAAAGATTGGAGGGGGGATGATGATTTTAAGCGCAAAATTTATGGTTGTATACTTTTGGATAAAACCCTGTTGACGATGTACATGCATTGTTTCAAATTCCCAAACACCGGAGATATAAGGGAGTGAAACCCTTGTTCACCCCTTTGAGCCTTGAAGTAGGAGTTTCTTCTTTGATTAGAAAAACCCTTAATTTTTAACCTGGGGCATGGTAGTGTTCAGTTAATTGATTAAGTATTCAAATCTCATCAAGAGTACGCATCCAAGGTTAAAACAATGGTTATCCTTCAAAAGGTTGAGGAAAGTCAAAATCGCAATGGTCAATCTTTTCCTATCAGTAGTGTGCATCAAAATAAGGCGATATCCCAATGGGTATCTCACACACATCAAGTGGTCAACAGATGAGGATACAATAATGGTTATCCCTCATCTACCAAGAAATCAGGTAGTCATAATTCTTCCAGCAAGTCACATACGACTCGAAGTCACACGACGTGTTCAAAAGGAAAGAAAAATGAAATGAATAAAAAATGATAAAAAAAAGAAAGAGACAAAAAGCCCCACTAAGTCAAAACTTGAAAAAACAAGTCGCTTAGGCAAAAGTCAGGGCATCCCGCTGAACTATCAATTCAAATGAATTAGTTCAGACAAAAGTTAGGGAAAACAAAAATTTGCAATGAAAGGATTACGAAGAAAAGTACTCAACAAAGAACAGAGTCGTGTGACAAGAAATAAAAGTGAGTGATTGTCGTCTCCAAAGAATATAAGTGGTTCCTCAACCATCAACTAAATCCTCTTGGGAGATGAGTGCTCATTTTGGTTTAACTGAACATAGGAATGAAGAACGTCATGAAGGGGTGGGCACCAAATATTTTGAGCCTTAAAATCTTTTTTCTAAAAAACCGTGAACCAGATCACGTTACAACCTTCAAAAGTCCTAATTGAAATATGGTTTATTTCAAAATCATACTCCAGCGAGATAGCGTTCATGACTCCCATAAGTTCTGCTAAAACATTTGTGTTGGTATCATATGCATACAAAAATAAATAATGCACTAATTTGCAAGCTATGCGACATCTTTTCAAAAATCTTCAAGGCTTACATAATTGCTGCATTAAAATTTTCATTCTCAGAATAAAATGTTCAGCTTGTAAAACAATTTCTTAATGTCAAGGAAGCTTACATATAAGCACCATCAATGATTTTAATATTTTGAGGTCTGAAACTTTGTTAAGTAATTGGCGAATCATTTCTAAGAATGATCACAGCCAGGGGCATGTCACTTGAAGACCTTCAGCATGAATAGGTTATTGCCTTCATAGTTTTATTACCCTCATGGGGCATATTTAAGGACTCTATCTCGCCAAATACAATCAATATGGGCCAGTCACGTTGAGATTCAATGAATCTATCCAAGAGTTTGAAGACATTGGGGAATTTTGGATGCCAAGTCTTTTGTAAAATCATCTTGAGACGATTTCTTCTTGTAAACCATGTAACTTGGGGCATTTAAGAAGCGAAGTTATTCACAAGAATTGTCGTGCATCATGCAGTTTATCAACAGTAAACTTGGGGCATCCAAAATTAGTTCCAGGGGCAATCCAAATTTGTCAAGATATGTGATATGATTTTCACACATTATTAGATGGTGGTGTTCCCCTGTATTTGCATCTAATTAATATTTTTCTCTAGCTGAAACGTTGTTATCCTTTCAATGGATTATTGATGTTAGAAGATTGGACTTTGAGTATCTTCCTCTCCGGAGAGGATAATGCCTTATAGCAAAAATATGCTCCGTCAATGGATTTTGTTCTATCTCCAGTAATGTTCCCATCTTGTCGAGATTAGTCGAGTATCTGTTTGTACTGTGATGTCTTATCATCCCCAGTTTATTTATTTTGGTCTATTTTGTCAGCATATACATGACATTCATTTATTCATTCACAATTACATCATTCATGCACATTCACATTTCTCTATGTTTTTGGGTCCATATCTGTTGTTTGTGTTTATCCTCAAATAACTTATTTCCTCTTTCCAATAGAGTGTCAACTTAAGCAGAAAGTGTGTATCATTTCTAATTCTCTGTTCTACGTAAAATCTAGAAGTTAGAGAAGTTTGTTACCTTTTTCAAGTGATATCTTGATTAAAGAAGAAATTATTACCATTCTTGGTGAAATCCAGAAGTCGGGTGAAGTTTATTATCCTATCTGAGTGATATCTTGGTCAAAGAAGAAATTATTCTCTATTCTAGGTGATATCCAGAAGTTAGAGAAGTCTGTTACCTTTTTCAATTGATATCTTGATTAAAGAAGAAATTTTTATTATTCTTGGCGAAATCCAGAAGTCAAGTGAAGTTTATTATCCTTTTTGAGTGATATCTTGGTCAAAGTGTAGCGGTAGAAATGTTCAAGACTAAGCCATTGGATTGACTTGACTTATACAGATCAAAATAAAAATCGTCACCGCGCTTTATTATTTCCAAAGGAATGGGAAAAGAGAGAATAACCCAAAAGAGGGGGGAAAGATTCAAGGTAATGGGGTTGTTTATGCAAAGGGAAGGTATTAGCACCCTAAACATCTACGGTACTCCACAGGAACCTCATTGTAAGATCTGTATATTTTGGCTATAAAAATGTTGTATAAAAATGGATGGTGGAGGTGAGAAAAGAAATATATTTTTTTATGATTTTTTTCACCCGTCGCGGTTACGAACCTTTAGTGCCTACGTACCACCTTTCATACAATAGGGGATCAGGGTACACGTAGTTCACCTTTAAAAAAATTTAAAACACAAGTGTGTTGGTTAATTTTATAAGATAAGACATCATCATCATTGTGCGTGTGGAAAACATACTTACTACCCACGATCATGAGAAAGGAGAATTTACATCATCTTAAAGTGGAGATATGGCTTGGATTTTAAAATCAAAAATGCCTCACTCAACACCCAAGTGGAAAATATCTCACGTTACTACATATTGTAGAAGTATAGTTGTTTACATCACTACAAGGATTGACAAGAGTCCAATCTTTTGAGAAAAGGTTTTAAAATAAAAAGCCAAAGCGGCAAAAATGGTTTGAAATGAGATTGATTGACTTTTAGTCTTCTCACAAAAAGGTCAAGGTATTATTAGATTGATCAGGGTTTATTTATGAAAAAGTTTTGAAAATGCATGGACCTAAGTCCAAGTTTATTATGAAAGTGGTTCAAGTTTTAAAAAAAACAAGAGCAGTTTGCAAAAGGAGGAAGAATATTTCTGAAATTAAAGAAGAGGGGAGGATAAGAAGAGACTGTCCTAAAGCATAAGGTAAAAGCTAGGGATAAGAACCATCTAACCAACAAGAAGTCAATACTTGACATTATGAGCCAAGATAGAATTCTCATTCTTTGGATTGAAGCCAAGCAAGCAAAGATACTAGACCTCTTGTAGGAACCAAACTTCAAGTGTATTAAGTCTTCACAAAAATTGGGCAGAGTAACGGCTGTATACGGGTGAATTCCAGATTACAAACAAAGAGTGTAATCATAATAACCCGCACACAAAACAAACAAACAACCCAATGTCTTGAGGTAAACCTCGAGAGCTCCAGACAAAATATCAATTAAGGTCACAAGGTCTCCAACATAGGACAAGGTTTCTAATCCTAATTCCAAAAAGTCAAATGCTCCATAATATCAAGGATAGTAACCAAATAGTCCAAGCTTCATTAAGGATTTTATGGTCCATATTGATTATTAAGTATCTTAAGAAAAGGAAATAAAACCTCAAGTGAGCAAAATAAAAATGACAAGAAAGTGAATTCTCAAATGAGCAAAGATGAAAATGGCATGAAACGTAAATGCTAAAAGTAAATAGTGCATAAAAATAAAAGGGCATATAATAAAAATACAAGATAAAGTCAATTATTAATAATTAGTGGTTAGTTGAATGATCATCTTGAAACTTGCATTTGGGACTTGTTAGAGGATTGGTAGAACCAAAGCCTCCACACAACAAGTCGCATTTGCTTTTTGTCAAGTATATCGCCCATTTGGAATCCTCATAAGTACCATTTAATGATCAACAATGTTTAAGTGATCCGCGTTGACCAAAGGTGTTGTAGATCCATTAGAGGATTGGTAGAACCAAAGCCTCCACACAATAGATCTCAAGGTTATTGGATCAAAGAGATCAAATTAACATACTTGAACTTGCAAACATAAGTTTGGGCCACGAATGATCATTTATTCGAATCGGGACAAAATTTAGCGATATGTTAAGCAATCGTAAGTGGACTTATATAGAAGTCGCACCTATT
The DNA here is from genome assembly GCA_948472305.1 of Vicia faba. Classification (NCBI taxonomy): domain Eukaryota; kingdom Viridiplantae; phylum Streptophyta; class Magnoliopsida; order Fabales; family Fabaceae; genus Vicia; species Vicia faba. Next base: position 251,315,409 of record OX451741.1, on the reverse strand, counting down.
TTGAGGCCGGTCAATAGCAATTTATGCACCATTTATTTTGAGACATGATATAGAGATCATGCTCCAATAACCCTTAGTGCAATAAGAAGGGGATGAGATGAGGTGAGGTGGGAGAGAAAATATAAACCACTTTTGAATTAAATTTAATCAAACTATTATTAAAATCATTCATCCATTTTTGTGGAGTTAGACTCAACACTATGGATCCAATGATGTTAATAAAGTTCATGATCAAAAATTTAACCCAAGATCAGCCAGAAAATAGTCACAAAATAATATTGCATTTAATATATACATTAAAAAATGTTTAAAAAATGTTTAAAAATAGAAATAAAAATAAAAAATATCAACTATGTTCCAATTAATCAAGAAATAAAAAGTAAGACCATGGAAAAATCAAAAAAGGGCTCAAATGATTTTATAAATTTTTTGGTAATTTTCTAAAGTCAGAAACTATTTTTAAAATTAAAAGAAATGGGTAAAATAAACCAAAAATAATAAAAAAAATAGCAAAGTCGGAAACAAAAATAAAATAAGGTCACCAATATTTGTCATAATATCATTGGATCATTCCATAATTTTTTCAGAATTTAAAAAAGCATAAAAGTATTTTTAAACATTTAAAACAATTCAAATAAATTGAAAATCTATAAAAAATACCAAAACACAAAATTAAATTGTGAAAAAATAAAAATCAGAAAGAGAATAATCAAAAATATTTTCCATAATTTTTCAGATTTTTTGGACTTAAAATGAATTTTCTATGATTTTTTGAAGTTTAAAACAATTAAATATAAAAAATCAGAAAAGAAAATAAAAGTAAAAAATATGTGGACCATTGGATGAGAGTCAAAACGTGTTAGTAATCAAATCCAAGAGATCTGGCGCCCTGTGCATATCATGGTCATTGGTGAATAAAGCACTGAATCAATTATTAAATCTGAATTCAAAAATAACAAGTGGCGCGCCATCATTGGTTGGAAGATGACACGCTGGTCATCTTCAACCTCCAGGCAACGTGAATTGCAGGTCTCTCAAACAGTAAAATCAGAAGCTCAGACCTATGCCATTCGCTTCGTCTCTTCAAGACGAAGACAACCACACCTTCGCGACAAATTTATATAAATTGTAGCTCAAGCAATTTGGAAGGAAAGTTTTGAAAAGGGATTTGAAATTTCATGGTCAAAACGTATTTCTAGTTAAAAGCAAGTGTTGCGACTAGAACCAGGGAAATGGGAGCATCACAATGATAAAAAAGTTTTTAAGAATTGATGAAGAAATCTACCTATTGAAGTTGAGTTGCAGAGCTCTGAAACTAGACTTCTATGGAGCAATATAGGGCACGATTCTTGAATGTAATTATATGGTTAGCTTCAGGGAAGATCAAGGAAGGTGAATTGATAGAGAAATTGGATTGAAAAAGGCTTGGGAATAGATTTCGAAGTTGCTAAATTTTGAGTTATGGAACAAGTTTGGCAGAGTGATTCTGGCTATCCAAGCTTGAGGAAATGAATGGGGAATGAGCCTCTATTTATAGGGAATTAAATGGAATGTCCAAGCGTGTGAAATAATGAAGTTTGGAGGGAAATCGTGTGAAGTTGCAAACAAGAAAAGTGTGACTTCCAATTTGATCAAAACTCATCCAAAACACGTGTTTTGCTATGCTAATCACCTCTGGAACTTAATTAAACATGTTTATAGGCATAAACGTGCAGAAACAAAGTGTTTAGAAGCCAAAACAAGGATTTCCAACTTCTGACTTGGTGAAAAATTCAGTTTCAAAGTGCCAACTTCTGACCAATGGCATTCTCAGCTCAAGGTGTCTTAGGGTAAAATTCTTGGTGTTTCAGAAAGATGAGGTTACAAGATTTGCAATGAAAAAGAATGGAATCAAATGGATGCTTGAGCTGAAAGTTGTGTTGAGTCAAAGTTGGAGAAAAAATGTTGACTTTCCATACTTAGAAATATTTCAAATTTTTTCTTCAAAAGTGACCTATAATGTTTTGCATCCAAACATAGCCTTCCACTTGGAATTTTCTCTTGACCAAAAAAATATGGCATGAAGTAGATCTCTAGAATGACATTTTGGGACTTGAACCATCCAAAATCTCCAAAAATTGAGAGAGTTATGAATAGTTGAAGTTGGCAAAAAATCATGAAGTGACCTATAATATTTTGTATCTTTAGGGAATCTTCCATTCATTTTCTCATCTTTCACATAAAAGAAGGCATAAATTTCACATCCTCAAGATCATTATCAAAAAAGAATGGGCTCAAGATGATAAAAATTGACCAAGTTATGATCATTTGAAGTCACACATGAGAAATTGGGGGTTCATCTAGAGGACTTGTGATCTTTCTTCATCATCAAGCTTCTTCCACATGAAAACTCCTTGGAAATTTTGAAGTGATTTATTGATAACCCTTTGAAGATAAGGATGATTTTGGAATCACTCAAAAATACCAAAAGATGAGCAAGATATTCTTCTTTTAAGTTCAAAACCCTAGCTCCTAGATCAAGAAAATGCCTTGAGGAACCTTGACAATTTTGAAAAACCCTCTTGTACCAACACTCTTGTTTTGTAAATAGAAGTTATTGAGGATGATAATTAGAACTCATAGCCATAAAAACCACTTCCATATCTTGAGAATTGAGAGGAATATGCACTTGTGACGAATGAGAACAAAGCCTTGTCCAAGCAAGCCAACTTCTCCAATCAACCCCTTATATTTTTGAACCAAATTTGATAATCTTGAAATGTGGTGAACCAAAATAACCTTACCATGCCATTTTCCTCCAAAACAAATCCAATGGTGAGGTTTGAACTTCTTAAGCTTTAATGACTAGGGCATGGAAATAAACTCATGAACCCATGGAGAAACTTGTTGAATCTTAATGCCTTTACCTACATTATTAGTAAGACAAAACAACATTGCACTTTATTAATTAAAAAGAAAGTCGGAAAAAAACATGCATGATCACAAAATAAAAACAAGTTAAGGTGCTTGGTGATTCCTCAAAGAGCCGAGTTAAATATAGGGAAGGGAACCAAGAATCCTAATGTGATCTTGTTGTAATGGAATCAACATGGTATGATAAAGGGATCTTAGGGGCAAAAATTGGGATACAACAAAAAGGAAAAACTATTCTTCATTCTAGGTGAAATCCAGAAGTTAGAGAAGTTTGTTACCTTTTTCAAGTGATATCTTGATTAAAGAAGAAATGGTTACCGTTCTTAGCGAAATCCAGAAGTCGGGTGAAGTTTATTATCCTTTCTGAGTGATATCTTGGTCAAAGAATAAACTATTCTCCATTCTAGGTGAAATCCATAAGTTAGAGACGTTTGTTACCTTTTTCAAGTGATATCTTCATTAAAGAAGAAATTGTTACCGTTCTTGGAGAAATCCAGAAGTCGGGTGAAGTTCATTATCCTTTCCGAGTGATATCTTGGTCAAAGAAGAAATTATTCTCCATTCTAGATAAAATCCAGAAGTTAGAGAAGTTTGTTACCTTTTTTCAAGTGATATCTTGATCAAAGAAGAAATTGTTACCGTTCTTGGTGAAATCTAGAATTTTGAGAAGGTTTACTCAGCAAAAAACATATCTTTGGAAAAGTCCCATGGGAAAGTTTGTATATTATCCTTATCAGGTGGAAGACTTGATTAAGAAGAAACTAAGACCAGTTCGTGGCTTATGACCAAGTTCTTAGGGAGATTTACTCAGCAAATGGCATCTATTTAGAAAAGTCTTGTGAGGAAGTTTGTGTATTATCCTTATCAGGTGGAAGAATTCATTAAGAAGAAACTGAGACCAGCTCGTGGCTTTTGACCGGGTTCTTGGGGGAGGTTTACTCAGCAAACAACATCTCTTTGGAAAAGTCCCATGGGGAAGTTTGTATATTATCCTTATCAGGTGGAAGACTTGATTAAGAATAAATTGAGACCAATTTGTGGCTTATTACAAAGTTCTTGGGGAGGTTTACTCAGCAAATGGTATCCCTTTTGAGAAGTTTTCTCATCAACATCAAATGGTATCTCTTTTGAGAAGTTTTCTCATCAACAACAAATGGTATCTCTTTTGAGAAGTTTACTCATCAACAATAAATGGTATCTCTCCAGAAAAGTCTCGCGGAGAAGTTTATACATTGTCTTTTTTAAGTGGAAGACTTCATAAAGAAGAAACTGGAGCCCGTTTGCCACAGAAAGGTTTATTGTCTTTTTCACCTACATCTATTGAGTTGGTAATCTACCATTATCTGTGAGTCGGTATCTCTTAATTTTCTACCTGCATCTATTTAGTTGGTAGTTTACCGTCATCTATGAGTTGGTATCTCTTACTTTTTTACCTTCAAATATTGAGTTGGTAGTTTACAGTCATCTGTGAGTTGGTATCTCTTAATTTTCTACCTGCATCTATTGAGTTGGTAGTTTACTGTCATCTGTGAGTCGGTATCTCTTACTTTTCTACCTTCAACTATTGAGTTGGTAGTTTACCGTCATCTGTGAGATGATATATCTTTGATTTTCTACCTTTGACACTGAGTTGGAAATTTACCATCATCTTGAGTCAATATCCATTTATATTTTCACAACCTATGAAAGACGTCTTCCCTGATAGAGTCAGTAATTTATTTCTTCTCTCGAAGTTGTTCTCCAATAAGAGTCTCTCATTCGAAGTATGTGGTTCTGTTACCCAGTTGAGTTCTAATCTCTTCCCCTATATGATTACTTTATCATTTGCTTGGTTTCTCCAGCAGTAGTTTGTCTCATGTGGCATAGTTCCCCATAAAATTCAGAGCATTGCATTCGTATCATATCATAAATATTATTGTGGTATCTTAGGACTAAAATTGTGTATTCTATATTTAAGTATCTTCAATCTCGTCAAAATGAAGATTTCAATCTTCATATCTCCGAATATAAGAAACTTAAATAGGGGCAGCTGTCATACCCAAATTTTTTTACCTAAGATCCCACCTTGATTTTGCATTTTCATAAAGCATCAAGGTCACGCGATATAATTAGTGTTTAGCCCGCTTACCTTCGAGCATTGCTTATGCGGAGATTATCAATTGTTGAGAACCTTTTATTTTATGCATCATTAACTTCTAATCTCATACAAAGGTGTATATTTGTGTTTCTTTGGTTTCATGTGCAGAGATAGGTCGGAATCAAGTGTGTCAGGTCTTGCACCTCAATTAGGGTTTCTAATTCCTCATGTTGCTCAAGTATGATGAATCTTCGATTCTCAAAGGCTACATCATCAAAGCTTAGCCTCTAATCTCGAAAGCACAGTTAAGATTTTATCATCACTGGCCCACATGTACATCAACATGTCTGGGAATGCAAGGATGGATCAAGTTTGCAAGTCAATTTAAAGCACTTCGATAAAAAGTCAACTTTTGCAAAATAAAGTTCAAACGATCATAACTTCTTCATTATTCAATATTTTGGAGTGTTTCTTTTTGCATATGATTCTCCTTGACGTTATCTACAACTTTCTTTACAAGTCAAGAGTTGATTATGCTTGAAAAAGCCGCAAAAAATAGAAACGTTAGAAATCATTGTGAATTTAGTGAAATTTAACTAGTTTTGCCCGACTTTGTTGAATCATGTATTTTTGCACGTTTAGTCATCTTTATTTTATTCTTATTTTTATAAAAAAGAAAATCCAAAAAAAATATATTTAGCATCATTTTATTTGCAAATTTCTTTTATTTTAATTCAAAAAACGTCAAAAAATATATGTAGTTTCATTTTCATTTTTTTATTTTATTTTTAATTTAGTTTTAATTTGACAATAGTTTAACATGTGTATAAAATATTTTAATATCTCTTTTACTTTATTTTATATTTTTAGTTTAATCCTTTTTTTATCACTTACCTTTTATCATTATAATTATCATTGTTATTAAAATCAAAAATTAAAATCACTTTCTTTACTATCACTTTTTATTTGTTTATTTTTATTGTTAGTAACAATTTTCATCTTTGTATTTTTTAATTCAATTTAATTGTTCCTAACAATTTTTATTAATAGATTTTTTTAGTTTAGTTATTTAATTGTCATAACAATTTTCTTTTTATATACTATTATTATTATTATTATTATTATTATTATTATTATTATTATTATTATTATTATTATTATTATTATTATTATTGTGTTATCATTTTTTGTCATAATAAGAAATCAAGTTTAGGATCACATTGAGATGGTTTCCACTGTTAAGTTGCAAATTCTATTATCCTCTTCCAAACCAGTCTAAAACAAACCCGCTATCATACTGTTGCCCCTACATAATAGTCTAAACTGTATCAAAAATCAGATGAAATAGCGCTGCTACATGCCACAACAAATCAGTCCAAAACATACCAAGAATTACACCAAAGTAGCACACGCCAAAAGCTACATTAGAAAGCCATAAAGCAGTGCCTAAAATTGTTCAAATCTCTCCATTTCCCCCCGCAAATTCTATCTGTTCTTCCTCTATAAATAGAGGCACTATCAACACAGAGGAGGAGGAAGAAACACGGTAAAAAATCTCTCTATAAAAAAATCCGCAGAACTTCCTCCAAATCCACAAACACATCATCTTATCCTTCATCATATTTCTACTGTAAGAGTACCATCACCATACACAACAACACCTTTACATCTCTCTATTTCTGCAATATTCAAAACAGATCAAACTCAAACAACTCCCTAAAAACCGCAACCTTATTTCAAAGCCTCTGTAGATTAACCTTTAGCGCATCCTTAACAATAATCATTCACCCTCAAAAAACTGAGCAACACCAGACCGAAAAGTCGCGTCCTTTCGCACCTTAGATTCAACAACATACCAATGCAAAAGCAACAGACACAAAGAACAACACCAAAAATGAAACTCAGAAAATAAGAAGAAGACACGGAAGGTAGATGAAGTAACATGAACGAAGCACATACCTCTTTCTCTGATTTATTTCATCATCATTATCACGGCAGAAAAAGCGCCAGACTCGACTCCGGTAGGTAAGCCTTTTCTTCTTCTTTAGCATCCGATGTATATTGTTGTTTGTTGAATCCGTAAATAAGAGCGGAAGTGATTTGTTGGTGATCCATGGCGACGGATAGAAGGAGAAGAACAGAGGAGATGGAATCGGAGTGCAGTGGCAGGACGAAGTCACAGTATCACTGTGAAGAGGACCGGCAGCAGAAGCGAAAATGGAGAACAAAATAGAGTTTCACGTGAATCTTGAGAGAGAGAGAGAGAGAGAGGGGGAGAGAGAGAGAGAGAGACGATTTGGCCTTCACTAATAGATTGTTTTTTTTTCAAATATTCTGCTTTAATTGGAATTAATTCAATTTAATATGGACCAATTCTCTAAAACAATAATGCAAACGACTGTTAACTTAAGTTTCTGGGGTTCTTTTCTTTGTGTGTTACAATTCTGTTGGGCTTTACCTTGACCCTGACTCAACAGATTCACCCAGCCCAATCTGAATTCAACTTACACACCCCTATAATTCGGTTTTATAATTTTGTTTTAATTGAATTTAGTTCTATTATGTTTGCTTAGTTGTTATTGCTTATCAATTTAGTTTAGTTTTATTTATTAAATTTTCTTAAATTTTATTCATTTAGTTTAGTTAATAACTTTAGAATTCTTATTTAGTTTAGTTTAATAACTTTAGAATTTTATTTGGTTTTGATTTAATTTGATTTAGAATTAATTTAATAACTTTAGAATTCTTATTTGATTTAGATTTAGTTTAGTAACTTTAGAATTTTATTTGATTTAGAATTTTCATTTGATTTAGATTTAATTTAATAACTTTAGAATTTTCATTTGATTTAGATTTAATTTAATAACTTAGAATTTTTATTTGATTTAGATTTAGTTTAGTAAATTTAGAATTTTATTTGATTTAGATTTAGTTTATTAATTTTGGAAATTTTGATTGATTTAAATTTAATTTAATAACTTTAGAATTTTTATTTTATTTAGATTTAGTTTAGTAACTTTGGAATTTTATTTGATTTAGAATCTTCACTTGATTTAGATTTAATTTAATAATTTTAGAATTTTCATTTCATTTAGATTTAATTTAATAACTTTAAAATTTTCATTTGATTTAGATTTAGTTTAATAACTTTAAAAATTTTATTTGATTTAGATTTAGTTTAGTAACTTTGGAATTTTTATTTGATTTAAAGTTAATTTAATAACTTTAAAATTTTTATTTGATTTAGATTTAGTTTAATAACTTTAGAATTTTATTTGATTTAGAATTTTCATTTGATTTAGATTTAATTTAATAACTTTATAATTTTCATTTGATTTAAATTTAATTTAATAGCTTTAGAATTCTTATTTGATTTAGATTTAGTTTAGTAATTTTAGAATTTTATTTGATTTAGATTTAGTTAAGTAACTTTAAAAATTTTATTTGTTTTAGATTCAATTTAGTAACCTTAGAGTTTTAATTTAGTTTAGATTTAATTTACTAATTTTAAAATTTTAATTTAATTTAGATCTAATTTAGTAATTTTAGAATTATTTTTATAACCTTAGAATTTGTAGTTTGTTTAGAATTATTTTAGTAAGTAATCTTAAATGTTTAATTTAGTTCAAATAACTTCTTTAGTTACATTCTCTTTAATTTGTATTTAAATATCTGTCATTTTAATTTCTCGGTGTCTTTTGGTCATTAATCTGTTTTGTTAGATTTATTTTCATGTGAATTTTTGAATGCTTATATTTTGATGTCGATTTTATTTTGCTTGCTCGATTTAATCCAGGGGAAAGGATTATTTTGTTGACTTTATGTCATTGTGTATCTTTTGTATGCTTATATATTTTGTTTGTCTTTCCCTTAATTAAATCCCTCAAAACCTAATTTCAAACATACACCTCTTTTAAGCCAAAACTTTGACACTAGGTCGTCGCATCTTCAAGATCTCATCCCCACACTCATTCAGCAAGAAAATCAATTTTAACCGAAAACAGATATTTCAAAAGTTTCCTATAGGATACTATAGATACATAGGGTTCTAGTACCTTCCCTTTGTATAACCAACCCCCGAATCTCTGATCTCTTTCAAATGCATTGTATTTTTCTTTACTTTTAGTATTGCACTTACTTTGCATATTTATGGGTTTTATTTCGCACTTTCCCTTTTCCCTTTTCCCTTGGAAATAATAAAGCACGGTGGCGACTCTTGCTTATTTTTTAATCAAGTTAATCAATAGCTTGATCTCCGATTTTCACCGCTACAAACGTCATGCTTCAAGAATCTGAAACATCTCAGGGGAAAAAGAAGAAAAATAAAAGGATAGATCCATCCATGGATACTAATGAAGTAATATCTTCCTTTTACTCCTCTTCTTCATATGAGCTGACTACTTCCCAATCTAATGCCCCTTGCTCTAGCTCTAATCTTAAGAATATAGTCTTTCCACTTCTTACATCAATGACAGTGTTCTCCACAACCGTTGTCACCTCCCCACTCCATCAAATAACTACATCTCAAGAAACTCCCTCACTGATTTCGTCTTCAGAAGCTTTCATCTCAACTACCATCATTCTAACCCTACAAATCTCAACATCTTTAGAAGTATCCGATCCCTCCTCGCCTAATCTGATCAACAATCAAAACGTAATTGAACCTGAAGTGACTCCTGGTGAAGAAATATCTCTTAATCATCAAAGTTATGATATACCAGATGTGGATCTTGAAGAAACCATCTCACTTTTCAAATAAGATGCCTTGTTAAAACTTGAAAAGCTTCAGAACTTATCTGGCTCAATCACTGATTCATCTCTTCTGGGTAACAACTGGGAATAATTTGGAAGATGGATGTATGTTGAATATCTAAGGATACATAATCTATTTAACCAGACTAAGGAAAATTATTTAACTAAAGCATAAGAAAAAGCTCTAGCTCTGGAAAATCAAAAAGCAGCTGAAAAGGAAGCAACTGAGAAAGAGGCCTCAAAAAGAGAACTTGTCAGAAAGGATCAAGCTGAGATAGAAGAACTATTCAAAAGTAGTTCTAGCTTATTTCCTAAGCTTCTAAAGTCTATGTAATAGATGCAGAAGGAACAAGAAATGGTTAAAGAGTTGTTGCCAAATCAATTGAAGTTCAATAACATGATTAAAGAGTTTATTAGCAAGTTTGAACAAAACAACCAAGAAAATATTTTACCTTAAACTTTTGTTATGCATGTCGTGTTGTTAAGATAGGTTGATTAGTTCGATCCTTTCATCATAGTCATTTTTCTTGTGTTGTGATTACTGTTTGTGTGTTCTTGCATTTTGTTATCTGTTATCCTTTAAAATTAGGGTATGTGTCTTTTACTTTCATACCTCTTTGCAAGAGATTTCTCTGAAATCTTCACCGGGTCTATGATCATTTGATCCATTCGCCACAATGGTCCTGAGGATGTTCAGGAGGAAGCTTGATGTGTAGTTCTCAAAGTTTAATATTTTAGGGGTTATTTCATCTTATTGTGTGTCTGTCTGCCGTGTTTGGACATTGTTATGTCGTACTTGTTATTTACTATTAAATTAATGAAATGTTCTTCTTTGTTATGATTGGATTCTATTGGATATGTGTGTGTTGTCTCAATATTTTCATCTCCATAAAAATCATACCAAACATATCTTTTAAACCTTAAAGTTTCAAGACGTGACTTAAATCTTGTTATAAGTAAATCTTCATGAAAAATTCAAAGAATTAAGAAAATCTAATCATATGAATTTCATCCAAACAATTCTCTGTCGTGGATCTATTATGTGACAAATCTCATTTCTCTATCTTCTTTATTATTACCTTTTTTATTTCTGACAAAGGGGGAGAAAGTAAAATGATTTTGATAATACTCAAACATATATAATGATGTTGCTACTAACTGTGTGTTTGGTGTTTCAATCCAGGAACTTTAAATAAGTTCACTGAGTATTCTGAAGACAGGTTGAATATGAAGATCCTGATGCTAAGGTTGAGAACTTTATCGATAAAATCAACTCTAATTTCATATATAAGAATCTATACACTTTGTGAATATATGAATATTCAAACAGATGTACCAAACACAATTCAGAAGTTATAAACTTATTGAAAGTAAGGTAATCTTTCTTGATATCATAGTGTTCAGAAGTTGTGAACCTTCTGAAAGTATGGAATTCATACTTAAAGCTTCAAAAGTTATTCTCTCATGAAAGGAAGTGAAGTAAATGTTCTGATGCATGCTCTCATACAGAGATGCCACTCAGAAGCTATGCTCTGATACGTGTGCTTCTGAAATGTATGTTCTACTCAGAAGTTGTGAATTGTCTGAATGTATGATATATTGGAAAAAATCATGTCAAACGCTGATACTTAAGGAGTAGTGAACTTCTCCAAAAGTATAGTGTTTTGGTTATGATATCAGAATCAAGAAATAGAAGTGATGATACATGATACGTGCCATTATTCAATTAGGCTCAAAATCCCCCCCCCCCCCCCCCTCACTAAACATGATTCATATATATTCTTAATAACTACATCAATCAACAAGTGTGTTTGAATGTGAAGTTTCTTACTTTTCTGGGAACTAACACTAGAGTATCCCACGTCTTTCACAAAATCAAGGTCTTTCCAAAAGGTAATGGGATTGTTCTCCAAATACATCTCACAAAATCAAGCTCATTTCACTGATATATATACGACCCCATGTCCACCAAAAATTTATTTTGTCACAAACTTCAGAAACTTGTCGTTACATCTTAGAGAATGGTGAGGCAACAAGGACAAAGTTGAAGAGTGACCCACCAAAATGTCATAGATACTCTCGTAAGTAGTACGACCGAGACAGATGACTATATAATAACTATCTTTCATTGTCATGAGATAATTTATATATACTTCAAACATCTTATTTCCCTTCCTAAACAAGAGCAACCCTCGACCATACTCTGACTTAACCAAAGTTATTTATATGTTTAGTAGACAGAATAAAAGTTGTAGGGTATGAACACTACTATTGTATTCACACCAGTATTGAAGGATTTTAATAAAAGCCCAACTTACATGATGTAGGTTCAAAGGGATGATTCCTAGATGATTTATAATCTCGACCTCACAGTCATTTAAAGTAAGCATGAACCCCCATTTGGGATAAGAGTCACTAGTGTAGGGGTAGAATACACTTGATATATCAACGAAATAGTCCTTTGTCACCTTTAGAGTAAAGCACCCCTGATAAAAAAAGGCTTATGTCTTAGAAGGCATCCTTCACCCTTAGTTTGTTGATGAAGACGAAGGTCAAACCTAGAGTTTCTTTATTTGCCAAAGACAATTGGCCAACATTTGCTGAAAACTCGATGTCTCGCTAGCTCTTTTACACCATTCATGCACTGTTATCAACATAAAAAAAAATTGTGACAACGAGTAAGATAACACAACTATGATTCAATCCACCATCTACCTTCATTGTTTATAGGGTCGCAATCGAAAAAGCGCCAATGGGCTTTAATATATGCATGGGCTAGGAAGGAAAACTATGTATTATGGGTTTGACAAGTCTAAGGCTTGGAAGGAAAACCCATGGGAAACCTCATTCATGTCAATGCCAATTGGGGCGTTTCCCATCATCTCAACAATATCGATCTCTAGGGTCCATTTCTTAACCGTTGAGGGATCCATCACTTCAGTAAATTTTATGCTTGGACCCTTAACTCGAGCAAGCCCCCTAATATTTATAAAGTTCACCGATATATTTATAACTTTATCAGACAACACTTCTGAATTTACTAGGTCTATCACTTTTCCCTCTGTTTGAGAGAGTGTATAACTAAGTTCATCATCACTAACCAAGTTTATGAATGGGATGTTGGATTAATTAATTAATTAATCAATTATGGATTAACAACAATCAATTATGATTAATATAAATTATGGTCTATTATTGTTAAGCACTTATTGATGAATTATCTGATTGAGCTTCTATCTCTGAATGAACTGTGATGGATTGGGCCATTTAGTTAAGCCCAATGAGAGGTCTTTGCCCTCATCCGTTTAGCTATTTAAGTGTTGCCCCCATTAAACGATTAACATACCATGAAAACCCTAAACGACAATGAGGGTAGTAATTCTCTCATATTCACCCTCTCCATCGGTAATCTATAGAATACTCAAATACGTCGTTCATATTATTCTTGATTATTCTATAATAATGATATGCTATAATTTGTGTCTATTCGATTCAGTTATATATATCATGGGATACATGGGTTTCTTATATTGACCATGCCTAGATAGTGAACACAAACTACGTAAAGGATAAATAAAAATATTGGTACCTTGAAGGTTTGAAGGTTCGAAAGATGAAAAAGAAAAATTATCACAGACCCAGGAGATATCTGACGACTATTGGGGTCCATCTAATACCCCCTTCCCCCACCGCCTGACGTCACGTTAATTCTAAACTGTTATAACTGTCGTTCTTATATAAGTAAGACTCTGAATCACACTAAAATATGATTCATTATATGATTACAAATTTCACCTTTTTTACTATACTAACTTAGGCATTTGAATGCCAAATTTATACATATACCCTGTTCTCCAATCACCAGAGGTGTTTATCACCACGCTAGAGACCTTCCGCTATGATTTTCTCCATCTACAATCCTTTTCTTTTCTTCCCAACTAAAATACATATTAATTCCATATTAGGAGGACCACTTTTTTTTTGTTCCCAAGTGAAATACATATTAATTCCATATTAGAAGGACCAGATAAATATTAATTGCTATGCATAATGCATGCAAACAAAACTTAAATAGATAATATATCTATTAAGGGCGATAAAAAAAATAGAAAACTAGTATATGGCTAGAAGTAACATGCACGTTATGGCTTATATATATATATATATATATATATATATATATATATATATATATATATATATATATATATATATATATATATATATATATATATATATATATATATATATATATATATATATATATATATATATATATATATATATATATATATATATACCCATCAATGTTTACAGAATTTGAGAAAAGGAAAAAGTGATTGCTTAAAATTATGTGAGATGTATCATTCCATTTCCTCATATAGTTGAGAAAGTGACAACATTTTCGGTTGCATAGGATTCTTCGCCAAAGTGGATGTTTCAAACCTTCTCTCTCTTCCCTCAAATTCTAACTTCTACCTTCCCCACCTTCACTTCATCACCTAGTACTAAATCCCATGAAGTTTCTATTCTCCCCGTTCTTTCTTGGATTCTCATCATACTACTAACTACAATATCAACCACCTCATCTTAAATATAAATTTATAACCACTACTTAATCATCTCCTACAAAGTTATTGTATTCATTTCATATGGAAATTCACGATCAAGAACTCCAACCTTCAACTAGAGAAGACTACAACGTTAGACCAAAACAACAACATGAAGAGAAACAACACAACAATGTTCCTTTAGATTTGAAGATCAAGATTCCAACGTACGAGGAAGACAAAAACATTGATTCATCAAACGACGGTTTCAAGACTCCAACAACCATGGAACACAAAATTCAAGCGATTCTTCCACCTCCACCTAGAAAGCCAAAACAACTCCATCAATCCAAGAAAAGAAAAGCTCGTTCTAACCCTCAAGTTATACTTGATCTATCTCAAGAGATTGAATTCTTGTTTTCAACTTCTCCATTAGATTTGGATCTTGGCCCGAGTAATGGTAAGAATCATAAGAAGGTCAAACGTTTTTAACATATTGATCATAATCATGTAGTGACCACCACAAAAAAATATGCATGTGGGAGTGGTTGAGTTGATTGAGCCATGACATCTTTTAATTTATTGATCATTAATTAACTAGTATATGTTATGTATCTATCTAGTATTCATGTGATAGGTTGTATAAATTTCCATTTATTTGGATGGTTCTATTAACTGCAATTAATGATATGTATAATTTATATCTTATGTCTTTTATAATGGAGATTGATATATTTTCTCTTCTGTTTACTTTTTAATTAATTAATTTTTATGAAAAATAATAAACAATTCCCTCCAATTACTATTATAAGAAAAAAATAATTTTAAATTTTAATCATTATTATTAAAAAAAAAAGTCATTAATTAATATTTAATATTGGTAGTTAATTTATAAAATATAACTAAAATTATTATAGTAAATTTTTTAATTAATTATACTTAATAAAATTTTTTAAACAATATAAAAGTAGCTATTTTTATTTATAATTGTATCGGAGGAATTATATTGATCAAGTGATTAGTCTCCTGTAGTTTCTGTTCTTGAGTTAAAAATAAACTGTTTTAGGAAAATTTACTTAGAGTTTATATTCTCTCATTGTTTCATTCTCTTTCTTTGTTGGATCCGATGCTATGATTGAATTGGCTTTAAAAGAAACAGAAATGATTTAGAAATGAAAATCCAAGAGTATTTGACTTTCTCATTATAGACATATTCTGCTCTTATAATCAATTAAATCTTTGTTTGATTAGTGCGCAAGCTCACGCGAGATGGGACACACAACCTTTCAATTACACAAAATAACAAAAGCAGATACTGTCACAAACTTCACTTCCAGCAACTTTTACTTTGTTTGATATATGCCGAAATGGATTGTTTGCACACAACCTCAATCACCTACTCTTGTTGCTTTCTTTTTAGAGGACTTTCTTTTATTCCCTTCAAGTATGCATATATGCATTATGTCAATTTTGTAAATGGTGCCAAAAAATTACTCGAAAATAAAAACAAAAAAGAAATTTTTAGGTAAAGCGGAGAGAAGAAAGATTTCGGAAAGTGATAGCAAAATGGGACTTTAGAAATTAAACACAACACAGAAGAAAATTTACTTTAACACTCTTCATATATTTCGATAAGTAGATGATCATTTTACATGTCCATAGGTCACCTTTTATAGGTTTCATATACTTAACAACTAAGTAATATATCTTGGTCAAAGAAATGCAAGAGGCGGTTTAGGCAATTGGTCCAATGAGAAAATTGCTTATTAGTGAAGAATGAGCACATGTCATGCTCTTACTTGGTGACTAAGTAGAATTTATCTTATCCAAGTGTTCTAGTCAAGTCTTTGCTATTCTAGAAAGCTTTAGTATTTTGGAAATTATATTTTTCTTTATTTAATTTAATTTTCATATTGCTTTCCTTAAATTAAGTTTGTATCATTTTAAATATTTTCTTTATTTTGTAAAATAATTTAATTTTCAGAAACTTTGCAAATATATCTACAACTTATTTTTCAATTGAATAATATTTGATTATTATTTTTTTTAGATATCAACTATCTTATTTTATGAAATTAAATATATATTTGAAATGTCTATGAAAAATTCGATTCTTACTTAGTGCAATAGCTGACTTGTTGTCACAAAATATATTTGTTGGACTATTTTGTTTTTGGTATATCACTTCTAAAATTCTTCTCAACCATTTGTTTCAGCATATTTTGTTTCAGCGGTAGAAACGCAATAACTGGCTGTTTCTTCGAAGACGATGATATTGCACCGTACTCAAATGAAATGTGTGATACGGTGGAAGAACTGACTTGGGATGTTTTACGTTTGATCGCAAATGTTGCGGTTAGTAAGAGTCGCCACCGAATTTTCTTTTATCGAAAAGGAAAGGCTGAAAAGAACAGGAAAGACCTTTGAGATGATTTCTTGAGTTCGGGGGATAGATTATGAAAAAGGAAAGTGTTAGCACCCTTTTCATCCATAGTTATCTATGGGCTCTTAGTTGCTTGCTAAATCACTTGATTTCGTTTGAAAATGTGCTTTGTGATGGTTTTTGAAAGTATTTTGAAAAGGCGCCTTCGTTTAGGCAAACTTTGTAATAGTTCTCGCTCGTAAGAACGTATACAAAGTGTTGGACTTTTGAAAATGTTTCATGTTTTGAAAGTTTATTTTTGAAAGTGTTTGGTGTTTGTTTTGAAAATGAGCAAGGATGTTTGTTTTGAAAGTGAGCAAGCAACTAGGAACAATCTAACTACTCAAAAGTCTTTGTTCATTTCTTCCTTACTTTGATATTGTTATCTTACCATTGATTTGGTAAGAAGCCTTATCTTTGGATATAAAGGGACGGGCATGGATCATCGTATAGTCATGATAGCAATGTTGTGAGATATCTTAGCATTTCTCTTTGAGGGACTAAGATCATTTTGAATGGCAACATTTGTAGCGTCATCGAGGGACTATGATCTTGTATTTTGATTTATTTTTGCTAAGACATTCCACGTGCATAACATGACCATTTTTGTAAGGCAACAAGTGGAATTACCCTAAGGGTGCAAGTGTGTAAGTGTGTTTGAGTTACATGCATTGTTTATCTTGAATTTGAGTTTACTAATTATTGATTTTAATCTTGTCATACAAACCCTAATTACTAACATTTATATGAAAGCGATAAATTGCGGAAAATAAAATTACTACGCTATTACATCATTAGGGGAAGGGATATACAAATTTACAAATAGGGATTGCAAGAAAATTAAACTTAATTATCTATTACAACCATATTGAATAATGTACAAGTATTGAATAAATGTGCAAGAAAATAAATGGAAAGGAAATGATTTTTGTTTGAATTTTAATGGAAGGGTTTAGTCTTAACTTAATTAAGAAAAATGATTAATTAAAATTAAATAAAATTAAACCTAAACTAATTAAGAAAAGAAATTAAGTTTGAAGCATTTTTAGGATTTTTTATGAAAGAGTTTTTTAAGTTAATAAAAATAATATGAAAATTAATCAATTAAAAGAAACTTAAATTCTAAATTAATTTTAAATAAATAAATAAATAAAAATAATTAAACTTAAATCTAATTATTAATTTATTAAGAAAAAAAATTAAATTTGTTAAGAAAATGTTTTTGTTCTCTTTGTTTTATAAAGAAAATAAAAATAAAAATGTGAAAATAATAAATAATTTTTTTTTTGCATTTTTTATTAATAAAAATAAAAATAAAAATAATATTAATAAAAAATAATAAATAAAAAAGAAATAAAATAAAATTAAAAAAATAAAATAAAATAAATTAAAATGAGAAATGTTTGGGCCAGGTGTGTGAAAGTGAACATAGGGTGAAAATGGAGTAAACCTGCTAAGCCCAGCCAAGAAGGCCCAAACGCTGCCTGGTCCAAACAACAAAAAAATGAAAGAAATGTAAAAAAGGGTAAAAGGTCTCACTAGGGCTCGAACCCAGAACCTCCTAATACGCGCGCACTTCTTGTACCACTAGGGTGGCCTGTTTCATCGGTCAGTTATACAACAATCAATAAACTTAAAATAAACTAATTCCATGTTATAACTTCAGCTTCAACCTCCAGCCTGAACATCTACAACTTCATCATTTCTCATCCATTTGTAAAAATGTAAACATTAAACTTGTTCCAAATTCCACAACGATTTCAGAAATGTAAATTACTAAAACTATAAATCAAAGATGAGCATGAATTTTGAATGGTACCAAATTTTGACCTAACTTTTTCAGAAAGTTCAAACTTAAAATTCTCACTACTCAAGCAATATAAATGAAATCTATGGACATGTAGAGTTTCAGGGCAATGATATCTATATTTTATCTTCACAAATGCAAGCTTAACAATGCCTAAATGAAAAGATAGAATTTCAGAAAAGATACCTCAAAACTGGAAATCGTGAAATGCAAATGAGCTTGATTCAAGGTGCTGCAATGATCAGGTTAGCTTCCTCAAGTTCCTAGGAAGCTAATGCAATGATTAGCTTGAACAATAGATGGCTGGAATGGCCTGGAGAAGTCAAGGTGCAAGCTTAATTTTTTGAAAATGGAGGATGATGAAGATGGAGTTACAGAAGTGTAGTATGGTGTGAGATTATTTATGTATGATGTTTAGAAGCTTTAGGAACCAAAAGGCCAAGAACGCACGAGTAGATTTGAAGATTGGGTTCAAAACTCAGAAATGACAAGTTTTGAGGTGTTCTTGGTGATTCTCTGTTTTAGGGTGTTTCAGGGCTTAAGCATTCGTCCTTTAGCTTGCAAACAGTGCATGTATTTATAGGCAAGAGGTTTCAAGTGTTACAACAACTCAGAATTTGAATTCTCAAGTTGTGGCAACTTTGCTTGTTTTTGAAGTAAACATGACAAACATCTTCCCAAGGCTTGTACCATGCTATCTAGAGTGGTTTTAAACTTTAAACATGTTCTTCTGACTTTGTAGAAGAAGCTTGTGCAGGAGGAGCAAGTTAGAGGCTCAATGCAAGTTGGCATTGTGATTAAAGTCACTTTTCAAGAATGACAGTGTTACTTTCTTCCAAAAATGGATGAATCTTTTGGACAATGACTCTAATGCTTAGATCATGGCTCTAGCAATTGTGTAAAATATTAATTATGGAGTGAAAAACAATTTTGAGTCCTGCAAAGCAAAGATTATGCAGCCTAGCATGGATTTGGTTCATGTTCATCCTAAAAATCTGCCTTGTAAAACAAGAATGGAACCCTAACTTCTTGCCTTTGATTCTCCTTTATCAAGTATGATCTTAATGAGTTCTTGGACATTTTGGAAAGCTTGTAAAATCCTATAAAACCTCTATGTTAGACATTTTTTAAGATTCATCTTGGAACTAAGTGAAACATTGCCATGAAGTTAGGTCAAAATCCTGCCTAAACTAGGGCAAAATTTCACTAAGTCTTCAAGTTTCATGAACATGTCTTCACAAAATCATAACTTGAAATCCAAGCATTTCTAGAAAAAGTTATGCTCTATAATATTTTAGATCTCATTGAGATCTAAAACTTTCATGTTGGAATTTTCCTTTGAATCATCTTGCATCATGGTGTAAATTTGGCTCAAAGTTGTGAAAAAATGTGAATTTCCAACACTTAGAAAAACTTTTAAGTTTAGAAATTTTGACTTTTCAAAATGAAATCTTGGATTTTTGATTTCTTGATGTACAATTTTCACATTTTAACATGTCTTGATGAATTGTATTCTTTGAAACTTGATTTTGATCAAAAAGTCAAAGTTTAACTTTTCAGTATACAGTTGACTGAAATTCAACTATCAATCAATTGAACTTGAGAAATGTTTTGAGCCATGCCATTAGGTCAAAATGAAGCATTTGAATCCTTGAGGTCTTGTCTTAAACCAATAAGTCATTTGCTAGGTCAAAAATCAGAAATTGAACCTTCCCAGTCAAAACCCTAATTTTGACCATTTTGCCCTTTTGATGTTCTGCTCAAATTTCTTGAGGAATTATGATCCAAACTTGATCAAATGACATATATGAGTTTATAATTTTGATATGGACCAAATATTATGAAGTTTGACTGTAAATTGACCACATTTGACTTTTCCCCCAATACAGCTGATTTTGGGTCAACTGATCAATTGACTGAGCAAAAATGTGATCCAAGACTTGAAACTTGAGGGTCCAAAATGATCCATTAAAGTCATATGTGGCATTAAAAGTCCATTTGTCCTTGTACAAACTCAAACCCTAATTTTTAGTCATCAGTGCTTAAGGAGGTGTCTTGAGCTGATCAAACCTTGTGTAGACTTGGACCAAAGGAGATCTTATGAGAGATTAATTGAGAAATGAGAGGGAAAATCTTGGGGTACAATAAAATGCATACTCTGACGTGCTTTTTCTTATTTCTATATCACCTTCTCAATCACTATTTGTGTATCCGACAAACTTCACATCATTATTACTAGCATAAAAATCCCATCAGTTAGTGTATCTTTGATATAACGAAGAATCCTCTTAGCTCCTTGCAAATGACTAATTGTGGTTCTTCCATGAATCTTCTGAGCAATCTAACTCCGTACACTATATATGGTCTTGTCGCAGTCAAGTATCTCAAACTTTTGATCAAGCTTTTATAATAGGTTATGTCTACCCTTTTTCCATCATTTTATCTTATCAATTTCAATTTTTCGTCAACGGATGTGTAAACTGGTTCTGAATACTCTATCTTGAACTTCTTCAAAATATCACATGCATACTTCCTTTGAGAAATGAAAATTTTATCATTTTGTTGGAAGGCCTCAATGCCAAGGAAATAACACATTAAGCTCAGATCTGTCATTTCAAAATATCTAATCATAGCCTCCCTGAATTTTGAAATCATCTCTGCATTATGTCTAGTTAAAATGAAATCATCAACATATAATGACACAATAAAAACATCTTCAGGATCAATGCATTTGATATATAACGTGTGCTCATGAGGACAACTCTGAAAACCATTCAACTCAAAATAAGAATCAATCTTGTTATATCAAGCTCATGGCGTCTGCTTCAAGCCATATAATGCTCTCTTCAATCTATAGATGTTATCTTCCCTTCCTTTGACAACATATCTTGTAGGCTGCTCAACATACACTTCTTCTTATAGATTTTCATTAGGAAATGCAGACTTAACATCCATTTGATGTATTTTCTATCTATTTTGAGTTGAGATCGAAATAAGCATTCTAATTGTATCCAACCTTGCAAGAGGAGAAACTAACTCAAAGTAATCAATACCTAGTTTTTTCTTGTATCCCTTTGCCACCAACTTTGTTTTATATCGATCAATCTCACCATTGGATTTATACTTTGTCTTGTACATAAATTTCACTCTTATAACTTTCTAGTCTGTTAGTAACTCTGTCAACATGTTTCATTCTTCTCAATTGCATTGATTTCTTCATTCATGGCTTTTCTCCAATTTTAATCATTTGCTGCTTCTTCAAAATTAAATGGCTCACAATCTACAAATAAAGGAAATTTGATAATGTCTTCATCAAATAAGTCATTATCATTAGCCAAAACACAATCTTGCAGTCTGGCTGGTAATCTGTGCAACCTTTGTTGTCTTCTAGATGTTTCTAGCTCATAAGGTGTTGGATCATGTTCATTCTCCTCTTCGTAATCATTTGAAGTCACTATTGGATCTTTTTGTGACTTTGAGGACCAATCCCATATTCCTCCTTCATCAGAATTCACATCTCGATTGATAATCACCATCTTTGTCTCTGGATTGTAGAGCTTATAAGTCTTTGAGTTTGAACTGTAAACAATAAAGATACATATTTCTCCTTTGCCATTTAACTCGTTTCTCAATTGATCTGGTACATGAGCATGTGCAATACATCGAAAAACTCTAAGGTGCCGCATTGAAGGTCTTCTTCCACTTCAAGCTCCTTCTAGAGACTTTTATTGGGCACTCTTTGTAAGGCACCTATTTAAAATATAAATCGCAGTAGAAACAATTTCGGCCCAAAATTCTTTAGGCATATGTTTGGCCTTCAACATGCATTTCACCAAATCCTTTATTGTTCCATTCTCTCTTTCAGCCACCCTATTTTTTTGAGGTGTGTATCTAGTTGTCAATTAATGCTCAATTCCATGTTGTTCAAATAAGCCTGTACCAACTAGGTGTTCTAGGCCTATCTTTGTTCTCAATGCTTTAATTTTACAACAACTTTGTTTTTCAACAAATGCTTTGAAGGTCTTGAAGGAATCACATGCTTCTGATTTTTGTTTCAAGAAATAAACCCAAGCTTTTCTACAAAAATCATCAATAAAAGTAATAAAGTACTTACAACCATTAGGTGTTGGTATTTCCACTGAACATAAGTCTGAATTAATTATCTCCAGTAGCTTCTTCACTCGCCAAGACATTCCATTTAGAAATTAATCTTTATGCTTATTTCTAATTTGACAAGTCTCACATACTCCATTTGAAATATTCACAATAGGCAATCCAGAAACATATTCTTTTTTCCATAGGTAATTCAAGTTAGAAAAATGAAAGTGACCAAATCTCATGTGCCACAACCAATCATCATTTGAAATGATAGAACTAAAGCAAGGAAATTTTTCATGTTGAATTTTCAAAGAAAATAGACGGTTCAATGTCATTCTTATCTTGCTGCTAAATCTGCCATTTCTGTCAATCGACATGCAAAAACCATTGTGAATCTGCATGTTGTGACGTTTTTCTAACAGTTGTCCTATACTCAATAGATTATGTTGAAGACCAGGAGCATAGAAAACATCACCATTTGAGTTTTTGATCCATCTTTCAACCTGATAGAAATTCGGTTTTTTCCCAAAATTGAAATATTTGAATTATTTCCAAACTCACAGTAGATTTTACCGTTTCATTTAGAGATGAAAATAATTCCTTTATCCCCACACATATGATCACTACACCCATTATCCATATACCAAATATCTTCTTATTTAAAAAATGTATTACTTGTCAATAATAAATTTTATGGATTTTAAAAGTACTCATTGGTATTCTCATACGAACTTTTTGCTACATTTGCTTGATTTTTGTATTTGCAATCAATTGTTTTGTGTTCAAATGTTCCACGGTGATAAAAACTATAATTAGTCCTTTCTTGATTCTATTTACATCTTCCTTTGCCACGACATGTAGATCCAAAACTATGTCCACCTCTTCCTTAATGTGCTGGATTGAAACTCTTAAAGTTGTTGCCTCTCCATTGGTTAAAATTGCCACATCCTCTTCCTCCATAATTTCCTTAGCCTCTACGTCTATAATTTCATCTTCCTCTATTATAATTATTTTAACCTTTTTCTTCTCCTATATGACTTGATTCAGAAGTGTGGTTTAAATTTATTTGACTCTTGAGAGCTTCTTCTTTTACTACTTTCTCAGTGTTTTCTAATATTATGTTGACATGACTTTCAATGCTCCAATTTAACTCAGCTACAAAAAAAGTGTGTGTGTCGTGGGACTCAACTATTATAGTCACCACATGATCAAACTTCATAGGCATTGTACGTAGGATCTTCTCTACCACTTTTCTATCTGGAATATCTTCTCCATATACTCTCATCTTATTGACGAGATTTATAACACGAGAAAAATATTGTTCTAGTGTTTCTGAATTAGACATTCGTACCTTTCATATTCTCTACACAACGATTGTAATTGGACTTCTGAGCCTTCTCCACTCCTTTATGTGATAACTTCAATATGTTTCATGCTTCTTTAGCAGTCTTGGCATTTGTTATTTCTTCAAATATTTAGTAGTCAATTCCTTGATGAATTTGTGAAAGTTCCAACTAGTCCCTTCTACGAGCGACTTCATCAACTCCTTATTGTAAAATGGGATCCACAAAGCTCCAAATATTGTGAGATTTTAGATGTGTTAACATCAATAATTCCCAGTAACTAAAATCTAAACCTGCAGTTAGTTTTGGACTGAACCAAACAAAATTGTAATTGTTTGCCATATCTCTATAAAAAAATACTCACAATAATTTTTAATACAATGAGAACTATTTTATTCCTCACACACTCAAAAATATTTTTGACACTCACACTAGCAGAACCTAACAAACTCTGATACCAATTTAATAACAAAATGGGACTTTATAAATTAAACACACAAGAAGAAAATTTACTTTAACACTCTTACTTCATATATTTTGATAACTGATGATCATTTTACATGTACATAGGCCACCTTTTATAGATTTCATATACTTAACAACTAAGTAATATATCTTACTCATTAAGAAATGCAAGAGGCGGTTTAGGAAATTTTTCCAATAAGAAAATTGCTTAACAGTGAAGAATGAGCACATGTCCTGATCTTGATTAGTGAGTAAGTAGAATTTAACTAATCCAAGTGTTCTAGTAAATCTTTGTAATTCTAGAAAGATTTAGTATTTTGGAAATTATATTTTCTTTGCTTGATTCAATTTTCACATTTCCTCCCTTAAATCAAGCTTGTATCATTCTAAGCATTTTCTTCAATTTGTTAAATAGTTCAATCTTCAGAGTGAAGAAAATAGATGAGAATTCTTCTATTTATGGGCAAAAACTTGTCCTGAATGGGAGAAAACATGGAGGAAATGGTGAGGATCCGGCCCAAAACTAGTCTGTATGGAACATGGTCAACAAAGAAACGCCAAAACATGATAGACAAGGAAAAATCACATAATCTTGGTCAAAAACTAGGGTTACCAACATTAATTAATATTTAATTAACTACCAATTGATTTACAACACACACCAGTAATTAATTAACAGTTACTCCCTCCATTCATATTTATAAGAGACAATTTAGTTTTTAGATTAATTGAATCATCAATGTATTTGATGTATTTATAGAACAAATACATTGATTATTTAATGAATTTAAAAAATAAAGTGTCTCTTATAAATAGGACGAGAGTGAATATTAATTAATTTTAAACACACACCAGTAATTAAATTAATTAATATTAAATAATATTTTTACCATTTCAGGTACTATTTTGTTCCCTTAAGGAACCAGAAATTGATGCAGTTGGATAATCGATGATCTTGAATGGTGACATTGATCTCCTTTTATGGTGACATGGGATGGACCTGCATGGTTAACACTCTGACGCCCAATTCAGTTCAAGGTTCAAAATGAGTATAGTGAAAGTGTATAGCAGAGAATGTACTTTTCTCATTGCGTGTGAAGTGATTTTATACCTTGGGTAAAGCGGAGTGAATTTGAGATGGATTGAGCCTTAGTTATTTGGGCCTTTGACTTGTTCATAACACTTTCCCCCAAAGCTTTTTCGATCATTGTAGGAGCCACAAAAGCCTTAAGTGATTCTGACCAGCCTCTTGGAAGTTGTCTGTTGTGAAATGGATCTGAAACGCTTGGATCCGTTTGAAAAAGTAGTTGGGAACAGGCACATTAAATTTGGTCCCATCATTGAAACATTTTGTAGCTCCTTACAAATATGTGTAGTGACGTGACTAGCTTGGGCTTGGTGCATTTTATAGTGCACTCGAGTGCACTTGAGTTGGAAGTTTGCACCAAAGTGCCTTAAGTAGCCCTTAAGGAGTCCGTTTATATTCGTCTGAGCTTTCAAAGATATACCGAACATAGGTATCTTACTTACCATCAGATACCGACAATCGTCTTCTAACATTACCGTCCTTAAAATATCGGGTTTTCATCATCAGAAACAACTCGATTTCCAAGACCTCTTGCATTGCATTACCATAACGAAAAAAAGGAGATAAATTGCTCTTGTGACTTGGAATGAACCTTTCTCGGTGGAAGAAAGGAATAACGATGGATTCCTATGAAGCATTCAGGAACAAGAAGATTCAATCGGACGATGAATTCATACATGGTCCAAGGAAATCAAGTATCCACAAGGAGAAATCTAGTCGTTGATCTTGTGACTTCTTTCTTAAGTTGGTCTAAACCCTTTAGTTGGTGATGCTTATAAATATAGTGAATTGAATATTTGAAAGTTTTCCCAACCTTTAGTATTCAAACTTATTATTACTTTTCCATAAAACATCTTCATTTCTCTCTTTTTTGAGAGTACTACTAGAGCAATCTTCAGTGTTTTGCTCAAAGTCTTTTCCTTTATTCCCTTTCATATGTTTCATCAATCTCAGATGATCATACCATCTCGAACTCAATCTTTTATCTTAAGCATTTTCTATTTTCTGGTTAGGATGAGTGATGATACAATTAAGCTAATAAGCGATTCTAAGGGCAAAAATTTGTCTATCTCAAGAATGGGGCATCCCCTGATTCTCATCCCCCTCCTCCTGGTCGCAATCCTTTAGACCTATAAATCATATCTCTATCTGATGACTCTGATTTAGAAAGGGTATATGGGAGTTCTTTGTAGGAAGGAGCTTCTTCATCCGATTCATTAGAAGCCTATTTATGAAATGTTAGTGAAGAAGCTAATTAAACTAAGGTCCTTATCCCCCCTCGTGTCTTATCCACAGAGGAGTTACAAGCCAATTTGAGAAAGAGAGAACTCGTTAAGGAATATATTCAACTTCTTCTGAATGTTGATGGTTATGAGCCCAATGATATTGATGCGCAAGCCAACTTAAATTTTTGAGGCCGACTAGTTGCAGCGGATCTGACTGGGTGGATGCATAATAAAATCCAGTTAAAACAAGAATTGTGGTCTCCAACATATGTGAACAATGGAAAGCTACCTCACAAAAAGGGTAGGAACTAATGTGATTCACAAATGAACAAGTATACAAAATAATGAATGGCATAAAAATTGTAAAAAATCTAAGTATCATGAATATGCTAAAGTATAAAAAGCGATAAACACATGCCTCGTGTATAAAACTTTAACAAAATCATTATCACACATTCGCAAGTCGAAATGATCAAACTTGAAAAATCACCTTAATATTCTACAAGTTACTAGACCAAAACTTGAGTCTAAACAACAACAAAAGAATTAGAAAATAATACTCCTATAAAATTTCAATGTATAAAATTTATAATATTTACAACAAACAAAACTCCTAAAGCTAAACACGACAAGCTTTCGAAAAACACAAATTGACATAACAAAACCAATACAAATAACGATATGAAAACCTGGTGAAAATGAATTAACAAGTTGAAAAGTGAAGATTTGAAGTTCAGAACATTTCCTTGTTTCAACTTGTTAAAGCACAAATCACCACACACATAAACAAATACAAACAAACATGCTTATTTTACGTCGTAAGCTTGACGTCTTTATTGTTCGAGCTAGTAACCTCCTCTCATCACACCATGGTATTGTCACACCGTGCAAACCTAAAGAAAGTCTCCTAACAATCATACAACAAATGTTACGAAAACGAGACAATTCACAACAATAAGTAAAAACACATATATGCGCAAATATCGTATACAAGTTAATGTACAATTTCTATACAACATATACATTAATTACAAAACTCAAAAACAAAAGAATTATCGCAATGCGAAGATAATAGAACCAATCCTCGATAACAGTGCCATTTTGCTAGAAGCGGTGTAGTGGTAAGCAACACAAGTTTTGGAAATATTTATCCGGGAATTAATCGTGTCCACAGAGATTGGTTATTGAACAGTCGTTCTACAAATATCTCGTTAATGAGTTTGGGGATAAATTGGTTTGTAAAGAAAATGTTATCAACATAGAAGATAACTATGTAATCACACTGACAATCTCTCAGCACAACACAACCACAGAGGCATTAAGCTCTGATACCCAAGTAGATGTCAACTCTAAATCTATCTTTAGAGTTCATAAACTAACAGATAATCATCCTAGATAAGAATCTAAGTAGTATATGTCTATAACAACTTAAATCCCTAGCACTAAGCAAAAATTTAAGACAACAATCCATAATAATTTGTAAAACAAGTTTAATATAACTCCATGGGCGACAAATATACATAAGTTAAGAGTAAATATATTTACAAACTCAACACATAAAGAATACACAAAGAGGAAGAGAAATGAACCACAAATCTCCCGATTTGTCAGTGCCGATTGATGATTAATCCACCCCAGATCATCTGTATGCAAGCTTCAATGTTGTTTTCTAAGCTAATCCTATCACAAAATGAAGGGTGATGGAGTTGGGGTCAAAAATACCCAATACCCAAAAAATGTGTTTTTACACTTAAATACGCATTTCTGACTGTCCATCATTGCCTGACGACCAAAAAGCGTCGCGCGGCAACCAAAACAGCATTTTCCCCACGCTATAACTTGCCTAGAGTCGCCCGGTGACCAAAAGTTTCTCCCAGCAACGGATGACAGAAGGTTGAAAAATCAGCACAACATTATGCACTGTTTCGGCCATAACTTTTGAAACGTAACTCTGATTCGCGCCTGATTCAAAGCGTTGGAAAGCTTATTCAATAAAATTTCTAAAAATGACAAAATATAAACCAAATTGATGATTTTTTATTCTTTGATTTTGAGCCTTATTCGTTGACGAGTTACTTAAAATCGCGCGTTTAAAGCTGTGTCTTTGACACTTTATTGCTCATGCTCCAAATACGTATAAATACCTACAAAATGAATGGGAAAACATCAAACGGTACCCTATGTACACAAAAACACAAATTAACACAAACTAAATGTATTTACACAAAAGTCAGGTTTATTCAACAATATTAACAATAAAAAGTCGATAAGTGCAACAAAAAGTATATACAAAAATAGCTATAATTTGCACTTATCAACACCGCAGAATGTTATGTTGGGAATGTTGAAGATTAATAATGATTTTTTGAATAGTATCAGAGAAGCTCAGAAGTTAGATGTGAAATTGGTAGATTTAATGGTTGGAATCGATCAGTCTAAGAATAGTAATTTCAAGTTAGATACGTAAGGTGTGTTGAGATTTCGTAATCGAATTTGTATTCCCGACAATACATAGATGAAAAGAATGATTCTTGAGGAAAGTCATAGAAGTAATTTGAGTATTCATCCGGGAGCTACAAAATGTATCAAGATTTGAAGAATTTGTTTTGGTGACCTGGGATGAAGCGTGACGTAACACAGTTTTTCATATGCATGTTTGACTTGTCAGAAGTCGAAAGTTGAACATCAAAAGCCTGCAGGGTTGATGAAACCGTTAGAAGTTCCAGAATGGAAATGGGATAGCATTTCAAGGGACTTTGTAACAGGATTACCTAATACTCCAAGAGTACATGATTCGATTTGGGTGATTGTTGATAGGCTTACGAAGTTGGCTCATTTTATTCCTATTAACACCAGTTTTCCAGTGTCGAAGCTGGCGGAGATTTATACTAGTGTAATTGTAAATCCGTATGGTGTTCCTTTGTGTATTGTGTTGGATAGAGATCCGAGGTTTACTTATCATTTTTGGAAGGGTCTGCAAGAGGCGTTGGGTTCTAAGTTGAGGTTGAGTTCGGCATATCATCCTTAGACGGATGGTTAAACTGAAAGGACTATTCAGTCGTTAGAAGATTTGTTGAGGGCATGTGTTCTTGAACATGGAGGTTCGTGGGACACTTATCTTCCATTAATAGAGTTCACTTATAATAACAATTACTATTATAGTATTAGAATGAAACCTTTTGAAGGGTTGTATGGTCGAAGATGTAGAACTCCTTTATGTTGGCATGAGTCTGGGGAAAGTGTAGTGATTGGACCTGAAATTGTTTGAGAGACTACCGAGAAGGTGAAGTTGATTCGAGAAAAGATGAAAACTTCCCAAAGTAGACAAAAGAGCTATCATCACAAGCTAAGGAAAGATTTATAATTTCAAGAGAGTGACCATGTGTTTTTGAGAGTCACGCCTGTGACCGGTGTTGGGCGAGCATTGAAGTCTAAGAAGCTCACTCCTCGTTTTATTGGTCTGTATCAGATTTCAGACAGATTTGGGAATGTTGCATATAGAGTGACTTTACCGCCTAACCTTTCAAATTTGCATGATGTGTTTCATGTGTCACAACTCCGGAAGTATATTTCAGATTCATCTCATGCGATTCACATGGATGATGTGCAAGTACAGGATAATCACTATGGAAATGATGTCTGTATGAATCGCGGATCGTGAAATAAAGACACTAAGAGGAAAATAGATTGCTTTGGTGAAAGTATTATGGTTAGGAGCTTCCGTAGAAAGAATGACTTGGGAGTTGGAGAGCAAGATGTGATAATCCTATCCCGAATTGTTTGAACAAGGTAAATTTTTGAGGACGAAAATATTCTAGGTGGAAGAGATTTCTAACGCCCGTTAATTTAATTAATTATTTAATTAAATATTTTCGAATTATTCGTTGAAGTTGTGAGATGTTGTGAATTGTTGGCATAAGTTTCTAGATTATTACTAGTTAATTAATTAGTTGATTAATAATAATAATAATAATAATAATACTAGAATTAGTAGAATAATAGAATAATTGTGTTGGGCGTATTTTAATGGTTAGAAGTAGAGATATTGGGGGTGTTGTTAAGCCCACTAAGAATAATAATATTATGAGGTTTTATTTAAATAAAGAATAGGGTTAATTGATAAGGAGTTGGAAATTGATCATGAGAAGTTGCAGAGAAGAGGAATAGGGAGAAGAGGCAAAGCAAGGTTTTCGATCAGAGAGTTATAAAGCGACCTTCAATCCAAGGTAAGGGTGGGGTTCTGAATCTATAATGAGAATCAAGATGAATATTATATAGGGATTGGTTGTGTGAATAATTTCTGTCGTGCGGGAAATTGTTGTTGTTTCTGAATTTCATGTTACCACTGTCATAATTTCTGATAACGTTACAGTAATTTCATCGATAAATGAAAGGTTTGAAATTAACCCATGGTTGGTGTAGTAGTTATGTTGTTTGTGTTAATCAATATTGTTTTGGTCAGAGATTTGTAATCGAATGAAATGTTTGGAAAATTTTGCGTTAGTATCAGTAACAGACTGAAGTCTGTGAGGGGCTAGAAGACACATTATGCCGAGGGGAACAAGTACTTGTGTCGAGCAGCACATGGCTGTAAGGTGTGCCGAGGGGCATGGTGTGTTCCGAGCGGAGTAGAGGCATACAGGGGAGGTGCCGAGCAGCATGGCCATTGTACCGAGGGGCACATGTCTTTATTAATTCTTTTTTTTATTCCTACGCATGTTGAGGGACACATATTTCTTTCTTATTCCTTAACGCTCCTGTGCATGCTAATTGGTTAATTATTTTCGTTTAACATTCTCAGTATAATGATTAAAGTTCTTAAGGTAATTTATCCCTAAATGATCAATGAATTACTAGTAAATATAAGTTAGTAGCAGGAGAGATAATAAAATTAATGATTAGCAGAAAATTATTAATAAGGTTATCAGTAGAAGTAATTTAGTAGAACTTTCAGTAGCAGTATTAGTAATAGATTAACAGGAGAACAAATTAGTAGCTAGTAACAAAAATAAAATAATTAATATGTGACTAGAAGTAAAATGTATGGAATTGAAGATAGTAGTACAGAACCGAAAACATTAGTATTTTAGCAGAAAATTATTTAGTTGGATATAGTCGAATTGCCCGAATAATTACGCAGAACGTCGTAGTATATTTTGGTTAATACGATGTATCATATACTTTGTCATAATTTGAGAATTGGCAGGTGATGATGAATTTTGTTGAGATGCCTCTAATTATTGGCAGATATTAAGTTGTAGGTTTATGGCCAATGTTGAATTGTTGTTGAATTATTGTTGTTGTTGTTGTTACTACATTCATACTGTTGTCACATACATAACATATCAAGTTGGGAGCTCATACTCAGTAAGTTGTCCTGGATGTACAAATATAAAGTTGAATGCTTATGCCTTGTTGATGCCTCTATTAATTGACAGATTATTAAGTTGAGAGTTTTTCTCTGTTGGTACCACATGTATGTGTATAAAAACAAGTCGCATTTTATGTTGCATCTTGAGTTGTTATGTGGGTGAATTGGTTATGTTAAGTGCTGTTAAAGAGCTGCGAAGTGGTGATTTTGTATGAACTGATTCTAATATATTATTTATCATACATTATATTATATTGTTCGATATCTCACCCCTTCTGTTTGAATGTTACCCATATGTTGGTAACGTGCAGGTAACCCAAAGTGAAGGTTGTTTACCTTCAGTAGTTCGAGTCGGTGTCGTCGCTATGATACATAACACTCGAGGGGATGAATTTTTGTTACTTTATTGTTGCGATTACTTCCGTTGATGAATTATAAATTGATTTACTATGTACTTTGTTTTTTCTAAAGTTGTTTTCAGTTGGACAAAGATGTTATGTCATTTGAATTGAAAATTGTGTTTCTGCTGCTTAATTGTAAAAGTTGTTTTATTCTAAAGACTAAATTATGTGGTTAACAGTTCATCCGAGTTTAAATGTTATGTACCTGTTTTACATGCGATTAAATGAAGGTGTTTCTAAGTAGTAAGTGTAACATCTTATTTGTGTGTCGAAATTTTGTAACTCTGATTTTAATATTATTCGTCGGGTAGAAATGGGGTGTTACTCACCGTGCCAAGAATTTTCAAGAGAGGAAACCATTGACATTAAAAGGATGATGGCATAAAAATATTAACCCATTTGTTAATAAATTTCTTGGGTGCTACAAGCAAGCCCTGGATTTAAAAAAAAAAACAGGAGCTTTGAGAGAAACATCATTTCAACTGCATATGATATTTATTACCAAGACGAGCGTGAAAAAATTACATTTGAAAGTGCATGGAGATTATTGAAAGATGAACCAAAATGTCTTGCAGGTTTATTGGAACCTTCTACAAAAAGAACAAAGAATTCAGCTTCTGGAGCATATTTATCATCTTCTAACCCTCCAACACCAACAAGCAATGAATGCAATCCCCCATCACCTTATTTGTTACGTCGTCCAATCGGTCAAAAGGAAGCCAAGAGAAAGGAGAAAAAGGCTAATAGAAATATCAACGCCCAATGTTAAATATTGAAATGAATTGATGTCTTAGTTTGCACGTGATTATGCACATATTGAAACTGAAAAAGTTGAGATAGAGAAGAAAAGAATGGATGCAGAGAAGCATAAGGCTGAGAGAGATATGGTAAGACTGAAGATTAATGATTTGCAAATACTTTCAATGGATACATCAAATATGAATTCAAGACAACTGAAAGCTCATGAGTTATTATGTGACATGATTAGAGGAGAATACATGCTTGATTAATACGATTATATATGTTGAATAATTTTTAGATTCACCTTATTATTACATTGATTTTAGTATATCACTAGTTATTTTTAGATTCCCATATGTTTTTAGTATTAAATCTCAATATTATTCAAACTATCCGTTATTCAAACTCAATATTATTCAAACTAGTCGTTATTCAAACCAGCTGTTATTCAAACTCAATATTATTCAAACTAGTCATTATTCAAAGTAGTCGTCATTCAAACTAGTTGTTATTTGTAGCCATATGAATACTCTTAACATGAGTAATAAGCTTCACACTCTTTTCTAACTTAACTTCCTCTTAATTCAATATTGAAATTCTCTTCACATGGATCCTTCCAACTCTTCTCACATTGCAAAAATGTTTATGGATTATATGAACAATGATATGGATGAAGAATTTGTAAGACTTTACTTTAAAAGTGAAGCGCAAGAAGAAGTTGCGAGTTCTAGTAGGCCTAGACGCCGAAGAAGGAATATAAAGAGGAACCGTGAAGAAGGACACGAGTTTTTACTCAATGATTATTTTTCAAAAGCACCGGTGTACATAGATGGGCAGTTTCGTCGAAGATATCAAATGCATAAACATGTATTCCTTCGTATCGTCAAAACTCTTGGTCAACATGATGAGTATTTTCGACTTAAAATTGATGCAATTGGTAGATCAAATCTTTCACCACTACAAAAGTGCACTGTAATTATTCATATGTTGATATATAGAACATCTACTAATAGTGTATAATAGTGTAGATGATTATTTTAGTATTAGTGAAACCACGACACTAAAATGATTTTCCCGTATAATAGTATAACAAACCACATGGATGTTTAAACCCATCAATGTTTGCAGAATTTGATAAAAGAAAAAAGAGATTGCTTAAAATCATGACATATCATTCCTTTTCCTTATATAGTGAGAAAGTAACAGCATTTTTTTGTTACATAGGATTCTTCGCCAAAGTGGATGTTTCAAACCTTCTCTCTCTTTCCTCAAATTCTAACTTCTACCTTCCCCACCTTCACTCCATCACCTAGTACTAAATCGCATGAAGTTTCTATTCTCCCGTCCTTTCTTGGATTCTCATCACACTACTAACTACAATATCAACCACCCCATCCTAAATATAAATTTATGACCACTACTTAATCATCTCCAACAAAGTTATTATATTGATTTCATATGGAAATTCATGATCATGAAGAGAAACAAAAACAACAACATGAAGAGAAACAACACAACAATGTAACTTTAGATTTGAAGATAAATATTCCATTGTACGAGGAAGAGCAAGATATTGATTCATTAAACGATGGTTTCAAGACTCCAACAACCATGGAACACAAAATTCAAGCGATTCTTCCACCTACACCTAGAAAGCCAAAACAACATCGTCCATCCAAGAAACGAAAAGGTTGTTTTCGCCATCAACTTATTCTAGATCTATCTCAAGATATCGAATCCATGATTTCCACTCCTTTAGATTTGGATCTTGATCCTGTTGATAAGAATCATAAGAAGGTCAAACGTTTTTAACATATTGATCATAATCATGTAATGGTCACAAAAAAATATGCATGTGGAAGTGGTTGAGTTGATTGAGCCATGACATCTTTTAATTTATTGATCATTAATTAACTAGTATATGTTATGTATCTATCTAGTATTCATGTGTGTTAGGTTGTATAAATTTCCATTTATTTGGATAGTTTGATTAACTGCAAAATATATATATATATATATATATATATATATATATATATATATATATATATATATATATATATATATATATATATATATATATATATATATATATATATATATATATATATATATATATATATATATATATATATATATATATATATATATATATATATATATATATATATATATATATATATATATATATATATATATATATATATATATATATATATATATATATATATATATATCTTATGTCTTTTTTTTTTTAGTTTAATCAACACGTTATTCATCCGATTTTGTGGTTCTGATAGACGATTTACTAACTAAATCTTTTTTTCATCAAAAATCGATATTGAATAGCATTCGAACGATTATATCTTTTTTTTTTTTTCCAGAGATAATATATTTTCTCTTTTTACTTTTTACTAATTAATTAGTTAATTTGTATGAAGATTAGCAAAAATTAGATTTCAAGTTCATAATTGATAGGGAATCTATTGATTAATTTGGATGTGGTAGGGTTACTATGAGAGTTTATCCTAATTGTTTCATTCTATTTCTTGGTTGGATCCAAAGGAATGATTGAATTGACTTTTAAAAAGAAACTGAAATCATTCAGAAAATGAAAATCAAGAGTAATTGACTTTCTCAAGGCAGAAACATTCTGATCTAAAAATCAATCAAATCATTGCTTGTTTAATTAGTGCGCAAACTCACGCGGAATGGGAGCCACAGTACTCAATTACACGAAACAACAAAACCAGCCACGGTCACTAACTTCACTTTCCTCAACTTTTACCTTGTTCGGTTATATGCTAAAATGGATTGTTTGCACACATCAATTCCTCTTCTTGATGCTTTCTTTGTTAAAGGACTTTGTCTTGGAGCCCTTTCTATTCTAAATTTTGGAAATGTTTGAATAAACTGTATTTCTAGCTTGTAACACAAGTGTTTATTAAAATAAGTCCTTAGAAAATATATTTAATTGTTTATATATATATATATATTATAAGTCATTTTCATTAGCTATCTTAAAAAATTTATATTAATGCTTTTCGTTTGACCATCTCATGATTGTTGCGCTAACAAATAATATTTGAGTAAGTGGGATTATTTCCCATTTTGTGAACTCACACTTTACTTTGTGAGAGACACACCACTTATTCATTTAAACCTTTAAGGTGATATGTGAGTGAATTATTCTAGTTATAAATATTCAAGTCACCACATTCATATCCAATGTGAAACTATTTCCTCACTTAATTACAATTGCATTATTATTGTAACAAAAGTCTCATGAATTAGTCACCACTACTTTACTTTAATTCTAAATTAAAAAATAATAAGATGTTACCTCGGTTGAACTTAATAATCAATGGAAAAACTATCTCAGGGACACGCTTAGAATTCCAACAATTATAAATTATATTTTTATTTCTTTTAAAATGACGTCATTCTTTTTATTTTATTTTTTAATTAAAAATTAAGTAATCTATTCCATCAGATATAAAAAGAATCGAGGAAAAACTTTCTCAAGGACACGTTTCAAATTCTAACAACTGCAGTTTATTTTCTTATATCTTTTAAAATGGATACATCATTTTTATTTTATTTTTAATTAAAAATGAAGTCATCTAATCCTTCGGTTATACAAACAATCAAGCGGAAAAAATTTATTCATTCATTTTTTACAATAAAACTATTCCTTCATTCAACTTTGCCTTAAACCTAACACATTCGCTACCACTCCAAACTCATAAATATCATTCTTTGGAATTGATTGCAAAATTGAAAAATTGTTGAAAGTTTACTAACAATGAACCATTTTTTTTCTGCTCTTACAATCTATCTCATAGATTGATATTGTTGTTGTTGTTGATTTCACCTCGCGCAATCTGTAACACTCCGTTTTCTTTAAATTATTTATTTAATTTATTTTGTGTTTTATTTAATTATTTAGATAATATTTTTGCATTTGATTGATGATTAGTGATTTAACATGTCTATGTGATGTTTGGGGTTGGTGGAGTATAATTATATTTATTTAATTAAATAAGTAGAACTAATATAATAGAATAATTAGAAGATTGTAAGAGTAAGTTGAGGGTAGTAAGAGAATAACCTATGGAAGAATTATGTTTTTCTTTAAAATGTTAGAGGTGAGAAGTGAGAGAGTTTAGAGTATATATTTTGGAAAAGAGAAAAAAAAAGGCTAGAAGAGGCAAGGGCTTAGGGAGAACAAACTGAAGAACAAGGTTTAATTGCTGGAAATCTAAGGTAGAGGGAGATTACTCTAAATATGGTGTTGATTGCATGATTGGGTAGGGAGAAGTCTTAAATCCTCATTATGTTTTCTCTATTTTTTTCATTGAAGAATGATGAATAGGATTAATGTGATTGTTGTGATAACATGGGATAATTATTGTAATAGTTGTGCAATTCATGGACTGATTTTACCATAAAAACTACATGCTCTGTTCATGAAAGTGATATGAGTTGTGTTCATATGAGTTACATGATTATGATGTCAATATGTGATATATTGTTAATTTGTTGTTTTAATCATCAGATAATTATCGTATGTCGAGTTCTGAGATCGAGGGTTTTTATGAAATCGAAATCGAAGGTCTGAAAGACCTCCAATGATGAAAAATGGGTTATAGGCGTGTTTTTCGTGCCAGTAACCGATTACGCACTGAGTGTAACCGGTTGCCACTGTTTGGGGTGGTAAATTGCATAATTGAAAATGGTGTATCTTGATTATGTTTACTTAGGGACATGATTATGTTGTGTTATTTGTTGTGTAACACTAATTGATGGTTAGTGACGATGAAAATATTCATAATTATTGGGATCGACTAAATTGGTGAATTTGGATAATAATTGGACGTATGTTGGTGAAAATAATTGACTAATTGACTTATTATATATGTGATTATAATAATAAATCAATTATACTATTTTATAATGTTATGTACTTTTGGTGATTAATTATGTGATATGTACATAATCGGGATTATTGTGTTATGGTGTTTAATTCAGATGTGGGAACTACTCTGTTATTGTTGTGCATGATTATTTACAGTTAGATGTGAAACCGTAAATTTGTTGTTAAGTTGTTATTGTTGTGCATTATATTATACATGGATCATATGTTGTCGTTGATGTGAAAGAGGAAAGTCATGAGTTCAGATGAGGGGACTAGTGACTTGTCCAGAGCTTAGATGAGGGAGTTCGGGATTCAGATGTTGGGACGTGATTCATATGAAGAACCTTTATTGAGTTAGTACCACATGCATTAGTTGAGTTGTTATCTGTATGGATTTACATAAAGGTTGTGCGAACGAACGTTTCGTGTTGTTGTGCAAATGGGTTGTTTTGGCTAACGTAGATGATTTATCCTAATTGATGTGCAAATGAGTTGTTTTGAGCGTATTATCACCCCTTTTTATTTGTGGTATTTTGTGCTCCTTCTTGGAGTACATACAAGAAGATAAATGAGTAGTTGCTTTACTGCTGAAGGTCGGAGTTGAGACTATTCTTTCTTTCCATTTTTATGCGATTTAGATTTCATTACTTTAATATGTAACAACGGGCGGGAAAACATTTATGATTTATTTATTATGATTTGTTGTTGCGAGAGTTAGATGTTATAACTCCAGATGTTTTGCGTTGTTTTTCATGTTGAAGGAATTTTGCCATAAATGAATTTAATTTTAAAAGAGATTTAGTATGAGACTTAATTGATTAATGAGTTGTTTTATTCTTTAAATTATGTTGCAATGAGCCTATGTAAAAGCGGGAATATGATGAAAGATGTTTATTATATGATATGTTTTATTTAAAAAGTGTTACAGAGGAAGTTTATGATGAGATTGTGTGACACCCTATATGTGATTAATTGTCTATACTCAAATAATTCGTAATATTACGTGTTGGGGCTTTAGAGTGTTACATAATCCATTGTTATATTTGAGAATAAGTTTTCAGTGTTTTCATCTAATGCAAAAATTCAATGATTTGTTACTTTCCTTAGCTAACAACATTGAGAAACCTATTCTTAATCATGATGAGAACATATTGAAATCCAAAGCGAAGATGGTGAATGATAAGAAGTTGTAAGTGATATATATTCCTTACAGTCCAACTTGTTTTTTGGTATGTAATGAGTCTTTTCCCTCGTTTGGGTTGATAACCGAGGGGAAAGGTCCACCAAAAAATTTGTTTATCCATTAAAAAAGTGGCTTCTTCAGTTTTGTCGATAAAAGAATATTTGTTGTCCACTTATGAATTAACAATGGTCAGGATATTACCAAGACACCATCCACATGAAACATCAGTGATCCGCGTGAAACTCTCACTAGTCAATCAAAACGTGAATGAACAAAGATATATCTTGGATGCAAAGCCCTGAAATGAAATAGTGATAATGGAAGCATTTGGATTTAAAATAGTGAAATGCAAACATAGAAAAATGTGGAAACAGTTTCTTTGATGGATTGCAAGAGCAGAAAAAAGTTTTAAGTTTAATATTGTTTCCTACATAATCTCTTATCTTGTGAATGCTAACATTATTTTCTTCATCTAACATTTATTAATTTTATATCACAAACAAATACAAACAAAATCATTGAACTTGAAAAGCAATGAGTATGCAACAAAAATTAGAAGTTGAGCTTTTACAACTTCAAAAACATGATGATGTTAATGATGATGATGATGATGATTGTAACACCCTAATTTGTCCCCGTATAATTATAATTTAAATTAGAGCAAATATAAAAACATTCATACAATTAGGATGTCACCTTTAAACATACACATGCTCATAACATAGGACATATAACACATACAACTTTTTAAGATGAATAATAATAATAATAATATTAACATGTATGACTTCACTTTTATTGCAGCGAAAAACATCAACAAACTATTCATTTACTTATTCAAAATAAATCATGCTATAAAGTAATTATAAGAATTATCGACTTATGAGATATCCATAACATCTCCAACAACACAAATAAACAACTAAGCGTTCGACCCTCAGTGTTATATATCATAGCAGATGCCGACTCGACAAACGCATAAAGAAGAGTGATCTCTTCTACTCACATCCACACCTTCACTATGAATTACATGTGTGTTACCCACATGGAGGCAAGATTCAAACAGAGGGGGTGAGATATCACAATTATATAAAGCAATGTATAATAATAAGTAAGTATTATATTATCACATGCATAATCACCCATTCTACCAATCACTCCTCTACACAATCCAAACACAACAACACAACAAGTATACAATGCAATGCGACTCAACACCATGACTCAATGCATGTGGTACCAATCATAAACTCTCAGATTCATCTTACTCCCGACCCACCATAAGATCAGAGCATACCAAAATCGTTACTATCACCATAGGTAACGCTTCAATGATTCTCACCTGGAAATAGTTACTCGCACCCAATCCCCACCATAGGATTGAGGCTCACCAAAACGGATCACCGTCTAAACATCGTGATGCATGATTCATAAATGATATGCTACAACAACACACTAGTACAACAGAATTCACCTTAACCAATGTACTACATATGATCCAGCCACCAAACAACATACATATGCTACAAATAATGGAGGTTAGTATTATAGTAACACCACAAGAATAGACATATTTGTTCATGCAATATTTATCAAACTACAACAGACAAATTATACAACATTTATCACCAAATAGTAACAAAAATTATTTCCAGGTCCTCAAACTTATTTTTAAATTAAAGTACATTGTGTTATCTTTACAACCCTTCAAACGATACCTCAATCGGAGAACCTGCACTCAAGTTATGAATTTATTCATTTTTTAGCATACATCAGTGGTAACCGGTTACACTAAACCTGGTAACCGATTACGTCAAGTCAGAATAGTGGGTACACAATTCTCTCATTGGTAATCGGTTACATCAAAACTGGTAACAAGTTACACCTCTTTAAAATCCAGTTTTCACGTTTCTTTTTAACAGTGTAACCGATTACACCAAAACACATAACCGGTTACACGCACAAAAAATCCAATTTTCTGAAAGTTGTCTCAGGTGTAACCATTTACATAAAATCTCGTAACCGGTTACCACTATGATATAAGCAATTTTTTGGTATTTTGGGACACAAAAACCAGTCCCAAAATCCCATTTTTCATGAAATAATTGTGTACCCAAGTTCTATATTTTGACTTCTAACAACACACAACATTCACATTACTCAACAAACACCAATTCATCAACCACAAAACACAATCACATCATTTACACCCAATTGCTCAGAATAGAGAAAAGAGAATAAAAACCGAAAGAATAGAACACCCACCCACATATTAACATGCAAACTCTTATAGAATCAGAATCTCACCCTTACCTTGGTATTCCTAGTGATGAATGTTTTAACCTCTAAAAATGGTGTTCTCTCTTAATCCCTAGCTTTACTCTTCTCCTTTTCTTCTCTTTTTCTCCCAAAAGCGCGTACTGGCAGTTCTACCTCTTTATCCCCTCTTTTCTTATTTTTAATATCATATTATTCTAATTAAATCATATTCCAACTAAATTAAATAAATAAAAATTATAATTAAATATTTATTTAAATAATATTCTCCTTAATACTATTTAAAATAATTAAAATTATTAATTATTAATAATTAATTCTACTTCTACCAATCCTAAGTCTCTATGTTTTTACTAAGACACCCCACATACCTTAAAACATATATTTCTAAGGCTACCTCCCCACACAAAATGGTTCCTCCAACACATCAAAATACCAATAAACACAATCAATCACACAAAGTAATTAAGAAAATTAAATAAATAAAATCGAGGTGTTACAACTCTCCCCCACTTAGATATTTTTATCCTTGAAAATATACCTGATACAAACAACTCTACACATCTCGCATCCTACCCTCCAATTCTCAGGTCATGTTCTCTCTGGAAGCTCCTCCCTAAACCACTTTCACGAGATCGATCTCTTTTCCTCTCAACTTCTTCAATTCGCGGTCTTCGATCCTCACATGTAAGGTTTCAACTATAAGGTCATTCCTTACTTGCACTTCATCCATCGGAATCACATGAGATAGATCCGAAACATACTTCCAAAGTTAAGAAACATGGAATACATCATGAAAACTTGAAAGGTTAGGCGGTAATGACACCCTTTAGGCGGCAATGACACCCTATAATCAATAGCTCCAACCCTATGAGAAATCTGATATGGGTCGATAAATCGAGGAGTAAGCTTTTTCGATTTTAAAGCACTTCCGACACCGGTCACTGGAGTGACTTTCAAAAATACCTAGTATCCTTTCTGAAACTCAAGATCCTTCCTTCTCTTATCCTGGTAACTCTTTTACCTACATTGCGAAACTTTCATCTTTTCTTGAATTAACTTCACCTTTTCAGTAGTCTGTTGAACAATCTCAAGTCCAAGTGCTACATTTTCCCCAGATTCATGCCAACACAAAGGTGTCATATACCTCCGACCATATAGTGCCTTAAATGGTGGCATTCCAACGCTAGAATGAAAACTATTGTAAACTCTTATATTCATTGAACACCTCAAATATGGAACCTTAAAGGTAATGCCTCAAAATCTTCAACACAAACACATCTACAACCAACTCTAAATCATGAGTAGGATAATTTCTCTCATGAACCCTCAGTTGTCATGAAGCATAAGCCAGAACCTTGCCATCTTTTATTAGCACACCACTCAAACCCATCATTGACGCCTCACAATACACTACAAATGATTCATTAAGTTCAGGAAAAATTAGAACTAGAGCTGCAGTAAATCTCTTCTTCAGCTCAATGAAACTTCTCTCACAATGAATGTCCCACACAAAAGATTTATCTTTACAGGTCAACTAGGTTAATGGAAGTTCTAACTTTGAAAATCCTTCAATAAATCTGCGATTGTAACCATCTAAGCCTAAAAAGCTTCTAATCTCCGTGACCGACTTCAGAGCCTCCCATTGTAGTACTGCATCTACTTTGGAAGGATCCACAACTATACTATCACCTGAAATAACATGACCAAGAAAACTAACTTCTTGCAACTATAATTCACACTTTGATAGCTTTGCATACAACTTATTCTATTTCAACACTTGCAACCCGATTCGCAGATGCACAACATGTTCTTCTTCTTGCTTAGAATAGATCAGAATATCATTAATGAAGACCACTACAAACTGATCTAGATAAGTATGAAATACACGATTCATATATTCCATAAACACTCCAAGTGCATTGGAAACTCCTAACGGCATCACCAAATATTCATAGTGTCTATACCGAGTTCTAAAAGGCGTCTTCTAAATATCCTCATCTTTCACTCGAATCTGATAGTATCCCAACCTCAAATCAATTTTGTTGAAAACATGTGCACCTACCAGTTGGTCCATCAAATCATCTATTCTCGGAAGTGGACACTT
The DNA here is from genome assembly GCA_948472305.1 of Vicia faba. Taxonomy (NCBI): domain Eukaryota; kingdom Viridiplantae; phylum Streptophyta; class Magnoliopsida; order Fabales; family Fabaceae; genus Vicia; species Vicia faba. Next base: position 251,271,671 of record OX451741.1, on the reverse strand, counting down.
GTTTTTTTATCATTACTTTATTCAACTGTCGGCAATCCACACACAACCTCATACTACCATGTTTCTTCTTTACTAACAACACCGGAGCTCCCCAAGGTGACACACTTGGTCTCACAAATTTATTTTCCGCCAAATCCTCTAATTTCTTCTTTAACTTTGCTAACACTGATGTCGACATCATGTATGGTACCATAGAAATGGGTCTGGTACCAAGGACAAGATCAATAGAAAACTCCACCTCTCGCTCTAACAGCACATCTGATACATTATCTGGAAACACATTTAGAAATTCTCTCACCATCGAAAATTCACCAATCACCGCTTGACTTTTAATAGAAAAGGATGCAAATAAAGAAAACATTTTCACTTTGTGTTGCAACAGTTCTTCCACCCATCTAGTAGATAAGAAACCAGATTCTTTTTTCTCAACAGGAGCAAGAAACTGCATTGTTTTGTTATAGCAATTTATATGAACATGATTGAACTCCAACTAGTTCATTCCCAAGATAACATCAAGATCCCTTAACGTTAAACAAATAAGATCAACACCAAAATCTCTATCAAAAATCGACAGAGGACATTTCAAACAAACCAAAGAAGTAGTCACGGTTCCCTTAGCAGGAGTATCAATAACCATATCTCCATTCATGGAGGACACTTCAAGGCCTAACCTTTTCATAAAATCAGCAATAATAAACGAGTGCATAGTACCAGTATGAATAATAGTAATTAAAGGAATACAATTAATGTAACATATACCTCTAATCAACTTGTCAGCACTGGAAATCTGAGTCCCCGATAGAGCAAACATCTTCCCTTCGGATTGAGCTTGCTTCGGCTTCTGATAATGAATATTTAGTTTTAGTAAGTCACCATATTATCCTTGCAATCAACAACAAGATGTCATGTCTTCCCATATCAGAAACACTTCTTCACATCACCATTACATTCATTGGTGTGATAACCTGGTTCACTACACCTAAAGAATTTAAGAGAGTAGGAGCACCTCCTCCACTTGGAACCTTACCATAAGCAAACTTAAGGTTTCCCACGGTTCAGATGTTGCTTCCCTCTCTTCTCACTCAGACTCTTATAGTGAGCCGACTTAGCCTTACTATCTTCCTAGAAAATTCTACAACTATTAACCAACTCTGAAAATGTGTGATTCTGTTGATACATGTTGTACCCCAAAAATTTCCCTCTCATTTTAATCAATACATACTCCTAGAGATCCTCAATTTGCTCAAGTTTGCCCAAGAGTTGACCAGACAAACTCTCTCATAAGGTAGTATGTCTCAAATTAAGGTTTCCATTTTCATCAAGATAGGTGGACTCCAAAGACCTCATATGCTCTCCATGGTCCTAATATGTTCTCAAGACCCTCCATGTCAAATTTCATGCCTTGCACAAGAAGTTTGCTCAGTCAACTACTCAGATGCTTGAGAATCGACTGTATTAGGTCAAAAGTCAACTGTGGCCCACATACAGTTAAACTTCAAGATTTTTGGTCAACATTAACATTTTGAATTTACTTTCATCATTTGATCAAGGGTTGATCATGATTCTTCAAGGAATGCTCCAAATTCATCAAAACCCAAAAGTTGCTAAATTAGGGTTTCTCAGGAAAAGTCAAGCAAACTTTGACCAAGCATAACTTCCACATACTTTATCAGAAATTTTCCATCCAAGGCTCATTTTGAAGAGGATGCCATTCCATACAACTCATATTCAACCCACAAGTTCAAAATATGCACTCATAAAAGATATGAATTTCTACATTATGGGTCCTTTTGAAAAGTCAACAAAAATACCTTTTGGGTCAAAGCTTCTTACATGAACATGGAAGACTCAATTGAGATGAGACCAAAAGGGTTGCTTAGGGGACATCCTAAGTTTATAAAAAGTCCAAAAACACCTCCCTAGGGTTAAAATTGGAAGAGACATGCCTTGTCAAAGTTGACCTATTTTGCAAAATTGCCAAAAGTCAAATAGGCTCAAAATTACATTTTTTTGCCAAATGGGCCTAACTTTTTATGCTTGCACCTCACTTATAATATGGTCCACGACCCAAATATTCACCCACACATTATTTGCTTCACTTTTCATTTTATTTTGATTTTTTATTAATTAAAAATTGAATTAAATCAAATATATGGTAAATAATATCAAAGATTTGTTTTGATATGATTTTTTGACAGGTTTGCAATCAAAATATGCTGAAATATCAAGGCCTAATCGAATCAAGCATGATTGGTACAAGAAAGAGATGATTTGGCTCAATATAGAAAGTTTACACATGGCATGGAAATCAAATCAAATCTTCCATAATTTCAAAGATACAAGCCATTTTTATAACCCTAATTCGTTCTAGGATATATAATGAACATGTACAAGGCATAAGAAAGGAGTTAGCGGTCGTGAAGAGGCCATAACAAACTTCAAAATTTCAAAGAAAAGTGGTGGTTCGATTTCCATTCTAGAGGTCAATTCAAGCCATCCTAACATTACCAATAGATTGCTGGACATCTCGGGAACGTATCCCAATCAATTGCAAGCCGCCCCAAGTCCAGAATCATCACGTAGCAGTCACACGGTTTGCAATTTTTTTCAGAATCGATTATCATAATTCCTGCATCATTAGCACGTTTAATTGATATATTTGTAATCTTTGACATGTTTGCAAGTTGAATGAATAGTTTAATTTCATTTTTGAAGCCTATATCTGTACTTGCCATTGTTAGGGTTTCCACATGCGTTTTATGGTTCTTGGCTACAGGTAAAATTAGGCCATGAATAAGGTACCATGATGACCGTGACATCATGACCACTTGAAACATGGTCTTCAATTTCATTTATATTGCGTTTTGTGAGTTTTTGAGTTGTGCAGGTTTGTAGCTACAGACTTTTATCTGTAGGTAAAGGTGAAGGAACCTAAGACGACGGAGAATGAAGAAAATAATGTGGCAACCATCTATTTGTCTGTTTAAATCTCGCGCGTTTTTGTCCACTAACCATTTTTTTCCATATTATATTTTGTTTTCAGTATAGTAACAACTAAGCAAGTTGGCCCAGTGGAAGAGCGTGTTGGTGGAGAGTATAAGGACCTAGGATCGATCCCAGGTCCCAACAAAACTTTATTTTCTTTTCCATTTGCAGATCCTGTGTATCACCTGCCCAGATGACTACCATGCGCCACCAATATCTAGCCAGCAGATGCATAGTCAACCAGATTTGACGCCTACCATTGAGATACCATGGTATACCCTCAGGTCAACGCCACAGGAAATCAAGCGCTGACTGGGCTTGGATGGTTATTGGGCCTGGAAAATTCAGAAATACACCCTTCTTCAGCAATTCAACACAGGCCCATTTTTAATTCTTTTTTTATTTATTTCTTTTATTTTAATTAATTTTTTTAATTATTTTCCACCCAAAATTAATTGCTTTTTTTAATTAATCATAAAATCAATAAATCACAAAAACACAAAAAGATCATATTTTTATAAAATATTTATTTTAATTTAATTGGTAAATTAGGTCAATTTAATTTCTTTTTTTCATAATTAAAAATAATTAGAAACTAGGTTCATTTAATTCTTTTTGTAAATAAAAATTAGGAATTCGGGTTTAACTAATTTGCAATTTAATTGTTTTTCTCAAATAAAAATGCGCAAAAATACTTTTCTCTCAATTAGGGTTTTAGGTTATTTTTAACCATTCTCGCATTTAATTCGCCGCGCGTATTTTAGTTCTTTTATTATAATTGTAAATGCTCCGAGTTTGTAATAGTAATTAGGGTTTTAAATTCCGCGTTTTTATTTTCAGTCGAGATAATTATGTAACTGCTAAAGCTTTGTAATAGCTAGGTTTATTTTTTCGCACTTTAAATTCCTGCAAATCTTTAACTGTCTAGATGTATGCTAATAGGATTGTATGGCAAGAATATCTAAAAATTAAAACGGTAGATCACCTAACGTGCAAAGACTAAATTAACTAAAAAATCCACATGTACATATTCACTCCTAGGGTTTGCCTCACTTCGGTTGCCTTCGGTAAACAGTCATTAAGCATAGGAGATTTTAGTGGTTGCCCTCCAGTCTAAAAGATCAAAATGACCCATTCGAATGTTACCTCGGAAATGTTGCCTCGAAAATGTTTCCTCAGAAAGATCTTAAGACTTTAGGGTTACTACTAAGGCTTCCTAACTGTTGCTTTGGTGACTGTACTTGTCCCTTTCGAATGTCCCTCAAACTCCAATGACGGGGCTACCTACTCCTTAATAGTAGGATATCGTTGTCTAAAGGAAACGAGAATGAACAATCTTTTTTCAAGTACGTGGATTAACTTTTAAGTACTTGCTCAAACAAAACTTTTTACACAAACACCTTTCAAAACAAATTTTCAAAACAAACTTCGTCACACTCTTGAGGACTGATACAAGGGTTATCACGAAGTAAAACATTTTCAAAATAAGCACACACAAGCAATTTCAAAATGAGAAAAGTACCTAAGAGCCCGTGGAAAACCACGGATAGAAAGGGTGCTAACACCTTCCCTTTCTATAATCTACCCCCCGTATGCAGAATATCTCGAAAAAAGGTTTTTTCTGTTCTTTTCCCTTTTCCATGATTGGATAAAATAAAAGTCGGTGGCGACTCTTGCTTACCGCAACATTTTGCAAACAAAAAATGAAAAATGAAAACCAATATAATAGTCGGTTCTGCCACCGTATCACAGAACTGGCGACTCTGCTGGGGAAAATTAATAAAGTGGGGGTATACCTTAGGATCTAGGTCATGTTACAAAATTGATTTCTTGTTTGTTTGCTTTATTCTTAAAGGGTTTTTGCCTGGGTAACTATAGATCCTACACCCGGATATGTGGGAACTTATTAGGTAAAAAGCAATAGATCATGGAGACTGTACGGCGTAGACCGATATGGTTTAAGCGATGGTTGTGTTGGTGTGGCACTTTGGTTGGTACCGGTTTCCTTCATGGGGAAACGAGGAGAATACGGGGCCGCCGCGTGGTGTCGTGAAGCACTAACGGACCTTAGAACCTTAGTTGAACAAACTTAGACATTAGAAAGTAGTGAGATAGCTGGCCTCGGTGTAGAGCTGAGGATTGGTTGATACTTGATGCTACACTCATTGAGATTAGACTTTCGGGATATCTCGGCCGTAAGAAAAGATTGCTTGAGCTGAGATAATGCTCGATAAAGGATGGTCAGTGATATTGAGATCCCTTAGAACCCGGTTACTTTTTAAGACAGGTTTGAAACCAACTATACTTCAAGAGGGTACTACCTTTAACCTCATGCAGGCCTTAAACCTAAGGACTTGGTGTGATTTGACTGTGTTTGCTATACCTATGTTTACTATACCTGTGGTTTCTCATGACATCGTGCATCATAACATAGCATCCATTCTTATTGCACTAACCATTTCAAAGACCAAGGGAATTTATCTTTGTTCTTTTTTGCAGATCATGGCTTCCGTTCGTAGGAACACTATCTGAATCAGCTTTGTGAAGATACCTTCCCAACTCAAAGAATTAGTATCAAGGGTTTCTGAAACTTCAGCGTTCAATAAGAGACATGGTCAACTTCTCAACCTGGTTACTTCAAACTTTGATGAAAAGATGATGAGTGTACTCTTTCAGTTCTTTGATCCCAAGCACCATTGCTTCACCTTTCTATACTATCAGTTGGTGCCTACCTTGGAAGAATTCTCTCAACTGTTGGATATACCCATTCTTGAACAGTTGCCCTTCACAGGTCTAGAAGAAGTTCCTAAGCCAGAAGTCATTGCCTCAGCTTTGCATCTGAAACGGGCCGACGTGGTATCCAATTGGGAAATAAGAAGCGGAGTCAAGGGTTTTCTAGCTAAGTTTCTGATAGACAAGGCCCAGCTGTTTTGGGATGATATGGATTTTCAGGATTTTGAGGAGGTTTTGGATCTTCTAATCTATGGGTTAGTCCTATTCCCTAATCCAAACTCATTCATAGATGTGAATGCTATCAAGATCTTCCTCTCCCGCAACCCTGTGCCTACCTTGCTCGGAGATATTTTGCACGCTCTCCATACTCGTACCATGAAGAGAAGAGGGGTTCTTATGTGTTGTATGCCATTGCTGTCGAGGTGGTTTATTTTCCACCTCCCCAAGTCCGTACTGAAGAATGAAGAAGGTTCGCAAAGGATAATGTCACTCACTCACATGGATATTCTCTGGTGTTCCCGAGCTATGGAAAACACTGCTATTATTGACCGCTGCAGGGAGTACCCTAATGTCCCATTACTTGGTATCAGAGGGGGTATAACCTACAATCCTTGTTTAGCTCTGCGACAATTTGGTTACGCCCGAAGAGATGGTTCCCACGAGTTACTTATTAAGGGCATTGTATTCAACTATGAGGATGATGTTCACGAGTATCGCCGGAGGTTCATACGAGCTTGGGGCATGGTAAACAGATTTGGCGCCAAGGATTTGGGGCCAAAGGCTTCAATTCCTATGGAACCTTACCTCCAATGGGTACGAGCTCGTGCCCAGAAGCTCATGATGCCCTATGTGGCCGTTTTACCAGTGGTTGTTGAACCCACTACTGAAGAGGGTATTCCTTACACGGTTCTCTATCCTTATATGCCCACTGATCTTGGAGAGTTACAAAGGTCTTGGATTCACTTGATAAAGGAGCGGGATACTTACAGGTATCAGTTCCATGCTCAGGAGAGGGAGGTTTTAGAGCTCACAAAGCAGCTTCACGAGGAAAAAGGACTCAATGATTATCTCGACACAAAAAGGAAGCATCCATGGTAATTTTGATTCATTTTCTAGTTTTAGATTTGTTTTTAATTGTAACGCCTAAAAGGAATATGAACTTCAAATTCAGCTAATAAAATATCTGTTTATTTTGGTTTGCAAATTTAAATTTCCCAAAGTCTTTGAAATCATTGCATGCGCATCCCATTCATGACATTGCATGTACATTTACCATCACATGTTTCTCATCTTCTTCGCTGTTTATTTCAGCAAAAATGTCTTTTGAACAAAGCATCAAGGACCTTCAGGCATAGAACACCCAGTTCCAACAAATGTTCATAAGTCTTGCAAAAGGGCAGGAGGATCTGAAAGCCCTCATCCTGAAAGAGAAAACGAAAAAGAAGAAGGCTGCCGGTATTCTGAATATGGGCAGAAGGTTTGGAGAGTGGTTGAAGCGACAAGTCGATCTGACCTCTTCATCAAAGGAAGGGGAGAATCAAGAACAAGAGAAGGATCTCAGTCCTGTAGTTTCTGACAATGATACCGACTACAATGATCAGCAGTATCCTCCTACCGAGGATAGATACAAGCAGTTGGAAGATCGTTTGAGTGCCATGGAAGTCAAGAGAATACCTGGGCTGGATTTCGAAGAATTGGGATTGGTGTCGGGAGTGGTCATCCCGCAGAAGTTCAAAGCTCCAGTTTTTGCTAAGTACGATGGGGTGTCCTGTCCAAAACTCCATCTTCGTTCCTATGTCAGAAAGATCCAGCCCCACACTGCTAATAGAAATCTGTGGGCTCATTTCTTTCAAGGTAGTCTATCAGGGACTCAGCTTGAATGGTTCTACCAGCTGGAGGGAGCCAATGTCCGAAATTGGGAAGATCTGGCTGCTGCTTTCTACAAGCAGTATCAATACAATGCCGACCTTGCTCCTACTCGTACTCAACTCCAGAGTATGCCCATGGGTGCAAGTGAAGGCTTTAAAGACTATGCGCAGAAATGGAGAGACTTGGCTGGGAGAGTTCAACCCCCGTTGTATGATAGGGAATTGGTTGATATGTTTCTGGGGACGCTATCTGGTCCATTTTTCAATCATTTGATCGGCAACTCATCAGCTGGTTTCACCGAGCTGATTCTAACTGGAGAAAGAGTAGAAGCTGGGATTCGGAGCGGTAAGATACAGAAGGATGCCTCTTCGAGTTTGGTAAAGAAGCCTTTTGCTGGTAAGAAAGAAGCCAATGCCATCTATAGCCCGAGGGGCCAAAACAGGGCCGAACATCGTCAGATAGTAAATACCATAATTATACCTAGGCCTGCAGTCGCTCCACAACGCAGCAATCAACAAAAGGTGGAAAGACCACAACGGCAGTTTACCCGAATCAATATGACATTGGCTGAAGTTCTACCTCATCTTCTGAGATCCAACTTGGCAACCTTGAAAGAGGCTCCCAAGAATCCAAATTCTACATCTTCCCGATATAATCTAAATGCTCGGTGTGCCTATCATTCTGAGAGTCCTGGTCACGATACAAATGACTGATGGGCTCTGAGGAACAAAGTACAAGACTTGATTGAAGCCAAGGAAATAGAGTTTGATGCTCTGGAGAAGCCAAATGTCATAACTGCTCCCATGCCTAAACACGGTTGTGGAATTAATGTTGTTGACACTGATTTGCTCGTTACCTCTGTTGATGAAGTTTATACTCCTCTCATGACTGTCAAGAAGAATTTTCTGTCGGCCAGTTTATTTCCGGGTTGTGATGAAGGTTGCCACATGTGTTCGTTTTTACCTTCTGGTTGCCGTTTGCTGAAATTAGGTGTTCAACGCCTGATAGACAACAAAGAAATTTTGTTCGAGAAAACTTTGGTTCCCGTTGTTCCATCTGAAGACATTGCCATTATAACCATTTCCGCCAATCCTTCCAAGGTCTCCTCGAGAAGACCTGTTAGGATTACATCTGCTCCAAGAATTGCTCCACTGATAATCACTGTTCCTGGTCCTGTCCCGTATGTCTCGGACAAAGTTGTCCCCTGGAATTATGGTGCTGATGTGTACTATCATGGCATCAAACAAGATTTGAAAGATGAAGAGGCTGATCCTGATATTGGTACCATTATCGGAACCAACAAAGTTACCCGAAGTGGAAGGGTGTTCTCTCCCGAGATTTCCCCTAAAACTGTCAACAAGCCTATTGTCATTCCATCTGTTGTTCCTACTAGTACATCAAATACTGATCTTGTTCTTACTCCAGTTATTACCCCTGTCGGTGAATCGTCTAATACCCGCGGCAAAGAAATTATAGGTGAGCCTGCCCAGACGGAGGCGCATAGGAAAATTGTTGTAGAAGCCTCTAAGCAAGAGATAGAGTAAATACTGAAAATAATTAAGAAGAGCGACTACAATATGGTCGAGCAACAGGGGTAGACCCCATCAAAGATATCCATGTTGTCTTTGTTGTTGTGTTCCGAAGCCCATGCGAAGGCTTTGGTTGCATTCCTCAAGATTGCGCATGTATCGCAGGAAACTTTAGCTGATCAGTTCAAAGATTGTGTGGCCAGCCTGACCGCTGATAATGGGCTGGGTTTTTCAGATGCGGACTTGACAACAAAGGGAAGGAAGCATAATGATGCTCTGCATGTCTCGATTGAATGCAGGGACACCACTATGGCTCATGTGCTGGTCGATACTGGGTCTTCGCTGAATGTCTTGCCTAAGAAGGCGTTGGACCGGTTGGATTGCGAGGGTTTGACTCTAAATCCCAGTAACATTGTGGTAAGGGCTTTTGACGGGTCGAAGAGAATGGTGCACGGGGAAGTGGACATCCCTGTCAAAGTGGATTCTCAGACTTTTGGGTCCACCTTCTATGTGATGGACATCAGGCCGTCGTATTCTTGTTTGCTGGGTCGTCCTTGGATCCACGAGGTTGGGTGTTGTACCCCAAAATTTTCCCTCGCATTTTTCCACAAGAAATCACAGCTTCAGGCATTTCCTGATTTTTCAAACTGGCTCAAGAATCAGTCAAACAGACTTTTCTCGTCAGTCAGGCACAATTAGGGTTTTACTGATTTTCAGGGCTCTAGAATGTTTTAAACAGTTGGTTTAGGGTTTTGGTGGATTTTGGCTCAACTTTGATCAGGCGAACGTTCTTTGACATTTAATCAGGAATTAGGGTTTTTGTGCGCGCATTCTAAGAAAGATTTAAATTCTACAGCACTTTTCAAGTTATGCTGAGATGTGGATTGAACATTTGGATTAAGTTCGCACTGTGTGATTAAATCAGTGAAAAGATGCATTTGGATTGGATTTGCAATGTTTGGTTAAAATCAGTAAAGGGAAAAAGCGTCTGGGCAATTGCTGTGATTGACTGTTGTTTTGCTCTGGATGTTTGAAACGCCAGGTTTAACTGATCAAATGTTGAAGCATTGTTTATTTAATTATTTATTATTCTAAGATTAAATGATTGGAATTTATTTTCAATTATTATAATTAAAGAATTATAAATAATAAAACGAACAATTAAAAAAAAAAAAGAGGAAAAGAATTAATTGGATAAAGAAACTTTTTATTTATTTTTAAATTATTTGTACAATTGTTTTGTTTACAAATTGTTTACAACAATGATTTTACATTTATTTAAATTTAAATAAAAACTATCCTAAGTATGCTTCTAAATCTTCAATTCTTCATCTGATATCCCTTGCTCCAGTGCTCCATGGAATTTTATCTGCAAAACAAAGAACAGAAGAAAAGTTAGAAGCAGATAAATAAATAAAAGACAGACAGTTTAATTTAGACTCATCATTAAAAGCAAATGGCCAGGATCAGTTAGCCCTCTCTGCAAACCACGGGATTTCTCCCGGTTCACAAAGAAGGGTGAAAATGTTTGCAAATTAAATGAATGCACAAAGTTAAAATTGCACATTTCAATTTGTCAAAACTGCATAGTTCAAAAGCAAGACAGCATATGCAAATAACCAAAGTCCAAGTTACAAACTAAATTGCCAAACAAAGTCCAAGTTACAAACTGAATTGCCAAACAAAGTCCAAATTCAAACTTTCTGCCAAAAAGCTGTCAAAAGGGATATGGCAAGATATCAAACAAGTACAAAAGGCCATCAATGCTGTCAAGAAGTAGAAAGTATGGAAAAGAAGACATAAAGCGCAGAGGAAACATGTTTTACAAGCAAACAAAACTCAGTTTCATCATTTCCCAGCTATTTACTTTTTCAGAGAAGTACAAACATAAACAATTTTTTAATGTTTTTATACTGGAGAGAGAAGAAAAAGAGAAGAAGAAATAGGGCTTACAGGTTTAGGCTTGAGAGATAGGAAAAAATATAAAAGAACCTGTCAATAGAACAGTAGGAAGAGGCAGCCAAACAACAAAAACAAAAGAAGCATCAGGCCATAACCTGCATAAACCTCCATCCCAAAACCTGTGGTGTCAAAACCCATTAAACCTACAAAATCCAAGCATCTCAAGCTTAACCAGAAAACCCTGTTAAGCCATGCCAAACCAGAAGCAGCATAAACCTAAAGCCTTAAACCAGTAAAAAGCCACAAGGCCACCAACCAGTATAACCTGCCTGAAGCAAATCTAAGAAAGCCCCATAACCTGTCAAAAAGCCTCCCAATCCTCAAACCTGCTTGAAACCTCACCAAACCATAAACCAGTAGAAACCTGCATTAAGCCTGCATTAAGCCTAAAACCTGTAAAAACCAGAAACAGCATAGCAACATAACTAGAAAACCTGTCAAAAGGCCAAAGCTAAAGGCCAAAACCTGCTAATGACCACAAACCTTCCAAACCTGAAGCTCATACGAGAAAATCAGTCAAAACCATAAAACCCCTTTCAAAATCAGTATACCCTGTCAAACTTGCATAAAGCTATAAACCTTCATTTCAAACCTTCCAAACAGCAGCATCAAGCCTAAACTCAACCATACAAGCTGTCAAGCCCCAAACTGAGGCAACCCACAAAAAGCCCTCAGAAGATATCATCACTAGGCTAACTAGCATCACCAACTCAATAAGGCAAAGCAGGCACCAAGACAATCAAACAAAAAGAAGTGTTTCAAGGCAATCTAGGGTAAGGCCACAAAGCCTCAGAAAAGATTTCTTCATTGACAAATCAAAGCATCCAACACATAGCAACAGAAGAGGCAATACAAGCATACAACCAGGGAAAGAAGAGAAGAAGAAAGAAGAGACATCAAAAATCAGGCCAAATCATCATTAAACCCTAAAAGGAAAAGAAAGACAGAGTACCAGAACTCCCAGTAAAGCAAGCTAACGCTCAGCATCACCGTCCCTCACCGCCTTGGCCGCCACAGCTCCTCTCAACCTTTTCCTCCTCCGTCTCCAAAGGTAGTATCCCTCCCTATCTTTCTTTCACGCACCTCAAATAACCATAACAATATGAAATCAGGATCAATAAGAGGCGAAATCATAACATGAAAGTAACGAAACCCTAATGCGAAAGACAAAGATCATTACCTTGAAATCTGTCTCCCTAACGATCCATTGAAGGGAAGAGGAAGGTTGAGGACGTTGGTGGCCATGGGCAAGAGGAACTCAGGCGAAGGTGGAAGAGGACGAACGAAGCAAAACGATGAACGGCGCGCCGTTTCTGTAACCCTAAAGCCTTTCCCCAACTAAACACAGTAACACTTAACCCTAAGAACATTTGTGAAACCTAATGGGCTTTGCCCTTTTCCAGTCATATGCCTAAGCCCACTGCATTCCTAACGCCTCACCCCCCCATTTTCTTTTTTCTCACTTGTTTTCTTTTAGTTTGGGCCAAACCCTTTCAGGCCCATTTTGTATCTTCCTTCTTCTTTTTTAAACCCTCTTAAGCCAAACTTTTATTTTAAAACTAATATAATACCTTTCTTTATAAATTAACCACCCTTTTTATTTGTTATATACAAACATTCATTTTCCTAATCTCAAAACATTTCTTTTCTTAAGATAGTTTGTACATACATTAATTAATTAAACTATATTAATAATTTTTTTTAATACATAAAAGAATAGAACTCAAAGCATACTATTTTCTTTTAGTTAATTTTTCCTATTTATACATTAACACTAAAATATAAATAATATTTTCCTTTAAACTAAAAAAACATTTTCATTTAAAACTTTTGTACATAATTACGTTAATACATGACTTTTCTTTAAAAGGTAAATACAATTTCTTTTAATTAAAATAATTTAAACATTAATACACAAATACATTATATAATTAAAATGTAAAACATTTTTCCTTCTTTTAAGTAAAATACTTTTTTTTGTACATAATAAATGAAAATACATCTTTTTTACATAATATAATTAAAATTGAAAAACATTCTTTCTTTCTATATTAAACAAAAATATGAAGATACAAATTTATATCAAAGGTAAATATTAATTTTCAAACTTAGAACATTTTCTTTTTTCTTAAATTTTCTTTTTGTACATATTGAAGAAATATACAAGATTACAAAAGACTAAATAAATAACCATTTAATTTTCTTCATTAGGTTAACAAAACTTAAATAATACACATTTAAATTCACATCTTAACCTGTAAATAAATTACATACACATATACATATACACTTACACGTACACCTACACAATATACAATACATTTCACATTATACACTTGATACACATACAATTACTATTCTTATACCTTGCTATCCATTGATTACATTTTATCGCAATTCGATTTGGTTGTAACTTATTGGACACTACATTCCTAAAAGTCTCATCCCCATTCGTAAATTTGTACCCCCACTCCCGGATACTATTTGTAATAGCGTAGACTTTAAATTCTTGCAATTTATCGCTTTCCAATTATACCATTGTTAGACCTAGGGTTTGCATGTACATAAAACCAAACGCTAGATAACCTAATACAAGACAAATACATGAAATCAATACACAATCACACTTGCACCCTCTAGAGTAATCCCACATGTTGCCTTCCAAAATGGGCCATGCTTGCACGTCGAGTTTCTTTGGCAAAACAAATTCAAATGATCATAAGTCCCTCGATGACGCTTTCGAAAGTTGCCTAAATGGAATGATCATAGTCCCTTCAAAGCAAATTTCCAAAGACACTTGGCACCATTGCATTCATGGTCCATACGATGACCCGCGCCTGTCCCAAACAAACATCCTAAATGCAAGATTGTCCACCAAATTCAATGGTGGAACAAAATTGTTAAAAAGGGTTGAAAACATAGAGAAAACCTTTGAGTACAATAGGGGTAGACAAAACTCTTAGTTACTTGAGATCAACTTGCAAAAACACTTGCCTTCTTTTCAAAAACCACACTCCACAAACACTTTCAAAACAAACTCTAAAAAACATTTGAAACATCTTTTCGAAAAGATACACACCTTTGTATATACTCAAACACGAGTCATTACATTCGTTGCCTAAAACAAGGCATCTCTTTCAAAAACATTTTCAAAACACACACACACACCATAATTTCAAGCAATCGAAAATCAAGGCAAGTGATCTAAAAACCAAGTAACTAAGAGCCCACGGATAACCATGGATGAAAAGGGTGCTAACACCTTCCCTTTTCATAATCTACCCCTCGAACCCACGAAATATCTCAAAAGGTTTTTGATGTGCTTTTTTAACCTTTCCTTTAGGATAAAATAAAAAGTCGGTGGCGACTCTTGCTCAACCGAACAAGTGCGAATACAAACGCAAACCTCAAGTCAGTTCTCCCACCGTATCACAGAACTGGCGACTCTGCTGGGGAATTCCTACTCAAAGTGGGGTTACCTTAGGGTTTAGATCACCTTTACTTTCTTTCTTTGATTGACTTGATTGCTTTATCTTTTGGGTTCTTGTTTGGGTTTGTTGTAAATCCTACACCCGGATTTGGGGCACCTTTTTAGGTAAATAGCAAAAAAAAACTGTGAGGGAACTGTGCGGGGTATACCGACATGGTTGAAGCAGTAAGATATGTTAGTGTGACATATTTGTGAGTACCGGTAACCCTTGAGTTCAGTCAAGGAGAGTACGGGGCCGCTGAGTGATGTCGTGAAGCACTAACGAACTCTTAGAACCTTAATTGACCATCTTAGCCTTTGTAGGGGTAGTGAGATGACCGATTTTGGTGCAGTCTGAAGTTGGTAGATACTCGATACTACACTCATTTGAGGGTTGTTTTCTTGGAATATTTTGGTCGCCAGTAAGTGGCTAAACCGAAACAATGAACACAGAAAACAATCCAATGATATTGAGCTCCTTAGAACCCAGTTTCTATTTTAGGACAGGATGAGCCAACTAACTTCAAGAGGGTACTTACCTAAACCCCATGCAAGCCTAAACCTAGGGACTTGTTTGCTTTGTGTGAATATGTTTGCCTGTATATACACTCACTTGCTTTTTGCATACATGTACATAACATCATAACATCATGCCATAGCATTTTTCAATATCCATTTCAAGGATCTCGAGGGTTCTTTTGATGCAGGGATACGTTGAACCAGACGTCTACCAAAGGACAAGAGGTTTCCTCATCTAACCAATGCCAATCAAAGATCAAGTACAACAACTTGAATCAGTGGCTATGACCCACTTGACATGGTGAGCTTGATTCTTGTGGAAAGACATCCACCATTGCACAGTTCTCCAAATCAAAGATCAAGTACAACAACTTGAATCAGTGGCTATGACCCACTTGACATGGTGAGCTTGATTCTTGTGGAAAGACATCCACCAGTGCACAGTTCTCCAAATCAAAGATCAAGTACAATAACTTGAATCAGAGGCTATGACCCACTTGACATGGTGAGCTTGATTCTCGTGGAAAGACATCCACCGGTGCAAAGTTCTCTAGTCAAAGACCAAGTGCAACAACTTGAATCAGTGGCTATGACCCACTTGACATGGCGAGCTTGATTCTCGTGGAAAGACGTCCACCGGTGCAAAGCTCTCTAATCCAAGAGCAAAGTTCAACCTCTAACATTTTCTTGTGTTTACCCTAAGAGATCCTTGAAAGCATGCATCCACATATCATGCATTGCATTTTGACAATCTTTCCTTTTTCATGTTTCCTTACTCTCCTGCTGTTTATTTCAGTAAGAGATGGCTCTAGAAAGGTCTGTCAAAGACATCCAAGACCAGACTACTCAGCTGCAGGAAATGTTCCTGAACTTGTCTCTGGGGCAAGAAGAAATGAAAGCTCTCCTCACAAAGAGCTTGGAGAATTCAAACAATGCCAGGGGTGATCAACTTGCGGATCTGCAGTTTGATTTGACAACATTGAGGATCCAAGTGATGGGACAGTTGGTGGGCCAGATGGCTCTCATCCAAGACCTATCTCAAAGACAAGAGGAACTCAGAGTTCTTGTCTGCCAACTGCTTCCAAACGACCAATTGGGGCAAACATCTGAGGTTGAAGAGCAAGTCACCGCTCAGCCTCCATCCACTTAAGAAGACAAGGGGAAAGCTCCTTCGCTTGCTTCAGGGTCACAAGCCCATCAACAACCTCGCCAGCGTCAACGGGGTAATCGGCGTAAGCAAGAAACGTCGGGAAGACAGTTCACGGAGACTGAAATACCATCATTCTTCATACTGAAGCGCCTGTTGGAGGTCAACCTGCTTACCTTAAGGGATCCTCCTCAGAAGCTCAGTACCTCCTCTCCTAACTATCGTCCCGACGCATTTTGTGTTTACCACTCCTACATCCCGGGACACGACACCAACGACTGTTGGGCCTTGAAGAACAAGATTCAAGATCTGATCGACATTGGAGTGCTGGAATTCATGCCAGACGGCGAGATGAAAATCTTCCGTTAAGGGGTTCTCCACCTGAAGTGATGAGGCTCAAGCTGAAAGACTTTTGCTTCATTTTGAATTTTCAAAGTTGTAATTTCTTTTGTTGTCAAACAATTATCTGTTGATGTTAAACTCTGTTTTCATTAATGCATTGCATATGTTTGTCTTGAATTCATCCATTCATTTCACTACTCTTATGCTTTTCTTTATGATATCTGACTCTTGATAAAAAGCTGCAAGCCTTTAGAGGGAGGATGACGAAACAATACCATGATCTCATACAGTATGCTTTTGAACAGACCTCGCTGATGATGTACAGGCATTTCTTTCAATTCCCAAACACTGGAGTTATAAGGAAGTTAATCCCTAGTCAACCACTTCGAGCCAAAGAAGTAGGAGTTTTCTGTTCTAAACAATCAAAACCTTTGATATAAACCCGGGGCAGGGTAGTATCTCAGTTAATTCAAGAGAAAACACGCATTGAAGTCGCAAACTCTCAGCTCGTAACACAACGAACGATGTCAAAGAAAAAGAAAAGAATTCCTTTGGAATCAAAAGACAAGGGTGGTTCCCTATCACATAGACAGTCAATCTCTCAAAAGAGAAAAGCCCACCAAGCCAAAACCTATAAAGGAGGCTTAAGAAAGCTGGGGCATCCCGCTGACTGTAATCTCGAAAAATGGGAACAGTCAGGCAAAAGTTAGGGATAACAAATAAAAATCAAAATAGTGAGGTCATTACAAAATCCTCAACAACATGAAAAATGTTGAAAAAGAAAAAAGGAGATGATGACTGTCTCCCCAAATTCAACTGGTGAACCATCGCCCAAAAGTCGTTCCAAACTCAAAACAGAGTGTGACGCACAATTAACTGAGCTTAGGGTTGAAGAACATCACGAAGAGCGGGTGGGTACAAATATACTTTGAGCTTTTATCCTTTGTTTCTTAAACCGTGAACCAAGCCACGTTACAACCCTTTAAAAGTCCTAATTGAAGCATGGGTTAGTTCGAAAGCATACTGTTACAAAAGGTATCCTGACTCCTGTAAGGCTTTGCTCTAAATCATATGTTGATCTGTCTTATAAAAAGTTTTCTGCTAAAAAATGCATTTTTCAAAACTTCGAGACAAACATAAACTTTGCATTGCTTGAATACCACTGTCTGCATTTGGCTTTTTGTTTGACAGCGAAGAATTTCATATAGCGAATGTTCGGAGGAACGGAAACTCTCTCAGTGAGCAAAATCACTTCAAAAGGATGGCACTTCCATTACAAATCTCCTATCGACAAGGGGCATGACATGGCACCATCCAGTTAACCTGGGGCAGTCCAGTCAAGGTTTCAACAGATCTTTCAAAATTCAGTTAACCTGGGGAAGTCCAGTCAAGATTTCAAGAAATCTCTCAATCCGCAGAATTAGTCTGATTCAAGACTCCTTCATCATCACTTGGGGCATTCGAATGTCAAAAGTGTTCAATCATTCCTTCGCCACCTGCTGGAAATCACAACCACCAACAAATTAACTATCACAATTCCAGACTCGATTCCTGTATCTAGCCAGAGCACGTCTGAAGAGTTTGAGGATTCGATTCCTGTATCCAGCCAGGGCATATCTGTTGACGACTATTTCCAGACTCGATTCCTGTATCTAGCCAGGGCACGTCTGAAGAGTTTGAAGATTCGATTCCTGTATCCAGCCAGGGCATATCTGTTGACGACTATTTCCAGACTCGATTCCTGTATCTAGCCAGGGCGCGTCTGAAGAGTTTGAAGATTCGATTCCTGTATCCAGCCAGGGCATATATGTTGACGACCATTTCCAGACTCGATTCCTGTATCTAGCCAGGGCACGTCTGAAGAGTTTGAAGATTCGATTCCTGTATCCAGCCAGGGCATATCTGTTGACGACTATTTCCAGACTCGATTCCTGTATCTAGCCAGGGCACGTCTGAAGAGTTTGAAGATTCGATTCCTGTATCCAGCCAGGGCATATCTGTTGACGACTATTTCCAGATTCGATTCCTGTATCCAGCCGGGGCATATCTGTTGACGACTATTTCCAGACTCGATTCCTGTATCTAGCCAGGGCACGTCTGAAGAGTTTGAAGATTCGATTCCTGTATCCAGCCAGGGCATATCTGTTGACGACTATTTCCAGACTCGATTCCTGTATCTAGCCAGGGCACGTCTGAAGAGTTTGAAGATTCGATTCCTGTATCCAGCCAGGGCATATCTGTTGACGACTATTTCCAGACTCGATTCCTGTATCTAGCCAGGGCACGTCTGAAGAGTTTGAAGATTCGATTCCTGTATCCAGCTAGGGCATATCTGTTGACGACTATTTCCAGATTCGACTCCTGTATCCAGCCAGGGCATATCTGTTGACGACTATTTCCAGACTCGATTCCTGTATCCAGCCAAGGCACGTCTGAAGAGTTCCAGATTCAACACCTGTAACAAGCCAGGAAAACATCTATGGACGACTGATTGTGGATCAACACCTGTAACAAGCCAGGAAATTATCTACATCACCACTTGGGGCATTCGAATGTCAAAAGTGTTCAAAAACCCGATGCAGTTTTACACGGACTCATCGTCAGGAAACCCTACACCGGTTCCCTTTCAACCCCCGATGCAGTTTTACACGGACTCATCATCAGGAAATCCTACATAGATCTCCTCAAAACAGGAATTCCCCAGTAGATTGGCATACAACCCAAGCTTCTGATTTCCCCAACAGTGGTCCCAAGACTTCTCATTTTTAACAATTGAAGATTCTTGCCCTCCACAGCAGCAGCCCAGGAGTTGTTCTCCCCGGCAGCAGTCAAGATTCTTTTATCTTCAGCCATCCAGGATTCATTTATCCTCAGCAAGATAGCTCATCAGCTTACATGTGCATTCATTACATTCATATCATAAACATTGGTGTAACATACATTGCATCATGCATCATGACATTGCATACAACTAATCCTTTACCCTTTCAGGTAAGATCAGTCGACAGACAAAGATCATCTTCCGAGGTTCATCCAGAGATAGTTCAGATGTGACCCAGACACGATGACATTCTGATACTTATTCCGGATTCACTCAGAAGTAGTTCAGATGTGACCCAGACACGGCGACATTCTGATACTTATTCCAGGTTCACTCAGAGACAGTTCAGATGTGATCCAGACACGACGACATTCTGATACTTGTGCCAGGTTCTTCCAAATGGCATCTTTAAGCCCATTCTCAGATGGCATCTGTAAGCCCATCCTCCTGCCAGCAGTCACCAAATGGCATCTTTAAGCGCATTCTCAGATGGCATCTCTAAGCCCATCCCCCGACAAGATTCTATCGCATCAGATGGCATCTTTAAGCCCATCACCAAATGGAATCCTTAACCCCATTCACCTCTACCATCACATCGCCGAGTGCAAATTTTCTGGGCACTTTAGTGTCCAATCTTCTTTTACCTTCAAGTCGCGAAAGGCAAACTTGCCAATCTAACTCTTCAGGTTCAAGAAGATTGAACAAGGGCAACTGTTGTACCCCAAAATTTGCCCTCGCATTTTTCCACAAGAAATCACAGCTTCAGGCGTTTCTTGATTTTTCAAACTGGCTCAAGAATCGGTCAAACAGACTTTTCTCGTCAGTCAGGCACAATTAGGGTTTTACTGATTTTCAGGGCTCTAGAATGTTTCAAACAGTTGGTTTAGGGTTTTGGTGGATTTTGGCTCAACTTTGATCAGGCGAACGTTCTTTGACATTTAATCAGGAATTAGGGTTTTTGTGCGCGCATTCTCAGAAAGATTTAAATTCTACAGCACTTTTCAAGTTATGCTGAGATGTGGATTGAACATTTGGATTAAGTTCGCACTGTGTGATTAAATCAGTGAAAAGATGCATTTGGATTGGATTTGCAATGTTTGGTTAAAATCAGTAAAGGGAAAAAGCGTCTGGGCAATTGCTGTGATTGACTGTTGTTTTGCTCTGGATGTTTGAAACGCCAGGTTTAATTGATCAAATGCTGAAGCATTGTTTATTTAATTATATATTATTCTAAGATTAAATGATTGGAATTTATTTTCAATTATTATAATTAAAGAATTATAAATAATAAAACGAACAATTAAAAAAAAAGAAGAGGAAAAGAATTAATTGGATAAAGAAACTTTTTATTTATTTTTAAATTATTTGTACAATTGTTTTGTTTACAAATTGTTTATAACAATGATTTTACATTTATTTAAATTTAAATAAAAAATATCCTAAGTATGTTTCTAAATCTTCAATTCTTCATCTACTATCCCTTGCTCCAGTGCTCCATGGAATTTTATCTGCAAAACAAAGAACAGAAGAAAAGTTAGAAGCAGATAAATAAATAAAAGACAGACAGTTTAATTTAGACTCATCATTAAAAGCAAATGGCCAGGATCAGTTAGCCCTCTCTGCAAACCACGGGATTTCTCCCGGTTCACAAAGAAGGGTGAAAATGTTTGCAAATTAAATGAATGCACAAAGTTAAAATTGCACATTTCAAATTGTCAAAACTGCATAGTTCAAAAGCAAGACAGCATATGCAAATAACCAAAGTCCAAGTTACAAACTGAATTGCCAAACAAAGTCCAAGTTACAAACTGAATTGCCAAACAAAGTCCAAATTCAAACTTTCTGCCAAAAAGCTGTCAAAAGGGATATGGCAAGATATCAAACAAGTACAAAAGGCCATCAATGCTGTCAAGAAGCAGAAAGTATGGAAAAGAAGACATAAAGCGCAGAGGAAACATGTTTTACAAGCAAACAAAACTCAGTTTCATCATTTCCCAGCTATTTACTTTTTCAGAGAAGTACAAACATAAACAATTTTTTAATGTTTTTGTACTGGAGAGAGAAGAAAAAGAGAAGAAGAAATAAGGCTTACAGGTTTAGGCTTGAGAGATAGGAAAAAATATAAAAGAACCTGTCAATAGAACAGTAGGAAGAGGCAGCCAAACAACAAAAACAAAAGAAGCATCAGGCCATAACCTGCATAAACCTCCATCCCAAAACCTGTGGTGTCAAAACCCATTAAACCTACAAAATCCAAGCATCTCAAGCTTAACAAGAAAACCCTGTTAAGCCATGCCAAACCAGAAGCAGCATAAACCTAAAGCCTTAAACCAGTAAAAAGCCACAAGGCCACCAACCAGTATAACCTGCCTGAAGAAAATCTAAGAAAGCCCCATAACCTGTCAAAAAGCCTCCCAATCCTCAAACCTGCTTGAAACCTCACCAAACCATAAACCAGTAGAAACCTGCATTAAGCTTGCATTAAGCCTAAAACCTGTAAAAACCAGAAACAACATAGCAACATAACCAGAAAACCTGTCAAAAGGCCAAAGCTAAAGGCCAAAACCTGCTAATGACCACAAACCTTCCAAACCTGAAGCTCATACGAGCAAATCAGTCAAAACCATAAAACCCCTTTCAAAATCAGTATACCCTGTCAAACTTGCATAAAGCTATAAACCTTCATTTCAAACCTTCCAAACAGCAGCATCAAGCTTAAACTCAACCATACAAGCTGTCAAGCCCCAAACTGAGGCAACCCACAAAAAGCCCTCAGAAGATATCATCACTGGGCTAACTAGCATCACCAACTCAATAAAACAAAGCAGGCACCAAGACAATCAAACAAAAAGAAGTGTTTCAAGGCAATCTAGGGTAAGGCCACAAAGCCTCAGAAAAGATTTCTTCATTGACAAATCAAAGCATCCAACACATAGCAACAGAAGAGGCAATACAAGCATACAACCAGGGAAAGAAGAGAAGAAGAAAGAAGAGACATCAAAAATCAGGCCAAGTCATCATTAAACCCTAAAAGGAAAAGAAAGACAGAGTACCAGAACTCCCAATAAAGCAAGCTAACGCTCAACATCACCGTCCCTCACCGCCTTGGCCGCCACAGCTCCTCTCAACCTTTTCCTCCTCCGTCTCCAAAGGTAGTATCCCTCCCTCTCTTTCTTTCACGCACCTCAAATAACCATAACAATATGAAATCAGGATCAATAAGAGGCGAAATCATAACATGCAAATAACGAAACCCTAATGCGAAAGACAAAGATCATTACCTTGAAATCTGTCTCCCTAACGATCCATTGAAGGGAAGAGGAAGGTTGAGGACGTTGGTGGCCATGGGCAAGAGGAACTCAGACGAAGGTGGAAGAGGACGAACGAAGCAAAACGACGAACGGCGCGCCGTTTCTGTAACCCTAAAGTCTTCCCCAACTAAACACAGTAACACTTAACCCTAAGAACATTTATGAAACCTAATGGGCTTTGCCCTTTTCCAGTCATACGCCTAAGCCCACTGCATTCCTAACGCCTCACCCCCCATTTTCTTTTTTCTCACTTGTTTTCTTTTAGTTTGGGCCAAACCCTTTCAGGCCCATTTTGTATCTTCCTTCTTCTTTTTTAAACCCTCTTAAGCCAACCTTTTATTTTAAAACTAATATAATACCTTTCTTTATAAATTAACCACCCTTTTTATTTGTTATATACAAACATTCATTTTCCTAATCTTAAAACATTTCTTTTCTTAAGATAGTTTGTACATACATTAATTAATTAAACTACATTAATAATTTTTTTAATACATAAAAGAATAGAACTCAAAGCATACTATTTTCTTTTAGTTAATTTTTCCTATTTATACATTAACACTAAAATATAAATAATATTTTCCTTTAAACTAAAAAAACATTTTCATTTAAAACTTTTGTACATAATTACGTTAATACATGACTTTTCTTTAAAAGGTAAATACAATTTCTTTTAATTAAAATAATTTAAACATTAATACACAAATACATTATATAATTAAAATGTAAAACATTTTTCCTTCTTTTAAGTAAAATACTTTTTTTTGTACATAATAAATGAAAATACATCTTTTTTATATAATATAATTAAAATTGAAAAACATTCTTTCTTTCTATATTAAACAAAAATATGAAGATACAAATTTATATCAAAGGTAAATATTAATTTTCAAACTCAGAACATTTTCTTTTTTCTTAAATTTTCTTTTTGTACATATTGAAGAAATATACAAGATTACAAAAGACTAAATAAATAACCATTTAATTTTCTTCATTAGGTTAACAAAACTTAAATAATACACATTTAAATTCACATCTTAACCTGTAAATAAATTACATACACATATACATATACACTTACACGTACACCTACACAATATACAATACATTTCACATTATACACTTGATACACATACAATTACTATTCTTATACCTTGCTATCCATTGATTACATTTTATCGCAATTCGATTTGGTTGTAACTTATTGGACACTACATTCCTAAAAGTCTCATCCCCATTCGTGAATTTGTACCCCCACTCCCGGATACTATTTGTAATAGCGTAGACTTTAAATTCTTGCAATTTATCGCTTTCCAATTATACCATGGTTAGACCTAGGGTTTGCATGTACATAAAACCAAACGCTAGATAACCTAATACAAGACAAATACATGAAATCAATACACAATCACACTTGCACCCTCTAGAGTAATCCCACATGTTGCCTTCCAAAATGGGCCATGCTTGCACGTCGAGTTTCTTTGGCAAAACAAATTCAAATGATCATAAGTCCCTCGATGACGCTTTCGAAAGTTGCCTAAATGGAATGATCATAGTCCCTTCAAAGCAAATTGCCAAAGACACTTGGCACCATTGCATTCATGGTCCATACGATGACCCGCGCCTGTCCCAAACAAACATCCTAAACGCAAGATTTTCCACCAAATTCAATGGTGGAACAAAATTGTTAAAAAGGGTTGAAAACATAGAGAAAACCTTTGAGTACAATAGGGGTAGACAAAACTCTTAGTTACTTGAGATCAACTTGCAAAAACACTTACCTTCTTTTCAAAAACCACACTCCACAAACACTTTCAAAACAAACTCTCAAAAACATTTGAAACATCTTTTCTAAAAGATACACACCTTTGTATATACTCAAACACGAGTCATTACATTCGTTGCCTAAAACAAGGCATCTCTTTCAAAAACATTTTCAAAACACACACACACACACCACAATTTCAAGCAATCGAAAATCAAGGCAAGTGATCTAAAAACCAAGTAACTAAGAGCCCACGGATAACCATGGATGAAAAGGGTGCTAACACCTTCCCTTTTCATAATCTACCCCCCGAACCCACGAAATATCTCAAAAGGTTTTTGCTGTGCTTTTTTAACCTTTCCTTTAGGATAAAATAAAAAGTCGGTGGCGACTCTTGCTCAACCGAACAAGTGCGAATACAAACGCAAACCTCAAGTCAGTTCTCCCACCGTATCACACTGGGGCTGTTACTTCCACACTCCACCAAATGCTGAAGTATCCGGTAAAAGGGAAGATTGTCACAGTGCGGGGTGAAGAGGAGTATATGGTGATCCACCTCAATTCCTTCCGG
This sequence comes from Vicia faba, assembly GCA_948472305.1. Lineage (NCBI taxonomy): Eukaryota > Viridiplantae > Streptophyta > Magnoliopsida > Fabales > Fabaceae > Vicia > Vicia faba. The sequence goes on along the minus strand of OX451741.1, from coordinate 251,246,648 downwards.
TACATAGAGATGGACGGGGAATTCATAGAAACTCCTTGTCAGAACTTCGAAGAGGTCCCTCAGATCTTGGCATCGACTGAAACTACTACTAGCAGCAAACCTCCTCTGAAGATGGCTTCCCTCAAGAACGCCAGGGCCGTGGTTGAAGAAGGTGGGTGTACCAATTGGGGTCAGCTCCCTGATTTCACTCACAACTGACAAATTTGGTTTGGGCTTTACTACATAGGCTCAAAGGGCTGTTAGACGCGCTCGGGCTGGAGGACCTCCCCTACGCATCAGCAATCGCGGGGTTAATGCCATTAAAGACAGCGAGGAAGACTCAGACATCGACAGTTGGATCTACCCAACTACCAACGGTGGACCGGTTAACTAGACGGCTAGGGACTTTATACCTGTTTCTTTTATTCCGCAGTAATTGACTTACTTGTTTTGAGATTTGTAATAAAAAATTTAAAACTTTACGGCCTTGTGCCTTGCCCGAGGCACACTGGTTTTATTTGTGAGGGCTATTATTTGTCATTTCATATATCACTAATAAAGCATGGGACGTTTATTGCATACAAATTTTGATCTCTCTATTTTTCTTTTCTGTTTTCACTTTATCAATACAGTTATTCTCTTACACACACTCACATATCATAATGCAAATCCATATCCACTCTAGATCCCATTGACAACAGCTCTGCTATTGCCGGTTATGACTTCAAAAATCTGATCAACCAAGCTGAGGACGAAGGTGAGGATGATTGTGAGGTGCCGGGAGAACTTGCTAGACTATTACAGCAGGAGGAAAGGGCCATACAGCCTCATGAAGAGCCTGTTGAGATAGTGAACTTGGGTACCGAGGAAGACAAAAAGGAGGTTAAAATAGGTGCAAATCTGGAGCTTAGCTTCAAACAGAGGTTGATACAGATGTTTCACGACTATGTTGAGATCTTCGCTTAGTCCTATGAAGACATGCCTTGTTTGGACACTGATATTGTGGTACACCGCCTGCCAACTAAAGAAGTTTGTCCTCTGGTTAAACAGACGGTTCATCGTAGCGCCTTGAAATGTCAGAGAAGATCAAGGCAGAGGTCATGAAACAGTTCGACGCAGGATTCTTAGCTGTCACTTCATATCCACAGTGGGTTGCTAACTTCGTTTTGGTACCTAAGAAGGATGGTAAGGTACGAATGTGTGTGGATTACAGAGATTTGAACAGGGCAAGCCCCAAGGATGACTTCCCTCTTCCTCACATTGACGTTCTGGTCGACAACACCGTGCAACACAAAATCTTCTCCTTCATGGATGGTTTCTCTGGCTACAACCAGATCAAGATGGCTCCTGAAGACATGTAGAAGACAACCTTCGTTACACAGTAGGGCACCTTCTGCTATAAGGTGATGCCTTTTGGGTTGAAGAATACTGGGGTAACTTATCAGCGCGCCATGGTCACTTTGTTTCACGATATGATTCACCATGAGATAGAGGTTTATGTTGATGAAATGATAGCCAGGTCTCAGACGGAGGAAGAGCACCTTGATCATCTCCAAAAGCTGTTCGACAGGTTGAAGATATATAAGCTAAGGTTGAATCTGAACAAGTGCACCTTCAGGGTAAGGTCTGGTAAACTTCTAGTTTTCATTGTCAGCGACGAAGGCATCCAAGTAGATCCTGCAAAGGTAAAGGCTATACAAGAAATTCCAGCTCACCGTATGGAGAAGGAAGTTAGAGGCTTCTTGGGACGACTGAATTATATCGCCAGATTCATTTCACATCTGACTACTACTTGTGAGCCAATCTTTAAGCTTCTGAAGGAAGATGAAGCGGTAAAGTGGAATGATGAATGTCAGACTGCTTTCGAAAGAATCAAGGAATACCTTCAAGAAGCACCAATTCTGATGCCTCCAGTTGAAGGAAGACCTTTGATATTATACTTGACAGTGCTAGACAATTCAATGGGTGTGTGTGCTGGGGAAGCATGACGAGTCTGGTCGAAAAGAGCACGCAATATACTACCTTAGTAAAACGTTTACCGACTGTGAGACACGATACTCACTGCTCGAGAAAACTTGTTGCGCCTTGGCATGGGCTGCTCGCCGACTGAGACAATATATGCTGACTCACACTACTTTGTTGATATCAAAGATGGACCCGATCAAGTACATTTTTTAGAAGCCCGCTCTCTCCGGAAGGATAGCAAGGTGGCAAATGATCTTAACTTAGTACGACATACAATATACAACCCAAAAAGCATTAAATGGGAGTGTATTGGCTGATCATTTGGCTCATCAGGCCGTGGATGACTACCAATCCATGAATTTTGAGTTTCCAGATGAGAATATCATGTTAGTGACTGACTACAAAGAACCTGGACCAAATGAAGGACCTGAGGAGGGATCCCGATGGTGTATGTATTTTGGTGGAGCCTCAAACGAACTAGGTAACGACATTGGCATTGTAATCATATCTCCCGAGGGCTATCATACTCCATTCACTGCCCAATTATGTTTCAACTGCACCAACAACATGGCAGAGTATGAAGCATGTATTATGGGTCTTCGAGCTGCTATCGACTTAAGGATCAAGTTCTTGAGTGTATTCGGGGATTCCGCTTTGGTGATAAGTCAGATCAAAGGCGAGTGGGATACGAAGCACCCGAACCTTATTCCTTACAAAGAATATGTACTGACATTGATCCCACACTTTGAGGAAGTAACCTTCGAGCATTTCCCACGAGTGGAGAATCAGTTAGCGAACGCGCTAGCTACCATGTCTTTTATGTTCAAGGTTAGGTGGGAAAATGAAGCTCCCAAAATTACCATTGAGAGGTTGGATGAACCAGCACACTGCTGTGAAATCGACACCGAAGATGTGGCAGACAAACCCTGGTTTCACGAAGTCAAAAGGTATCTTGAGGCTCAAGAGTATCCCGAAGGGGAATCTATCAATGATAAGAAGTTTCTGAGAAGGTTCGCTGCAAAGTTCTTTCTCAGTAATGGAATCCTCTATAAACGCAACCATGACTCCACAATATTACGGTGTGTAGACAAGAGTGAAGCAGAGAGGATCATGGAAGATCTACATGAAGGCACCTTCGGAACCCATTCTAGTGGACATACCATGGCCAAGAAGATCCTACGGGAAGGATACTACTGGTCCACTATGGAAGCCGATTGTTATCAGCACTCTCGAACTTGTCATAAATGGAAAATCTACACTGATAAGATGCATGTGCCTCCGGTCCCCCTGAACGTCTTGACAACTCTGTGGCCCTTTGCAATGTGGGTCATCGACATGATCGGAGAAATCAGGCCCACCGCTTCCAATGGACATCGCTTCATCCTAGTAGCCATTGATTATTTCATAAAATGGGTTGAGGCAGCCTCTTTTTCTACAGTTACTAAGAACGTCGTAGCGCAGTTTATCTGACACAATCTGATCTGTCGATATGGTATTCCAGAGAGAATTATTACTGATAATGGTAAGAATCTCAACAACACAATGATCACCGAGATCTGTAAACAGTTCAAGATACAACATCATATTTCTTTTCCCTACCGGCCGAAGATGAATGGCGCTGTTGAAGCAGCTAACAAGAATATCAAGAAGATTGTGCAGAAGATGATAGTGACATATAAAGACTGGCATGAGATGTTACCATTTGCTCTTCATGGGTACCTTACCTTAGCACGTACGTCGACAGGGGAAACACCCTACTCTCTGGTATATGGCATGGAGGCAGTCCTACCCATCGAAGTCCAGATGCCATCTCTCAGGATTATGAAGGATACGGGTTTGAATGAAGACGACTGGATCCAAACCCGACTTGATCAGTTAAATCTAATCGATGAAAAGAGACTTACTTTTATCTGCCATGGTCAGACGTATCAATAGCGAATGATCAAGGCTTTTAACAAGAAAGTCAGATGCCAAGAATATCAAGTCGGGGATCTAGTGATCAAACGCATCATACTGCCGCAAGGTTATCCCAGGGGCAAATGGATCCCCACGTACGAAGGGCCATTCGTGGTTAAGAATATTTTTTCTGGTGGAGCTATGATTCTAACCACCATGGACAGTGACGACCTTCCTCACCCCGTCAATAGACATAGTGAAAAGATACTACGCCTAATTAAAAGACCCGCTAAGTTGACTGACCTAGGCAAAAATAAGGTCTTTCCGGCAAACCCAAAGGGTTCGGGAAAAAGTAAGGGATGGAAATGAAAAAAGTCTGTACACCCGGCAAGTCGAAAACCCGAAAGGGCGGCTTGGGAAAAAAAGGGTATCCCGGTGGACCGAAAACCCGAAAGGGCGGTCCAGGCCAAAGTTAGGGATATAAAACGTACCACTATGTCTCATTGGATCATCTTGCGACCAGACTTCGGTATCGACTATCAAGCTTGGAAGACACCAATCAATCTGATCAACCTTCGGCCAAGATAGCAAAGTGATGAGACACTTGGAGATATAAAGGCCATAGCAGAGTTGGAACCCAATGGGGTTGTTTCACATAGTTGTTTTTCTTTCTTTTACATAAATTGTATAGTTTCTATTTTTTGGCGGTGTTCTCTTACTAGAGCATCAACCTCCTTGTGCAAAAAATGCCTATTACAGGCCGACTTCAAAAATCAATACAAAATTTTCACTTCGAGTTTGTTTTTGTTTTCTGTTTTGTTTTGCAAGAACGTCCATTGACTTATTTTTTATATATGCATTTGAAAATGATTGCTGCTCATAAATACTTACTTAAGAAACAAAAGAAAATTACTCGTAATTCTAGAAACAGGGGCAAAAACAAGAAGCGCCAAACCCTACAGTTACTCTGCCCAAGAGGTACCAGGATAGAGCCAGCTTGGGAACATAATTATTGGTATATACACTTTCCACAGAGTAAAAGTATCCAAAGGAATTGATGTCAGCTTTCCCGAAACAGGACGTAACCATCCCAGTTGACGTTCATAATCGCGGGCGAGTCAGTAAATTTCATCCCCTAACCAGAGTTTATTTCTCCAGATACAGAGGCTCAATCCATGACAGAGTTCAACACTTCAGCTACGAAAATGCATTTTCTAAGTTCATTCCCCACAGAGTTTATTCTCAAGCAGCATCTCCTCCCGACATAATATTTATAAATCTCCAGCAACAGTCATGGATTTATTTTCCCAGATAAAAGCATACCCCGATAGAATTTCACGAACATACATCATGACATACACATACATATCATATACAGCATAATCTCATTTATTTTGAGAATATCATCTCACCCTGCATTTCATGCATCGCATATAACTAACTCTGATATCTTTCCAGGAAAAGAGGATTAGCTTCAACAAGTTCAACAGTTATACAAGTCACATCTGCAGATGACTAACGAAAACTCAGTTCTCGAAACCAAATGGGTCAACCAATCTACACTATCGCTTTGAAGTAACCCTACTACCCAGGTTCCTTCTTACAGCCCTACTATCCAGGATTTCACATCGAAGTAACCCTACTATCCAGGTTCCTTCTCACAGCCCTACTATCCAGGCTTTCATATCGAAGTAACCCTACAACCCAGGTTCCTTCCCACAAGACCTACTATCCAGGCTTTCATATTGAAGTAACCCTACGACCCAGCTTCCTTCCCACAAGCCCTACTATCCAGGCTTTCATATCGAAGTAACCCTACTATCCAGGTTCCTTCTTACAACCCTACTATCCAGGATTTCATATCGAAGTAACCCTACTATCCAGGTTCCTTCTCACAACCCTACTATCCAGGCTTTTATATCGAAGTAACCCTACTATCCAGGTTCCTTCTCACAGCCCTACTATCCAGGCTTTCATACCGAAGTAACCCTACTATCCAGGTTCCTTCCCACAAGTCCTATTATCCAGGCTTTCATATCGAAGTAACCCTACTATCCAGGTTCCTTATCACAACCCTACTATCCAGGCTTTCATATCGAAGTAACCCTACTATCCAGGTTCCTTCTCACAACCCTACTATCCAGGCTCTCATTTCGAAGTAACCCTGCTATCCAGGCTTTCATATCTAAGTAACCCTACTATCCAGGTTCCTTCTTATAGCCCTACTATCCAGGCTTTCATATCGAAGTAACCCTACTATCCAGGTTCCTTCTCATAGCCCTACTATCCAGGCTTTCATTTCGAAGTAACCCTACTATCCAGGTTCCTTCTCATAGCCCTACTATCCAGGCTCTCATTTCGAAGTAACCCTACTATCCAGGTTCCTTCTCACATCCCTACTATCCAGGCTCTCATTTAGAAGTAACCCTACTATCCAGGTTCCTTCTCACAGCCCTGCTATCCAGGCTTTCATTTCGAATTAACCCTACTATCCAGGTTCCTTCTCACTACCCCACTATCCAGGCTTTCATATCGAAGTAACCCTACGACCTAAGTTCCTTCTCATATACCCTACTATCAAGGCTTTCATTTTGAAGTAACCCTACTATCCAGGGTCCTTCTCATAACCTTATCATCCAGATCTCAAGACAACAGTTCACAACACTATAAGACCAGGGACCTGATCAAACACGATTGGTTTCGCATTTCCCAAGTAAGTCGCGGTGCATCTTGTACCTTGACCAGATATGCAGTTCACTTCCGCTTCCTCAAGCAGGAGTTATTTCCCCAGTAGAGTAACGAACAACTGAAGCTCCTAAAATTCTATTTCTCCCAAGACAGATACCAACATTCCTCAGCAGATTCCTCATCAACGACAGGAACAGGAACTCTCATCGAAGGAATGTCTCAGGAAATCAACATCCTCTAGATGACATCTTTAAGCCCATCTCCGACGGTATTCTGTCACATCTTGGATGTCATCTTTAAGCCCATCTTTGACAATTCTCTAGCAACTTCCAAATGGCATCTATAATCCCATTCCTGATATCATAAATCAAGTATCACTTCATGCGAGTGTAAATTTCTGGGCACTCTAGTGTTCAATCATCTTCCACCTTCAGATCACGAAAGGCAGACGAGCCAATCTACATCCTAAGGTTTAAGAAGATTAAACAGGGGCAACTGTTGTACCCAAAAAATTTCCCTCTCGTTTTACTCAATACATACTCCTAGAGATCTTCAATTTGCTCAAGTTTGCCCAAGAGTTGACCAGACAAACTCTCTCCTAAAGCAATATGTCTCAAATTAGGGTTTCCATTTTCATCAAGATAGGTGGACTCCAAAGATATCATATGCTCTTCATGGTCCTAATATGTTCTCAAGACCCTCCATGTCAAATTTCATGCCTTGCATAAGAAGTTTGATCAGTCAACTTCTCAGATGCTTGAGAATCGACTATATTAGGTCAAAAGTCAACTATGGCCCACATACAGTCAAACTTCAATATTTTTGGTCAACGTCAACATTTTGAAGTGAATATCATCATTTGATCAAGGGTTGATCATGATTCTTCAAGGAATGCTCCAAATTCATCAAAACCCAAAAGTTGCTAAATTAGGGTTTCTCGGGAAAAGTCAACCAAAATTTGACCAAGCATAACTTCCACATACTTTATCAGAAAATTTCCATCAAAGGCTAATTTTAAATAGGATGCAATTCCCTACAACTCATCTTCATCCCACAAGTTCAAAATATTCACTCATAAAAAGATATGAATTTCTACATTATGGGTCCTTTTGAAAAGTCAACAAAAACACCTTTTGGGTCAAAGCTTCTTACATTAACATGGAAGACTCAATTGAGATGAGACCAGAAGGGTTTCTTAGGGGACATCCTAAGCTTTATAAAAAGTCAAAGAACACCTCCCTAGGGTTAAAATTGGAATAGATATGCCTTGTTAATATTGACCTTTTTTGCAAAATTGCCAAAAGTCAAATGGGCTCAAAATTACATTTTTTTGCCAAATAGGCCTAACGTTTTATGCTTGCAACTCACTTATAATATGGTCCACAATCAAAATATTCACCCACACATTATTTGCTTCATTTTGCATTTTATTTTGATTTTTTATTAATTAAAAATTGAATTAAATCAAATAATTGGTAAATAATATCAAAGATCTGTTTTGATATGATTTTTTGACAGGTTTGCAATTAAAATATGCTGAAATATCAAGGCCAAATCGATTATCATAATTCTTGCATCATTAGCACGTTTAATTGATATATTTGTAATCTTTGACATGTTTGCAAGTTGAATGAATAATTTAATTTCATTTTTGAAGCCTATATCTGTACTTGCCATTGTTAGGGTTTCCACATGCGTTTTAGGGTTCTTGGCTACAGGTAAAATTAGGCCATGAATAAGGTACTATGATGACCATGACATCATGACCAGTTGAACCCTGGTCTTCAATTTCATTTATATTGCGTTTTGTGAGTTTTTGAGTTGTGCAAGTTTGTAGCTACAAACTTTTGTCTGTAGGTAAAGGTGAAGGAACCTAAGACGACGGAGAATGAAGAAGAAGATAACATGGAAACCATCTATTTGTCCGTTGAAATCTCGCGCATTTTTGTCCACTAACCATTTGTTTTTCCATATTATATTTTGTTTTTAGTATAGTAACAACTAAGCAAGTTGACCCAGTGGAAGAGCTCGTTGGTGGAGAGTATAAAGACCTGGGAGGTCCCAACAAAACTTTGTTTTCTTTTCCATTTGCAGATCTTGTGCCTCACCTGCCCAGATGACTACTATGCGCCACCAATATCTAGCCAGCAGATGCATAGTCAACCAGATCTGACGCCTACCATTGAGATACCATGGTATACCCTCAGGTCAACGCCACGGGGAATCAAGCGTTGACTAGGCTTGGATGGCTATTGGGCCTGGAAAATTCAGAAATACACCCCCCTTCAGCAATTAAACCAGGCCCATTTTTAATTCTTTTTTTATTTATTTCTTTTATATAAATTAATTTGTTTAATTATTTTTCACCCAAAATTAATTTCTTTTTTTAATTAATCATAAAATCAATAAATCACAAAAACACAAAAAGATCATTTTTTTTATAAAATATTTATTTTAATTTAATTAGTAAATTATGTCAATTTAATTTCTTTTTTTGATAATTAAAAATAATTAGAAACTAGGTTCATTTAATTCTTTTTGTAAATAAAAATTAGAAATTAGGGTTTAACTAATTTTCAATTTAATTGTTTTTCTCAAATAAAAATGCACAAAATACTTTTCTCTCAATTAGGGTTTTAGGTTATTTTTAACCATTCTCGCATTTAATTCGCCGCGCGTATTTTAATTCTTTTATTATAATTGTAAACGCTTCGAGTTTGTAATAGTAATTAGGGTTTTAAATTCCGCATTTTTATTTTCAGTCGAGATAATTATGTAACTGCCAAGGCTTTGTAATAGCTAGGTTTATTTTTTCGCACTTTAAATTTCTACAAATCTTTAACTGTCTAGATGTATGCTAATAGGATTGTATGGCAAGAATATCTAAAAATTAAAATAGTAGATCACCTAACGTGCAATGACTAAATTAACTAAAAAATTCACATGCACATATTCACTCTTAGGGTTTGCCTCACTTCGGTTGCCTTCGGTAAACAGTCATTAAGCATAGGAGATTTTAGTGGTTGCCCTCCAGTCTAAAAGATCAAAATGACCCATTCGAATGTTACCTCGGAAATGTTTCCTCGGAAATGTTGCCTCAGAAAGATCTTAAGACTTTAGTGTTACTACTAAGGCTTCCTAACTGTTGCTTTGGTGATTGTACTTGTCCCTTTCGAATGTCCCTCAAACTCCAACGACGGGGCTACCTACTCCTTAATAGTAGGATAGCACTGTCTAAAGGAAACGAAAACAAACAATCTTTTTTCGAGTAGGTGGATTAACTTTTAAGTACTTGCTCAAACAAAACTTTTTACACAAACACCTTTCAAAACAAATTTTCAAAACAAACTTCGTCACACTCTTGAGGACTGATACAAGGGTTATCATGAAGTAAAACATTTTCAAAACAAGCACACACAAGCAATTTCAAAATGAGAAAAGTACCTAGGAGCCCGTGGAAAACCACGGATAGAAAGGGTGCTAACACCATTTCTTTCTATAATCTACCCCATGTACTCAGAATATCTCGAAAAAAGGTTTTTTTCAGTTCTTTTCTCTTTTCCATGATTGGATAAAATAAAAGACGATGGCGACTCTTTCTTACCGCGACATTTTGCAAACAAAAAACGCAAAACGCAAACCAGTATAACAGTCGGTTCTGCCAACGTATCACAATACCCAATCGCTTTCTTAATCTTCTAATGCAAACCATTTTCAAACTTAACACACTTTGAGAGCTCGACAGTTGCCTCACTGTAATGAGGATAGAACTTAGAAAAGTCCATAAATCTGGAAGCATACTCAGTAACAAATAAATTACCTTGCCTCAGCTCTAGGAATTCAAACTCCTTCTTCTCACGAACATCTTCGAGAAAATACTTCCTCATAAACTCTCTGTTGAACACAGCCCAAGTGACAACTTCACATGCAGTTTCTAACACCTGACCAGTGTTAACCCACCAATCACTAGCCTCCTCAGCCAACATATGGGTACCAAATCGTACCTTTTGTACTGCTAAATAATCTATCACCCGGAAGATCCTCTAAATTTCTTTGAGCCAAGTCTGCACTCCATCAGGATCATACCTTCCCTTTAAATAGACAGATTGTTCCTCTGGAACTTCCCCAGATGATGAAACTCATTGTTCCCTTCAGCATTAGGCTGATTCTAAACAGCCTATGCCACACCCTACAAAGAAGCAACAATTGTAGCATCGTTTCTTCCAGCCATTTTCTTCTTCACACTAGTAACAACCATAATGGTTAAAAGAATACATCGACAATATTCAACTGTCACACCATACCGACTCAATAACTTGGCCGAACCGACTGACCTGCTCTGATACCACTATGTAACACCCTAATTTTCCCCCGTGTAATTATAATTAAAATCACATTTGTTGTACCCCAAAATTTTCCCTCCCATTTTTCTTCAATACGTTCTCAAAAGGTCCTCAAATGCTAAAGGTGGCTCAAGAATTGATCAGACAAATTCTTCTCCTAAGAAATGGGTCCACAATTAGGGTTTTGTATTTCTCAAGGAAGATTTGGTTTCCAAGGTATCAAGTGGTTTTCATGGTTCTCCATAGGTCTTCAAGAATTCTCTTGTAAAGTTTCAAGCCTTGCATCACAAGTTTGCTCAGTCAATTGCTCAGATGACTGAAACTTAACTGTATTGGGTAAAAAGTCAATTATGGTCAACATACAGTCAAACCTCAAGATTTTTGGTCAACATCAACATTTTGAAGTGATATTCATCATTTGATAAAGGGTTGATCATGATTGCTCAAGAAAAGCCCTCAAATCATCAAAAGTAAAAAGTTGCCAAATTAGGGTTTCCTTAGGAGAAGTCAACTAAACTTTGACCAAGCATAACTTTCACATGCTTCACAGGCTTTTCCCAAACCAAATCTCATTATGAAGGAAATTCAATTCTCTACAACTTTTTCTCTCTAAGCTCAAGTCCAAAAAATGCATCATTTGAGAGATATAAGCCAATACATTACAGGTCATTTCAAAAGTCAACAAAAAGGCACTTTTTATCAAGGCAACTTACATTAAGATAAACTCTTCAAAGTAAAAAATGATCAACATAGATGTTGTAGAGGACATCTTGAGCTTTCCAAAAAATCATAGATGACCTTCTAAAGATGAATATTAAGTGAGTTATGACCATTGCAAGTTGGGAAATTTTGAGCAATTGCATGAAGTTCAAAATGAGCAAGCTTGATATTTTGGGCTATTAGGCCATAGTTTAAGAGTCCAAACATGTATTATACTCTTCCCACACCTCAAACCTTGTTCTTACACCCCTTGAACTTGTTTTATTTTTATTATTATTTTATTTAATTCATTAATAATATAAAATAAATAAGATAAAATTACAAAGAGTCCAAGCCCATCATATCTTTTCCCTAATGGTCTCTATTTTTCTCTATATATTCAGACATCAAAGAAAGAACCCTTACCCATGAAACCCTTGCCTCAAAAAGTGTTAAAAAGGTCAAAATTTTTTCAAAGAACCCTAGAATTTCAAACTCTTGATACAAACCCTTCTCACTACAAACAACCCTCTCATTCTTTCCTAATAATCCCAAAGAGTAAGGTTAGGTTGGTTTTGATGTTCCAAAACATGTGAAACTTCATCGCATGGCATAATCGATTTAACATTCTTGCAAATTCATATTTTTAATTTTGCTTTGTTTTAAACTGTATTAATATCACTAACATGCTCCTGAGGTGTGTCTCAACAGGTCAAGACCATCATAAGGGTCTCATGCACGATGAAACGAAGAATACCATGTTTGCTCCGATCGGCCTTGTTTGCTTCGTAGCCCTTAAACCAGCCATTTTTAGCCCATAAAAAGCATTTTGTTTGAAATCGCAGCCCTTGATTTAGGGGGATATGTCGTTTTTGGATCACTAATGCTTTATATTTTGCAGGTTTAGTGGAAACAGTCTACCGGAGAAGACGACCAGAGCTAGGGATCCGACACCTCTCCGACCAATATAATCATGTTTTATATTTATTTTTGTGGATTGATTTATATGAACGGATGTAAAGCCGCCCTAGCGGTAGAAATGTGCATGTTAGAACGTTAGTGTACCAGGGCACGGGTTCGATCCTTGCCTCTGGTATTTTGATTTTTTCACATATTTTTCTTTGTTTACAGATTCTGCGTAGCAACCCTAATGCGTCCACCATACACTCTCACCTCATCACCATCAGATCTCTAGAAGCTCGGATCCGATGTTCCAGATCTGCACGACCACGATGAACCTACTTGGACCAACACACTGGATCTCAAGCAGGTGTATGGGCTCACTGTTTGGGCTTGGTGAATTGCTTCTTCACACCCCCAGATTTACTTCTTACAGGCCCATTCCCTTTTTATTAGTTTTTTTTTTTTAAATTTATTTAACATAATTAAATCAATTTTTTTCTTAATTAAAAACAATTTAGACATTAGGTTTTTTTATCAACTTAATTAATTTTTTAAATTAAATAAATTTAAAATTTTTTATTTTAATTAATTCATTTAGTTTTTTAGGGTTTTATCATTAAAACTTTCTTTTTTAAAATTAAAATCAATTAGGTTTTTTTTAGATTAATTATCAAATCAATTTTTTATCAAATCATGAGATACTTTTCTTTTTCCCTTTATTTTACAATCTTCGTGCACCTTTATTACTTTCGCATTAATTTTCTTAGTTATGCAACTGCTAGGGTTTGTAATAGTTTAATTAAGGTTTATTGTTTTTCCCCGATTTTGTGGTTTTGTACCCCCTTTCCCGAAGTCTTGCTATAGTTTAGGTTTACTTTCCGCACCTTTACTTTCTGCAATTTACTGTTGTCCTTATAACTGCTAGTAATTAGGGCATGTATGGAAAGATCTAAAATAAACCATATATAACCCTAATCAAGATTAAATAACTGAATTGAATCACTTTTTCACACACACACACACACACACACACCTCTAGGGTAACCTCACTCGTTGCCTTCGAATAAAAACAGTCATGTCCCTCGAACGTGTGGACGCTTTAGCACCGTCCCTCGATAAAAAAAGATCGTAGTCCCTCGATGATCCTTCGATGTCGCCTTTGGTAAACGATCTTAGTCCCTTACGATAAATTGCTAAAGCTCCCCTACGAGTTGCCTTTATGATTGTACGATGACCCGCGCCTGTCCCTTCACATCCAACGATAGAGCTTCCTACTAACTAATGGTAGGATGGCACTATCTAAAGGAAGAAGCAAATAACACAAAAGAGTTTTGAGTAGGTAGATAGCTCGTAATCGATTTCACACAAAAACAAAAAAAACATCTTTTACACAAAACACTTTTCTCTGAAATATTTTCAAAAACAACCATTTTGTACGCGTTCTTAACTTATACAAGAACCATTACAAAGATTTCCGTACTTAGGCATTTTCAAAATATTTTCAAATACACTTATACAAAAAAGCATTTCAAACAAAGTGACCTAACGATTAAGAGCTCGTAGATAACTACAGATGAAAAGGGTGCTAACACCTTCCCTTTTAATAACTTACCCCCCGAACTTAAAATATATCAAGGTCTTTCCTGTTTTTTTTTCACCTTTCCTAAATATTAGATAAAATAAAAGTCGGTGACATATCTTTCCATCCACAACATTTGCGATAAAACGCAAACCAAGTCAGTTCTTCCACCGTATTACAGAACCAGCGACTCTGCTGGGGAAAACTAAAAGTGCGGTTACCTTAGGGTTAGATCACTTTTAAATTCTTTCCTTGTTTGATTTGTTTGCTTTATTTTTAAAGGGTTATTTGGGTTATTTCTTGAAAAGATCCTATACTCGGATCTTGGGAACATTTTAGGTAAGTAGCAATAGATCATCTAAACTATACAGCGTATACCGATATGGTTGAAGTGATGGCTACGTTAGTGCGACACATTGGTTTGTACTGGTATCCCTCGAGTCAGTCGGGGAGCATACTAGGTTTTCGTATGGTGTCATAAGACCTTAAAACATTAATTGACCAAACTTAACCATTAGAAGGTAGTGAGATAGTCGGCTTTGGTGCAGTCCAAAGTTAGTTGATACTCGATACTACACTCATTGAGATTTGACTCTTTAGTTTTTGTTTGGTGGCAAGTCAGTTGTCGTACTAGACGAAACTTGTGGGAAAAATCAGTGATATTGAGATCCCTATAACCCGGTTGCTTCTTTAGGATAGGTTGAGCCAACTAAACTTCAAGAGGGTACTTACCTATAAACCCCATGCAAGCCTGAACCTAAGGCCTTGTGTGCTTTGCTTGTGCTTGATTATCTATTTGAACATGATATCATGACATCATAATATCATAACATCATAGTATCATGACTAACCATTTCAAGGATCTATGGGATTTATCTTTGTTCTGTGTTGCTGGGTCATGGCTTCCAGTCGTAGGAATACCATCTGGATCAACTTCGTAAGGATACCTTCTCAGCTTAAGGAATTAGTCTCAAAAGTTCCAGACAATTCTCAATTCACAGAGAGACATGGTCATCTACTCAGTTTAGTTGCCACTGGATTTCAGGAAGACATGATGAGCGTTCTTTTCCAGTTCTTTGATCTGAAGCATCATTGTTTTACCTTCCCAGGTCGTCAGTCGGTGTCCACAATGGAAGAATTCTCTAAGTTGCTCGAAGTGCCTATTCTTGATCAGATACCTTTTAGCGGTCTAGAGCAAGTTCCAAAACCTGAAGATGTTGCAGTAGCGCTACATCTGAAACGACCAGACATTGTATCTAATTTGGAAACAAGAAATAGAGTCAAGGGTTTCTCTCTTAAATTTCTGATAGAGAAGGCTTTGTGGTTTCAGACCAATTCATATACATGAATGCCATCAAATATTTCTCACCCATAATCAGGTGCCTACTTTTCTCAGAGATATCCTACATTCCCTCCACACTCGTACCATAAAGAAGCGAGGAACTCTTATGTGTTGCATACCTCTAATGTCCAGGTGCTTTATTTCTCACCTACCTCAATCAGTGATAAAGAATGAACAAGGTTTGAGGTGGTCTCAAATATTTATGACACTCGCTCATTCAGATATCAATTGGTGTTCTCGATCTCAGGCAGATGTCACTATTATTGATCGATGTGGGGAATTCCCTAATGTATCGCTCCTTGGTATAAGAGGGGCATCACTTATAATCCCTCCCTAGTTTTGCGTTAGTTTGGTTATGCTCGAAGGGATGGTCCTCATTATATGCTCATCCAAGGTATTGTGTTAGACTATGAGAATGCTCCTCAAAACTACCATCAGAGGTTTATATGTGCTTGGGGCACGGTCAACAAGATTTATAGCAAGACTCCGCGACATAAAAGTTCCATTCCTCTAGAGCCTTACCTCATATGGGTATGGTATCACGCTCAAAATCTCAAAATGCCATATCCTGCTATCCTGCCAGTGATTGTAGAGCCTGTTGTATGATATGTTTCTCATACTGTTCTTCATCCCGATATGTCTACTAACTTCGAAGAACTACAGAAGTCCTGGATTCAACTAAAGGAAGAAAGAAATACCTTCTAATCTTAGTTCTATGCTAGTGAGAAGAAAGTACTAGAGCTAATGAAACGACTCCATGAAGAACAAAGCCTTAATGCATATGTCAACACAAAGAGGAAGCGTCCATGGGAAACTAGAATTTATATTTTTGCTATTTTATAACTCTTTTTAATAAAAGAAATTATAATTCAAGCTATTTACTAAAAATTTTCTTGTTTCCTTTTGTTTAAAAAAATTTAAATCCCACAATGATCCTTAAAAACGTTGTATCTACATATCAAGCATCATTACATAACAGGTTTTCTCATACAGGTTTTCTCATCTTGTTGCTGTTTATTTCAGTAAAAGATGGCTCTTGAACAAACGGTTAAGGAACTCCAAGCTCATAATGCCTAATTCTAGGAGACCCTCCTGAACCTAGCTCAAGGACAGAAAGATATGATGGCGCTCATCGCCAAAAAGAAGAAGACTCGAAAACCATTTGATATCCTCAACATGGAAAGAAGATTCAAAGGTCCTGCTAAACCGGTTCAAACTACTAATATCACCTCTGATGAAGATGACAACCAAGAAGAGGATGGTAGAAGTGTCAGGGATGAAGGTGGAAGCAACATTGGTTCTGGTAAGATGCCTGAGGATGAAGAGTATTTTGATGAACAGTATCCTCCTGCGGATGATAGATACAAGCAGCTGGAAGATTTCCTCAAGGCCATGGAAACCCAAAAAGTCCCTGGTTTGGATTTTGGAGAGCTAGGTCTTATTCTGGGGGTGGTTATCCCTCACAAATTCAAAGTCCATAATTTTTCTAAATATGATGGTGTGTCTTGTCCGAAACTTCATCTAAGGTCCTATGTTCGGAAGATCCAACCCCATACTACTGACAGAAAGTTATGGGTTCACTTCTTTCAGGAAAGTTTGTCTGGTATGCAACTTGAGTGGTTCTATCAGCTGGAAGGAACCAACATTTATACTTGGGAAGACTTGGCTGCTGCTTTTTACAAGAAGTATCAATACAATGCTGACCTTGCACCAAATCGCGTGCAATTATAAAACATGACTATGGGTTTGAATGTAGGGTTTAAAGAGTATGCCCAAAAATGGAGAAACTTAGCTGGAAGGGTACAACCTCCCCTGTCTAATCGGGAGCTAGTGAATATGTTCATGGGCCCTCTAACAGGTCCATTCTTTAATCATCTGATTGGGAGTTCTTCATCTAGTTTTACTGAGCTGATTCTAACTAGATAACATGTTGAAAGTGGTATTAAGAGTGGAAAAATTCAAGTTGTTGCATCTTCGAGTGTTGTGAAGAAGTCCTTCAATGGTAAGATGGAGACCAATATTGTTTATGGCCAGAAGGGCCATGGTAAAAATTATTGCAATTAGTCTATGGGAGCGGTATTGATTTCTAATCCTGCACCTGTTCAACAACAACAAGGCAATAGGCGTAGGTCAGACGCTATGGGAAGGCAATTTTCCAAGATTAATATGTCATTGTCTCAAGCGTTACAACATTTACTAAAAGCGGAGCTGGTTACGCTAAGGTATCCTCCTCAGAACCCTAACACCTCCTCTCCTAAGTACAATCCGAATTCGAAATGCACCTAACATTCTAACAGTCCTGCATACAACACCAACAATTGGTGGACCCTGAAAAACAAAATTCAGGATATGATTGACAATAAGAATATTGAGTTCGATCCTCCAGAGACTCTGAATGTAATTACTGTGCCTATGCCGAAGCATGGAAAATGCATAAGTGCAATTGACGATGTTCTTTATGTGGCTACTGTAAGTAAAGTGGTTACTCCTCTAACAATAATCAAGAAGAATCTGTTGCATGCCGGTTTATTTCTGGGTTATATTGAAAAATGTTACTGTTGCGCAGCCCAACCCAATGGCCGCAAATTTCTGGAGGAAGGAATTCAATGCCTAATGGACAATCATATAATTTTGACCGAGAAGGTTCTGTCTGCTGAGAGTCTATGTCAAGACTTATCCGTAATTTTTGGCCCTCCTGTCAGGATCACCTCCAAAGGTCCTGTAAGAATTACTGCCAATCTGAAAGTTGCTTCACTGGTCATCACTACACCTGGACCTATCCCATATTCTTTGAATAAAGATATTCCTTGGAACTAGGGATCCGACGTCTACTACCATGGCGTCAAAAAAGAACTACCGACTGTTGAAATTGAAGTTACTGAAGTTGTTGTTCTCGACATTGACAATATTTCATGAACTAGTAAGGTTACTAGAAGTGGAAGGGTTTTCTCTCTAGAAATATCTCCAAAGACTATTGCTACACCTATTAGAGTTACAGCCACCGAGTCAACTGTTGAGGCTCGGGGTAAAGAGAAAATAGCAGAGCCTGCCATATAGAGGAACCTAAGGAAGCTATAGTTGAAGACACCTCTACACAAGAGTTGGAAGAGATATTGAAAATTATCTGCAAAAGTGATTATAAAATTGTTGAAAAGCTGATGCAGACCCCGTCCAAGATCTCTATGTTATCTCTGTTACTGTGTCCTGAAGCTCATGCAGAGTCTTTAGTAAAATTCTTGAAGACTGATCATGTGCCACAAGAGATCTCTTCCGATCAATTTGGAAGATATGTTGCTAGCTTAACGACCGACAATGGATTAGGTTTCTCTGATGCTGATCTGACTCTTGAGGGAAGAAACCACAATAAGGCTCTGTGTGTCTCCATTGAATGCAAGGGAACTACTTTGGCTCATGTATTGGTTGATACTGGATCTTCATTGAGAGTTCTACCGAAAGGAGCTCTTGACAAACTTGATTTTAAAGGGGTCATACTAAAACCCAGTGATATTGTAGTTCGAGCCTTTAATGGGTAAAAAAGGATGGTACATAGGGAAGTGGATCTTTCGATCAAGGTAGGTTCGTAGATCGTTGAATATACCTTCTATGTAAGAGACATTCAGCCAACTTATTCCTGCTTACTGGGACGCCCTTGGATCCATGGGGTGGGTGATGTTACCTCTACCTTACATCAGAAGTTACAATATCCTGTGAATGGGAAGATCGTTACTGTCTCGGGCAAAGAAGAGTATATGGTCAACCACTTGAACTCATTCCGGTGTGTAGAGATGGATGGTGAATTCATCAAGACTCCATGTCAGACTTTCAAAGTTATCCCTCCATCCGCTATTCAAGATGTATCTGCCATTCCCGAAATTACCATGGTTCCGCCCAGAATGGCTTCATTGGAAGATGCTAAAGCCACTGTAGAAGAAGGTGGTTGTACTATTTAGGGTCAACTTCCTGACATCCCCTATAAATATGACAAGTTTGGATTGGGTTTCACTACAGAGGGTCATATGGTTGTTCGTCGGGCTTGTGCTAGAAGGCCACCATTCTGCATCAGCAACAACAGAGTCAATGCTATAGAAAATGATGACAGTAATTATGACCTTGATAGTTGGATCTTTCCTACCATTGGCAACAGGTTCAACAACTAGAAGGCGGAAGACATTATATCTATCTCGTTTAGTCAGGAGTAATAGCTACATGTCTGTTTCTATTGCTTTCCTAGTTTTGGTTTTGCAATATTTGAACAATGAGTTTAAGCCTTGTGCCTTACCCGGGGCACAACAGTTCATTTGTTAAGGGTTGTCATTTCACAAATATATTTTCATTTAATAAAGCATTGGATGTTCTGCATTAAAATTTTGCGCTCTCTGTCTTTCTTTTATTTTTATCACTTTCAAATAGCTATGTGTTATTACACAAACCCATACAATACACTGCAGATCCATATCCACTCTGGATCCCGTTGATAACAATTCTGCTATTTCCACTTATGACTTTGAAAATCCGGTCTACCAAGCCGAGGACGAAGGTGAGGAAGATTGTGAGATACCTGGAGAACTAGCCAGACTGTTAGTACAAGAAGAGAAAGCTATTGAACCACATGAGGAACCAATTGAAGTGGCAAACTTGGGTTCCAAAACATACAGAAAAGAAGCAAGATAGGTGCCAATTTAGAGGGCAGTGTCAAGAACAGGTTGATCCAAATGTTGCATGAGTATGTTGAGATCTTTGCTTGATCATACGAAGACATGCCAGGGCTTGATACTGATATTATGGTTCACCGACTACCGATGAAAGAAGGTTGTTCTCCAATTAAGCAGAAGGTTCTTCGAATGCGTCCCGAGATATCTGAGAAGATCAAGGCTGAGGTTATGAAACAATTCAACACAAGGTTCTTAGCAGTAACATTGTATCCTCAATGGGTTGCAAATGTTGTTCCAGTACCAAAGAAATACGGCAAGGTACGTATGTGTGTAGACTACAGGGATCTGAACAAGGTGAGTCCTAAAGATGACTTCCTGCTTCCACATATTGATGTTTTGCTCGACAACACCGCTCAGCACAAGGTATTCTCCTTCATGGATGGTTTCTCAGGGTATAATCAGATCAAGATGGCACCTGGAGACATGGAAAAGACTACTTTTGTTACACAGTGGGGTACTTTTTGTTACAAGGTTATGCCTTTTGGGTTGAAGAACATCGGGGCAACATATCAGCATGTCATGGTAGCTCTGTTCAATGACATGATTCATCATGAGATAGAGGTCTATGTCAATGATATGATAGCCAGATCACAGACTGAAGAAGAGCATCTGGACCCTCTACATAAGTTGTTTGAGAGGCTGAAGAAGTATAAGTTGGGGCTGAATCCGAACAAGTGCATCTTTGGGGTAAGGTCCGATAAACTCCTGGGTTTTATTGTCAGCGGTAAAGGAATTGAGGTTGATCCTTCTAAGGTCAAATCTATTAAAGGAATGCCCACTCCCCATACTGAGAAGGAAGTCAGAGCTTTCTTAGGACGATTGAACTATATTTCCAGATTTATTTCTCATTTGACCGCTACTTGTGAGTCGATCTTTAAGTTGTTGAAGAAAGATCAGATAGTGAAATGGAAAGATGATTATCAGATAGCCTTTGACAAAGTCAAGGAGTACATCCAAGAACCTCTGATTTTGATTCCACCATTTGAGGGAAGACCTTTTATCATGTACTTAACAGTGTTAGAGAACTCAATAAGGTGTGTACTGGGGCAACATGATGAGTCTGGTCGAAAAGAGCATGCAATATACTACCTTAGCAAAAAGTATACCGACTGCGAAACAAGATACTCACTGCTAGAGAAAACTTGCTGCGCTTTGGCACAGGCTTCTCGCCAACTAAGACAGTATATGTTGGCCCATACTACTTTATTGATCTCTAAAATGGACCCCATCAAATACATATTCGAGAAGTCCGCTCTCTCTGGAAGAATAGCCAGATGGAAAATGGTCCTAACAGAATACGATATTCAGTACACCACCCAGAAGGAAATCAAAGGAAGTGTACTGGCAGACCATTTGGCCCATCAGGCCGTAGACGACTACTAATCTATGAACTTCGAGTTCCGGGACGAGAATATTATGCTAGTAACAGATTATGAAGAACCTGGACCGTTTGAAAGACCTAAGCCAGGATCCCGATGGACTATGGTTTTCGATGGGGCTTCTAATGCGCTTGGCAGTGGAATTGGTGTTGTAATTATCTCTCCTCAGGGTTGCCATACACCCTTCACCGCCAGACTATGCTTTGATTGTACCAACAATATGGTTGAATACGAAGCGTGCATCATGGGTATTAAAGCTGCTATTGACCTGAGAATCAAGTTCTTGGGCGTATACGAAGACTCAACCCTGGTAATCAGCCAGATTAAGGGAGAATGGGATACTAAACATCTGAATATCATTCCTTATAGAGAGCATGTGCTGGCCTTAATTCCATAATTAAAAGAGATCAATTTTGAGCACATCCCAAGAGAAGAGAATTAGTTGGCAGACGCATTATCAACTATGTCGTCTATGTTCAAAGTTAGATGGGATAACGAGGCTCCCAGAATTACCATTGAAAGGCTAGACGAACCTTCACACTGCTATGAAGTTGACCCTGATGGAGTAGAAGCGAAACCTTGGTTTTATGAAGTGAAGAGATATCTCTAGGCTCAAGAGTACCCTAAGGGAGCATCTATCAATGACAAGAAATTCCCACGTAGGTTCTCTACTAAGTTCTTCCTGAGCAACGAAATTTTGTACAAACACAATCATGATTCAACTATGCTTCGTTGCATGGACAAGAAGGAAGCTGATAAAATTATGGAAGATATGCATGAAGAAATCTTTGGTACTCACTCTAGTGGGCATACTACGGCTAAGAAGATTCTGAGAGCGAGTTACTATTGGTCGACTATGTAAACTGACTGCCATCACCACTCAAGAACTTATCATAAGTTCCAGATCTATGCTGACAAAATACATGTGCCTCAAGTACCTCTGAATTCCTTGACTGATACTTTCCGTTTTTAATGTGGGGCATTGATATGATTGGAGAAATCAAGCCCACTACTTCTAACTGACATTGCTTCATCCTCGCCGCCATTGATTATTTCACCAAATGGGTTGAAGCAGCCTTGTTTGCCTCTGTTACTAAGAATGTGGTCGCCTGGTTCATTAAGCATAACCTTATTTGTCAGTATGGCCTCCCTGAAAGAATCATCACAGACAATGGTACCAATCTCAACAACACTATAATCATGGAACTCTGCATACAGTTTAAGATCAAGCACCATAATTCTTCTCCATATCGACCAAAGATGAATGGCGCAATAGAAGCCGCCAATAAGAACATTAAGAAGATTGTGCAGAAAATGAAAGTGACGTATAAATATTGGCATAAGATGTTACTGTTTGCTCTTCATGGCTATTGCACTTCAGCTCAGACATCAATTGGGGCAACCTCATTCGCTCTGGTCTATGGTATGGAGGTTGTCTTACCTGTCAAAGTTCATATTCCTTCCTTAAGAATTATGAAAGATGCATACTTGGACGAAGACGAATGGATTTAGACCAGGCTGGATCAGTTGAATTTGATTGATGAGAAGAGGCTTACGGCTGTTTGTCACTGTCAGATGTATCACAAGCGTATGATCAAAGCCTTCAATAAGAAAATCAAGCATCGAGTATATCAGGCTGGTGACTTGGTAATAAAGCGCATCATCCTACCGCAGGGTGATCCCAGGGGCAGGTGGACTCCCACCTATGAAGGTCCATTGGTGGTCAAGAAGATGTTTTTGGGCGGAGCTATGATACTTACCACCATGGACGGTGAAGACCTTCCATACCATGTGAACATGGACATAGTTAAAAAATACTACGCATAAAAAAGATCCGCTAGGTTGACTGGCCTAGGCAAAAATAAGGGCATCCCGGCGAACCAAAAGGGTTTGGGCAAAAATTAGGGATATATATAAAACATTGTACACCCGGAAAGTTAAAAACCTAAAAAGGCGGCTTGGGCAAAAAAGGGTATCCTAGTGGATTGAAAACCCAAAAGGACGGTCCAAGCAAAAATTAGGGATTAAAGTGTATGATTATGTCCCGTTGGATCACTTGCAACCAACTTTATTATCAACTTCAATTTCGAATGGTACCGATCAATTCAATCAACTTCTTTCGACAACAAGGGATGGGATGCTCGAAGAAATAGGGGCAATAGCATTGTTGGAACCCGACGAGATCATTTACACATAGCTATATAATTTTTTTCACTTTGTACTCTTTTTATTTCACTTTGATTTCATCTTACTATGATTTCTATCTCTTTGTACAACAATCGCCTGTTTATAGGCAAACTATCAATATATATACAATTTCAAATTTCAAATTTTGTTTTATCTGTTTTGTTTGCAAAAACGTCCAATGACTAAATTGATTGAACATATGCATATGAATATGATTACTGTTAACATATATATGCATAAAAACAGGAATAAGTATTTACTCAAGACTTTAAGAGATGGGATAACGTTCAAGTCGTCCATAAGTCCCCACAGAACAACCTCCAAGGAATAATCCCCAGTGAAGTTGCCATAGAGCAGTTCCCATAAGATTATTCCCTGCAAGTCTGAAATATCCTAATCATACTCACCAACAGATCCCCCTAGAAGATAAAGGAGTATGATCTTTTCCCCAGCAATGTCGCCAACCTACAGAGTCCTAATCCTCTCCAGAAAGTAAGTCTTTAGCACAACTCACAGAAATTATCTCCCCCGGTTGAGCTTATTTCTCTAACACAATAAGATTCCTTAACATAGTGTTTCTCCAATAGGGTTTATTTCCCCAACAGGATACAATCTCCTAGCTTGAGTCTATCACTTCGACTACTACAAATCAAAGACAAAACTTCTCTCTCCAATAAAGGGTAGTCCAAACCACTATCCCCAGAGAGTTGCTACGAAATCTAAAACTGGACTAGACATCCGCTTCTCTCTCCAGCAAAGGGTAGTCCATACCACTATCCCCGGAGATTTGCGACGAAAGACTTTTGAGTGGGTAGATAGCTCGTAATTTCTTTCTCACAAAAAAACAAAAAAACATCTTTTACACAAAACACTTTTCTCTGAAATATTTTCAAAAACAACCACTTTGTACACGTTCTTAACTTATACAAGAACCATTACAAAGATTGTCGTACTTAGGCATTTTCAAAATATTTTCAAATACACTTACACAAAAAAGCATTTCAAACAAAGTGAGCTAAGCGATTAAGAGCCCGTAGATAACTACGAATGAAAAGGGTGCTAACACCTTCCCTTTTCATAACTTACCCCCCGAACTCAAAATCTATCAAGGTCTTTCCTGTTTTTTCACTTTTCCTAAACATTGGATAAAAAAAGTCAGTGGCGACTCTTGCTATCTGCAACATTTGTGATAAAATGAAAAGCAAGTCAGTTCTCCCACCGTATTACAATATTAAATATAAAAACATCCATACAATTAGGATGTCACATTTCAACATTCAACTGCACATAACATAGGATATGTAACACATATAACTTTTTAAGATGAACAATAATAACAATAACATTAATATGTCTAACTTCACTTTTATTGCAGCAGAAAGCATCAACAAATTATTCATTTACTTATTCAAAAAAATCATGCTATAAAGTAATTATAAGAATTATCAACTTAGGAGATATCCATAACATCTCTAACTACACAAATAAATAACTAAGCATTCAACCTCCAATATTACATATCAGAGCAGACGCCGACTCGACAAATGCATAAAGAATAGTACTCTCTTCTACTCACACCCACGCCTTTACTACGAATCACATGCATGTTATCCATGTGGAGACAATATTAAAAAAGAAGGGGTGAGATGTCATAATTATATAAAGAAATGTATAATGGTAAGTAAGTATCAGATTATCACATGCATAATCACCCATTCTACTAATCACTCCTCTACACAATCTAAACACAACAACGTAACAAGTATGAAATACAATGAGATGTAACACCATGACTAAATGTATGTGGTACCTATCATGAACTCTCGGTTTTATCTCCCTCTCGGTCCCCACCATAGGATCAGAGCACACCAAAATCATTACCATCCCCAAAACCCCATTTTTCATGAAACTGTTGTGTACCCAAGTTTTACACTTTGACTTCTAACAACACACAACATTCCCATTACTCAAGAAACAAAATTTATCAACCACACAACACAATCACATCATTGTACACCTGATTGCTCAGAATAGAGAAAAGAGAATAAAAACCTAAAGATTAGAACACCCACCAACATGTTAACATGCAAACGCTTATAGAATAGGAATCCCACTCTTAACTTGGTATTCCTAGCAATGAATGCTTCAACCTCTAATAATGGTGTTCTACCTTGAGCCCTAGCTTCTCTTCTCATTTTCTCCCAAAAGCACATACTGACGGTTCTACCTCTCTATTCCCTCTTTTCTTATTTTTAGTATCCTATTACTCTAATTAAATCATATTGCAACTAAATTAAATAAATAACAATTTCAATTAAATATTTATTTAAATAATATTCTCCTTAATACTATATAAAATAAAAAAAATAATTAATTATTAATAGTTAGTTCTACTTCTACCATCCCCAAGTCTCTACATTTTTACTAAGACACCCCACACACCTTAAAACATATATTTCTATGGATAACACCTCACACCAAAGGGTTTCTCCAACACATCAAAATATCAATAAATACAATCAATCACACAAAATACTTACGAAAAATAAATAAATAAAATTGGGGCGTTACAATGATGATTTTGATGATGATGGTGATAATGACGATGATGATGATGATGATGATTTAGAATTTGTCAACAAATT
Source organism: Vicia faba (assembly GCA_948472305.1). NCBI lineage: Eukaryota > Viridiplantae > Streptophyta > Magnoliopsida > Fabales > Fabaceae > Vicia > Vicia faba. Next base: position 251,220,331 of record OX451741.1, on the reverse strand, counting down.
TATACTTTGTAGATTGAAACCTAAATAATGTAAAATAAAGAAAAAATAGGTTAAATAAACAAGCATTATATATATATATATATATATATATATATATATATATATATATATATATATATATATATATATATATATATATATATATATATATATATATATATATATATATATATATATATATATATATATATATATATATATATATATATATATATATATATATATATATATATATATATATATATATATATATATATATATATATATATATATATATATATATATATAATCTCAGTTATTATAAACACCCAAGAGGAAATGTAGCGTATTTTTAATAAATACTAAGATTCAATTGTTAGAGATCAAACCATTGGCCATTTACATTTTCCCTCGGGTGAAAGATCAACCGAGAGAAAAAATGGCGCACTTTCTATGACACTCTTCATTACCTCGGCCTCCATACCGAGGCCAAAACTCTATTTCAACTGAGGTGTAAGACTTGTTTCTTAGTAGTAATTATGTGAATTTTATTCCCGAGAATGTTATTAGAAGGAATATTATTTTATTTTATATATTTTGTTAGTAATTTAATTTTCTAAGAATATCTGTGAAATATATTTTATTTAAAATTTTAAAATAAAAAATTAATGAATTAAAATATTTGGGAGTGAGAATTTATTAATGGTTAGATGTTATAACCCTTGATGTTTTGTGTTGTTTTTTATGGTGAAGGAATTTTTTCATAACTGGACTTAATCTTAAAAGGGATTTAGTACTTAATTGATTGATGAGTTGTTTTATTGTTTAAATTACACTGCGATGAGCCTATATAAAGGCAATGAGATGATGACAGGTGTTTATGATATGATATGTTTTACTTAAATAGTGTTATAGATCCGGTTTATGATGAGATTATGTGACACCTATTGGTGATTAATTGTCTATAATCGAATTATTCTCAATATTACATGTTGGGGTTTTAGAGTATTACATAGTGGTGTCAGAGCATGTCGCTCCAACCGATCAGGTTTTTGTAATGTTATTTGTTCCCTAGTATGTGACATGTGTGTGAAACACAGTTGGTGCTCGTTATATTTTTCTAACCTCTTTCCAACATGAATGAGATTGAAACAAGTGGGGTAGAAGCTTCTTCTTCTTTGAAATGTTTCATGTATGGAGAATTGGGTCAGCGTGTCGTTGATTGCAAGATGCATGTGTTGTTGAGACAATGTTGTTTCCTGAATCCAAAGAGAATGCAGATTCGAGATTCTTGTCTACCGATCAAGTTGAGATGTGTTTAAGGGAGAACGATTAGGTATTGGAAATGTTTGCTTCTCAGAGAATGGAGAACGATGTGGTGGCTAATGATATGTCGGTGGTGTGTGAATTTCATGATGTTTTTTATGAAGATATGTGTGACTTTCCTCTAGAGCGTGAAGTTGAATTCACCATAAATTTAGTACCTGGTACTAGACCTGTATCGATGGCTCCTGATCTTATGTATCCGTTAGATTTTGGCAAGTTGAAGAAGCCTCTATAATATCTAATTGAGAGGAAGTTTGTTCGACCCAGTGTGTCACCATGGGGAATGCCAGTGTTGTTGGTGAAGAAGAAATATGGTAGCATGAGGTTGTGCGTTGACTATCAACAACTCAATAAGTCATGATTAATAACAAGTATCCTCTACCGAGAATTGATGACCTTATGGATCAGTTTACAGTGGAATTTGGTAAACAACCACTAGTCTCTTTTCTAAAGTTTACTGGCAGGATCGACTAGTGAATCCTAAAACATAGTGCATAAATTCTTATTAGTTTGTGCAAGTTTGGGAGAAAAGTAAGGGATTTCCACGTGGGTGAAATCTTGGTACTAAAGTAAGATAAATAATTTTTTTTTAAAAAAGTTTGTGCTTCCACTTGGTCGGTTTCTTGATTAAAGACCCCTTACACCCTCTTAAGAGTTTCATGGAGTGACTCACCAATCTTCTTTCTAAGTCTAGCCTAATGTCCCTCATAGGCTTCACGGTCCTTAGCCCGAGATTATTTCTCCTATTGAAAGGCTCCAAAAGCCTCGTTAATGCGGGACTTCATATCCTCCGTAACAATAGTAGCCTCATTTCGAGAATTTATATCTTTTTTTAAATAGGATTCAGGCTCAACAATCTTGGTAGCTAAAAAGGAAGGAGATTCATGATCTTTTTCCTCCTCCTATAGAGATTCTACACGACTAGCCTTCTCCAGAAGGTCCAACACTTCCTCTTGTAGGATAGACCTCTCTTATCCAGTCACCTTACATTTTCCTTTCTAAATATACCTAACCTTAGACGGATTGGGCATGGCTAAAACATCACCCAGTCAACAACAGCCACAGAGAATAGTGAAACAATTTGGTATGTCTAAAAATTGCTTATGAGGAAATCCACATATTCTCCTCTTCAGGAAGGTTTTAAATATTAAAAAGACCCTCTTCATACATTGCATAAGTGCCTCTTGAGGAGTGTGGGGAATTCGGGAAGGATAAATGGTCAGTATCTAGAGGAGAGGAGAACACGAACCAGAAGCAGTACCCCTAGACAACTGAATCCATTAAGATAAATCTTCCCCCAATTGAGGAATTTGATCCTATTTTCAGTCCCTTTTTATATTAGTAGGGAAGGATTGAACCCGATCCTTGACAATTATTGCAATAACCCCGGAAGAAGGATGACACAGACTAGCAGTGGCGGGTATGCTAGAACCAATGGGATGATGAATGATGACTCGATTCAAAGAAGACATGTTGACAAATTAAGCATCCCAGTCTTTAGAAATGGTGTAAACCTTCCTTAAATAATCCATTTTATCTATGAATATCAAACACTCACATAAAAAAAATAACTACAAAGGGATGATACTACCCTCACCAAAAACCTTTTTCCTCTTTGCACTACTAGTCACGCCCATAATGGCATGGGTATCAATAGAATGTTACCTCTATAGAGAAAAATTCACCTTGATATGGACAAACCTCTCCTCATAGTCGAGATTCAAGTAAAAAGTGTCCAGTCTTTTGTAACACCCTTCTAAACCCCAAGGAATATTCACAAATAATTCAATAAATAAATCAGAGTAATGCACCAAAAGGGTGTCACATGTGTGATCGGTGGATCTGGAACTGACTGTTTAATGCTGGTTCGCGAAATGTCACGGAAGCAAGAGTCGCCGCCGTCTTTTATTTTCTCCAACATGGACAGGACAAAAGCACAACAAAATTCCTTATGAGATTATCTCTCGGTTCGGGAGGTAGATTTATAGAAAGGGAAGGTGTTAGCACCCTTTCTATCCATGGTTATCCATGGGCTCTTAGATACTTGCTCATTTGTGTTTTCAAAATGTTTGTTTGCTTTTCTAAAGTGCGTGGGTTTGAAAAAGTTTCATTGAAAACTTCAATTCGACTCTTGTATCAGTCCTCAAGAGTGTTGTGAAGCGTTTGTTTTGAAATCTTTTAGAAAGTGTCAGTGTGAAAAGAGTTTTTTTGATTTGTTTTGAATTAGAGCAAGTATCTACGAGTCATCCACCTACCCTAAGGAATTAGGCTGTGTAAATGTCCTTAAGGTAGTGCCATCCCACCATTGAGAGGTAGGTAGCACCACCGTTGGAGGTGTTCGGGTCAATTCAAGTTTAGGGACAGTGTGGTCACCAGAGCAACAGTAGGACACCTTAGAAGCTACCCTTATGCCATTGATCTTTTTTATTCCGAGGCAACCGTTTTGAGGCAACTATTCCGAGGCAACCATTTCGAGGCAACTTGTTTCGAGGCAACTAGATCAATGGACATAAGGACTTACTAAGACGTCCTATACTCGACGACCACGTTTCGAGGGCAAGGCAACAGTGAGGCGTACCCTAAGAGTGGTGTGTGAATTTGTGTGTTGTTTTCATGTTAATATTTATCTTGTACATGTATCATGGTGATCTACGCTTGTTTTTAATTTAGGCCATACATTCTTTCATGCAATTATAATTAAAAAGTGCGGAAATTTAAATGCGGAAAGTAAAATCCTACGCTATTACAAGGCGCGGGTCTATACATCACCAAATTACAAAGACCCGTTTTAATAAAAATGCGGAAAGTAAAATAAATTCCTAACTACTATTACATGCTTTGAACAATTACATAATATTCACAAAGGAAAATAAGAATAAATGCGCGAAAAGAAATCAGAATCGAATGTTCGAGGGCGTTGGACCCTTTAGAAATTAAATTGAAATTGAAAGCTAATTAATTATTAATTTAAAGAAAATAAATGTTTTTTAGGTTTTTTTTTGTATTTAATGAGAATAAAGAAAATTAAAATTAAAAGAAACCCTAATTCTAAATTATTTTTAATTACTAATGAAAAACGTCAAAGTTTAACTTAATTTACTAGAGAATTTATGTACATGTTTATTTACAAAATAAATTAGTAATTAATAATAATGATAATAAGAAAAATTATTTATTAAGAAAAGTGATAAAAAGTTAAAAAACCTAATTTCTACATATTTTAATTTATTGAGAAAAAGATTAAAGTTTTAAAACCTAATTTACTAAACTAATTATTAAAGTTTATTTACAAAATAAATTAATAGTGAAATAATAATAATTAAATATATTTTAGTTTCTAATTTTTTATCTTATGAAATTAATTTATGAAATTAAAGAAAACAATTGAAAACAATTAAAAGAATAAAAAGGAAAATCAAATAAAAAAATAAAAATGTGCAAATCATGGGGGGTATTCAGACCCAAAGGGAGGTTTTTTGTGAGAAATCTGGCCCATTAGACAAAAGGCCTTGTTTGACTTTCTGGCATCACGTGCGTGTTCATTGACTCCTGAGTACCGTGGTCTGCATTCTTTGGCCATTGGATTGGGTTTCATGGCCATTTGTGTTATGACCTCAATATTCCTTAATCTTCTTAGGATGTCTGTCTCGTCATGCATAAGTTGTTCTTTTGGCCATTTGGCTTTTGGCTTTTGGCTTTTGGCCTCAACGTTCCTTAATGAACCTGCATGGGATCCTGTCTAAATCTGCAGTGTTGAATCTCACGAACACATTAAATAAAATCATAAAATGCAAATAAAGCCAATATATGAAGAAATTTAATGTTTAGGCACAATATGACATGTATGAATGATTATACCCTTTTGATCATGGAGATCAAATCAATCTTACCCTTACTGGAAAATTAGTGACCTGAATGCTTTTATGCCCTTTGGATCATGGAGATCAAGCCAGCCTTACCCTTACTGAAGAAGTAGTGAGGTGTTGATTTGTAACTGTGATGACTTGTTTGTAGTGAGAGAGGGATTTGTAATAAGGATTTCAAGGTTTTAGGATTCTTGAAGGAATTTGATATTCTAAAGTGTTGTGGCAAGGTTTTTTCTCTCTTTTTTCTCCTCCCTGGTTTGTGTGAAAAGAAGGTGATTATATAATGGAAATTAAGGTAAAGAAAATGGGCTTTGAATGTGCAATTGGGCCTCCAATGTTCACTTGAGTTCGTCACTTTCCAGGCTAAATCGCAGGGACTTAAGTGCAATTTTTGAAGTTGAAATGTGAAAACAAAATGTAGCCGACATCGATAACTAACTTCTGTCCGAAAATCGGCTCAATCGGATAAACGGTGAATTAGTTATGAATTTTTGAAGTTTCAGCTCAGACAAACTTATTTTGGGCTCCAGTGTCGACTCTGACACGTTCTTCAATAAAAAACTGGTATTGATCGGAGCATAATTTGGTCTTGACTTTTGAAGCAAAGTTGTAGATCTATGAGTCAGGGACCTTGTGTAAAAATATGAGCCCAATCCGATAAAAATTGACCAAGTTATGAATTTTCGAAGTTTCGGCCCAGATGAAATAATATTCAGCATTCAGGATTTTCAGCGTGTCACGCACTCTGAGCAAAAAACGAAGGCCTTTTGAATACCGTTTGAACTCAATACCTTCTGTGAAAATGTAGTCAACTCAATTTTTGAAATTTTTGCACCGGAACCAGCTCGATACAATAAAAATCGACCAAATTATGATTTTCTGAACATGACGTAAATAAACTTCTGTCACAAATTTTCTGTACGAAAATACTTGATAAATCCACATTTTTGAAGACCTTCTGATCGAAATTGGCTTCCAGTCGTGAGAGATGAAAACGTAGATAATGTCAAGAAGGAATTTAGGCCACCGGAACGGGTTCAAAACGAGTCACGATCTTCAAGTTATGAATTTTTTAGCGCGTAAAAACTGCACTTTCAGCACACTTTTTTCACCATATTTCTTCGAGAAAACTCACACAGTCGGATACCTTCTTTAAAGAATTGACTCTTGAGCCGAACCTGAATTTGAGCATAAGTTAGGACATTAAGGATAACTTGAGGTCATTTGGATGTAAGGACCTTGATGCAACACAAAACCCTAATTTTGACTTGAGTGCCTTAGGAGGTGATTTGACTGTGCACCCTTTGAGAAATCTTGAGGAATATGGGAGGGCAAATTTTGGGGTACAACAGTTGCCCCTGTTCAATCTTCTTAGACCTGAGGATGTAGATTGGCTGGCGTTCCTTTCGTGATCCGAAGGTGGAAGATGATTGAACACTAAAGTGCCCAGAAATTTGCACTCGCATGGTGTAGTATCATCAATGTGATGTAGGGGGAATGGGCTTATAGATGCCATTTAGAAGTGATGGATGGGGGGATGGGCTTATAGATGCCATCTGGAGCTGTGACGGAGCTTTGTCGGGAATTGGCGTATGGATGCCATTTGGAGACTGTTGGTATGTGGATGGGCTTATAGATGCCATCGAGAGGTTGTCGATCGCGTAAGAGATTCCTTAGCGAGAACTTGCGTACTTGAAAAAGAAAATAATTACCTGGCCTGTTACAGGAGTTGATCTTCAAACCCTTTGTGTAGATGTGCCCTGGCTGGATACAGGAATCAGATCTTTAAACTCTTCAGACGTGCCCTTGCAAGATACAGGAATCGAGTCCGGAGAATATAGTCGTCAACAGATACACCCTGGCAAAATACAGGAATCAGATCCTCAAACTCTTCAAACGTCCCCTGGCAAGATACAGGAATCGAGTCTGGTAATGTTAGTCGTCAACAGATACACCCTGGCAAGATACAGGAATTGGATCCTCAAACTCTTCAGACGTGCCCTGGCAAGATACAAGAATCGAGTCTGGAACTTCAAAAGGTTTTTGTTGATAATGATGTGATGAATGAATCAGGAACGGTTACTACCTCAACGGGACAATGAGAGAACCTTGAACGATTTCTACCTCAACGGGACGATGAGAGAACCTTGGGTGATTACTACCTCAACGGGACGATGAGAGAACCTTGGACGATTACTACCTCAACGGGACGATGAGAGAACCTTTGGGCGATTACTACCTCAACGGGACGATGAGAGAACCTTGGACGATTACTACCTCAACGGGACGATGAGAGAACCTTGGAGGATTACTACCTCAACGGGACGATGAGAGAACCTTGGACGATTACTACCTCAACGGGACGATGAGAGAACCTTGGGCGATTACTACCTCAATGGGACGATGAGAGAACCTTGGACGATTACTACCTCAACGGGACGATGAGAGAACCTTGGATGATTACTACCTCAACGGGACGATGAGAGAACCTTGGGCGATTACTACCTCAACGGGACAATGAGAGAACCTTGGACGATTACTACCTCAACGGGACAATGAGAGAACCTTGGACGATTACTACCTCAACGGGACGATGAGAGAACCTTGGACGATTACTACCTCAACGGGACGATGAGAGAACCTTGGGCGATTACTACCTCAACGGGACGATGAGAGAACCTTAGGCAATTACTACCTCAGCAGAATGATGAGAGAATCTTAGGCGACTTCAACCTCAGCAGAATGATGAGAGAATCTTAGGCGACTTCAACCTCAACAGAATGATGAGAGAATCTTAGGCGACTTCAACCTCAGCAGAATGATGAGAGAATCTTAGGCGACTTCAACCTCAGCAGAATGATGAGAGAATCTTAGGCGACTTCAACCTCAGCAGAATGGTGAGAGAATCTTAGGCGACTTCAACCTCAGCAGAATGGCGAGAGAATCTTTGGTGACTTCAACCTCAGCAGAATGATGAGAGAATCTTAGGCAACTTCAACCTCAGCAGAATGATTAGAGAATCTTAGGCGACTTCAACCTCAGCAGAATGGTGAGAGAATCTTAGGCGACTTCAACCTCAGCAGAATGATGAGAGAATCTTAGGTGACTTCAACCTCAGCAGAATGGTGAGAGAATCTTAGGCGACTTCAGCCTCAGCAGAATGATGAGAGAATCTTAGGCGACTTCAACCTCAACAGAATGATGAGAGAATCTTTGGCGTCATCTACCTCAAACGGTAAAGACTTTTATCTGTTGATCGTTCTCTCCTGAAAAAGTAACGAGTTAGTAATATGCAATGTCATAATGTATGAATTGCCTGATTTTAAGATGTTCTCAAAAATAAATGAGATTGGGGTGATATGATGCGTGTATGCATGTATCATAATGTATGACAATGTGATGTTTATGAATGTATTTTCGTTTGGGAAAATGAATCCTTTGACGAATGCCGGGAAGTTTGTTGAATCCTGGGCTGATGTTGAAGAGAGTTCTTCGTTTCCGCTGGGGATGATGATTGCAAGAATAACCCTGTTAGGAGAAGATGACTTCATTGGGGAATAAACTTGGCGAATAGAATACTCTGCGGGGAATGCTCTGTGGGAAGAGATGTACTTTGCTGAGGTTTGATGATAACTCCGCTGGGGATACCATTGTTATGCTTTGTTGAGGGAAATGATAAACTCCGCTGGGGGATAGGAAGACTTCGTCGGGGACGATCTTTCCGTGATAATTGGCTGAGGATAACCCAATTATATCCTGGTGGGGAAATAACCTTCTGAATAAAGCGGGGGGAGCGTTCGTGCTCTGCAGGGGATAAGCTTCCAGAATCTACTAGGGATAAGCTTCAAGACCTGCTGGGGAGTTGGATTCCACTTTCCTGGGGAAACTTTTGAGATTGGACTCTCCTGGGGAAATTTTTGAGATGTACTGGGGAAGCGGCTCCACTGAATGTCTGTATACTGTCGGGGAACAATCTTAGACCAAGACTGTCGGGGATGCTTGTTAATAATGTTTGTATATTGCGCTGAGGAATATTGAGATCTGCTGGGGATACCCAATTTCCTTAAGGCTGATAGAGTAGGCTAACTCTGCTCGGGGAGAATTGTTGAATCGCTGGAGATATCGTGCCTTGTAGGGCTTACGGGAGACCAACTCTGCTTGGGGGAGAGTATTGTTGAACCTTGGCTCACTCTCTGGGGAATTAAGGCATCTTGGTTACATTCTTCAGCCGAACTTACCTTGGTACCTTGGCAGACAGAGCCATTAGATTGCTTAGACAACTCATTACTGCCCTAGTTTCTGCTGGAGAAGAAGGTACCTTGTGGAGGTGCTTGATAATTGTCGACTGACAAATATTCTTCTGGTAGGCGAGTGACAAGATGACAGGACATAGTCGTACATTTTGATCCCTAATTTTTGCCTGGACCGCCCTTTCGGGTTTTCAGTCCACCGGGATACCCATTTTTGCCCAAGCCGCCTTTTCAGGTTTTCGACTTGCCGGGTGTACAAATTTTTCATTTTCATCCCTTATTTTTGCCCGAACCCTTTTGGTTCGCCGGGAAGCCCTTATTTTTGCCTAGGTGTGTCAACCTAGCGGGTCTTTGATTTTGCGTAGTATTTTTTCGACTATGTCCATGCTCTCAGAATGTAGGGAGATGCCCCTGTCAGTAGTATTGCGTTGCCGTACCACTAGAAGATGTCTGATCAAGCAAGATTCGTTGTCGGAATGCCCCAGGTGATCCAGATGGAGATTTGCCCCAAGCTGGTTGGCCTTTTGAGAGATTCTCCAAATCTTGACTTAACTGCCCCAGATGACGGATAATGATCATGCCATGCCCCTTGATTGGAAATGCTTTTGTTCACTAGATATTCTTCGTGCGAATTTCTTTGCTGTTCGAATAAAAAGTCATATGCAAACAAAGTTATGTTAAAAATGCACAACTTATGTCTGTCTTGAAGCTTTTTGAAAATACAGTTTTCAATAAAAGCAAGTGAGTTTTTTTGTAAACTGTGATGTCAACTCGTTATTTTACCGCAAGCCTTAAGGAGTCAGGATACCTTTCGTAACAGTATGCTTTCGAACTAACCCATGCTTCAGCTAGGACTTTTAAGGGTTATAACGTGGCCAGGTTCACGGTTTTAGGAACAAAGGATAAGGGCTCAAATTTATTTGTACCCACACGTTCTTCGTGATGTTCTTCAATCCTAAACTCAGCTGATCATACATTAGACATTGTTCGAGTCTTTGCTTTGATGCTCCAGTGATGGTTCGGATATTGACAGTTTATTTTGAATAGGCAGTCATTTCTTTTTTTTTGTTGAGGGTTTGTAAGACCTCTTTCTTTTGATTTCGTTATCCCTGTTTTTTTTTTGCCTGAACTGTTTCTTTTGCGATTACAGTCAGCGGGATGCCCCAGTTTTTGTAAGTCTCCTTCATAGGTTTTGACTTATTGGGCTTTTATTTTTGGGAAATAATGACTGCCTATCTTTTATGATTATTCGGAACCATCACTGTCTTTTGTATCAGAAGGACTTCTTTTGATGCCATTCGTTGTGCACCCGGATCAGCTGAGAAGACTACCCTGCCCCAGGTTATGATTAAGGGTTTAATTTTCGAAAAGAAAAACTCCTACTTCTTTGGCTCAAAGGGGTTAACGAGGGATTATCTGCCTTATAACTCCAGTGTTTAGGAATTGAAACAATGCTTGTACCTCACCAGCGGGGTCTGTTCAAAAGCATACTGTATATCGTGGTATCGTTTTCGTCATCCTCCCTCAAGAGGCTTAGAATTATTAACCGAGAGTTGATCATCACAGAAAAATGAAAGCAATTTTGAATATAATGAAAACAATTGTATTAATTCCAAAACAGACATATGCGATGCATTAATGGAATAAAAGAGTTTGCTATGACATTAATTGTTTGAACAATCAAAAGAAAATTACAACTTGAACATTCGAATGAACAAAAGTCTTCTAGTCTCAAGGCTTGTCACTTCAAATGGTGAATCTCACAGGGATAGTAGAAGAACTCGACCTGACCATCTGGGGTGAATTCCACAGCTCCTTCATCAATCAGGCTTTGGATTTTGTACCTCAACTTCCAACAGTCATCAGTATCATGCCCCGGGCTGTTAGAATGGTATGCGCACCTGGCCCCAGGATTATAGTTGGGTGAAGAAGTCTTAGGATTAGGGTGAGGTCCTATCAACGTCACCAGATTCAACTTCAACAGGTGTTGCAAAGCTTGGGACAGCGACGTGTTGAGCTGGGTGAATTGCCTCCTGGGCTTGCTCTGATCAACCCGTTGCTTTGGGCGAGGTTGTGGTTGGACCTGTGAAGTGGTAGCAATTTGGAGAGGTATATTCTTCACCACACCAGACCCTTGTCCTCTTGGAAGCTGATCAATGACCTGGTCCTTGACTTGGACTGTTTGCTTCATGTTGTATCTCTCTTGGTGAAGCTGGTTGACCATGGTTCTCAACTCTTCTTGCTCCCGATCTAAGCCTTGGATGAGAGTCATTTTCCCCAGCATCTGGGTTCTCATTGTATCTACCCCAGCTTGCAGACGTTTCAACCGTTCGTCCTTGTCATCTTCGGGACTTTTCTTGGCCAGATTCCCCATGAGGAGTGTCCTCAACTCTTCCTGCCCCTTGGATAGGCTTAGGAAGATCTCCCTGAACTGAGTCTCTTGAGCATGAAGACCCTGGTTATCTTGTTGGGAAGCCATTGCTGAAATAAACAGCGAAGAAGGTAAGTGACCTGTCAAAAGGGTACCTGTAATGCAATGATATGTATGATATGCATGCGACGTTTTCAAGGACCTCGCGGGGTAAACAAGAAAAATTATTAGAATCTGGTAACTGGTGGCTTGATTGAAGGCACTTCATATTGTTGAGAGTCCTTCTTCAAGGGTCAAGGCTCACCATATCGAGTGGGTCATAGCCCCTGACAACCTTGGCTAGAGGAAAATAAATCCTCTTTGCCCCTTGCTGGACGTTTGATTCATCATGACCTGCATCTCAAGCCCTTGAGATCCTTGAAATGGATTAGTCTTTATGCAGGATGTATGCAATGGTATGATGGTATGATATGCATGGGGTAATGCAAGTAACCCTGTGATGAGTCCCAATTAAGGACTGTAAACAAACCCTGCAAGAAACTCAAGTGTCAGATAACGAGCATGCAAATAGTCAAGTTGGAAGGCACACAAGTCACACAAGAGAGCCCTTAGAGTTTAGGCCAGCATGAAGTTTGGGGTACTACCCTCTTGAAGTTGGTGGGCTCAACCTGTCCTATCAGAAGTAACCGGGTTCTAAGGGTCCCAATATCATTGGATTGCTTTCATTGTTCATCGTTTCGATTTAGCCACTGAACTAGCGACCGAAATATTCCAAGAAAACAACCCTCAATTGAGTGTAGTATCGAGTATCAACCAACCTCAGACTGCACCAAAGTCAGTTATCTCACTACCCTAAAGAGGCCAAGATGGTTCAATTAAGGTTCCTAAGGTCAGTTGATGCTTCACGACACCACACAGAGGCCCCGTACTCTCCTTGACTGAACTCAAGGGTTACCGGTACACACCAAAGTGCCACATCAACGTAGCAGACTGCTTCAACCATGTCGGTATACCCCGCACAGTTCCCTCACAGCCTTGTTGCTACTTTCTAAGAAGGTATCCCCCAGATCCGGGCTAGGATCTATAGAACTCCCGAGACAGTCCCACAATATTAAAGCACAAAATTCAGACAATTGAAAACACAAGTGATCTTAGTCCTAAGGTACACCTCACTTTTAAGTCTCCCCAGCAGAGTCGTCAGTTCTGTGATTGGTGGATCTGGAACTGACTGTTTAACGCTGGTTCGTGAAATGTCGCGGAAGCAAGAGTCGCCACCGTCTTTTATTTTCTCCAACATGGACAGGACAAAAGCACAGCAAAATTCCTTATGAGATTATCTCTCGGTTCGGGAGGTAGATTTATAGAAAGGGAAGGTGTTAGCACCCTTTCTATCCATGGTTATCCATGGGCTCTTAGATACTTGCTCATTTGTGTTTTCAAAATGTTTGTTTGCTTTTCTAAAGTGCATGGGTTTGAAAAAGTTTCATTGAAAACTTCAATTCGACTCTTGTATCAGTCCTCAAGAGTGTTGTGAAGCGTTTGTTTTGAAATCTTTTAGAAAGTGTCAGTGTGAAAAGAGTTTTTTTGATTTGTTTTGAATTAGAGCAAGTATCTACGAGTCATCCACCTACCCTAAGGAATTAGGCTGTGTAAATGTCCTTAAGGTAGTGCCATCCCACCATTGAGAGGTAGGTAGCACCACCGTTGGAGGTGTTCGGGTCAATTCGAGTTTAGGGACAGTGTGGTCACCAGAGCAAAAGTAGGACACCTTAGAAGCTACCCTTATGCCATTGATCTTTTTTATTCCGAGGCAACCGTTTTGAGGAAACTATTCCGAGGCAACCGTTTCGAGGCAACTTGTTTCGAGGCAACTAGATCAATGGACATAAGGACTTACTAAGACGTCCTATACTCGACGATCACGTTTCGAGGGCAAGGCAACAGTGAGGCGTACCCTAAGAGTGGTGTGTGAATTTGTGTGTTATTTTCATGTTAATATTTATCTTGTACATGTATCATGGTGATCTACGCTTGTTTTTAATTTAGGCCATACATTCTTTCATGCAATTATAATTAAAAAGTGCGGAAATTTAAATGCGGAAAGTAAAATCCTACGCTATTACAAGGCGCGGGTCTATACATCGCCAAATTACAAAGACCAATTTTAATAAAAATGCGGAAAGTAAAATAAATTCCTAATTACTATTACATGGCTTGAACAATTACATAATATTCACAAAGGAAAATAAGAATAAATGCGCGAAAAGAAATCAGAATCGAATGTTCGAGGGCGTTGGACCCTTTAGAAATTAAATTGAAATTGAAAGCTAATTAATTATTAATTTAAAGAAAAGAAATGTTTTTTAGGTTTTTTTTTGTATTTAATGAGAATAAAGAAAATTAAAATTAAAAGAAACCCTAATTCTAAGTTATTTTTAATTACTAATGAAAAACGTCAAAGTTTAACTTAATTTACTAGAGAATTTATGTACATGTTTATTTACAAAATAAATTAGTAATTAATAATAATGATAATAAGAAAAAATTATTTATTAAGAAAAGTGATAAAAAGTTAAAAAACCTAATTTCTACATATTTTAATTTATTGAGAAAAAGATTAAAGTTTTAAAACCTAATTTACTAAACTAATTATTAAAGTTTATTTACAAAATAAATTAATAGTGAAATAATAATAATTAAATATATTTTAGTTTCTGATTTTTTATCTTATAAAAATTAATTTATGAAATTAAAGAAAACAATTGAAAACAATTAAAAGAATAAAAAGGAAAATCAAATAAAAAAATAAAAATGTGCAAACCATGGGGGGTATTCAGACCCAAAGGGAGGTTTTTTGTGAGAAATATGGCCCATTAGACAAAAGGCCTTGTTTGACTGTCTGGCATCACGTGCGTATTCATTGACTCCTGAGTACCGTGGTCTGCATTCTTTGGCCATTGGATTGGGTTTCATGGCCATTTGTGTTATGGCCTCAACATTCCTTAATCTTCTTAGGATGTCTGTCTCGTCATGCATAAGTTGTTCTTTTGGCCATTTGGCTTTTGGCTTTTGGCTTTTGGCTTTTGGCCATTTGGCTTTTGGCTTTTGGCCATTTGGCTTTTGGCCTCAACGTTCCTTAATGAACCTGCATGGGATCCTGTCTAAATCTGCAGTGTTGAATCTCACGAACACATTAAATAAAATCATAAAATGCAAATAAAGCCAATATATGAAGAAATTTAATGTTTAGGCACAATATGGCATGAATGATTATACCCTTTTGATCATGGAGATTAAATCAATCTTACCCTTACTGGAAAATTAGTGACCTGAATGCTTTTATGCCCTTTGGATCATGGAGATCAAGCCAGCCTTACCCTTACTGAATAAGTAGTGAGATGTTGATTTGTAACTGTGATGGCTTGTTTGTAGTGAGAGAGGGATTTGTAATAAGGATTTCAAGGTTTTAGGGTTCTTGAAGGAATTTGATATTCTAAAGTGTTGTGGCAAGGTTTTTTCTCTCTTTTTTCTCCTCCCTGGTTTGTGTGAAAAGAAGGTGATTATATAATGGAAATTAAGGTAAAGAAAATGGGCTTTGAATGTGAAATTGGGCCTCCAATGTTCACTTGAGTTCGTCACTTTCCAGGCTAAATCGCAGGGACTTAAGTGCAATTTTTGAAGTTGAAATGTGAAAATAAAATGTAGCCGACATCGATAACTAACTCCTGTCCGAAAATCGGCTCAATCGGATAAACGGTGAATTAGTTATGAATTTTTGAAGTTTCAGCTCAGACAAACTTATTTTGGGCTCCAGTGTCGACTCTGACACGTTCTTCAATAAAAAACTGGTATTGATCGGAGCATAATTTGGTGTCGACTTTTGAAGCAAAGTTGTAGATCTATGAGTCAGGGACCTTGTGTAAAAATATGAGCCCAATCCGATAAAAATTGACCGAGTTATGAATTTTCGAAGTTTCGGCCCAGATGAAATATTATTCAGCATTCAGGATTTTCAACGTGTCACGCACTCTGAGTAAAAAACGAAGGCCTTTTGAATACCGTTTGAACTCAATACCTTCTGTGAAAATGTAGTCAACTCAATTTTTGAAATTTTGGCGCCGGAACCAGCTCGATACAATGAAAATCGACCAAATTATGATTTTCTGAACATGACGTAAATAAACTTCTGTCACAAATTTTCTGTATGAAAATACTTGATAAATCCACATTTTTGAAGACCTTCTGATCGAAATTGGCTTCCAGCCGTGAGAGATGAAAACGTAGATAATGTCAAGACGGAATTTAGGCCACCGGAACGGGTTCAAAACGAGTCACGATCTTCAAGTTATGAATTTTTTAGCGCGTAAAAACTGCACTTTCAGCACACTTTTTTCACCATATTTCTTCGAGAAAACTCACACAGTCGGATACCTTGTTTAAAGAATTGACTCTTGAGCCGAACCTGAATTTGAGCATAAGTTAGGAAATTAAGGAGAACTTGAGGTCATTTGGATGTAAGGACCTTGATGCAACACAAAACCCTAATTTTGACTTGAGTGCCTTAGGAGGTGATTTGACTGTGCACCCTTTGAGAAATCTTGAGGAATATGGGAGGGCAAATTTTGGGGTACAACAACATGCTTCATAAAACATCATACAAAACATATTCTGCTCCGTAACACGATTTCTCAAAATTTAAAAATAGTTATCTCTTTGAAACCATCATCATAACGAATCCAGTTAATATACAATCTTCTTCATATCTGGGTATTTTGTCCAATCACCTTCTAACGAATCCAGATAATATATAATATTTCTTATAGATTAATCGCAACCAACAACCAGTGTCCACTGTAAGATTAACAAAGGTTAGATGGAAACTTTCTACATTGTAGTAACTCATGCCAATAGAGCACAACATTTTTTTGGCCTCATAGGTTCGATTAGGAAGAACATTATCCTCCAGAAGCATATCTTTCATAAGGACTAATAACTTTGTGAAACTTTTATCCGACCATCCATTGCCCACCTTTAAATTGTACAACTTTAATACCACAGACAGTCTTGTGAATTTAGTGCAACCTTTATATAACAGCTTCTCTGTATCGCTTACCAACCTCTCAAAAATTTTGGGACAATCCTGAAGATCTTCTTCAAGTGCTTATGCAATCTCTTCGACTCTATCACAATCGTATGTATTTGTGCCATTATCGTCTGAAGCATATGTCGTACTATCCTCTGGTTCAACATTCCCGTTACTTTTCTCACCGTAAAATATCCAACATGTATAACTTCGATCAATTCCATTCCTCAATAAATGTGATTCCAACCCAACTGCGTCAACCCGACCCCCATAATAACAACCTAAGAAAGGACATTTCGTTCGGCTGGGGTTTTCGGCATGTTCAACAGCAAACTTAACAAATTAGAATACCCCATTCTCGTACTCTTTTGACAATCGATTGTAAGACATCCATTTTTTATCCATGGTTTTACTACTAAGTAAGCTAAACAAAAAGACTATAATTAATCTGCAACTATAACAAAAGAACAACTAATTATATGTAGAGAAGTCAGCGACTTCTAGAACCACACAGTGTAAGATTCTTGGAACGATCAAAATTTCACTATTCACAAGAGAAATCAAAGATGCAGCAACAACGATGAAATCAGGCAGCAACTACACATAAAACATGAAAGCAGCCAATGTTACAACCAAAATTATTTAATTGAAACCAAATGATATACCACAAATTCATGCTTTTTTCCCTTGCCGCAAATTCATGCCTTGCCTCCTTATGAGGGTTCAATATAAGTAAATATTTTAAAATCAAACAATAAAATAATACAGAAAGTGCAAACATACAAACAAAAAAGAAAGGGTAATATAATGCATCATGCCGTAGGTTTGAAATGTCAAATGTTTCAGCTAAAACCCATATATCATCTTTAAGCCTCTGTGTGCAATATATGACCATAACTGGTTCAGGAAATATATGACCAAATCTATTTATAGGATGAGTACACTAGTTTCGTGAGAGAGGAGTTAAAGAGGATTCATGCACAGACTCAGAAGACTGTTGAAGTAAAAAAAATATCACTAACCATTTTGTCTCAGGTGAAATATTCTCTTCTTTACATTTGCTTTCTATATTGTTTCCATGAATGCAAATGTTTTCCTTTTCTAGTTCTTAAAGCAGAAATAGACGCAAACTAAGATTGACAGGAGCAAGTTTATGAAAGGGTAATCGCTAAGCCTATTTTAAT
This sequence comes from Vicia faba, assembly GCA_948472305.1. Lineage (NCBI taxonomy): Eukaryota > Viridiplantae > Streptophyta > Magnoliopsida > Fabales > Fabaceae > Vicia > Vicia faba. The sequence continues at coordinate 251,202,272 of OX451741.1, read as the reverse complement.
ATTTAATATGTAGTTACTAATAATTAACAATAGTTACTAATAATGTTTTGTTACTTTCTAATTGCAGCTTCACTTTCTGGAAAAAAAGATATTACTATGCAGTCGATTCACTTTACCAAAAACGTTGTAGAGAGCTTCAGGTTTGTGGATTTTTCAATCTATATTATTCTAGAAAACTCTGATTTGCATGCTTTCTTTCTAATTTTACTACTAATTTTTCCTATTTATATTAAATTTATTTAGGATGATCCTTCAAGAGAATTTCCCAGACATATTAAACATAAGAGTCAAGTGGAAAATATTCTTTCACTCTTTGAACTGAGTAAAATCCAGATCAATGCTGATATGAATGATCAAGCAAGAAAAGTAGAGGAATATATATAAAACGCTCTAATATCTCTCAACAAGCACGCCAACCGACAACAGTCACCTGATGTGCAACCCAAGAAACTATTTGGCCTGTCAAATTCTATAATTTCTCAACCAGTAATATCTGAAACATAACTATCACCATTTAGAGCAAGTATTAGAAAAAACTAAACTTCATTTAACAACAACTTTCTTGGCAGAACAATATGGTTTCTCAAGATTACTGAGTTGCAATGCCTTCATAAAAATCAAGAACAATATTGTCGTTACACACTAAAATCAAAAACCTTACGGATTCAACACAAACAAAATATAACTTCCACATGAATTTTGATATCCGATTTCAATACCAAATACCAACATGATGATCTTCACGCTATAAAAAGTGTTACCGACATAACGATTTCAACATTCCGGTTTAACATAACACTCCAAATTAACGCAACATTCATCAACCCTGCTCAAATTTAACAAAATATCGATACAAGGATAACATCCTACTCCAACACAACCAAAAAAACACAATTATGCAGAATTTTAACATATATCAACACAAACCATTGAGCTCAAAATTCAAAATGAATTAGCATATTCAAGGCTGACGAATCATTTTCTCAGATTAAAATCAAACAACATATTATTTCGAATTGAAAATACCATCAACATATCAATTAACATATCAGTTTAAATCAAAAGAAATCGAAACATACCGAAATGTCGAAATGATCAAAAAAGTTGAAGATGCAATTTGTTGTCAAACTGAAACGAAGGGAGTTTTTCTGAATGACTTACAGTTGTTCCTTGTGGAGAGGAATTTGTGAGGATAGCGACTAAGTTAAGTAGAGTTTGAAGGGAAGAGAAAATGGTTGAGCTTGTTGAATAGGGGAGAGAGAACCATGATGAAGGAGAACATGTTAACCATTGAAGAGATGAAGAAGTGGAGAAGGTTGTGCAGTTTGAAGTTGATCGAAGTGATTCCGATAACGTGAATGTTGAAGGTTGAAGGGAAGTAACACGAAGAGATTTGAGAGTTGCAGAGAAATATGTTTTGAGAGAATATGGGAAAAATATGAGTTTTAGGATTTTTGTATTTTTAATTTAGAAATTAAAAATTAATGACCTTAGGCAGCGCTTCTTGAAGCACTTTCAGATGTATTTCCTTTAGTAGCTATTTTTCATTAAAAAAAAAGCAATTTCTGATGTATGGCCTATAGCAGCGTTTTCTAAACACATCCTTTAGTAGCGCTTTCTGGAAGCACTTTCTAAAGTGTGGGTATGTATGGCCTTAAGCAGCGCTTTTTAGAAGCGCTTTCTAAAGTAAGTATTTAGTAGCGCTTTTCTAAAAAAAATTAAAGCTATAGCAGCGCTTTGTGAAAAAAGTGATGTCTATAGTGTACTACTTAAAAAAAATCTGTAGTAGAAAGCGTTGGCTAAAGTGTGGCTTAGGCAGCGCTTTTTCTTAACTTTAGGCAGCGCTTTTTTCTAAAGAGTTGTCTAATGTATTTAGTTTTAAAATTTAAAATTTTATCGGGACATATAACAACGTTTTGGTACAGAAGCATTGTCTAAGGTGTGCTGCCTAAAAGCAGTTTTGGTGTAGTGATTGTTGTGAATTTGAGTGTGAATAATTAGCACTCATCGGCTTAATTCGTTTTCTTTTCGTTAATAAACCTCAACCATAGTGTATATTCGATATAGTTTATATTATAGTGTACATATTGCATAATCGTGTAAATATCATTGAGTTTAATTGTTTTGGTCTCATTTTTGTAGGTATTTAATCAATTAAATTTAGGTATTGTAAGATAGAGCGTTGAATAAGCTTTCCATCACGTCCGATCGTGCGTAAATCGAAGTTACGGTTCTAAAATTATGGCAAAAAGACAATGCTGGTTTTTTTCAGAACAGCACAGAGCGTGCTGAGCGCCCTCTGTCCCCATATAGCGTGACCTGCAACTTTGAAACTTATTAAATAGGTTAGAAAACACATTTTTAGGTGATGGGTTGGATAATTTTGAGTCCCAACACCATCAACTTCATTTTTTGGTCTTTAGAGCGTAGAAAAAATCATTTGTGGCTTATAATCAGATGGTCCAGGTCCGGGAACTTGATTGATCGTGATTGACACCATGGAAGATTTAGTTTCTTCTCCATTTTATTCTCTTTGCAACCATTATTTTTTTGGGTTTTGTTTGTAATTATGCTTGTTTATATGTATATTTATTTCTCATGGTGTTGTTTGATGCTTTCTTTACAAATCTTCATTGGTGATTGCTTACTTTATTTGGGTTTGGATTGCTGCAGGCATGTATGGTCTGAATCTGAATTTAGGGAGAACATCTATTTGGTTTTGATTCTAGAAATAGATTAGGACTTAGTATTCACTTGAGTATCGTCTCTTATTCCTCTATGTTGTTGCATGCAAAATAGCCTCTGCAAGCGATACCATTGATATCTCGCTCTGTATTAGAGATAACCTCTGTGTGAGCGATACATGATGATGTTGATGAGTAGTTTAAGTTGATTGCAACTGAGTAGTAAGTTTAAGTATTTAATGAGTATGTGAAATTCAATCCTGAGAGTCTTTACTTTCTGAGGAATGAATTCTTTTTCTGTTACTAACTTTAAATTCCCGCATTTACCTTTAAACCCATTCAAATCCAAACTAATTAACGCGAGACTTGACGAATGAAAATTCAGTAACCACTAATCCATGTAGAGGCGATATGATAAAAATAAATAAATACTTACTTTTTGTTTCCGCTTTACTGCTTCAACAAAATGTCATTGTTTCCTGGGATTGGTGTTCTTATTGGATCTCATTGTGATAGTTTCTTTGTTTTTGATTTTTGCAGATAATGTTCATGTTTTCTATAATGTGTAAATAGACGCTAGTTTATATTGAGACTAGTTTATGTTTATCATACTTGTGAATTTGTACATGTTTTTCATGCTTGTCAATATTTGATTATGTTTGTTTCATACTTGTTTTATTTTTATTTTCCACACTTGTTATGTATGCATGATTATTATGTTCAAGTGTGTGTAAAAATATGTTGTGTATCAATTTTGTTCAAGTGTTGTTGTAAATTTCCTTGTTTTCATAATGTTTGTTCAAGTGCTTGTTAGGATACTTTCCTTAGGTTTGTGCGGTGAAGCAACATCATGGCATGTGATTTGAGGAAATTTCTAGCTAAAAAAATAAAGATGTCGAGCTAACAACGTAAAACAAGCATATTTTATTATTTTTAGCTGATTTATTGTTTTTCATTGTAGTAGTATACGTAGTGTGGTGAATGTTAGCTAAACAAGTTGAAATTGGACCAGTTCTTAAAATTCTCAAATCTTCACTTTTCAACTTAATTAAATTCACTTTCACCAGGTCATTTATGTGTTTTAATGTATTATAAGTCTATACATTTTGTAGTTCAGTTCTGTAGGGTAGTGATGTTTAGCAAGAAAAGTCAAAGGCATTTTCTGGTTTATCTGAACAGGTTTGTGCACGCTAAGCACGTGTTTCTGGTGTAGCATGGTCTATGGCGCTAAGCGCGCCATGCTGCTTGCTTGTGAAATATTTGTTTCACTAGCCTTCCTTTTTTTCCACTTCCACCAAGGCAATATAGAGTATACATAGAATTAATTTTAACAATTTTTGTTAGTTGTTTGTCATCACACATTGTGCTAAAAGCTTGAGGAAGTTTGAGGTGATTTTCCAAATTTGATTGTTTCAACTTGCGAATGTACGATAATGATATTGTTGGAAGTTTGTACTTTGCAAGGTACTCGTTTATCGCTTTCAAGAACATAGCATGCTTATGAGACTTTTCTTTTGTACAAAATTTCATGCCATTCATTCTTTTGCAATTTTTGTTCATTCTTGAATCACTTTAGGACTAAACCCTTGTGAGGTAGCTTTCCATTGTTTACTATATACACGGGAGACCAACAATCTTTGTTTGAACTCAATTTTATTATGTCTAATCTTACATTTATGTTGTTTTGTATGAAAGCATGAAAATGATCAAGGCATTTTATTTGATTTTGAGAATAACCACCTAACCAAAAGTAATTCACCTTGTGAGTGAGTGAGCATTTGTTAACCCCTTTGAGCCTTTTAGTTAGAATCAATCTTGGTGTTGAACTATGAACTTATGCATGAGTGAGTAGTTTATCATGGATTCTAATACTGTTTGTTGATACTTAAATCTCAACCATGTATTATGGTTGGTTTTGTACCCCAAAATTTGCCCTCTCATTTCTCAAAGGATCATTCTAAACCCTCATGTTTGCTTTTGGCAAGTTTCAAGTCTCAGATTACAAATTTCTAAAGAAAGTCATTCACAAGGGAAAAATAGTCAAAAGCACACTGAAAAGTCAAACTTTGACTTTTGGGATCAAAAATCAAGTTTCAACAATTATATTTCATCAAGACATGAAATTAATTCATCAAAATTAAAATTCAGAAATTGCCTTGAAAAATCAAATTTCTAAACATTTAGAAAATTTTCTAAGTGTTAAGAGAATATGATACTTCAGAACTTCTGGGACAGCCTCCATACAAATGCAATTAGAATTTGCAAAGACGGTTCAAAATATGACTCTTCAGTCAGAGCATATGGAAGCAATGTTCTTCGATCAGAACATGACTCTTTAGCATATGGAGGTTGTGTTTCTGATCTTATGCGGTCAGAGCATCACCAAATCCCAAAACCTCGTTTAAGCAGTCTGTTGCCCTGCTACAACACAATCCTGCAACCAGCTGCTGATCCAGTCCATGCCTGCACTTTCTCAAACCCCATATTTGCACCAAATTAGCGTACAAAAGTTGTGATTAAAAAGAAATGGAACAGTATTCCAAAAAGTTTTAAATCTCATTTGTTTTTCCTCCCAAAAACACAACAAACTCACCTATAAATAAGTTGCTCCATCACACTTTCAAGGGGCTGGCTTTTTGAGAGAGAGAATTATCAGAGAGAAGAGAAAAAACAGTCAAACATTCATAAACACATAATTCCTAAACAAAACCAAAACCTTTGTTCTTCCCTTTGAATCAAAGAACATAGCATTTTATGTTCCGTTGTTCTTGCTGAGTCCAGAACATCTGAAGACAGCAACTCAAGTCCCAAACACACGTTCCAGATTCAAGGTAAGTATTTCTGACTTTGAATCTTTTCATTTAGAACATCATTAAATATGTAAATATCATAGTATTAATGTTGTCCATATCATTGCATAAGTAGAAAAAACTGTGGATTAGAACTTCTTGAATAAAGCTATGCTCAGAATTAGGATTAGAACTTCTATGAACTGTTATGCTTTTATCTTTATGATTTGTTATTGTTAAGAGCTGGATATGTTGCTGATGAGATGATTAATGTAAGGAAGGAGTTGAAGTGTAACACAAAAGTTCTGGGTTTTTCTTTCCCACTGTTTTAGAAGAACACAAAACTTCTAAATTCTATTCACTATTTTAATACACAAAATTTCTAGGATTTCTTACTGTTTTAACACACAAAAATTCTGATTTCCTTACTATTAACACACACAGAACTTCTGATTCCCTTACTGTTAACACGCACATAACTTCTGATCTTAACTCACTGTCTAAACACAACACAAAACTTATGACTTCTTGCTCACAGTCTAAACACAACCCAGAACTTTTGTTTTTACCCTCTAACGTTTCTTTCAGGATTCCAATGACATCAACCCAGAACTTCTGATCACCTCTAACATTTCTTGCTGAACCACAGTGCGTCTGGCATCAGAACTTCTGGTCCTCTTTATTTTTCTTTCAGCAACATGCTGATCCTATTTCTCTTTATTTTTCCTTTTTATTTTATTTTATTATTAGTACTACTTTTATTAATATAAAAAAAGGACATAAAAATATTTTCTTTTTATTAACTAATTATTTCCTTTTTTTCCTTCTAATTCATTAAGACAAAAAATCATTTTCAAAACAAGTCCTTTCCTTTTGTACAATTCGATATGGTTGTAATAGATGATTAGGATTTAAATTCTTGCAAATACCCATTTATAATTATGTACCCCATCCCTAAATGATGTAATAGCGTAGGACTTTACATTTCCATAATTTATTGCTTTTCAAATATAAATGCTAGTAATTAGGGTGTGTATGACAAGACATGAAATCAACAAATAGATAACCCTAATCAAGACTAAATGCATGTAAGCCAAACACACTTTCACACTAGCACCCTTGGGGTAATCCCATTTTGTTGCCTCGGAAAATAGTCATGTCCCTCGAATATGGGTGTTTTAGCAAAGACCCTCGATAAAAGATCGTAGTCCCTCGATGACCCTCGATGTTGCCTTCGGTAAACGATCTAGTCCATAAACGACATTGCTAAAACATCCCATATATTTCCTTCTATGAGTATACAAACATCCCTAGCCCATCCCTTCACATCCAATGATGTGGCTTCTTACCAAATCAATGGTAAGATAGCAACATCTAAAGGAGGAGGAAAATAACATTTAAGACCTTTTGAGTAGGTAGGTTACTCCTAGTTGCTCGCTTGCTCAGAACAAAATATTTTATACACCAACACTTCACTTTAAGACATTTTCCAAAAGAAAAAACATTTTTTATGCGTTCTTATAGAGACTAGAACCATTACAAAGACATTCTTTTACAAAATACTTTCAAAACCCACATCACAAGCACATTTTCAAACAAAAGCAAGTGATCTAGCAAGCAACTAAGATCTCGTAGATAACTACGGATGGAAAGGGTGCTAATACCTTCCCTTTCAATAACCTACCCCCCGAACTCAAGAAAATATATCGAAAGGTATTTCATGTTCTTTTCAACCTTTCCTTATTGGATAAAAGAAAAGTCGGTGGCGACTCTTACTAACCATAACAATTGCGATCAAACGCAAAACATCCCAAGTCAGTTCTCCCACCGTATTACAGAACTGTTGACTTTACTGGGGAATATCTTAAAAGTGGGGTTTCCTTAGGGCTGTATCACCTTTACTTGCTTTCATTGTTTGATTTGTTTGCTTTATATTATGGTTCCTTGTTTGGGTTTGTTTTGATCCTCTACCCGGATCTGGGATACCTTATAGGTAAGTAGCAATACATTGTGGAAACTGTGTGGGGTATACTGATATGGTCTAAGCAATAGCTACGTTAGTGTGATACATTTGTTGGTACCAGTAGCCCTTGAGTAGTAAAGGAGAATACGGGGCCACTATGTGGTGTCATGAAGCACTAACTGACTTTAGAACCTTACTTGAAGAACTTGGCCATTAGGAAGTAGTGAGGTAGTCGGCTTTAGTGCAATCCGAAGTTGGTTGATACTCGATACTACACTCATTGATATCGGACTTTCGGGATATTTCGATCACCAATAAAGAGGCTTGCGCTGAAACAATGCCCGATGAAGAAAGATTAGCGATATTGAGATCCCCTAGAACCCGTTACTTACTAGGACAGGTTGAGCCAACCAAACTTCAAGAGGGTATTTACCTATAAAACTCCATGCAAGCCTAAACCTAAGGATTTGTTTGATTTAACTTGTGCATATGTCTGTACATAACATCACGACATCATGCCATAGCATTTTAGACTAACCATTTCAAGGATTTTGAGATTCATCTTTGTTCTGTTTTGTAGGATATGACTCCCACTCGCAGGAATACAATCCAAGTCAACCTTGTACGAGTACCTCTCCAACTCAAAGATTTAGCATCAAGGGTCCCTGAGAATTCTCCGTTCACCAAAAGGAATAGACGACTTTTCAACTTGGTCACCTCAAGCTTTGAGGAAGATATGATGAAAGTGCTTTTCCAGTTCTTTGACCCTTTGCACCATTGCTTCACCTTCCCTGATTACCAGCTTGTACCAACTATGGAAGAGTTTTCTTAACTCTTGGGAATTCCTATTCTCAATTAACTACCTTTCAACGGTACTGAAAGGGAATCAAGCCCTGAAGAGGTTGCCCGAGCTTTATAATTGCAACAATCTGACGTCACGGCTAATTGGGAAACAAGGAGTGGTGTCAAAGGGTTCTTATCTAAGTTATTATTGGAAAAAGCTCAAGACTGTTGGAACAATTTGGATTTATGAGTGTTCGAAGAAATTTTGGCTCTTCTCAACTATGGGTTGGTACTATTTCTAAATCCTGACCAACTTATAGATATGAATGCTATCAAAATCTTTTTATCTCACAATCCAGTGCCTACTTTGTTGGGAGATATCTTGCATTCTCTCCACTCTCGCACCATGAAGAGAAGAGGAACCTTCATGTGTTGTACTCCTCTATTGTCTAGATGGTTCGTTTCACATCTCCCCCGATCCGTTTTGAAGAATGAGCAAGGTTTGAGGTGGTTCAATAGGATGATGCCACTAAGACATTCGGATATCCACTGATGTCCTTGATCATTAGAGGACATTACTATCATTGACCGATGTGGGGAATTCCCTAATGTCCCTCTGCTTTGCATTAAGGGATGTATCACTTATAACCCTTGCTTAGCTCTGCGACAGTTTGGGTACGCACGAAGAGATGGTCCACATGATATGCTCATCCAAGGAGTGGTGTTCGACTATGAAGGCGACGATCAAGGCTATCGTCAGAGGTTTATACGAGCTTGGAGGATGGTAAACAAGGTGGATAGTAGGACATTGGGGCACAAAAATTCTATTCCTCTTGAGCCTTATCTTAGGTGGGTACGAGCTCATTCTTAGAGTCTCGCAATGCCTTACCCTTATATCCTCCTTGTAATCATAGAGCTTGTGGTTGAAGGAGATGTCTCATACACTTTCCTTTATCCCAACATGCCTACCTCTCTCGAAGACTTGCAAAAGGATTGGATTCATCTAAAGGAAGAATGAGACATTTTCGAAGCCAAATTCTACGCCAGTGAGAAGAAAGTTCTGGAACTCACCAAGCAGCTTCATGAAGAGCGGAGTCTGAACGCCTACATCGCACCAAAGAGGATGCGTTCAACCTTTTTGTCTTAGGAGTTTTTGTATTTCTTTCATTTGTAAGCCCAAAGAGGCATGATGTACGTAAACTTGGATTTATTAATATAACGTGTGTTTCCTTTTTGTCTAAAGCAAATTTAAATCTCTAATCTCCTTGAAATCATTAGCATATGCATCTTCATTCCTCATAACAGAAAACAGATTTCTTACAACAAGTCTCCTTATCTTTCTACTGTTTATTTCAGTGAGATGGATATTGAACACACAATAAAAGATCTTTAGGCGCAAAACGCCCAGTTTCAACAAATGTTCTTGACTCTGGCAAAGGGATAAGAAGATTTGAACACTTTGCTGATCAAAGAGAAGAAGAAGAAAGCAAAGAAACCAAGAGGTGTTTTGAATCTGGAAGAAGGTTCAAAGGACCAACCAGATGAACCCTAGATTTTGCAACATCATCGGGTGAAGGGGATAATCAAGAAGGGAAAAACAAGGAAGTGACTGACCATCCAGAGTCTGAAGAAGAAGAAGAGGTTGATTACTCTGAAGAGCAGGGTACTCCAGCTGACGATAAATACAAACAATTGGAAGATCACCTCAATGCTATGGAGATCCAGAGGGTACCCGGTGTAATACCCCAAATTTGTCCTACCCTTTCATTTTTATCTGGCTTATGCATTTTGCGCTTTTCTCATGTACATAACTCCCACTAGGTCATTTAACAATATCATGCATTCATTAACCACAAGGTTTTGCATGGGATCAAGGATTTCGATAGGGCTTATCTGTGCTTTTAGATTCTCGTCTTCATTTAGCTACAAGGTCATCTCAAGGTGTCTTCAAAATATATGGATTATGACGATTCAAATACTTGTTGCTTCAATCGCAAGTTAACTAGGATTTCAAGAGAAATGAGATGTCAATTTAGGTTCATTAAAGCTTTTAATTGTACTCAAGATTAATATTGGTTTAAGGTCTCAGTTTCATGATTTGTCATTTGGTTGATTCAATATAAGGTTGGAAAGTTCATTCATATGGTTCTCTTGGTATACAACTTATAAATTTGCAAAGAATTACAAGTCCATCAAGCCATTTAAGTTTCAATAAACTTATAACCACTCATCATTCATTCAAGTCTCATCCAAAATTCCATCATTGGACAAAGTGTGCAAGTTTGTACAAATATATCAAGTTTTATTCAAGTTTGGGACAAAAGGTACAAGTACAAGATATTTCATGGTACCAGGACATTACATCAAAGTTAAAAAGAGACACTCATTAATTATAATCATCTTCACCTTATTCATCATGTTCAATACTTAATCGTTTCATTACAAAAAAAAAATTCAACTTCATTCAATTTCGTGCTCACTACAAATATTCATTCAAGTTGAAAAAAGGAATCAAGAATCATCCATATAGGTTCGAATCCATTTAAGGTCCTTTAAAAAGTGTTCATCTCATTACAAAAGTCCAAAGAATAAAAAATTTCAAGATTACATTGTTACAAAAAAGTTCCTTAAGCAGCATAACTAACAGGAAATATTTGGAGGCTGCTAGAATATCTTCCACAGGCTTAGACGATAGGATTGCCAGCTCCGATGAAGGCAATATCGATTTAATCAACTATCCATTAGTAGCACCATATATGGAAGGGAATTTTCAAAAGGGGGGGGGGGGGTCTTTAGATCTGAATTATCTCTAAACCCTGTTAGAACGGTACCGGATGGAGAAATCTTTGATGCAAGTTTTTAAGAAGCGCAAGGCTGCGACTTGCTATCCACATAGACCCTGTGGAAATGCATCAGGAAAAAATCAGAGAAAGGAAACCATAATAGAATGAAGTTAACCTTCTAATAGATAAAACTACTAACCGGTAACCAAACTGTAACAGAAAAAATAGCCCCTAACTAACTGCTCTAACATCTAACAGAACCAATCCAGTAAAACAGAGTTTCTTAACCACCTCCATAACAGAATTCCAACGTCCTAACCAATGCCAGCCCAGTAATAGAATAACAAACCTATAACTAACTTCCATCACTCCTAATTGTAAAAAAAACATCTAACAAACTGTCCAAACAGAAAAATACCTCTTAGCTAATTTTCTAACCCCTGACAGTTTCTAACCAAACTAAAAAAAACTTGGAAAAACCACCAAATGCTAACAGCTTTTCATAACTTCTTAATTGAAATCATAATCCACATCTCAGATTCATTCTAATCTCTAACCAACTTCTAACCATATCCTAACCAACTTTATAACAATTCTAACCAACTATAAAATAGAATTTATCACCTGATTCAGATCATTCTTCAATCTCTTGGAAGAATCAGAGAAAAATATCTGAAAGCTCTCTCCATTGCCTTCACTATCTTCAATCAATTCTAAAAAAACTTCCATCATATTCTTCACGTTATGTGATCTTGATATCTCTGCATCATCATCTTCAAACGCGAACCTGCTACTTCAATCATCACCGTAACGCATCGCATCCTCTTCACACGGCAACAAGAGATTCAATTATCATCATCTTCATCTCTTCTTTGCAAAAGAATTACAGCATATCAGAAAATCTTTGTGCTTATCCTTTCTGAATCTTGAACCACGACAACGATTCATCCTCGTTCATCATTACCATCAATAAGAATGCATCATAACCTTTATTTCACAGAAACAACAAGATAAGATACTCAGGGGAAGAACGCAAAAACCACAGAAAAAGCTATCGAAAACTCACCTCTCTACTCTCCCTCAATCTTCATTTTTTTCAACAACCTTTTGAAGAATTCTCATCTTCATCTCCAAGCTTCAACACTTCTGAGTCCCGAATTATGTCTGCTTCACTTGTTTCGAATCTGCAAAACCAGCATCGAATATGCATCCAATCATCATCAATTATTCAATCATCAACAAACTTCAGCAACAACAACAATGAATTCCTCGAACCTTCATCTCTGCATCAAGTATTTACAATAATTTCGTACATCAAGAAACCCAGAAACTAAAATCCGAAAGGGAAGGATGAATGAGAAAATAAGACATGCCTGAGAGGTCCTCATCGTCTTCATTCCATCGAAGAGCCACCAGAGTTCACCGAAAGCTCTAAACCGGAACCGAAGAGATGAACGTCAGGGTCAAGAATGTTTGAAAATGAACGTGATGCTTCTGAGGTAGAGAGTGAAGAAGTGAGATGAAGATAATTAGATGTGATGATATTCATAGAAAATATGAGATATGGAGGTGATGAGCAGCGTACAGTAGTCACACCTGGTACAAAGGCTCTATGTATCTGTTATTGATTAAAGAGAATCATCGGCGACAACGAATCATGATGGAGTTACAACGGTGAAGATGTTTGAGAGAGGTGAAGAAGTTTGAGAGCGGCGAAGGAAGTTGAGTGCGAGATCGGTGTCGTTCGCAGCTTTGATGATGAAGAAGAAGGAATCTCGCGTGAAGGCTCAACAGTCACGACCAATTCAACCCTAAAATCCTCCTAACGTTTCCATACCTTTTTTTTTTATTAATTTTTTTCTTCTTATAATTCAAGATAATCGCATTATGCTGAGGATAAGTGGATAGTGATGATGGGCCTGGGACGAATTTTCTTAGACCCCTTCGTTGTGTTTTTACCTGATGTCGAAGTACACACAAAAAAAAGCTTTATGGATTCTGTGATGGGCCTAGTGTCATTCAGGTTTTTACTTCTGTAGCATTCCGAATTAGGCTTGCACCCCCCGAAGCTTCATGTGCTCTTGTGATTTCAATTCCATTTTTTTTAATTATCGTAAATGAACTTTTATGACAATATAAAATAAAAGAGACTTGATTTTGAAGCAAGCTAAGAGATTAATTGTCATCAATTAAATTCAACGTGGCTCTCGGTAGAGATTTCTCTTTGCTTGCATGGTTTCGAAGAGGCAACGGACCTTCTCCGTTAGGTATCATCGCAACCTCATTTTATTCCTAATTTTCGCAATTTATTGCTTTCTAGATACCATGAGAAGTAGGAAATAAAGAGCGTGCGCTCGAAGTCGCTGTTTAAAGACCTGTAGCAGGCATTCTGCACTTCATTTGCTATATGTGTTGTGCTTGTGTTTGTTTACTTTCTCATTGATTGATGAGTCACTCAATTTAGGAATTGATATCACTAATTCTCTCTCAGTGCATGCTCCCTATAGGATTTTATTTCTTTCCTTTATTTCTTGTTGATCGATGAGTCACTCAATTTAGAAATTGAGATCACGACTTCGCTCTCATTGGATGTTCCCTATAGGATAGTTTTGTTAGACTTTCTTTGGCATGCTAACCTAGGTAAGATATCTCTAGATGTACTCTCTTGAGCTTATTAGCTTGCTTGCTCTATCCTTGTACGTACCATGTTCCCTTAGGACGTGCTTGCTCCCTCCGGATGCAAGTTAGATCTTAGGTTGTAAACCATGCATGCTAACATTAGGTAGATGTTTCCCTTTTGTCAATCCAAATCTTAGGACTACCATTGTATGATAACATTAGGTTAGAAATAGGCTAGTCTCCCTTAGACTCTTTTCTTCCCCTTTTTGCATCCTTGCATCTAAAACTAAAACTTCATTTTCTTAGAAAATCGAAAACATGCTAATCACACTTAAACCCTTTTTCAAGGTAATAAAACACAAACCAATTCAAACCATTTTGTGCGCTCGAGCACCTTTTCTCTAAAACCCTTTTCAGTTAAGGACATGATTAATTAACTTCTGTGCCAACACATAAGTCTCCAAAGGTCGAGCTGTGGCTGAAGGCGGAATTAGAATAGTTCATAAAAAACACAAAACAAACAAAACATGTGAGCCGAACTACGGTAGCTCTGATTCCTTAAAAAGGATACGTAGACATTGGGGTAGGGCCCAAGCGAGTACAACTTTATTTTCCCTACATTATTTTCTCCTTTCTTTTGCATGAATTCTCCCTTTAGTAGTATAATAAACAGTAAGCATAGGCTAAACACACCCATAAGCTAGATAACAAGAGTGGATACCATAGAGTGCTACGGGCGCGTGGGGTTCTAATACCTTCCCCTCGCGTACCAGACTCCCTTACCCGATCTCTCGGTTGCAAGACCGTGACTTCTTCCTTCTCAGGTTTTCTCGATGTTCACCTTTCCCTACATGTGGGATAAAAGACGTTCGATGGTGACTTCATTGTTTGATGCTTTTCAGCCGGTTGTTTCACCCGGATTGGATTTTGAAGAGCTAGGACTTGTCTCAGGGGTTGTTATCTCACATAAATTAAAGGTCCCCACTTTCGCTAAATATGATGGTGTCTCTTATCCAAAGCTGCATTTAAGGTCATACGTCCGAAAAATTCAACCCCATACTACAGATAGGAACCTATGGGTGCATTTCTTCCAAGAAAGCTTGTCAGGGACGCGGCTGGATTGGTTCTATCAGTTGTAAGGGACCAATATACGCAATTGGGAAGATTTGGCTGCCGCTTTTTACAAGCAATACCAGTACAATGCTGACTTAGCTCCTACTCGGACACAATTACAAGACATGTCTATGGGTACAGGTGAAGGTTTCAAAACCTATGCTCAGAAATGGCGGGATCTCGCGGGAAGAGTCCAACCCCCTCTATCTGACAGATAATTGGTGGATATGTTCTTAGGCACGTTATCTGGTCCATTCTTCAACCACCTGATCGGAAGCTCCTCAGTTGGATTCATTAAACTAATCATGACCGATTAACGAGTAGAAGCGGGTATAAAAAGTGGAAAAATTCAAAGAGATGCATCCTCGAGCACGATGAAGAAACCTTTTACCGGAAAGAAAGAGGTTAATGTTACATATGACCATAGGAATCAAAACAAAACTGAACGTCACCCGATGGTAGGGGCTGTTATGATTTCTAATCCTACACCAAATCAACAGAGAAATTATCAATGCAAGCCAGAGGAGCCCATGAGACGATTCACCCGAATCAACATGACCTTGTCTCAAGTTCTGTCGCATCTTTTGAAGTCCAATCTGGTGACCCTGAAAGAAGCTCCCAAGAACCCCAATACAACTTCTCCTTGCTACAACCCGAATGCTCGATGTGCCTATCATTATGAAAGCTCGGGGCATGATACAAATGATTGTTTGGCCTTGAAGACTAAGATACAAGACCTCATCGAGGCGAAAGAGATTGAGTTTGATCCCCTAGAAACACCTAATGTGATAACGACGCCAATGCCCAAACACGATCAAGGTGTCAATGTTGTTGATGATGAGTGTTTTGTTTCCTCTGTGGATGATTTAACTACTCCTCTTTTAACCATTAAACAAAATCTATAGAAAGTCGGTCTATTCCTGGGCTGTGATGAAAGTTGTCAATCATGTGTGTCTCTACCCAATGGTTGTTTTCTACTGAAGATTGGCGTCCAACGCTTGATGGCTAACAAAGAAATCCTATTTGAAAGAGTTCCTCTTATCAGAAATTCCTGTGAAGATGTCTCAATAATCACCATCTCTGACAATCCTCCCAGGGTCTCCACCGAAAGACCCGTCAGGAATACATGTGTTCTAAAGTCTGCTCCCCTGATCATCACCACGCTGAGGCCAATACTGTTGTACCCCAATTTTTTCCCCTAATATCACTTCATCATACCATGTTGATTCAATCACAAAAAGATCACTTTAGCGCTTTTGGTTCTTCTGCCTATCTTTAGCTTTGCTCTTTGAGGAATCCCCAAGCACCATTACTTGTTTTCTTTTGTGATCATAAATATTTTGTCTTGATTTTCCTTCGAATAAATAAAATGCAATGTTGGTTTGTCTTACTTGTTGATAATGTAGGTAAAGGCAATGAGGTTTAGCAAGTTGCTCCATGGGTTCATGAGTTTATTTCCATGCCCTAGTCAATAAAGCTTGAGAAATTCAAACCTCATCATTGAAGTTATTTTGGAAGAATTGGCATGGCAAGGTTTATCTTGTTTCACCACATTTCAAAGTTATCAAGATTGATTCAAAAGTGTAAGGGGTTGATTGAAGAAGTTGTCATGGTTGGGCAAGGTCTTGTTTCCATTGGTCACAAGTGCACATTTCTATCAATTCTCAAGATATGGAAGTGGTTTTGGTTTCTATGAGTTCTCATTATCATCCTCAACAACTTCTATTTACAAAGCAAGAGTGGTGGTACAAGAAGGTTGTTCAAAATTGTCAAAGTTCCTCAAAGCATTTTCTTGATCTAGGAGCTAGGGTTTTGAACTTCAAAGAAGTATATCTTACTCATATTTTGGTATTTTTGGGTGATTACAAAGACATCCTTCTCTTTAAATGGTCATTAACAAATCACTCTAAAAGTTTCAAGGAGTTTTCATGAAGAAGAAACTTGATGATGAAGAAAGATTACAAGTCCTCTAGATGAACCCCCAATCTATCATGTGTGACTTCAAATGATCATAAGTTGGTAAATTTTTATCACCTTGAGCCCAATATTTTTCCATAATGATCTTGAAGATGTGAACTTTATTCCTTCTTTTATAATAAAAGTGAGAAAATGGATGGAAGATGCCCTAAGGATACAAAAGATTATAGGTTATTTCATGATATTTTGACAACTTCAACAATTCATAAATCTCTCAATTTTTGGATATTTTGAATAATTCAAGTTTCAAAATGTCATTAAAGAGGTCTATTTCATTCCATCTTTTTTGGTCAAGAGAAAATTCCAAGTGGAAGGCCATGTTTGGATGCAAAACATTACACATCACTTTTGAAGAAAAATTTGAAATATTTCTAAGTATGGAAAGTCAACCTTTTTCCCCCAACTTTGACTTAATGAAAATTTCAGCCCAAGCATACATTTGATTCCATTATTTTTTCATTGCAAATCTTGTAACCTCATCTTTCTAAAGCATCAAGAATCATGCCCTAAGACCCCTTGAGTTGAAAATGCCATTGTTTTGAAATTGGTAGCTTGGAACTGAATTTCTCACCAAGTCAGAATTTTGAAATCCATAATGTGGCCTCTAATCACAATATTTATGTGTTTTTTTGATTTAAACTTGATTAACAAACTTGCCAGAAGTGTTTAGCACCTCAAAATGAAAAGATTAGAAGAGTTTTGGTGAAAATAATATCACACTTCACACGTGCATCAGGTTCACATGAATTCCCTCCAAAATGCACCATTCACTCTTCCTTTTGATCCCATTTTCTTCTCCTATAAATACATGAACTATCCCATTCATTTTCTCAAGCTTGGATAGCCAGAATCATCCTGCCAAACTTGCTCCATAACTCAATTTTCTGTAACTTCGTAATCAGTGTTCAAGCCTTTTTCGATCCAATTTTTCTATCAATTCACCTTCCTTGATCTTCCCTGAAGCTAACTGTTGTACCCCAAAATTTTCCCTCTCACTTATCAAGAATTTTCTTACCAGATCTCCTTAGCTCAAGACTGCACTAGGGTTTGATCAGCTTAAGACACCCCCTTAAGCACTAATGACCAAAATTAGGGTTTGAGTTTGCACAAAGATTTTTGAACTTCCAATTCCCCATAAGGTTTTCATGGATCATTATGGATCCCACAAGATCACTCATATCAAGTTTCAAGCTTTGAATTACACTTTTACTCAGTCAATTGAGCAGTTGACCTAAAAATCAACTGTATTGGGGAAAAGTCAACTATGGCCAATTCACAGTCAAACGTCATAATTTTTTATCCACATCAACATTTTAAAATCATATGTATCATTTGATCAAGTTTGGACCACAACTCCTCAAGAAATTTTATCAAATCTTCAAAAGGGAAAAATGGTTAAAATTAGGGTTTTGACAGGGAAAGGGCGATTTCTGATTTTTGACCTAGAAAATGATCAATTGGTTTAAGGAATGATCTCAAGAGTCCAATTGCATCATTTTAACCTAATGACATGACTCAAAAAATTGCAAGTCCAATAGATTGACAGATGAATTTTTCAGTCAACTGATCAAAGTTAATTGTATACTGAAAAGTCAAACTTTGACTTTTTGGTCAAATTTAAATTCCAAAGATCACAATTTATCAAAGCATGTAAAAATATGAAACTTATTCATCAAAAAATCAAAAATACAAGATTTTATTTTGAAAAGTTAAAATTTCTAAACTTTGAAATTTTTGTGTTGGAAATTTCTTATTTTTTCATAACTTTGAGCAAAATTTTCACCATGATGCAAAGTGATTCAAGAGAAACTTCCAACATAAAAGTTGTAGATCTCCATGAAATCTACAACTTTTCTTCACACAAATTATTCCAAAAGTGCTTGGATCTTAAGTTATAATTTTAAGAACATGTGGTCATGAAACAAAACACTTAGTGATATTTTGCCCTAATTTGGTCAGGATTTTAACCCAACTTCATGGAACTTTTTCATATAGTTCCAGGGGGAATCTTCAAAATAAATTCAAATATGGGTTTCATATCACATTTCAAGCTTTCCAAAATGTCCAAGAACTCCTTGAGATCATTTTTGAGTAGGGAGAATCGAAGAGATGAAGTTAAGGTTTTATCACTTGAATTACAAGTCATTTTGTGATGAACCAAATTCAAAATTCAAACTATGATGCATAAACTCTACTTTGCAGGCCTAAAACTTGTTAGGCACTCCATAAGTAATGGCTTTCACAACTGTTAGAGGTCTCAGTTCAAGCATTCAATGCATGGACATGCTTTATAATTTTTGGAAGAAAGTGCACATTGCCATTTTGATAAAGTGCTTTTTTGAACAAAACTTGTTCTTGAGCCACTTGTTCTCTTCTGATCATACAAGTCCTATAACTCATGAGAAATGGTTTAGACATTTACAATCACCCAACCCATGCTTGTACTACACATTGAAACTTGGTTTCCCTCTTTTCTTGAAAATCAAGTAACCTAGCCAGAATCTTGTAACTTATACTTCTGACTTGCCAGTGCACTCCAATCCTTTTTCTTATAGATACACAAACTATTTGCATCAAAGACACGAATGCTTAAGCCCTGAAAAACCTAAAGCTCAGAATCACATCTCATACCTCCATTTTCACATAAACTAACCAAAAACTTGAAACTCATAACTCCCTCATGCGTTTTCAAGCCTTTTGGTTCCTAAAGCTTCTAAACATTATTTAGAACTGATCCCACACCCTGTTATAGAGCTGTAACACCATTAACACCATCTTCCATTTTCAAAAACAGAGCTTTTCACTTGGACTTCTCCAGAACTCCTCCAGTACTTTTAGCTCAAACTAAGCATTCCATTAGCTTCCTAGGGACTTGAGGAAGCTAACCCAACCATTGGAACCTTGAAAGCTGCTCAAACTTCCAACCCGATACCCTCTTGCAAGGTAAGTTTTCTAACTTTGGAACTTTTCATACAAGCATCATCAATGATTTATTTGTGAATAAAACATGTAGATATCATTTCCTTAAAGCTAACCATGTTCATAGTTTCCATTAATTTTGCTTGAACTTAGAGAATTTTAAGTTTGAACTTTCTGAGATTTTTAGGGTTCAGATTAGGGCCATTAAAATTCATGTTTATCTTTGAGCTATAGTTTTAATGCTTTACATTTCTGAAACCCTGAGGAAATTTGCTACAAGTTTCATGTTTACAGTTTTCATTTTTGTTGAGATTTGAACAAGTTACAGTTAGTCTGGCTGGAGGTTGAAGATGAAGTATAAATCTGGGCGCGTTTTGTATCATATATTTATTGTTTTGCTTATGTTAACAGATGTATAGCCACCCTAGTGGTAGAAGCGCGCGCCTGTAACCTGAGGGACCTGGGTTCGAGCCCCAGTGGTACCCTTTTGATTTTTTTCTTCATATTTTTGCATTTTCTGATTTCTTTTTTGCAGGAGCTGGGCCTCCTTAGGCCTTGATTGTTTTTGTTTTTGCTGGCTAACCCCCCTGTTTCCTTTTCACACTCCTGGCCCAGTTTTATTTTATTTTCTTATTTTCATTTTATTTATTTTCTTAATATATTTTCTAATATTAAAAAAATCATAAAAAATACAAAAAATAAATAGTAGATTTATATTTTACCTTAGTTTATTTATTTTTTTCTCATAAAAAATATTTTATTTAACCATACTTTATTTATTTTACTAATTATTCTTGTAAATTTAATTAAAACAAGGTTATTATTTATTTTCTTTTACACCAATTAAAGTATATTATTTTAATATAAAAAAGGCCAAAAATATTTTATAATACTATGAATTTATTTTCAAAGACAAATAAATACTTTTCTTATAAACTTAACTTCTTTTATTAATAGATTTAGGGTTTTATTTAAAATCATTTCTGAGTAAATTTAGGTCTTACGTTTTACTACTTTAATTAATTATTTCCTTTTAATTAATTAGGTTAAATCAAATTCACTTTTCCTAAAAAAATCCAAACAAAAATATCTATTTTCTTCATACTTATATTCTTGTACATTTATTCATTTTTGTACTTTATATTCATTTAAATTCTTGTAAATTGATACCAATTCAATATGGTTGTAATAGATTAATTAGGTTTATTTCCTTGCAATCCCAATTTAGAATTTGTACACTCCCCCTCCCACAAATATTGTAATAGCGTAGTAACTTTAAATTTCGTAATTTATTGCTTTATACACAACATGCTAGTAATTAGGGTTTGTATGGAAAGACTAAAACCAATACTTAGAAAACCCTAATCCAAGACAAAATCAAGAATGAAAATAATACACTTGCACACAAACACCCCTAGGGTAAATCCACTTGGTTGCCTTTACAAAATGGCCATATTACGCATGTGAGGTATCATAGCAAAAACAAACAAATACAAGATCATAGTCCCTCGATGACGCTATCTATGTTGCCTTTCAAATCATCTTGGTCCCTAAGAGAGAATGCTAAGATACCTTGCAATATTGCTAATCATGGTTATACAATGATCCACGCCCATCCCGTTTACATCCAAAGATATGGTTACTTACCAATTCAATGGTAAGATAACAATGTCAAAGGAATAGAAAATGAACAAAAAAGACTTTTGAGTAAGTAGAATGCTCCTAATTACTTGCTCAATTTCAAACAAAATATCCTTGCTATTTTCAAAATAAACACCTATACTTTCAAACATCTTACAAACTTGAAAACATTTTCAAAAGATCAAACATCTTTGTATACATTCTTACGAACGAGAATCATTACAAAGATTTCCTAAACAATGGCCTCTTTATAAAATACTTTCAAAAACCACACAAAACATAATTTAAAACAAAAGCAAGAAATCTAGCAAGTAACTAAGAGCCCATGGAAAACCATGGATGAAAAGGATGCTAATACCTTCCCTTTTCATAATCTACCCCCCAACTTAAGAAATAATCTCAAAGGTCTTTCCTGTTCTTTTTCACCTTTCCTTTTGGATAAAAAAAAATCGGTGGCAACTCTTGCTAACCGCAACATTTGCTTTTAAACGCAAAACCTTTAAGTCAGTTCTCCCACCGTATCACACTAACCATACAATTACCTTTAAGAATCGTGCCATATATTGCTCCATAGAAGTCCATTTTCAGAGCTCTGTAACTCAACTTTAATAGGTAGATTTCTCCATCAATTCTTCAAAAATTTGATATCATTGTGAAGCTCTCGTTGCCCTGGTTCTAGTTGCAACACTTACTTTTAATTGGAAACACTTTTTGACCATGAAATTTCAAATCACTTTTCAAAACATTCCTTCCAAATTGCTTGAGCTGCAATTTATATAAATTTATGGCGAAGGTGTGGTTGTCTTCGACTTGAAGAGACGAAGCGAATGACATAGATCTGAGCTTATGATTTTACAGTTTGAGAGACCTATAATTCACGTTGGCTAGAGGTTGAAGATGACCAACGTGTCACCTTCCAACCAATGAAGGCGCGCCACTTGTTTTTTTTTTTGAATTTCTGATTTAATAAGTGATCCAGTGTTTTATTCACTAATGACCATGATATGCACAGCGCGCCAGATCCCTTGGATTTGATTACTAACACGTTTTGACTCTCATCCATTGGTCCACATCTTTTTGGTTTTTATTTTATTTTCTGATTTTTATATTTAATTGTTATAAACTTCAAAAAAATCATAGAAAATTCATTTTTTGTCCAAAAAATCTGAAAAAATCATGAAATTATTTTTTGATTTTTCTCTTTCTGGTTTTTTTTTCACAATTTTATTTTGTGTTTTGATATTTTTTTATAAATTTTGACTTTATTTGAATTGTTTTAAATGTTTAAAAATACTTTTATGCATTTTAAAATTCTGAAAAAATTATGGAATGATTCAATGATATTGTGTCAAATATTGGTGACCTCGTTTATTTTTTATTTCTGACTTTGTTATTTTTTATCATTTTTGGTTTATTTCACTCATTTCTTTTAATTTTAAAAAATAGTTTCTGACTTTAAAAAATTACCAAAAATTTTATAAAAATATTTGAGTCCTTTTCTGATTTTTCTATGGTCTTACTTAATATTTCTTGATTAGTTTGAACATGGTTGATATTTTTCTCTTTTATTTCTATTTTAAAACATTTTAAAACCTTTTTTAATGTATATATTAAATGCAATATTATTTTGTGATTATTTTCTGGCAGATCTTGGGTTGAATTTTTTATAATGAACTTTGTTAACATCATTGGATCCATGGTGTTGAGTTTAACTCCATAAAAATGGATGAATGATTTTAATAATAGTTTGATTAAAATTTAATTCAAATGTGGATTATATATTCTTTCCCACCCCTCTTCATCTTATCCCCTTCTTATTGCACTAAGTGTTATTGGAACGTGATCTCTATATCATGTCTCAAAACAAATGGTGCATAAATTGCTATTGACCGGCCTCAAAATAGCTTCGACTTCTATATAAGTCCACATACGGTTGCTTAACATAGCGCTAAATTTTGTCCTGATTCGAATAAATGATCATTCGTGGCCCAAACCTATATTTGCAAGCCCAAGTATGTTAATTTGATCCCTTTGATCTAATAACTTTGAGATTCATTGTGTGGAGGCATTGGTTCTACCAATCCTCTAATGGATCTACAACACTTTTGGTCAACGCGGATCACTTAAACATTGTTGATCATTAAATGGTACTTGTGAGGATTCCCAATAGATGATATACTTGACAAAAAGCAAATGCAACTTGTTGTGTGGAGGCTTTGGTTCTACTAATCCTCTAATGAGTTCCAAATGCAATTTTCAATATGGTCATCCAACTAACCACTAATATTTAATTATTTTTACTTTATGCTTTTATTTTTTATGCTTTATGTACCATTTAGTTTAAGCATTACATTTCATGCCATTTTTATTTTGCTCACTTGAGCATTTATATTCTTGTTATTTTTATTTTTCTCACTTGAGCATTTTCTTTTCTCTTTTAAGACACCTAATAATCAACATGAAACATAAAAAAATGCTTTAATGATACTTGTACTATTTGATTACTATCCTTGGCATTGTGGAGTATTGGACTTCTTGGACTTAGGATTAGAAACCTTGGCCTATGTTGGAGACCTTGTAACCTTAATGGATATTTTTTCTGGAGTTCTTGAGGTTTACCTCAGGACATTGGGTTGTTTGTTTTGTGTGCAGGTTTTTGTGATTACATTCTTTATTTATAATATGGAATTCACCCGTATACAGCCGTTACTCTGCCCAATTTTTGTGAAGAATTAATACATTTGAAGCTTGGTTTGGTTTTAATCCAAGGAATGAGAATTCTATCTTGACTCATAATGTCAAGTATTGGCTTCTTGTTGGTTAGATGGTTCTTATCCCTAGCTTTTACCTTATGCTTTAGGATAGCCTCTTATTCTTCCCCCCATCTTCTTTAATTTCAAAAATCTTCCTCCTCCTTTTGAAAACTCTTATTGTTTCTAAACTTGAACAACTTTCATAATAAACTTGGACTTATGTCCATGCATTTTCAAAACATTTTCATAAATAAACTTCAATTAACTTAATAATATCTTGACATTTTTTGTGAGAAGACTAAAAGTCAATCAATCTCATTTCAAACCATTTTTCCACTTTGGCTTTTTACTTTAAAACTTTTTCTCAAAAGATTGGACTCTTGTCAATCCTTGTAGTGATGCAAACAACTATACTTCTAAAATATATAGTGAAGAGAGATATTTTCCACTTGGGTGTTGAGTGAGGCATTGTTGATTTTAAAATCCAAGCCATATGTTCCACTTTGAGATGATGCAAATTCTCCTTTCTCATGATTGTGGGTAGTAAGTATATTTTCCACACGGAGAATGATAATGATGTCTATCTCATAAAATTAACTAACACACTTGTGTTTTAAATTTTTAAAAGGTGAACTACGTGTACCCTGATCCCCTATTGCACATAAGGTGGTACATAGGCACTAAAGGTTCGCAACCGCGACGGGTGCAAAAATCATAAAAATCACTTCTTTTCTCACCTCCACCATCTATTTTTGTACAATATTTTATAGCCAAAATATACAGATTTTTACAAAGAGGTTCCTGCGGAGTACTGTAGATGTTTAGGATGCTAATACCTCCCCTTTGCATAACCAACCCCCTTACCTTGAATCTTTCCCCTCTTTTTGGTTTACTCTCTCTTTTCCCATTCCTTTGGAAACAATAAAGCGCGGTGGCGATTTTTATTTTGATCTGTGTAAGTCTAGTCAATCCAATGGCTTAGTCTTAAACATTTATACCGCAACAGAAAAAATGGTGAATTCACTAGGGAATGATTGACCTCTTTCTGGTCCATCCCTAAGTGGGTTAAACCTATCTCTGTTTATATCTGTATATGTGCTATTGTTGTTTATGTGTTATATGTTGTACATATGTTTGTTTGGATTTTCCTGGTTTTCAGGGTGCTTGGTGATTACTTATAAGTCATATACCCGGACTTAGGAAAACTTTAAGATAGGACGGGTGGTATAGTCATGTTAACTTTGAGGGAGTAATCCCAAAAAAGGAGGCATGAGATCCCCCACTCAGTGGAGGCCCCTTTGACTATAGTTTCGTTTACCGAGTAATCGGGAAGACGTGCTGCTTTCGACCTAGGAGCCTGTTGAAGCTGAGTACCTTAGAATACCTAACCCATCTTGGCCTTTTAGGTGTAGTGCGGAAGCTATGATGGAGTAATCCAGAAATAGCTGTCACGCGATACTACGCTCGAACGAGTTTTTCTTGAGAATATTACTAATTACCGAGTTAATCAGGAAGTTAGTAATATCCGAAGGAAGGATGTAAACTCTGGGAACCTCTAGATGCTTGTTCGGAAGGTGATAACTTTTAAACCATACCTTATGGGTAGTACCTTCGACCTCATGCTCGTGATGTTGAACCTATGAACCCTATATTTGTGATCTTGTGTGTGATTGTTGCATCATGCATCCATGCACCCATAAGCATCTTTTGAAGAAATTTTATTTCAAGGGACTTGAAAGTTGACCATTTGTGAGTATCTCAGGTACCATTTGGCCATGGATTATGGAAAAAGAAAGACCGGAAAATACAGTTTCAAAGATCCCAAGATAGATGAATTGATCAGTCTAATTCCCAAGATTGAGTGTTCTGCAGATTTTCAGAAGAAGTATGGATGCATCATTCCTATCATAAAGCTTAGGATGAAGGAGGGTATTCTCTCGACCTTGGTCCAGTTCTATGATCTGATATGTCATTTCTTTACTTTCCTTGATTATCAATTGATGCCTACACTGGAGGAGTATTCTTATATGTTAGATTTACCTATTACCGATCGTATTCCTTTCACTGGTTTGGAGGGTGAGCCAAAATCACATGAGATTGCTGCTTTGATTTATTTGGGGAAGTCTGAGGTTAAAGCCCATATGAATACTAAACGAGGGGTTAGAGGATTACCAACTCAGTTCTTATTGGAGAAAGCTCGTTACTTTTCCAGGATGATGAGTACAGTCGCTTTTGAGGCTATCTTTGCTCTACTTGCTTACGGGTTATTTTTATTTCCTAATGTGGATAAGTTTGTTGACATTATGCTACCAGGATCTTCATGATTGGAAACCTAGTTCCTACATTGTTAGGTGATGCTTATTACTCTATTCATCTTCAGAATTCTTATCTTGGGGGGGGGGGTGATTATCTGTTGCACGCCTCTGTTTTACCGGTGGTTTATTTCTCATATGCCTCAGTCTGATGCTTTCTGGGATGTCAGGAAGGAATCCCGTTGGGCTCCTAAGATCATGGCACTTACTCACTCAGATATTGATTGGTATCATTAGGCTTATCATGATGTAGATATTGTTGACAATTGTGGTAATTTCCCCAATGTACCTCTTCTTGGTACAAAAGGAGGAATTAACTACAACCCTGTTCTTGCACGACGATAACTTGGTTATCCGATGAGGGATAAACCAAATAGTATTCATTTGAGTAGTTTCATTCTGAAGCGGGGAGAATACCATAGGGAAGCTAGGGAGCAGATTGCAAAGGCCTGGCGTCACATTCATAAGAAGAGTAGGAAATATTTTGGACCGAGAGGGGTTGTTTCTTTGGAGCCATATCTTCAGTGGGTCCAAACGAAGTTATTTAGTTGAAGATGTCGTATTCCCGGGAAACACTTATGCCTGATTTGTTTATGAAGACCACTCCTCCCCTATTGAATGATGTGGAAGAGCTACAACTTTCTTTGGTCAGGATGCAGCAGGAAAAGGATGCTTGGAAGAATAAGTGCCAAACTTTAGAGATTTCCTATAGAGCAGATTTGAAGGAGAAAGACGACTTGATTGAGATTCTTGAGAGTCGGGCTGTAGAGATGATGGAGAGGAAAGGGGATTTATTTTCTCCTAAGTCTCACTCAGTTGATATTTGCTCATTTCCTGATTCAGATGATTGGAAGGAGGTTGCCACCAGATATGCAGAAGAAAACCAGAGGTTGAAGGCTCAGATTGCCAGGCTTACAGGGAAGCGCCAGCGTATAGAGTGATCTCCATCAGCTTTACTTCATAGGGTTTTAGACTTTATTTTCATCTTTTACTTGGGATTATTGAAACTTGTAATCCATTTTGAAGATATTATAATAAAAAATTTCAGTATTTCAAATGTGTTATTACTTTGATATTTGCAATGTGTCTATAAATCTTTAAGTCCCTTGAAATATTAATAAAAATAAATCATGTGCATTGCACATCATGCATCATATTGCACATATATCTTACATTTGTTATATATATCCAGGTGTTTTACCATGCTTCTTTACTTTGTTCAACAAGTTGTCTCACCACTACAACACTCGAGCCAATTTCAGAAGGAAGATGGACAACTTAGAACAAGAGAATCGTGAGTTGCGCAAGGAAGTTTCTGCTTTGAAGGCCAGCATGGACAATCTTACTGCTCTAATGGAATCTCTGGTGGCTGCTCAGAATCAGCCACTGAGTGTTCAACCTTAACAAACAAGGGTTACTACTGAAGCTTCGACTGTTCCTGTGTCTGCTACTCCAACTATTGTTCAGAATCACATACCTCAAGGTTGTCCATGGGGAATGCCAGAGAACTTTTCGTTTGACGGTTTCAATCTTGTTCCTCAAGATACTCCAGTTGTTCAGACTACTGTTACTCCTGCACCTCCTGTGGTGCATGTGGCTCATGTTGCGCCTCCTTAGGTAAATGTGGTCCCATTTGCTAATGATGATATGTATCATCGTTTTCCTCCACCAAGTGAAGACTTGGGTCTCTATGATAGAATAGATGATTTTCAAGAGCAGTTTGACAAGATGCAGAGGGAGATGAAGGCCCTCATGGGAAAGGAATTGTTCGGTCAGAATGTGAATGATTTATGCTTGTTCTCGAATGTTAAGATACCTGCGAAGTTTAAGGTCCCGGAATTCAAGATGTACAAGGGAAACACTTGCCCTCGTGCTCATCTTGTGATGTATGTAAGGAGAATGTCTACCCATATTGATGATCAGCGCCTACTGATTCATTTTTTTCATGATAGTTTGACCAGTGTTGCGTTGAAGTGGTATATGAGTTTGGATAGCGTCAATATCCATACTTTTAATGATTTGGGAGAAGCATTCATCCGACAATACAAATACAACATGGACATGGCACCTGGCCGAGATTAACTCAGGGCTATGGTCCAGAAAGACAGAGAATCATTCAAAGAATATGCACAGAGATGGCGTGAGGTATCCTTCCAAGTGATTCCTCCCATGGAAGAGAAGGAGATGACTAAGATTTTCTTGAAGACTCTAGGTGCTTTCTACTATGAGAGGATGGTAGCAAGTGCGCCAAGTGACTTTTTTGAAATGGTAGGCATGGGTATCCGCTTAGAAGAGGCTGTAAGAGAGATACAAATGTTGTTATACAAGAGAGGAGGGTTAATCCTCCTAGAAGAAATTATCAGCGTCATCAGTAAGTCACCTCAATTACTCCAGTTGTTGGTATGGGTCCAACTACCGTTGCTTATCAGAGACCATCTCAGCATGGGAATCAAGGGTATAATCATAGAAGGGAGAGTTATAACCCTATCCCTATGAGTTATACGTAGTTACTCCCGGTGTTAATTCAGAAGAAGTTAGTTCATACCCGACCACCTCCCGCTGTACCCTCACTGTTGCCTTGGTATTACAAGGCAGACCAAACATCTGCTTTTCATCACGGAGCACCATGGTATAATGTTGAGAATTTATATCCGTTAAAGACTGAGGTACAGAAATTGGTGAAGTCCAGTATTCTATCTTTCAAGGATGTGGGCCCTAACATGAAAGACAATCCTCTGCCCAAGCATGGAGGAGCAAATGTTGTGAACATGGTGGCCGGTTGTCCAGGCGACTTCGGATTTTTGATATTAATCTGGTTAGGGAAGATTTGGTGAAAATGCATGACCATGCCGGTTGTGCTATTTGCAGTATAGACATACATGGTTGCGACAAGATAAAGGCTGATTTGCAAGAGATGATGGATGAGTGCCTCATCCACATAATCAGGCCTAGGGAAGAGTATGAAGAGGAGGTAAACATGGTTTCTGGATGTCCTTGAGAGTTCAGAATCTTTGATGTAGAGTATATGAATGAGGACCTTGTGCAGTTGCATGCTAATTTCTGCCACATGGCTGGTCAGGTAAAAAATCAGTATGGATCTTGTCGAATTTGTTGTCGGGATTCCAGAGGATGTTCAATTGTGAGAAAAGGTGTTCAGTTGTTGTTAGACAATGAGACCATCAAGGATACAGGTCAAAGGTATGATTACCATGAAGTTGATGTGATTGAGGTTTGTTTGGCTGAAGAAGAGTCGGATAATAAGTATGCTTCTGCAGATGAGTATATCTCCTCAGATGAGGATATATTCTCCAGAGATGACTCTGTAATGACTGAATATGTTGAAGATGGGGTAAACATCATTGTGCCTTGTTTTGATGCATCCTCCCATTTTGAAGTTAAATATCATAGGAAGCCAGCTATTACTCCATTAGTGATTAGTTTGTCGGGTCATGTCCCCTACAAGTCAGATAAGGTTGTACCCTACAAATATAATGCTACAATCTTAGAGGATGGTGTGGAAGTTCCCATCCAGCCAATACCTGATGTTGTAAATATTGCTAAGACTAGCAGAGTGACCGGTAGCACTTGTGTATTTGCACTAGTTGTTCGTGGAGAAGTTAGCGCTAGAAAAAAAATTGTTGAAAATGTTGAACCCAAGAAGGCTATGGGTGAATCTAGAAAAGCTACGCTAGAAAAACAGGTGGATGATATTTTAAAGATAATCAAGATGAGAGACTATAGAATTGTAGATCAGCTACTGCAGACTCCTTCAAAAATATATATCTTGGCTCTATTGATGAACTCCTCTGCTCACAGAGAATCTTTGATAAGGGTGTTAAACCAAGCTTTTATGGAGAGTGATATGTCAGTAGGCCAATTCAGCAGTGTAGTATGGAACATTACATCATGTAATAACCTGAGTTTCTGCAATGATGAATTGCCTGATGAAGGAAGGAATCACAACCTGGACCTCCACATCTCTATGAACTGCAAGAATGATTCACTATCCAATGTGCTGATTGATAATTGTTCTTCATTAAACGTTATACCGAGGAGCACACTTATGAAGTTGAAATATCAAGGAACTTCCATGTGCCCAAGTGGCATTATTGTGAAAGCGTTTGATGGCTCAAGGAAATTTGTTATTGGTGAAGTGGACTTGCCTATTCATATAGGCCCACATTTGTTTCAAATTACTTTCCAGGTCATGGATATTGTACCCGCTTATAGCTGCTTGCTGGGACGACCGTGGATACATGAGGCAGGGGCTGTCACTTCGACTTTACACCAAAAGTTGAAGTTTGTACGTGAAGGAAAAGTGGTAATTATAAATGGAGAACATACATTATTGATATCTCACTTGTCCTCTTTCAGCATTGTGGAGGCGGATGAAGCTGCTGTTGGAACTCAGTTCCAAGCTTTATCCATTGATAACATAAGAGGAAATGAGAATTCTATGGTTTCGCTTAAGGATGCGCAGCAGGTTGTGCGTAATGGCCATAGCGACGTTTGGGGACAGATTGTGAATCCATCTGTAAACAAGAATATAGATGGCTTGGGGTTCTCTGTGAAGAATGATAAAGGTAAGAGAATGAAGACAAAGTCTGATGCAAGCAAGTATCAAGACATCTTCCATAGAGGGGGTTATCTTCATCCAATTGTTTCCGAAATTAATGCCATTATGGAAGATGAAGCAGAACCAAAAATGCTGAATCATGTGATGCATGAAGTTAGGGTTCATAACTGGATTAACACTGATGTTCCCTCTTGAATACATGTTTTAAAGTAATTTTCTTTGTTAATCTTTTTGAAAAGCTTTCACTCTGCCGAAGGTGAAAGTATTAATACTGTATGGGGTTATCTGTTTGCTGTGACTTTTAAAATCAATAATAAAAGTTGTCTTTGTTTTCTAAATTGTGTTTTTATTTTTTGCTTTTTCTTGGAAAATGGTAAACAGAAAAAAAAAACTTTCAAAATAAATAATAACTGAAATTCAATCTGCATGATCACTTGTTATATGTGTCAGTTTCTAAAAATAATCATAAATCATATGTGCAGATTAATTAAAAAAACCCGTTAAATACAATGACCATGCACCCTCTCCCAACTTTGAATGTCCTGTGTATGGGGCCGAAGAAGAATACTATGATGATATTCCAGAAGAGGTCTCACAGTTGCTTGAGCGCGAGGAGAATGCCATTCAGCCATATAAAGAGCCATTGGAAGTAATCAATTTGGGTTCAGAAGAAGATCTGAAAGAAGTCAAGATTGGAGCGTTGTTGCATCCTGATGTGAAGAGCAGGTTGATTGAGTTTTTGAAAGAGTATGTGGATATTTTTGCTTGGTCTTACCAAGATATGCCTGGTCTAGACACAAATATTGCAGAACACCATTTTCCGCTGAAGCCAGAGTGCCTTCCAATTAAACAGAAGTTGTGAAGAACTCATCCCGATATGGCAGTAAAAATCAAAGAAGAAGTTCTAAAGCAGATTAATGTCGGTTTTCTTGTGACATCAGTGTAACCTCAATGGATTTCTAATATTGTCTCAGTACCGAAGAAAGACAGAAAAGTTTGCATGTGCATACATTACAGAGATCTAAATAAAGCTAGCCCAAAAGATGATTTTCCATTGCCACACATTGATATGTTAATGGATAGCACAATAGAATTCAAAGTTTTCTCGTTCATGGATGGATTTTCCGGGTATAATCAAATAAGGATGGGTCATGAGGACATGGAAAAAACAACATTTATCACACCCTGGGGAACATTCTATTACAGAGTGATGCCCTTCTGGTTGAAGAACGCTGGTGAAACGTACCAGAGGGATATGACAACCCTATTCCATGATCTGATGCACAAGGAAATTGAGGTATATGTTGATGATATGATTGCTAAATCCTATACTGAAGAAGGGCATGTAGAAGATTTGTTGAAGTTGTTTCAGCGTTTGAGGAAGTATCGTCTCTGCTTGAATCCAAATAAATGTACCTTAGGTGTTCGATCAGGGAAATTATTGGGTTTCATTGTTAGCCAGAAAG
Organism: Vicia faba; assembly: GCA_948472305.1. Classification (NCBI taxonomy): domain Eukaryota; kingdom Viridiplantae; phylum Streptophyta; class Magnoliopsida; order Fabales; family Fabaceae; genus Vicia; species Vicia faba. Next base: position 251,169,894 of record OX451741.1, on the reverse strand, counting down.
GGATTGAAGTTGCCCCTGATAAAGTTAAAGCAATTCAAGAGATGCCAGCACCGAGAACTGAAAAGCAAGTCAGAGGGTTCCTCGGGCGTTTGAATTATATTTCAAGATTCATTTCCCACATGGCTGCAACATGTGAACCGATATTTAAGTTGTTAAAGAAATATCAAGGTTGTGTGTGGACAGATGACTGCCAAAGGGCATTTGAAATTATTAAAGAATATCTTCTTGAACCTCCTATCTTGCTCCCTCCTGTTGAAGGAAGACCATTGATTATGATTTGACAGTGTTAGATAATTCCATGGGTTGTATTCTGGGACAACAAGATGAAACAGGGAAGAAAGAGTATGCCATTTATTATCTCAGTAAAAAGTTTACTGATTGTGAGTTACGGTATTCCATGATGAAAAAGACATGTTGTGCTCTGGCCTAGGTAGCAAAACGTTTGCGGCAGTATATGTTTAATCACACTACTTGGTTGGTCTCCAAAATGGATCCAATCAATTACATTTTTGAAAAGCCTGCTCTTACTGGGAGAATTGCCCGCTGGCAGATGCTGTTATTTGAATATGACATCGAATACCACACTCAAAAAGTTATTAAAAGCAGCGTGTTAGAAGATTATCTTGCTCACCAACCAGTTGATGATTACCAGTCTGTGAAGTATGATTTCCCTGGTGAGGATGTGATGTTTTTGAAAGTGAAAGATTGTGACGAACCATTGCACGAGGAAGGTCCTGATTCTGAATCTCGCTGGAGTATGATATTTGATGGAGCTGTGAATGCTTAGAGTAAAGGAATTGGTGTTGTGATTGTCACTCCACATGGATCACACATTCCTTTTACTGCAAGGTTGACATTTGATTGTACTAATAATATGGCAGAATATGAGGCTTGCATCATTGGTCTCGAGGAAGCTATTGATCTCAGAATTAAAATTCTAGATGTGTATGGCGATTCAACTTTGGTAATAATTCAGATTAAAGGAGAGTGGGATACTCGTCACCCCGACTTGATCCCTTACAAAGATTATGCTAGAATATTGTTACCCTTCTTTAATAAAGTTGAATTCCATGACATCCCTAGAGATGAAAATCAAATGGCGGATGCTCTGGCTTCTTTGTATCAAGTAAGTACTTGGAATGATACACCTCAAATTATGGTTTGACAACTGGATAGGCCTGCTCATGTGTTTAAAACAGAAGAGGTAGCATATGAGAAACCTTGGTATTATGATATCAAGCATTTTCTCCAAACTCAGGAATACCCGATTGGGGCATCGAATAAAGATAGAAAGACATTGAAAAGATTGGCTGGCAGTTTCTTCCTTAGTGAAAACGTGTTGTACAAGAGAAATTATGACATGGTTTTGCTCAGATGTGTGGATAAACACGAAGCAGACATGTTGATGCATGAGATTCATGAAGGTTCATTTGGAACTCATGCCAATGGATATTCGATGGCTAAAAAGATGCTAAGGGCAGATTACTATTGGATGACAATGGAATCTGACTGTTACAAATTTGCAAAGAAGTGTCATAAATTCCATATTTATGTGGATAAGGTTCATGTACCTTCGACACTCCTCAATGTGATCTCTTCCCCATGGCCTTTCTCTATGTGGGGGTATTGATATGATTGGAATGATAGAACCCAAAGCTTTGAATAGACACTGTTTTATTTTGGTAGCGATTGATTACTTCACCAAATGAGTGGAAGCTGCTTCATATGCTAATGTTACCAAGCATGTGGTTGTGTGCTTCATTAAGAATAATCTTATATGTCGGTATAGTGTGCCGAGCAGAATTATCACCAACAATGGATCGAATCTGAACAACAAGATAATGACAGAACTTTGTGAAGAATTCAAGATTATCCATCACAACTCATCTTCGTACAGGCCGAAGATGAATGAGGCTGTTGAAGCTGCTAATAAGAATATCAAGAAGATCATCTAGAAGATAGTTGTTACTTATAAAGATTGGCATGAAATGCTCCCTTTTTCTTTACATGGATATCGAACATCTGTCCACATTTCAACAGGAGCAAAGTCGTTCTCCCTTGTGTATGAAATGGAAGTGGTACTCCCAATCGAGGTTGATATTCCCTCTTTATGTGTGATAATGGAAACCAAGTTGTCAGAGGCTGAATGGGTCCAGAACAGGTTTGACCAATTGAATTTAATCGAAGAGAAGATAATGATGGCTTTGTGTCATAGGCAGTTATATCAGAAGAGAATGAATAAAGCTTTTGATAAGAAGTTCAAACCTCGTGAATTCAGAGAAGGCGACCTCGTGCTCAGAAAGATCGTGTCTTTTAGCGTTAATACTAGGGGCAAGTGGACTCCCAATTTTGAAGGCCCATATCTTGTTAAGAAAGCCTTCTCTGGCGGTGCATTAATTCTTGAAACTATGGATGGCGAGGAGTTCCTACGTCCCATGAATGTTGATGCAGTCAAGAAATACTTCACCTAAAGAAATAAAAGAACGGCTCGCTAAGTTGAAAACTTGAAAGGGCAGCTTAGGCAAAAAGGAGCGTCTCGGTAGGCCGAAAACCCAAAAGCGCGGTCTAGGCAAAAATTAGAGAAATAAACAGAATAAAATTTCCCGCTAAGTAGAAAACCCGCAAGGGCAGGTTAGGCAAAAGTTAGGGACTTTTTTGGCAAGTAACTACATCAGACAAGACTTGATCATTGAAGCAACAATCTTCTTGGAACCTCACCATACATCAACGGAATATGCTGCTCAGGATTTCGAAAGTTGTTAGAGGGTATAGTGGTCATTGTATCTCAATGTATCTTTTCCATTATATATTACCATTTTCCGAACATTGTAATTATCCATGGAGTATCGCCATCCGCAGACTACCATTCTATCAATGAAATTTGAGCTTTTACCCAATTCTTTGTATTTATTATTTTATTTAGCTGGAAAAGACTCCATTTATAATTGATAATAATTTTCAAAGCGAAAAGATTAAATAACAAAATTGTTTTTCAAAAAGAATTTACAATTTACTTTTACTTTAGATTTTGTGATTCTAGAGGAAAATAAAAGTTGTGATCCCAGGAATGGATGAACTCCAGTAGTTTTGAGAAGTTTTGTTTCCCCCGGAAAGGTTTTCTCAAGACATTTTAGTTGTATTGGGTTTGTGACTCCAGTGTCCCCAGTCAAGTCTTGGTACATTTTTCTTCTTTTTGAGTTTGCATGATATGAAGACTCAATCCAAGATTCTCCAGTGAAGGCTTTGCTCATTTGATAGAAGTCCTTTATCCCCAGAGAAGTTGGTACAATAATTACTCTCAAAGAACATGTATCTCCGGTTTCCTCCCGGTGAAGAACGTATATTGGTTTCCCCCCGATGATGTGGTGTTGACCTTCCCAATAAAGTCAGCACGAAGTTCCCAGTTCTTATCTCGATAGTGAAGCATTATCTCCCTTAGTGAAGTCTGTATGTTTTTCTCCTTTAAAGTTGGCCTGCATTCCCTAGTGAATGTTTTGACGATTTGGTCTCTGTGATACGGTGGCCAGAACCGGGACGTGTTTCCCTATTTTTTTAAGGAATTGCTGGTTTGCGTTTTGCGTTTGTATTTGCAAAATGTCGCGGTAAGCAAGAGTCGCCACCGTCTTTTATTTTATCCAACAAGGAAAGGAAAAAAGCATAGAAAAATTCCTTTTTTTGAGATATTTCTGAGTACGGGGGTAGATTATAGAATGGGAAGGTATTAGCACCCTTTCTATCCGTAGTTATCTACGGGTTCTTAGGTACTTGCTCATCATTTTCAAAATTGTTTTCTTTGTGTTTGTGGGCTTTGAAAAGTTTTTATTTTGACTTTGATTTAACTCTTGCTTCTGTCTTCAAGAGTGTAATGAAGTGTTTTTGAAAACCTTGTTTGTAAAGGAGTGTAAGCGTGAAAAAAGTTTGTTTTGATTGAGCAAGTACTTAAGAACTAATCTACCTACTCGAAAAAAGAATCATTATGTATTCATTTCCTTTAGACAATTCTATCCCACTATTAGTGAGTAGGTAGCACCGTCATTGGAGTTTGAGGGTCAATTCGAAAGGGACGTTCGGTCACTAAAGCAATGTTAGGACGTCTTAGTAGTAACCCTAATGTCTTAGATCAATTATCCGAGGCAACAATATCCGAGGCAACTTTTTCGAGGCAACTATGATCTTTGGACAAAAGGACGACCACTAAAGCATCTTATACTCAATGACCGTTTACTGAAGGCAACCAAGTGGGAGTGTACCCTAGGAGTGCGCATGTGCGAGTGATTTAGTTTCAGATTATTTATCTTTGCACGTGTTTAGGGTTATCTAACCGTTTTAAAATTAAACATACATTCTTTTCATGCATCCTATATCATACATCTAACAGTTAATAATTTGCGGAATTTAAAGTGTGGAAATTAAACTACGCTATTACAAGGCTTCGGGTATTTACATAGCCAAAAACAAACCCTTGAAAAGTAAAGCGGTAAATAGAAATAAAAAGTCCTAATTAAAACTATTACAAACTGTAGGCAGTTACATCAATATGGATAAAAATAATAATAAAGCGCGCGATGAAAATTAGATCGAATGCGAACTAGGGTTTTGACCCTTCTATCCTAATGAAAATAGAAAATATTTTTGTTGTTTTTTTTAATATTTTTAAGAAAAAGATTTAGGTTTTTAAAAAATAAATACTAAATTAATTAGTTAATTAAATTAATTAATAAAAATAATTACAAGACCTATTTTTGGTTTTTTTGTTATTTTTAAGAAAAGAAAGAAAAATTAAATTTGGAATAAAAACCTAATTGTTCTAATTAGTTTTAATTAAAAAAAGAAATTAGAGTTGTCTAAATTAATAAACCTAATTAAATTAATAAATTTATTGATAAAAATATATATATATATATACCTAAATCTAATTGGTGAAAAATAATATTTTTGTGATTTTTTTGATAAAAAGAAAATAATTATTTGGTTAGTAAAATAAATTAAATTAATTAATTAAATGAAATAAAATAAAATAGAAAAGAAAATAGAAAGAGAGAATGGGCCTGAATATGGGGGGGTGTGAGAAGTCATTTTCTGGGCCCAAAAGAGTGAGGTCCGTTTTGACTTTGTGGATCCAGTGTATTGTGTTGACTGGGGCTTCATGGTGGTCTCTCACATGCTGGCCTTCAGATCTAGCTTCCAGGAGGTCCAATGGCTGGATGATGAGTATGCATGGTGATCTTTACGCTTGCAAGTTCACCTGATTACTGAAAAGAAAATAATATGAAAGGAATGGAGGGCCTGGGATTCGAACCCAGGTCCTGAAGCATTATCCAACACCACGCTTACCAATTATGCCACTTGTTCTTTCTATACATAAAATAAGGGGTAATAATAATATGGAAAACAAAGTAGGTTAGTGGGGCAAAAAGAAAAAAACGCGCCAGGATTCAAATACACCAATGGGATAGTGACACATAGGTCATCCCTGACCTTGCTCCGTGGGTAAAAGTGCCAAACTTTTACCTACGGACGTTTGTCCGTAGCTACAAGCAGAGCTCGTTCCAAAATCTTCTATGTGCCATATAAATGACATCTAATGCCATGGTTGGACTCGTCTCGTTCTCCTGAACACGATGGTACCATTCATGAAAGCTAATTTCACCTGCAAGCAAAAACCCTAATTCGGAGCTACAAACCCTGACAATGGTGAATTCCAGTATAGGCCATATAAATGTAATTAATCAATACAAGAAGCTTGCAAATGTTTCATGGATCAACAATATATGATTAATTCATCCTAACAATTCATAAATCATGGGATTCGATTTCAAGAAAAGTGAGGTATCGTGATGGACTTACAGAGCTTTTTGGGACTGGAAAGGCTTGGTTCTTGATTGCTTTAGCTTGCTGAGACTCCCAGGAATCGATTGGGATAGGAAAAGAGTCTTGTATTGGCCTTTAAGTGCAAATTCAATTCACCCCTTTTTCTTGATTTTTCAAGTTTTTGTTCTGCCTCTTGCACCTGCTTCTAACCTAGTTTATGGTCTTCCTTTGTTCTATTTGTACCAAGGAATGCATTAGGGTTGAAAGAATGCATCCAATCTTCCTCCATCAATGAGTTTGATCTTGATTTGATTCACCTTTAAATCTTTCCAAAAATGGCTTAAATCCAATCTTTTTGTCCACCCTAATGCCTTGCACAAGTTTGATTACTTGCTAGTTGTAATTGTAACCTGAAACAAGCACAAAATCTCTTGCTTTCAATATTTTGGATTTTATATGATTTATTTTGATTAAAATTGATTTAAATCAAATCAAAATCAAAATAAATAATAAAAACATGAAAATGACAAGTGGAAAGGGCTAGAGCTCTTGGACTATGTTGCCAACTCAAAACAAGTGAAAAAGATTGGGCCCATTTGGCAAAAACTGAAGTTTTGGGGATAGTTGACTTTTGGCAATTTTGCAAAAAGGGTCAACTTTACCAATGCATAACTTCCTCAATTTTGACTCTTTGGAGGTGTTCTTGGACTTTTTAGAAATCTTGAGATGTCCTATAAACGACCCTTTTGGTATCATCTCAATTTTAGATTCTATGATCATGTATGAAGCTTTGAAAAAAAAGGTGTTTTTGTTGACTTTCCAAAATGACCTATAATGTCCAAATTCATAACTTCTTGTGAGTACATATTTTGAACTTGGGAGATGAAGATGGATTGTAGGGAATTGCATCCTCTTCAAAATGAGATTTATATGGGTCATTTCTCATAACGTATGAGAAAGTTATGCTTGGTCAAAGTTGAGTTGACTTTTCCTGCAAAACTCTAATTTAGCAACTTTTGAGTCTTGATGAATTATGAGCAATCCTTGATGAATCATGATCATCTCTTGATGAAATGATGAAACATACTTAAAAATGAGGATGTTGACCAAAAATCTTGAAGTTTGACTGTATGTGGGCCACAGTTGACTTTTGCCCTAGCATAGTCGATTTTCAGGCATTTGAGCAATTGACTGAGCAAACTTTCTCTGCAAGGCTTGAAACATGACATGGATGATCTTGGGAACATATTAGGACATTTGTGATCATTTGGGATCACTTGGACCTAATTATCTTGATGCAACATGAAACTCTAATTTGAGGTAGACTGCCTTAGGAGAGAGCTTGTCTAGCCAACCCTTGGACTACCTTGAGCAACTTGGGGATCTTTCTTGAAATGTTTTGAGAAATATGGGAGGGAAAATTTTGGGGTACAACAGCTGCCCCTACCTTTCGTGATCTAAAGATGGAAGATGATTGAACACTAGAGTGCCCAGAAATTTGCACTCGTATGAAGTGGTGCCCGTCTTGCGATATCAGGAATGGGCTTACAGACGCCATTTGGAAATTGTTGACGAGGGGATGGGCTTAAGGATGCCATCTGAAGGAGTGTCGATCGCATAAGAGATTTCTTAGCGATAGCTTGTATACCTATCATTGAGGAAGATTCCGCTGGGGAAGGCTGATCTTTGTTGAAAGAAGTAGAATTTTAGGAGCTTCGGTCGTCCGTATTCTGCTGGTGAGTCGTCTCTGTTTGAATTTTAGGAACTTCAGTCGTTCGTATTCTTATTGAGGAACCATCTCTTTTGAATTTTAGGAACTTCGATCGTCCGTATTCTACTGAGGAATCATCTCTGTCGAATTTTAGGAACTTCGGTCGTCCGTATTCTATTGAGGAATCATCTATGTCGAATTTTAGGAACTTCAGTCATCCGTATTTAGCAGAGGAAACATCTCTGTTTAATTTTAGGAACTTCATCATTTGTATTCTACTGAGGAATCATCTCTATTGAAGAGGAAAGTTGAATTTTAGGAACTTCGGTCATCCGTATTCAATTGTGGAAAGATCTCTGTTGAATTTTAAGAACTTCAGTCATCCGTATTCAACTGAGGAATCATCTCCATTGAAGAGGAAAGTTGAATTTTAGGAACTTCGATCATCCGTATTCAACTGAGGAAACATCTCTATTGAAGAGGAAAGTTGAATTTTAGGAACTTTGGTCGTCCGTATTCAATTGGGGATTAAACTATTATCAGTCGCACCCGAGCTTCACAGCTTGAATTTTGTGAGAATTTGATTGTATCTTTCCTGAAAGGTAAAGGTTAGATTTATGTAATGCATGATATGTATCAGGTAATGATGTTCTCAAAATAAATGAGGTTGTGTTGTATGATGCGTATGCATGTGTCATGATGTATGGAAATGTGATGTTTTTAGCCGGGGAAAATAAATCCCGGATAGCTGTTGGAGAAAAGAGTTGAATTCTTCGTTTCTACTGGGGATAGTGAATGAAGATGATTGTGAGAATAAACCTGCGGGAGATGATAACTCCACTGGGGAATAAACTGATGAGGAAATGACTCTGTGGGGAGGACATATTCTACTGAAGATTCTGCTGATAAATTCAGCTGGGGATGAATTACCGTTGTTGGCGATAATGAACCCTGTTGGGAATTGAGTTTCTGTTTGTGAAAGGAATGAACTCCGCTGGGGATGATTTTCCAGTTGCAACTTCAATGGGGATGACCTTTTAGGCTCTACTGGAACAGTTTTCCAGACTCTACTAGGGATAATTCTCCAAACTCCACTGGGGATAATCTTTCTGGTACTGATGATAGATAAACTCTACTTGGGGAGAATATTGTTGATTTGTTCGCGGTTGCAAGCCTCAGTTGGGGAGAGTTAACACTACTGTCCTTTTCTTACTCTACGGGGAGTGAATGTACCTTAGTCATATTCTTCAGCTAAATCTACTCCTGTACCTGGTGGATAGAGCAACTGTAAGGTCTGGACAATTCTTATTTGCCCCTGTTCCTGATATTATGAGTAATCGTCTTTTGTTTCGCATGTAAATTTTTATGAGCAACAATTATTGTCAAATGCATATATCAAAAATGAACATTGGACGTTCTTGCAAGACAAAACAGAAAAAAGAAAACAGTTTGAAATTTCTTTGTGAAAATGAATTGTATTGACTTTGAAGTTTGGCCTGTAAATAGGCGTTTTTGTACAAGAGGCTGACGTCCTAGTAAGAGAACGCCGCCGAATAATAGAGTTTATACAATTTGTGAAAAACAAAGAAAAACAGCTATGTGAACAGTCCCACTGGGTTTCAACTCTGCTATCGCCTTTATGTCCTCGAGCATCTCATCACTTTGCTACTTGGTTGAAGGTAAATCAGATTGATTAGTGACGTCCGAGCTTGATAGTCGATATTGAAGTCTGGTTGTAAGGTGATCCAATGAGACATAGTGTTACGCCTTAATCCCTAATTTTTGCCTGGACCGCCCTTTCGGGTTTTCAGTCCACCGGGATACCCTTTTTTGCCCAAGCCGCCTTTTCAGGTTCTCGACTTGCCGGGTGTACAGTTTTTTTATTTTCATCCCTTATTTTTTCCCGAACCCTTTTGGTTCGCCGGAAAGCCCTTATTTTTTCCTAGGCCAGTCGACCTAGCGGGTCTTTGATTATGCGTAGTATCTTTTCACTATGTCTGCATTGACGGGGTGAGGAAGGTCGTCACCATCCATGGTGGTTAGAATCATATCTCCTCCTGAGAAAATGTTCTTAACCGCATATGGCCCTTCGTACGTAGGGGTCCATTTGCCCCTGGGATCACCTTGAGGTAGGATGATGCGCTTGATCACCAGATCCCCAACTTGATACTCTTGTCGTCTAACTTTCTTGTTAAATGCCTTGATCATCCGTTTTTGATACGTTTGACCATGACAAATAGCAGTAAGTCTCTTTTCGTTGATTAAGTTCAGTTGATCAAGCCGGGTTTGGATCCAGTCATCTTCGCTCAAACCTGCATCCTTCATAATCCGAAGAGAGGGTATTTGAACTTCAATGGGCAAGACTACCTCCATACCATATACCAAGGAATATGGTGTTGCCCCTGTTGACGTACGCGCTGAGGTACGGTATGCATGAAGAGCAAATGGTAACATCTCGTGCCAATCTTTGTATGTCACCGTCATCTTCTACACAATCTTTTTAATGTTCTTATTAGCCGCTTCAACATCCCCATTCATCTTCGGCCGGTAAGGAGAAGAGTTGTGATGTTGTATCTTGAACTGTTTGCAGAGCTCGATGATCATCGTATTGTTGAGATTTGTACCATTGTCTGTAATGATCCTCTCTGGTACACCATATCGACAAATCAGATTATGCCGAACGAACCGTGCCATGACGTTGTTGGTTACAGTCGCAAAGGAAGCTGCTTCAACCCACTTTGTAAAGTAATCAATAGCTAGCAGGATGAAATGATGCCCGTTGGACGCAGTAGGTCTGATATCGCCGATCATGTCGATGCCCCACATTACAAAAGGCCAAGGAGCTGTCAAGATGTTCAAAGGAACTGGAGGTATGTGCACCTTATCAGCATAGACTTGGCACTTATGATAGGTCCGAGAATGCTGATGACAGTCGGCTTCCATAGTGGACCAATAATATCCTGCCCGTAGGATCTTCTTTGCCATGGTGTGTCCACTAGAATGAGTTCCGAAAGTGCCTTCATGTAACTCTGTCATGGTCCTTTCCGCCTCGTTCTTATCCACACACCGCAGTAGGGTTGAATCATGGTTACGCTTGTAAAGGATACCATTACTGATGAAGAACTTCGCCGCAAACCTCCTCAGAAACTTCTCATCATTAATAGATGCACCCTCGGGGTACTCCTGAGCCTCAAGATACCTCTTCACCTCGTGGAACTAGGGTTTATCTGTTACCTCTTCAGTCTCAATGTCACAACAATGTGCGGGTTCGTCCAACCTTTCAATGGTAATCCGGGGAGCCTCTTTGTCCCACCTGACCTTGAACATAGAAGATATTATAGCTAGCGCGTCCGCTAACTGATTCTCCTCTCTTGGGAACTGTTCAAAGGTTATCTCCTCGAAGTGCGGAAGCAACGTCAGTTCATACTCTTTGTAAGGAATAAGATTTGGGTGTTTCGTATCCCACTCGCCTTTGATATGACTGATCACGAGAGCGGAATCTCCGAATACGCTCAAGAACTTAATCCTTAGGTCAATAGTCGCTCGAAGGTCCATGATGCACGCTTCATATTCCGCCATGTTGTTGGTGCAGTTGAAACATAGTCGGGCGGTGAACGGAGTATAAGAGCCTTCAGGAGATATGATCACGGCGCCAATGCCATTACCCAAAGCGTTTGAAGCTCCATCAAAGTACATAGACCATCGGGACCCCTCCTCAGGTCCTTCATCCGGTCCAGGTGTCTCACAGTCAGTCACCAACATGATGTTCTCATCCGGGAATTCGAAGTTCATAGACTGGTAATCGTCTACTGCCTGATGTGGCAAATGATCTGCCAACACACTTCCCTTGATTGCATTTTGGGTCATGTATTAAATGTCATACTCAGACAAGATCATCTGCCATCTTGCTATTCTTCCGGACAAGGCAGGCTTTTCAAAGATATACTTGATTGGATCCATCTTTGATATCAATAGAGTAGTGTGAGTCAGCATATACTGTCTCAGCCGGCGAGCAGCCCATGCCAAAGCGCAACAAGTTTTCTCAAGCAACGAGTATCGAGTCTCGTAGTCAGTAAACTTTTTGCTAAGGTAATAAATATCATGCTCTTTTCGGCCAGACTCGTCATGCTGCCCCAGCACACACCCCATTGAGTTATCGAGTACTGTCAAGTATAGGATCAAGGGTCTTCCCTCAACTGGAGGCATCAAAATAGGTGGCTTTTGGAGATATTCTTTGATCCTTTCGAAAGTGGCCTGACATTGCTCATTCCATCTTACCACTTAATCTTTCTTCAGTAGCTTGAAGATTGGCTCACAAGTAACAGTCAGGTGTGAGATGAATCGGGCAATGTAATTCAAACGTCCCAAAAAGCCTCTGACTTCTTTTTCTGTTCAGGGAGCTGGCATTTCCTATATAGCCTTCACCTTTGCAGGGTCCACTTGAATACCTTTATCACTTACGACGAAACCCATCAGCTTACCAGATCTCACCCCGAAGGTGCACTTGTTCGGGTTTAACCTCAACTTATACAACTTCAACCTGTCAAATAGCTTCTGAAGATGGTCAAGGTGTTCCTCCTCAGTCTGGGACCTCACAATCATGTCATCAACGTATACCTCAATCTCATGGTGGATCATGTCATGGAACAGAGCGACCATGGCGTGCTGATATGTTGCCCCAAAATTCTTCAATCCGAAAGGCATGACTTTGTAGCAAAAAATACCCCACTGTATAACAAACGTTATCTTCTCCATATCTTCGGGAGCCATCTTACTCTGATTGTAACTAGAAAAACCATCCATAAAAGAGAAGACCTTATGTTGTGCAGTGTTGTCAACCATAACGTCGATATGAGGCAGAGGGAAATCATCCTTGGGGCTTGCCCTGTTCAGATCTCTATAGTCAACACACATTCGAACCTTACCATCTTTCTCCGACACTGGAACCACGTTGGCAACCCACTGCGGGTAAGAAGTAACTGCTAGAAAACCGACATCAAAATGTTTCATAACCTCAGCCTTGATTTTCTCAGACATCTCTGGGCACATTCGGTGAACTTTCTGTTTCACTGGAGGACAGTCCTCTTTAGTAGGCAAGCAGTGAACCACAATATCGGTATCCAACCCAGGCATATCTTCATAAGACCAGGAAAAGATCTCAACATAGTCATGCAAAATTTGAATCAACCGTTGCTTAACACTAGGCTCCAGATTTAAACCGATCTTGACCTCTTTCTTGTCTTCTTCTGAACCCAGATTCACTGATTCCACTGGCTCTTCATGCGATTGTATGGCCCTCTCTTCCTGAAGTAACAGTCTAGCAAGTTCACCAGGCACTTCACAATCATCCTCACCTTCGTCCTCGGCTTGGTTGATCGGACTTTCAAAGTCATAATTGACAGTAGCAGAGTCGTTATCAGTGGGATCCAGAGTGGATGTGGACCTGTATATGTGAGTGTGTGTAAGACAAATAGCTGTTTTGCAAGATAGAAAATAAAAACAAGGAGCTTAATATTTGTAATGCAAGAAAACGTCCAATGCTTTTATTGATGATATATGGAGATGACACATAATAAGCCCTCAAACAAAGCCACAGTGTCTCGGGTAAGGCACCGGGACATAAAGTTTTAAATTTTCTGTTACAAACTAAAAATAAAAGTCTTATTACTGTGTAATAAAATAAATGGGCACAAAGTCCTTCGCCGTCCAATTGCTTAATCCACCGTCAGTAGTCGGGTAAATCCAGCTGTCGAAATCTGACTCTTCATCATCATCTTCAATCGCATTCACTCCCGGATTTGTGATACGCGGGGGAAGTCTTCCAATCCGCGCACGCCGAACAGCCCTTTGAGCTTCTGCAGTAAAACCCAAACCAAACTTGTCAGTCTTGTGTGCAAAGTCAGGGAGTTGGCCCCAATTCGCACACCCACCTTTCTCAATAACAGCCCGGGCATCCTTGAGGGAAGCCATCTTCATTGGGGGATCTTCAGCAACAGTTTCGGTCGACGCCAGAGTCTGGGGTACTTCTTCAAAGTTCTGGCACGGGGTTTCAATAAACTCCCCATCCATGTCCACATACCGAAAAGAGTTAAGGTGGCTCACCATGTACTCCTCTTCCCCTCGTACCGTAATAATTTTCCCTTTCACCGGGTATTTCAACATCTGATGGAGCGTAGAAGTCACTTCCCTAGATTTATGAATCCACGTGCGACCCAACAAACAAGAATAAGACGGTCGAATGTCCATCACATAGAATGTAGATGCGAAAGTCTGGGAACCAACCTTAACAGGAACATCCACCTCTCCATGCACCATCCTTTTGGACCCGTTAAAGGCCCTAACCACAATATTACTTGGCTTCAGCACCAACCCTTCACAATCCAGCCGATCTAATGCTTTCTTGGGTAAAACATTTAACGAGGATCCAGTATCCACCAGCATGTGAGCTAGAGTAGTGCCCTTGCACTCGATTGAAACATGTAGAGCGTCATTGTGATTCTTTCCCTTGGCAGTCAAATCTGCGTCGGAGAAACCCAACCCATTGTCAACTGTCAAACTAGCCACACAGTCTTTGAACTGGTCAGCATATGTCTCTTGCGGCACATGCGCAGTTTTCAGGAAAGCAATAAGAGCCTTAGCATGGGCTTCTGAGTACAACAATAAAGACAACATAGAGATCTTCGACGGGGTTTTCCCCAGTTGTTCGACTACATTGTAGTCCCTTTTCTTGATGATCTTCAAAATTTCCTCTATTTCCTGCCTAGAGGTTTCAACAATAATCTTCTTCGGTGCCTCCATCCGGGAAGGCTCACCGGTGATCCCTTTTCCCCGAGCGTCAGATGACTCGGCGACAAGGGTAATGATTGGAACATGAACAAGGACAGTAGAAGATGTACTGGCGGATGGAATGACAACAGGCTTTTGAACAGTTGGTGGGGAAATTTCAGGAGAGAAAAGTCTTCCGCTTCGGGTGACTTTGCTAGACCCAATAATATTGCTGACATCAGTATCAGCCTCTTCAACCTTCAAGTCTTGTTTAATCCCATGATAATGCACATCGGCCCCATAATGCCACGGGACAACCTTATCCGACGTGTAAGGGATAGGTCCAGGAATAGTAATGATCAATGGAGCAACTCTCGGAACAGATGTAATTCTAACAGCATTTCTCGAGGAAGCCTTGGAAGAATTGGCAGAAATGGTGATTATGGAAACATCTTCAACAGGAATCAATGGAACCAAAGTTTTCTCGAACAAGATTTCTTTGTTATCCATCAGGCGTTGGACACCTGACTTTAATAGATGGCAACCAGTAGGTAGGATGGAACATAGGTGGCAACCTTCGCCACGGCCCGGAAATAAACCGGCCAATAGTAAGTTCTTCTTTGCGGTCATCAACGGAGTAGAAACGTCTTCCACAAAAGTTATAAATGAATTATCGTCCACAGCATTTACTCCATGCTTAGGCATAGGAGCAGTCATGACATTAGGCTTTTCCGGCGCTTCAAACTCAAAATCCTTAGCATCAATCAGATCTTGCACTTTATTCTTCAAAGCCCAGCAGTTGTTGGTATCATGCCCTGGGCTATCAGAGTGATAAGCACAACGGGCGTTCAGATTATACAACGGTGATGTAGTACTGGGATTCTTTGGAGCCTCCTTCAGAATCACCAAGTTGGTTTTCAACAGTTGCGGCAGAATTTGAGATAGAGTCATATTGATCAGAGTATACTGCCTTTGCGGTCTCTCTACTCTTTGCTTATTATTGCATTATGGGGCAACAATTGGTCTTGGTATAACTACCACATTAACTGCTTGGCATCGTTCGGGTCGATTTTGGCTCCTCGAGCTGTAAACTGCACTAGACTCCTTCTTGAAAGGCTTCTTCTCTGTACTTGACGAAGCACCCTTCTGTATCTTGCCTCTCTTGATACCGGCTTTAACTCTATCCCCAGTCATAATCAATTTAGTGAACCCCGGCGATGAACTTCCGATCAAATAATTGAAATACGGACCAGACAAAGTCCCAAGAAACATATCCATCAACTCCCTATCAGCTAGAGGGGGTTGTACTCTTCCAGCAAGATCTCTCCACTTCTGAGCGTAGTCCTTAAAACCTTCGCTCGCGCCCATATACATACCCTGAAGTTGAGTACGTGTGGGAGCAAGGTCGGCATTATACTGGTATTACTTATAAAAAGCAGCAGCAAGGTCCTCCCAGTTGCGGAAATTAGCTCCTTCTAGTTGGTAGAACCATTCAAGTTGAGTCCCTGACAGACTATCTTGAAAGAAATGAACCCAGAGGTTCCTATCAGCAGTATATGGTTGAATCTTTCTAACATACGAGCGGAGGTGTAACTTCGGACAGGATACCCCATCGTACTTAGCAAAGACATGCGCTTTAAACTTGTGTGGGATCACCACCCCAGATGCCAGACCCAAATCTCCAAAGTCCAACCTAGGTACCTTCTGGATCTCCATTGCGCTTAATCGGTCTTCAAGTTGCTTATACCTATCCTCGGCAGGAGGATACTGGTCTTCATCAAAATCAGTGTCATTGTCAGAAACCACAGGGCTAAGACCCTTCCTTTCCTCTTGATTCTCTCCCCCTCCAGATGAATGAGATAAATCAACTTCCTGTTCCCAAATCTGTGACCCATATTCAGGAGGACCATCTTCTTCTTCTTCTTCTTCTTCTTCTTCTTCTTCTTCTTCTTCTTGTCCTTCAAGATAATAGTCTTCAAATCTTGTTGACTCTTGGCCAAGTTCATGAACATCTCCTGGAACTGAGCATTCTGAGCTTGCAGAGCCTTGATAGCTTGATCAGTAGGTGTTTCAGAAGACATGATTGCTAAAATAAACAGTGAAGAAGATGAGAAACCTGTAAGGGTACCTGTAATGAGGTGCATGGGAATGGAATGCGTATGAAATGATTTCAAAGACTTAGGGAGATTTAAATTTGTAAACCAAAATGAAACACACTTTATTAGATTAAAACTTGAAACAATGTTTAATAAATGCCTTTAAGGCGTTACAAAAGAAATACTGAAAAGCAAATCTAAACTAGAAACAATAAAAAAACATCAGAACTCCCATGGTCGTTTTCCTTTCGTGCTGACATAATCCTTGATTGTCCTCTTAGTCTCCAGCTGCCGTGTAAGGTTCAGGATCTTCCGTTCCTGCTCATGATACTTCTCTCTGTAAGTATCCCTTTATTCCCTTAATTGGATCCAAGACCTCTTCAATGCCCCCAGATCAGTAGGCATATGAGGATGGAGGATTATATAAGGAACCCCTTCTTCGTCAGTATGCTCCATAATTACAGGAAAAACAGCTTCATATGGCATTCCCAGCTTTTGAGCACGGGCTCGAACCCACTGGAGATATAGTTGCATCGGGAGAGAAGTCTTCATTCCTAGCTCATGTGGACCAGACCTGTTCACCCTATCCCAGGCTCGTATAAATCTGCGGCGATGTCCCTCAACATCCCCCTTGAAGTCAAAGACAATGTTTGGAAGCAGCAACTCATGAGGACCGTCCCTTCGAGCTCGTCCAAACTGTCATAAGGCCAAAAAAGGATTATAGGTTATTCCTCCTCTAATTCCCAGCAATGGAACATTAGGGTATTCCCCACACCGATCAATGACATCTACTTTTTCCATATCTTTAGTACTCCAAAGGATGTCCGTATGAGCAAGGGACATGATTCTGTAAGCCCAACCCATACCTTCCTCATTCTTCAATATAGATTTGGGGAGGTGAGAAATAAACCACCTCGCCAGCAGCGGTGTACATCACGTGAGAGTTCCCCTTTTCCGAACGGTACGAGTATAAAGAGCATGCAGAATATCACCTAAGAGAGTAGGCACTGGGTTACAGGACATGAAGATTTTAACTGCGTTCACGTCAATAAAAGAATCTGAATTAGGGAACAAAACCAAGCTATAAATGAGGAGAGCCAGGATGTCTTCAAATGCTTGAAAGTCCAAAACTATCCCAGAACTGTTGAGCTTCATCAATCAAGAACTTAGCCAAGAAACCTTTCATCCCACTCCGAGACTCCCAGTTAGATACTACATCAGCCATTGTTAGATGGAGGGCTGAAGCAATATCCTCTGGCCTAGGAGCTATCTCCAAACCTGTAAAGGGTGTCTGCTCTAAAATAGATTTGCCAAGTAAATCAGAGAACTCCTCCGAAGGACTAACTGATAGTCTGGGAAGGTGAAACAGTGATGCAATGGATCAAAGAACTGGAACAGGACACTCATCATTTGCTCATCCAACTTGGAAGTGACCAGGCTAAGGAGATGACCATGTCTTCTAACAAAGGAAGAAGTATCAGGAACCTTTGAAACCAACTCTCTAAGCTGAGCAGGGATCTGCACGAAGTTGATCTGAATGGTATTTCTGCGCATAGAGGCCATGATCTGCAAAACAGAACAAAGATGAATCCCCTTGGTCTTTGAAATGGTTAGTCTAATGAAATATGCATGCGATGTTATGATGCATGATGTCATGATAAAAACACACCACAGGTATCACAGATAGCAAACATGGTAAGGGAAAACAAGTCACACAATAGCCCTTAAATTTCAGGCTGGCATGGAGTTTAGGTACTACCTATTGCAGTTTAGTTGGTTCAACCTGTCCTAGTAATAGTAACCGGGTTCTAGAGGTTCTCAATATCACTGACCATCCTCGATCGGTCATAATTCCAGTTTAGCAACCTTTTCTTGCGGCCGGAATCATCGTGAGAGTATGGTCTCAATGAGTGTAGCATACTGCTACTTTTCTATGGCCAAGTTGGTCAATTATAGGTTCTAAGGTCAGTTGATACTTAATGACCCATTAGCAGCCCCATACTCTCCTTGTTCCTCCAAAAGGGATATCGGTACCAACTAATCTGTCACACCAACGTAGCTACTGCCTCAACCATATCGGTCTACGCCGTACAGTTCTCTCACAGTCTATTGCTACTTACCTAAAAGGTGTCCCCCAGATCCGGGTTAGGATCTATAGTAACTCTGATACAAACCCACAAAGATAAAGAAAACAGATCAAACAATTGAAAACAATATGATGAACTATTCCTAAGGTACACCCCACTTATTAATCCCCAGCAGAGTCGCCAGTTCTGTGATATGGTGGCCAGAACCGGGACGTGTTTCCCTATTTTTTTAAGGAATTACTGGTTTACGTTTTACGTTTGTGTTTGCAAAATGTCGCGGTAAGTAAGAGTCGTCACCATCTTTTATTTTATCCAACAAGGAAAGGAAAAAAGCACAGAAAAATTCCTTTTTTGAGATATTTCTGAGTACGGGGGGTAGATTATAGAAAGGGAAGGTATTAGCAGCCTTTCTATTCGTAGTTATCTACGGGCTCTTAGGTACTTGCTCATTATTTTCAAAATTGTTTTCTTTGTGTTTGTGGGTTTTGAAAAGTTTTTGTTTTGACTTTGATTTAACTCTTGCTTCTGTCTTCAAGAGTGTAATGAAGTGTTTTTGAAAACCTTGTTTGTAAAGGAGTGTAAGCGTGAAAAAAGTTTGTTTTGATTGTGAAAGTACTTAAGAACTAATCTACCTACTCGAAAAAAGAATCGTTTTGTATTCATTTCCTTTAGACAATGCTATCCCACTATTAGTGAGTAGGTAGCACCGTCGTTGGAGTTTGAGGGTCAATTCGAAAGGGACGTTCGGTCACTAAAGCAATGTTAGGACGTCTTAGTAGTAACCCAAATGTCTTAGATCAATTATCCGAGGCAACAATATCTGAGGCAACCTTTTCGAGGCAACTATGATCTTTGGACAAAAGGACGACCACTAAAGCATCCTATACTCAATGACCGTTTACTGAAGGCAACCAAGTGGGAGTGTACCCTAGGAGTGTGCATGTGCGAGTGATTCAGTTTCAGATTATTTATCTTTGCACATGTTTAGGGTTATCTAACCGTTTTAAAATTAAACATACATTCTTGTCATGCATCCTATATCATACATCTAACAGTTAATAGTTTGCGGAATTTAAAGTGCGGAAATTAAACTACGCTATTACAAGGTTTTGGGTATTTACATAGCCAAAAACAAACCCTTGAAAAGTAAAGCGGTAAATAGAAATAAAAAGTCCTAATTAAAACTATTACAAACTTTAGGCAGTTACATCAATATGGATAAAAATAATAATAAAGAGCGCGATGAAAGTTAGATCGAATGCGAACTAGGGTTTTGACCCTTCTATCCTAATGAAAATAGAAAATGTTTTTGTTTTTGTTTTTAATATTTTTAAGAAAAAGATTTAGGTTTTTAAAAAATAAATACTAAATTAATTAGTTAATTAAATTAATTAATAAAAATAATTACAAGACCTATTTTTGGTTTTTTTGTTATTTTTAAGAAAAGAAAGAAAAATTAAATTTGGAATAAAAACCTAATTGTTCTAATTAGTTTTAATTAAAAAAAGAAATTAGAGTTGTCTAAATTAATAAACCTAATTAAATTAATAAATTTATTGATAAAAAAATATATACCTAAATCTAATTGGTGAAAAATAATATTTTTGTGATTTTTTTGATAAAGAGAAAATAATTATTTGGTTAGTAAAATAAATTAAATTAATTAATTAAATGAAATAAAATAAAATAGAAAAGAAAATAGAAAGAGAGAATGGGCCTGAATATGGGGGGTGTGAGAAGTCATTTTCTGGGCCCAAAAGAGTGAGGCCAGTTTTGACTTTGTGGATCCAGTGTATTGTGTTGACTAAGGCTTCATGGTGGTCTCTCACATGATGGCCTTTAGATCTAGCTTCTAGGAGGTCCAATGGCTGGATGATGAGGATGCATGGTGATCTTTAGGCTTGCAACGCACCTGATTACTGAAAAGAAAATAATATGAAAGGAATGGGGGACCTGGGATTCGAACCCAGGTCCTGAGGCATTATCCAACACCACGCTTACCAACTGTGCCACTTGTTCTTTTTGTACATAAAATAAGTGGTAATAATAATATGGAAAAAAAATTAGGTTAGTGGGGCACAAAGAAAAAATGCGCCAGGATTCAAATACACCAATGGGATGGTGACACATAGGTCATCCTTGACCTTGCTCCCTGGGTAAAAGTGCAAAACTTTTACCTACGGACATTTGTCCGTAGCTACAAGCAGAGCTCATTCCAAAATATTCTATGTGCCATGTAAATGACATCTAATTCCATGGTTGGACTCGTCTCGTCCTCCTGAGCATGATGGTACCATTCATGAAAGCTAATTTCACCTGCAAGCAAAAATCCTAATTTGGAGCTACAAACCCTAACAATGGTGAATTCCAGTATAGGCCATATAAATGCAATTAATCAATACAGGAAGCTTGCAAATGTTTTATGGATCAACAATATATGATTAATTCATCCTAACAATGCATAAATCATGGGATTCGATTTCAAGAAAAGTGAGGTATCGTGATGGACTTACAGAGCTTTTTGGGACTGGAAAGGCTTGGTTCTTGATTGCTTTAGCTTGCTGAGACTCCCAGGAATCGATTGGGATAGGCAAAGAGTCTTGTATTGGCCTCAAAGTGCAAATTCGATTCACCACTTTTTCTTGATTTTTCAAGTTTTTGTTCTGCCTCTTGCGCCTGCTTCTAACCTAGTTTATGGTCTGCCTTTGTTCTATTTGTACCAAGGAATGCATTAGGGTTGAAAGAATGCATCCAATCTTCCTCCATCAATGAGTTTGATCTTGATTTGATTCACCTTTAAATCTTTCCAAAAATGGCTTAAATCCAATCTTTTTGTCCACCCTAATGCCTTGCACGAGTTTGATTACTTGCTAGCTGTAATTCGAACCTGAAACAAGCACAAAATCTCTTGCTTTCAATATTTTGGATTTTATATGATTTATTTTGATTAAAATTGATTTAAATCAAATAAAAATCAAAATAAATAATAAAAACATGAAAATTACAAGTGGCAAGGACTAAAGCTCATGGACTATGTTTCCAACTCAAAACAAGTGAAAAAGATTGGGCCCATTTGGCAAAAATTGAAGTTTTGGGGATAGTTGACTTTTGGCAATTTTGCAAAAAGAGTCAACTTCACTAATGCATAACTTTCTGAATTGTGACTCTTTGGATGTGTTCTTGGACTTTTTAGAAAGCATGAGATGTCCTCTAAACAACCCTTTTGGTCTCATCTCACTTTGATATTCCATGCTCATGTATGAAGCTTTGACAAAAAAGGTGTTTTTATTAACTTTCCAAAATGACCTATAATGTCCAAATCCATAACTTTTTGTGAGTGCATATTTTAAACTTGGGAGATGAATATGGACTGTAGGGAATTGCATCCTCTTCAAAATGAGATTTGGATGGGTCATTTCTCATAAAGTATGAGAAAGTTATGCTTGGTCAAAGTTGAGTTGACTTTTCCTACAAAACCCTAATTTAGCAACTTTTGAGTCTTGATGTTTTATGAGCAATCCTTGATGAATCATGATCAACTCTTGATCAAATGATGAAAAATACTTCAAAATGAGGATGTTGACCAAAAATCTTGAAGTTTGACTATATGTGGGCCATATTTGACTTTTTCCCTAGCACAGTCGATTTTCAGGCCTTTGAGCAATTGATTGAGCAAACATTCTCTGCAAGGCTTGAAACTTGACATGGATGATCTTGGGAACATATTAGGACATTGGTCAGAATTTGGGATCACTTGGACCCAAGTATCTTGATTCAACATGAAACCCTAATTTGAGGTAGACTGCCTTAGGAGAGAGCTTGTCTGACCAACCCTTGGACTACCTTGAGCAACTTGGGGATATTTATTGAAATGTTTTGAGAAATATGGGAGGGCAAATTTTGGGGTACAACAGTCTCCATCTGCCTTATTCAAAATCAGTTTTGCAAATCTCCAGTAGAAGTGCTACACTTGAAAACATTTATTTCCCCGTTGAAGTCTGAGTGTTACTCCCTAGTGAATCCTGGAGAAGGATGTTATATCCCTGTATCTGTACCGTTCTGTCACTGAATTATGTTTCTCCCCAATAAAGTTAAGCCATGCAGTAGGATGTTGTTTCCTCAGTCGGTGCTTATTTTCTTTTGGGATGATCGTCTTGGATATGTTTTGGCCGAGTGTTGTATACGCTCGAGTTGGTTTTGTTTGTTTATTCCCAGTATTATATGTTTGTTTTGTCAGCATATACATAATAACACTCATACATTCATACATCCATCATACATAGTTAAATTTAGTAAATCATTGCTCATTCACATTCGTTAATATTTTGTTGACATATTACCCTGTTTTATAGAGTTGTGTTATCCTCTTCCCAATAGAGTGTCATCCATAAGCAGAAAGTGTATATTCTTTCAATTTCCCCACTGAGTTATCCCCCGTGGAAGTTTTTTTTCTTTAGCCTTCCTACACGGCTCTTTGTCTGGATGATTTGGGTTTCCCTCTTGAGTTTATTTCTCAAAGAATGTTTTTTGACTGACTGTTTTACTCCAGTTTATTTCTGGTTCGAATATTTTGATCCTCAACAATATTATTACTTGGAATTCTTGCAAGCTTCGAGCATTGATTTGAGAATGTGCATTTATTTTGCACGAAAAGATTTTATCTCCTCAGCAAGAATGGTGGCATTTCCCTGGGAAGTCATATCTCTTTCCCCAGGAATCCATATTATTTTCCCCAGGAAGTCATTTTTATAATCCTTCCTATAACAGCAAGTAACAGGTATATTTATTTGAGCAACTTATACTTCCCCATAAATGTCGACGTTACTTTTTTTGCTATCTTCTTTATGAGTGGATTGTTTGCAATTCGTTGTCAAATTACGCCGGTGGATGGAAATGCTTTCAATATTGAAGAGACAATTCATTGTGAAATCTTTGTAAGTGGTAGTCTCTTTATTTGAGACAGCTTATATATTACCCGTTCTGGGCGGAATGCTTTGGTTAAAGATGAAGTTGAGACCCGTTCTAGCTGAAACGCCGAAATTTTGGGGAAACTTGTTATCTTTTTGCTACCCTCAGTGAATGTTGGTAGTTCATCATCAGTGAACGGAGGTGCTATGATATCTTATCTTTCTAACTTCAGTGAAAGTTGGTAGGTCACCATCAGTGAAAGTTGGTGATTGTTATCTTTTTTCTACCCTCAGTGAACATTGGTAGTTCATCGTCAGTGAACAGTGATGTTATGATATATTTTCTCTCTACCTTCAGTGAAAGTTGGTAGGTCATCGGCAGTGAACGTCGATGATTGTTATTTTTTTCTACCCTTAGTGAATGTTGGTAGTTCATCTTCAGTGAACCGCAATGCTATGATATTTTCTCTCTGCCTTCAGTGAAAGTTGGCAGGTCACCATCAGTGAAAGTTGGTGATTGTTATTTTTTTCTACCCTCAGTGAATGTTGGTAGTTCATTGTTAGTGAACGGAGGTGCTATGATATTTTCTCTCTACCTTCAGTGGAAGTTGGTAGGTCATCGGCAGTGAACGTTGGTGATTGTTATCTTTTTGCTACCCTTAGTGAATGTTGGTAGTTCATCATCAGTGAACGGCGGTGCTATGATATTTTCTATTTCTACCTTCAGTGAAAGTTGGTAGGTCATTGGTATTGAACATCGATGATTGTTATCTTTTTGCTACCCTTAGTGAATGTTGGTAGTTCATCTTCAATGAACGGCGGTGTTATGATATTTTCTCTTTCTACCTTCAGTGAAAGTTGGTAGGTCATCGGCAGTGAACGTTGATGATTGTTATCTTTTTGCTACCCTCAGTGAACGTTGGTAGTTCATCGTTAGTGAACGGTGATGCTATGATATTTCTTTTTCTCTCTACCTTCAGTAAACATTGGTAGCTCACCGTTAGTGAACATCGGTGTTGTTATTATTTCCTCTTTCTACCTTCAGTGAAAGTTGGTAGTAACCATCAGTGAAAGTTGGTGATTGTTATCTTTTTACCTTCAGTGAACGTTGGTAGTTTCGCCTTCAGTAAAAGTTGGTGTATCCTTTTACCTTTTACCATTCTCTATGAGTCGGGTCTTTTTGATCCACTAGTGATTTATTTTCCTGGTCGGGTTTTTCTTTTGTTTCTTTATTTCCTTTGTTACATCCCCAGTGGTGTTTTGCATATCTTTGATTTTGTTCATATGCATTCATAAGCATTGCATGGCATCTTAGGGACAAAAATAATGTTTATTTTATATTTAAGTATCTTCGATCGCATCGACACGAAGATTTTTAACCTTCATATCTCTGGATGGAAGAAACTTAAATAAGGGTAGCTGTTGTACCCCGATTTCCCCCTCTAAGATCCCTTCATCATACCATGTTGATTCAATCACAACAAGATCACACTAGGGCATTGGGTTCTTCTCCTCATCTTTAGCTTTGTTCTTTGAGGAATCCCCAAGCACCTTGACTTGTTTTCTTTTGTGATCATGAATATTTTGTATTTATTTTCCTTCTAATTAATAAAGTGCAATGTTGATTTGTCTTACTTGTTAATAATGTAGGTAAAGGCAATGAGGTTTAGCAAGTTGCTCTATGGGTTCATGAGTTTATTTCCACGCCCTAGTCAATAAAACTTGAGAAATTCAAACCTCATCATTGAAGTTATGTTGGAATAATTGGCATAGCAAGGTTTATCTTGGTTCACCACATTTCAAAGTTATCAATATTGATTCAAAAGTGTAAGGGGTTGATTGAACAAGTTGTCATGATTGGACAAGGTCTTGTTCCCATTGGTCACAAGTGCATATTTCTATCAATTCTGAAGATATGTAAGTTGTTTTGGTTGCTATGAGTTTTCATTATCATCCTCAACAACTTCTATTTACAAAGCAAGAGTGTTGGTACAATATGTTTGTTCCAAATTGTCAAAGTTCCTCAAAGCATTTTCTTGACCTAGGAGCTAGGGTTTAGAACTTCAAAGAAGTATATCTTGCTCATATTTTGGTATTTTTGAGTGATTCCAAAGACATCCTTCTCTTCAAAGGTTTATTAACAAATCACTTCAAAGGTTTCAAGGAGTTTTCATGAGGAAGAAACTTGATGATAAAGAAATATTAGAAATCCTCCAGATGAACCCCCAATCTCTCATGTGTGACTTCAAATGATCATAAGTTGGTCAATTTTTATCAACTTGAGCCCAATATTTTTCCATAATGATATTGAAGATGTGAAATTTATTCCTTCTTTTATATGCAAAGTGAGAAAATGGATGGAAGATGCCCTAAGGATACAAAAGATTATAGGTCATTTCATGATATTTTGTCAACTTCAACAATTCATAACTCTCTCAATTTTTGGAGATTTTAAATGATTCAAGTTTCAAAATGTCATTCAAGAGGTCTATTTCAGTCCATATTTTTTGGTCAAGAGCAAATTCCAAGTGGAAGGCCATGTTTGGATGCAAAACATTATAGGTCACTTTTGAAGAAAAATTTGAAATATTTCTAAGTATGGAAAGTCAACCGTTTTACCCCAATTTTGACTCAATACAACTTTCAGCTCAAGCATCCATTTGATTCCATTCTTTTTCTATTTCAAATCTTGTAATCTCGTCTTTTTAAAGCATCAAGAATCATGCCCGAAAACCCCTTGAGTTGAAAATGCCATTGTTTTGAAATTGGTAGCTTGGAACTGAGTTTCTCACCAAGTCAGAATTTTGAAATCTATAATATGGCCTCTAATCACAAGACTTATGCGTGTTTTTTATTTAAAATTGATTAACAGACTTTCCAGAAGTGTTTAGAACCTCAAAACGCAAAGATTGGATGAGTTTTGGTGAAAATAAGATCACACTTCACTCGTGCATCAGGTTCACACGAATTCCCTCCAAAATGCATCATTCACTCTTCCTTTTGATCCCATTTTCTTCTCCTACAAATACATGAACTATCCCATTCATTTTCTCAAGCTTGGATAGCTAGAATCACCCTGCCAAACTTGCTCCATAACTCAATTTTCTGTAACTTCGTAATCAATGTTCAAGCCTTTTTCAATCCAATTTTTCTATCAATTCACCTTCCTTGATCTTCCCTGAAGCTAACCATACAATTAACTTTAACAATCGTGCCCTACATTGCTCCATAAAAGTCCAGTTTCAGAGCTCTGCAACTCAACTTCAATTGGTAGATTTATCCATCAATTCTTCAAAACTTTGATATCATTGTGAAGCTCTCATTCCCCTGGTTCTAGTCGTAACACTTACTTTTATCTGGAAACACGTTTTGACCATGAAATTTCAAATCCCTTTTCAAAACTTACCTTCCAAATTGCTTGAGCTACAATTTATATAAATTTTTCACGAAGGTGTGGTTGTCTTCATCTAGAAGAGATGAAGCGAATGGCATAGGTCTGAGCTTTTGATTTTACAGTTTGAGAGACCTGTAATTCACGTTGGCCGTAGGTTGAAGATTACCAACGTGTCACCTTCCAACCAATGAAGGCGCTCCGCTTGTTTTTTTTTATTTCTGATTTAATAAGTGATCCAGTGTTTTATTCCCTAATGACCATGTTATGCACATCATGCCAGATCCTTTGGATTTGATTACTAACGCATTTTGACTCTCATCAATTATTTGAATTGTTTTAAATGTTTAAAAATACTTTTATGCATTTTTAAATTCTGGAAAAATTATGGAATGATCTAATGATATTGTGACAAATATTGGTGACCTCATTTATTTTTATTTTTGACTTTGTCATTTTTTTATCGTTTTTGTTTTATTTCACTCATTCCTTTTAATTTTAAAAATACTTTCTAACTTTAAAAAATTACCAAAAATTTTATAAAAATATTTGAGTCCTTTTCTGATTTTTATATGATCTTAATATTTCTTGATTAATTTGAACATGGTTGAAATTTTTCTCTTTTATTTCTATTTTAAAACATTTTTAAACCTTTTTTAATGTATATATTAAATGTAATATTATTTTGTGATTATTTTCTGGCTGATCTTGGGTTGAATTTTTTATCATGAACTTTGGTAACATCAATGGATTCATGGTGTTGAGTTTAACTCCATAAAAATGGATGAATGATTTTAATAATAGTTTGATTAAAATTTAATTCAAATGTGGTTTATATATTATTCCCCACCCCTCTTCATCTTATCCCCATCTTATTGCACTAAGTGTTATTGGAACATCATCTCTATATCATGTCTCAAAATAAATGGTGCATAGATTGCTATAGACCGACCTCAAAATAGGTGCGACTTCTATATAAGTCCACTTACGATTTCTTAACATAGCGCTAAATTTTGTCCCGATTCGAATAAATGATCATTCGTGGCCCAAACCTATATTTTCAATCCCAAGTATGTTAGTTTGATCCCTTTGATCCAATAACTTTGAGATTCATTGTGTGGAGGCTTTGGTTCTACCAATCCTCTAATGGATCTACAACACTTTTGGTCAACCGGATCACTTAAACATCGTTGATCATTAATTGGTACTTGTGAGGATTCCAAATGGATGATATACTTGACAAAAAGCAAATGCAACTTGTTATGTGGAGGCTTTGGTTCTACCAATCCTCTAATGAGTTCCAAATGCAAGTTTCAAGATGGTCATCCAACTAACCACTAATTATTAAATTTTTTTTTACTTTATGCTTTTATTTTTTATGCTTTATGTACCATTTACATTAAGCATTACATTTCATGCAATTTTTATTTTGCTCACTTGAGCATTTATATTCTTGTTATTTTTATTTTGCTCACTTGAGTTTTTTCTTTTCTCTTTTAAGACACCTAATAATCAACATGAACCATACAAAATGCTTTAATGATACTTGGACTATTTGGTTCCTATCCTTGGCATTGTGGAGTATTGGACTTCTTGGACTTAGGATTAGAAACCTTGGCCTATATTGGAGACTTTGTAACCTTAATTGATATTTTGTCTGGAGTTCTTGAGGTTTACCTCAGGATATTGGGTTATTTATTTTGTGTGCAGGTTTTTGTGATTACATTCTTTGTTTGTAATCTAGAATTCACCCGTATACAGCCGTTACGTTGCCCAATTTTTGTGAAGACTTAATACATTTGAAGCTTGGTTCTCTCAAGAGGTCTAGTATCTTTGCTTGTTTGGTTTTAATCCAAGGAATTGGAATTCTATCTTGACTCATAATGTCAAGTATTGGCTTCTTGTTGGTTAGATGGTTCTTATCGCTTGTTTTTACCTTATGCTTTAGGATAGTCTTTTCTTCTCCCCCCATCTTCTTTAATTTCAAAAATCTTCCTCCTACTTTTGAAAACTCTTCTTGTTTCTAAACTTAAACCACTTTCATAATAAACTTGGACTTATGTCCATGCATTTTCAAAACATTTTCATAAAAAAACTTCAATTAACTTAATAATACCTTGACTTTTTGTGAGAAGACTAAAAGTCAATCAATCTCATTTCAAGCCATCTTTGCCACTTTGGCTTTTACTTTAAAACTTTTTCTCAAAAGATTGGACTCTTTTCAATCCTTGTAGTGATGCAAATAACTATACTTATACAATATGTAGTGAAGAGAGATATTTTCCACTTGGGTGTTGAGTGAGGCATTGTTGATTTTAAAATCCAAGCCATATGCTCCACTTTGAGATGATGCAAATTCTCCTTTCTCATGATTGTGGGTAGTAAGTATGTTTTCCACACGGACGATGACAATGATGTCTATCTCATAAAATTAACCAACACACTTGTGTTTTAAATTTTTAAAAGGTGAACTACGTGTATCCTGGTCCCCTATTGCACGGAAGGTGGTACGTAGGCACTAAAGGTTCGCAACCGCGGCGGGTGCAAAAATCATAAAAAACAGTTATTTTCTCACCTCCACCATCTATATTCATACAACATTTTATAGCCAAAATATACAGATTTTTACAAAGAGGTTCTTGCGGAGTACCGTATATGTTTAGGGTGCTAATACCTTCCTTTTGCATAACCAACCCCCTTACCTTGAATCTTTCCCCCTCTTTTTGGGTTACTTTCTCTTTTCCCATTCCTTTGGAAACAATAAAGTGCGGTGGCGATTTTTATTTTGATCTGTGTAAGTCTAGTCCTCCTCCTTTCGGATAAATTTGTTCCCCGGAACTATGGGGCTGACGTGTATTACTATGGCATCAAGCAAGATCGGTTGGCTATCCAAGGCAAGATTGAGAAAGACACTGATCCTAACATCGTCAATATCGTTAGGACTAGTAAGATAACAAGAAGTGGAAGAATGTTCTCACCTGAGATATCTCTAAAAACCATTGTTACTCCTGTAATCATTCCCGCTACCACTCCTACCAGCATTCCCAGTGATACTCTTGTTGACAATCCTAATGTCATCCCTGCTTCCAAGACAAGGGGCAAGGAGGTGTTATCTGAGCCTGTCCAGACGAAGGCACATCCAAAGGATACTCCTGAAGCTTCTAGAAAGGAGATAGAAGAGATACTAAAGATAATCAAGAAAAGTGACTACAACGTCGTGGAATAGTTGGGGCAAACCCCCTCGAAATATCAATGTTGGCCTTACTCTTGTGTTCTGAGGCCCATGACAAAGCCTTGGTAAAGTTTCTAAATACCGCCCACGTACCCTAAGAGACTTCCATTGACTAATTTGAGAATTGTGTGGCCAGTCTAACTGCTGGTAACGAATTGGGCTTTTAGGACACCGACTTGACTCCCAAAGGAATGAAACACAATGATGCCTTGCACGTTTCCATTGAGTGCAGGGGCACTATGCTAGCTCATGTTCTGGTGGATACGGTCTCATCGCTGAATGTCTTGCCAAAAAATGCTCTTGACCGGCTAGACTGCGAGGGACTCACTTTAAAGCTGAGCAACACTATGGTGAGGGATTTTGATGGTTCTAAAAGGACAGTACACAGAGAAGTTGACATCCCTATAAAAGTTGGAACTCGGACCTTTGATTCAACTTCCTACATGATGGATATCCGCCCTTCCTATTCCTGTTTATTGGGTCGACCTTGGATTCATGGCGCTGGTGCCGTCACCTCTACATTACATCAGATGTTGAAGTACCCAATCAAGGGAAAAATCATCATTGTCCATGGAGAGGAGGAATATATGGTCAGTCACCTGAACTCTTTCAAGTACATGGAAATGGATGGTGAGTTCATCGAAACTCCATGTCAGCATTTTGAGGAAGTCCCACAAACAGTTGCGACAGCCAAGACTACTACCAATCTCTAAAGGTTACTAGACCTCCATTGAAAATGGCCTCTCTGAAAGATGCTAGAGCAGTAATCGAAGAAGGTGGATGCACTATCTGGGGTCAACTTCTGAATATTCCTTACAAATCCAACAAATTTGGTTTGGGTTTTACTTCGGAGGCACAAAGAGTTGTTCGACGGACTTGCGTTGGGGGGCCACCTTTACGTATCAGCAATCAGGGAGTCAACGCATCGGAAGACAGTGGTGGCAGTTGTGATCTGGATGAGTGGATTTTTCCAACCGTCAGCGGAGGACTCAACAACTGGGAAGCCAAAGAATTTGTCCCTATTAATTTTCTTCAAGAGTAATTATCTTTCAATTTTTTTCAAATTTGTAATAATTAAACAATTTAGACTTTAAAACCTTATGCCTTACATGAGGCACAACGGTCCACTTGTGACGGTTGTTGCTTCATCTTCATATGTCATCAATAAATCGTGGAAGTTTTT
Source organism: Vicia faba (assembly GCA_948472305.1). NCBI lineage: Eukaryota > Viridiplantae > Streptophyta > Magnoliopsida > Fabales > Fabaceae > Vicia > Vicia faba. The sequence continues at coordinate 251,138,711 of OX451741.1, read as the reverse complement.
GCATGCAAAATTTTACGCTCATTGTTTTCCTTTTTTAACCTTTATCATTTTTCGAAGATAGCTATGCTCTTACACACACTCACGTATAAAAATGCAGATCCATATCCACTCAGGATCCCACGGGTAACGATTCTGCTATGGCCTATCATTACTTTGAAAATCCGATCTACCGAGCCGAAGACGAAGGTGAGGAAGATTGTGAGGTACCAGGAGAGTCATCCAGGTTATTGCAACAAGAAGAAAGGAACATACAACCCCACTAAGAGCCAGTGGAAATAGTTAACTTACGTACTAAAGAGAACAAGAAAGAAGTCAAGATAGGTGCCAACATGGAGCCTAGTATCAAGAAGCGCTTAACCCAGTTACTACATGACTATGTTGAGGTCTATGCTTGGTCATACGAAGACATGCCAGGAATCGATACTGATATCGTGGTCCATCATCTACCGACCAAAGAAAATTGCCCTCTGGTAAAACAGAAAGTCTGTCGCATGAGGCCAAAAATGTCAGAGAAAATCAAGACTGAAGTCATGAAACCGTTCAACACCGGATTCTTAGTTGTCACCTCCTATCCACAATGGATCTCCAATGTTGTTCTAGTGCCTAAAAAGGACGGTAAGGTACGCATGTGTATGGACTACAGAGACTTGAATAGGGCAAGCCCAAAGGATGACTTCCCGCTTCCCCACATCGATATTCTGGTTGAAAACACCGCACATCATAAAGTATTTTCCTTCATGGATGGTTTCTCTGGATACAACCAGATCAAAATGGCACCTGAGGACATGGAAAAAAAACTACCTTCGTCACATAGTGGGGCACATTCTATTACAAGGTTATGCCATTCGGGTTGAAGAACATTGGGGCAACCTATCAGCGTGCCATGGTAGCTCTGTTTCACGACATGATCCATCACGAAATAGAGGTCTATGTGGATGACATGATAGCCAGATCTCAAACTAAAGAGGAACACCTTGACCATCTACATAAATTGTTTGAAAGACTGAAGAAATACAAACTAAGGCTGAACCTGAATAAATGCACTTTTGGAGTAAGGTCCGACAAGCTCTTAGGCTTCATTGTTAGTGGCAAAGGTATCGAAGTGGACCCTGTAAAGGTAAAAGCAATACAAGAAATGCCTGCTCCTCGCACTGAGAAGGAAGTTAGGGGATTCTTGGGAAGGCTAAACTACATCGCCCGATTCATTTCCCATCTAACCGTTACTTGTGAACCAATCTTCAAATTACTGAAGAAAGATCAAGTGTTGGAATGGAACGAGGACTGCCAGGCTGCTTTCGACGGGATCAAAGAGTACCTTCAAGAGCCTCCCATTTTGATGCTGCCAGTTGAGGGAAGACCTTTGATGATGTATCTAACTGTTTTGGAAAATTTAATGGGGTGTGTGCTGGGGCAGCATGACGAGTCTGGCTGAAAAGAGCACGCAATATACTACCTGAGCAAAAATTTTACCGACTGTGAAACCAGATATTCACTGCTCGAGAAAACTTGTTGTGCTCTGGCATGGGCTGCTCGCCGACTAAGACAGTATATGTTGACCCATACTACCTTATTGATATTCAATATGGATCCAATTAAATACATATTCGAGAAGCCCGCCCTATCTGGAAGAATAGAAAGATGGCAGATGGTTCTGACTGAATACGACATTCAATACACTACCCAGAAAGCAATAAAGGGAAGTGTGTTAGTCGATCACCTTGCTCATCAGGCTATGGATGAATATCAATCCATGAATTTCGAATTTCCGTACGAAGACATCATGTTGGTAAAAATTTGTGAATAACTTAGACCATATGAAGGACCTGAGCAAGGATCCCGATGGACCTTGGTTTTTGACGGAGCTTCCAACGCACTCGGAAATTGCATAGGCGATGTGATCATATCCCCTGAAAGATGCCATACTCCCTTCACTATTAGATTGTGTTTCAACTGTACCAATAATATGGCGGAATATGAAGCGTGTATTATGGGTCTCAAAGCTGCCATAGATTTGGGAATCAAATCCTTAAGTGTACTTGGAGATTCAGCCTTAGTCATCAGTCAGATCAAAGGAGAATGGGACACGAAGCATCCTAATCTCATCCGCTACAAAGAACATGTGTTCACATTAATCCCACATTTTGAGGAAATTACCTTTGAGCATTTTCCACGAGAGGAAAATCAACTAGCGGACGCGCTACCAACTATGTCATCCATGTTCAAAATCAAGTGGGATAATGAGGCTCCTCAGATCACCATAGAGAGGATGGATGAACCAGCTTACTATTACGAGATTGATACCGAAGAACTAGTCGCCAAACCTTGGTTCCATGATATTAAGAGATATCTCGAAGCCCAAGAGTATCCGGAAGGAGCTTCAATCAACGACAAGAAATTCCTGAGAAGATTCTCTGCTAAGTTCTTCCTCAGTAATGGGACTCTCTATAAGCGCACCCACGACTCTACTTTGCTTCGGTGCATAGACAAGAGTGAGGCATACAAGATCATGGCCGATTTACACAAAGGCACTTTTGGTACCCATTCTAGTGGACACACGATGGCTAAAAAGATCCTACAGGCATGATACTACAGGTCCACCATGGAAGCGGATTGTCATCAACATTCACGAACCTGCCACAAGTATCATATTTATGCTGACAAGGTACATGTGCCTCCAGTTCCTCTAAACATCCTGACCGCTCCTTGGCCCTTCGCAATGTGGGTCATTGACATGATTGGAGAGATCAAACCCATGGATTCTAATGGACACCGCTTCATCTTGGTTGCCATTGATTACTTTACGAAGTGGGTTGAGGCAACTTCCTTCGCTTCTGTCACCAAGAATGTTATGGCCTGATTCATCAAACATAATCTTATCTATCGGTATGGTATTCTGGAGAGAATCATTACAGATAATGGTACCAATCTCAACAATACTATGATCATTGCATTATGTGCGCAATTCAAGATCCAGCATCATAACTCTTCTCCTTACCGGCTGAAGATGAATGGCGTTGTAGAAGCCGCTAATGAAAACATCAAGAAGATCATACAAAAAATGATAGTGACCTACAAGGACTGGAATGAGATGTTACCGTTGCTCTCCACAGTTACCGTACCACGGAGCGCACATCAACATGGGCAACTCCTTTCTCCTTAGTATACGGCATGGAAGTTGTCCTACCAATTGAAGTCCAAATACCCTTTCTTAGAATCATAAAGGATGTGGGGCTGAGGGAAGATGAATGGATTCAAACTCGACTTGACCAGCTGAACTTGATTGATGAGAAGATGCTTACGGCCGTCTGCCATGGCTAGATGTATCCAAAACATATGATTAAAGCCTTAAACAAGAAAGTCAGACGGCAGGTATATTGGGTTGGTGATTTGGTGATCAAGTGTATCATACTACCACAAGGTGATCCCAGAGGCAAATGGACTCCTACATATGAAGGACAATTTTTTATTAAAAGCATATTTTCCAGTGGGGCAATGATCTTAACCACTATGGACGGTGACGACCTTCTGCATCCTGTAAACGCGGACATAGTTAAAAGATACTACGCATGAACAAAAACCCATTAGGTCGACTAGCCTAGGAAAAATTTAGGGCATCCCGGCGAACCAAAAGGGTTCGAGCAAAAATTAGGGATAAATACAAAAAAAAAATTGTCACCCAGCAAGCTGAAAACCTGAAAGCACGGCTTGGGCAAAAAAGGGTATCCCAGGGTACTGAAAACCCGAAAGGGCGGTCCAGGCAAAAGTTAGGGATTTAAAGCGTATGAATATGTCCCATTGGATCATCTTACAGCCAATCTACGACATCAATCGTCAAGCTCAAACGGTTATAATCAATCCAATCAACTTCAGACAAAACAACAAGTGGATGAGACACTCAGAGACATGAAGGCTATAGAAGAGTGGGAACCCCGTGGGATTATTTCACATAGCTATCTTTTTCTTTGTATCCGTTTTCATTTTTACGACGACATTCTCTTACTAGGATGCTCGTCTCTTTGTACAAAAATACCTATTCAAGTTAATGCAAAGATATTCCTTTAAAAGTGCAAAACTATCTGTTTTTCTTTTACTTTTCCGTTTTGTTAGCAAAAACTTCCAGTGATTACTTTTTAACATATGCATTTGAACGTCATTATTTTTTACAAATCAACTTATAAAAAAAAAGAAAATTAAACAGAAAGACAATTACTAATGTCTTTAAGAAACAGGACAATATCTATGGGCCATTCCACGAAACCCCCAGAGGTGCTTTCTCCAGCAGAGCAGAAGTAAGAACATCTTGCTACAGGATCATTGTAATATCCACAACATGCAGCCTAATGGTATATTTTCCTTCACATCCCTGACGAAGTAAAACTTCCAATTACCTCCTTGAAGATTCCCTAGTTAAAGTCGCCCAGCTTCTCAGGATTCCCCAGCAGAATTTCACGAAATCCACAGGCAATACACTATGTTTCTCTTCCCCAACATAGTTTATTTCTCTAATTATGGAAACCCATCCTTCAACACTTCAACTTCAACAAATATTAATACTTACACTCCTCATTCCCAGCGGTAATCAGGAATTTATTTTCCCCATTCTGACAACACTGTAGCAGAACAGCTTGCATGCGCATACATCACATCCATACATCATAAGCATTGATGGCACAAATGCATATATCGCAATCCCATTGCACTATGCATTTCATGAATCATGGCATTACATATAACTAACTCCTTACCTTTTTTCAGGAAAGATCAATCAACAGAAAATTATTATCAAATTTTCAACAAGACAAGGAAAATATCTATGAACAAATCAATCGTAGATCAATTCCCGAAACAAGACGGGGTGACTATCTACATGACAATTACTTCCTTCAGACTCCTGCAGGTTCAGTTTAAACCTCTCACCGGTTTATCCTGATTCTTTCCCGCAAACATTTTCTCTAGTTCAGATAAATCGCTCCAAGATTTATTCTAATTCTTTCCCAGACCCTTACTGGTTCAGTTTAAACCTCTCAACGGTTTATCCTGCTTCTTTCCCACATATATCTTCTCTGGTTCAAATAAGTCGCTCCAAGATTTATTTTGATTCTTTTCTAGACTCCTGCTAGTTCAGTTTAAATCTCTCAACGGTTTATCCTGATTCTTTCCCGCAGACATCTTCTCTGGTTCAGATAAATCACTCCAAGATTTATTCTGATTCTTTTCCAGACCCCTGCTGGTTCAGTTTAAATCTCTCAATGGTTTATCCTGATTCTTTCCCGAAGACATTTTCTCTAGTTCATACAAATCACTCCAAGATTTATTCTGATTCTTTTCCAGACCCTTGTTGGTTCAGTTTAAATCCCTCAACGGTTTATCCTGATTCTTTCCTGTAGACATCTTCTATGGTTCAGATAAATCGCTCCAAGATTTATTCTGATTCTTTTCCAGACCCCTGCTGGTTCAGTTTAAATCTCTCAACGATTTATCCTGATTCTTTCCAAGTAAGACACTTTCTCTGGTTCAGATAAATCGCTCCAAAGATTTATCCTGATTCTTCCCGGTTAAAGATTATTCAAGACTTCTGCTAGGTTCAGTTTTAAATCAACCAAAGGTTTACTCTGATTCTTGTCCCAGTTAAAGTCAAGCTTAGACTTAGTCTGATTTCTGTCAACAAACACCTTTGGATGACATCTATAAGCCCGTCTCGGACAACTCTCCGGTATTTCTCCAAATGGCATCTTTAAGCCCATTCCTTACACCTCAACCTCCAAGTCCTCATAGTGCAAATTTCTGGGCACTCTAGTGTTCAATCATCTTCCACCTTCAAGTCACGAATGGCAAATTCGTCAATCTAACTCCTCAAGTTTAAGAAGATTGAACAGGGGAAGTTGTTGTACCCCAAAATTTTCCCTCTCATTTCTCAAAGGATCACTCTAGACCCTCAGGTTTGCTTCTGGCAAGTTTCAAGTCTCAGATTACAATTTTCTAAAGAAAGTCATTCACAAGGGCAAAATGGTCAAAAGCACACTGAAAAGTTAAACTTTGACTTTTGGGATCAAAAATCAAGTTTCAACAATTATATTTCATCAAGACATGAAATTAATTCATCAAAATCAAAAGTCAGAAATTGCCTTGAAAAATAAAATTTTTAAACATTTAGAAAATTTTCTAAGTGTTAAGAGAATATGATACTTCAGAACTTCTGGGACAACCTCCATACAAATGCAATCATAATTTGCAAAGATGGTTTAGAATATAACTCTTCAGTCAGAGCATATGGAAGCAATGTTCTTCGGTCAGAACATGACTTTTCAGCATATGGAGGTTGCGTTTCTGATCTTCTGCGATCAGAACATCACCAAATCCCAAAACCTCGTTTAAGCAGTCTGCTGGCCTGCTACATCACAGTCCTACAACCAGCTGCTGAACCAGTCCACGACTACACTTTCTCAAACCCCATATTTGCCCCAAATTAGCATACAAAAGTTGTGCTTAAAAAGAAATGGAACAGTATGCCAAAAAGGTTTAAATCTATTTTTTTCCCCCAAAAAACACAACAAACTCACCTATAAATAAGTTGCTCCATCACACTTTCAAGGGGATGGCCTTTGGAGAGAGAGAATTATCAAAGAGAGAAGAGAAAAAATAATCAAACATTCGTAAACACATAATTCCTAAACAAAAGAAAAACCTTTGTTCTTCCCTTTGAATCAAAGAACATAGCATTTTATGTTTTGTTGTTCTTGTTGAGTCCAGAACATCTGAAGACAGCAACTCAAGTCCCAAACACACGTTCCATATTCAAGGTAAGTCTTTCTGACTTTGAACCTTTCCATTCAGAACATCATTAAATATGTAAATATCATAGTATTGATGTTGTCTATATCATTGCATAAGTATAAAAAACCGTGGATCAGAACTTCTTGAATAAAGCTAGGCTCTGAGTTAGCATTAGAACTTCTATGAACTATTGTGCTTTTATCTTTCTGATTTGTTGTTGTTAAGAGCTGGATAAGTTGCTGATGAGCTGATTAATGTAAGGAAGGGGTTGAAGTGTAACACAGAAGTTCTGGGTTTTTCTTTCCCACTGTTTTAACACAACACAAAACTTCTGAATTCTTTTCACTGTTTTAATACACAAAACTTCTAGGATTTGTTACTGTTTTAACACACAAATTTTTTGATTTCCTTACTGTTAACACGCACAAAACTTCTGATTCCCTTACTTTTAACACACACAAAACTTATGATTCCCTTACTGTTAATACAAAAAATCATTTTCAAAATAAGTCCTTTCCTTTTGTACAATTCGATATGGTTGTAATAGATGATTAGGATTTAAATTCTTGCAAATCCCCATTTGTAATTATGTACCCCATCCCTAAATGATGTTATAGCATATGACTTTACATTTCCGCAATTTATTGATTTTCAAATATAAATGCTAGTAATTAGGGTGTGTATGACAAGACATAAAATCAACAAATAGATAATCCTAATCAAGACTAAATGCATGTAAACCAAACACACTTGCACATTAGCACCCTTGGGGTAATCCCATTTTGTTGCCTCGGAAAATAGTCATGTCCCTCGAATATGGGCATTTTAGCAAAGACCCTCGATAAAAGATATTAGTCCTTCGATGACCCTCGATATTGCCTTTGGTAAATGATATAGTCCCTAAACGACATTGCTAAAACGTACCTTAGGTTGCCTTCTATGACTATACAAACGTCCCTCGTCCGTCCCTTCACATCCATTGATGGGGCTACTTAACAAATCAATAGTAAGATAGCAACATCTAAAGGAGGAGGAAAAGAACATTTAAGACCTTTTGTAAGCTACTCAACTATGAATTTATGCCCAACCATTCGGAATGAATAAAGTTGTTGTTTCAGACACAACCTGTGAGCCAAAGACTTAGTCATATATAATGATTCAAGTTTTGCCCACATAGCAACCACAGTTTACTCCCTGGCGACTTCTCTTAGAACTTTACCTTTGAGGCATAAGATAACGACACTTCTAGCCTTATCCAACATCTCAATATTTTGTGTTTGTGTAAGCCCCGTATGCATCAATGCTTCACTCTTCAAAGCATCGATACACTTCTCTTGAATTAAAATTGCTTGCATCTTAATTTTCCACAACCTGTAGTCGTTGTTACTGAAAAATTTCTTGATCTCTCATCTAACCATGGTGCTCACTTGTAAACATCCTCTTTTCTCCGTGCTCTGTTTACCCTGGAATTTGGTAAACAACCACTGATCCTCTAAATCCCTTAACGAATTAAGTTACTTGTGAGATCGATCAGATTTATCTCAGGACTATTGTGTTTTAGTATTTAGAAAATGTGTTTTTTATGATGATCTCCTTTAAACGAAAGGAAACACTTCGTATGTCGAAGTGGAACTTCTTTATGAAAGTAATAAAATAGAAACTAGTCTAAACTGGAAATTATAAAGAACATAAATAACATGAAGAAACTTCATTGCATGTAAATGACATTGAATTGTAAAATATTGTGTATCATACGCACATTCTCGCTAACTCGTTTCTCTAACACTGGTACTTTGAGTATATTTGAGTATTTTGTACAAAGATGTGAACACACTAAATTGAAACACAAAATCTATAATTTATAGAATTTCGACCCTAACGGTCTCCTAACGAACTACTGCCACGTTTCCGCTGGCATGTCTTCGATGATCCTAAAGATTCCATGCGTCCTTCTGGATAAGAATGAAAATTCGAATTCAAAAACCCTTCAATTATCTGTCTTGAGTGCCAAAGCTAATAATGTTCGAAGTATAACGTTTTGAACTTTATCTCGAATAATATCTTAACTCGAATTCGAATTTCGAATGATACCTTACTTCGAATAATACTTTACTTCAAAATTCAAATTTCATAAACCATACATCAATTTTGAATTCAAATCTTCATGGTTTCCAACAAATAAAATAACCAAACAACTTTCCAAGTGAATACAGTACCATTGACTCAGCTCAATTTTGACTTAGTCAAAATTTCCATCCAACAAATTTCCTCCAAGAAATATTCATTTTGAAACCAGAAATGTATATTTTTTTGTAATCTCTTCAAATTTCGACCTTCTGAACAATTCCTCAACCGTTTCAACTTATTTTTACGTCATAATCATATTGACTTTTGAATCTCAAACGTCTAATCGTTGTATGAGTATCTATAAATCTCATCATTAGCTATGATGAATAGTGTTAACTTTGGAACTCACAAAAACTGTTCATCAAGCAAAGGATCTCTTTACATGTGTCCCACTAAAACTTTAACTTCCCTCTTTCCATTAATAACGATTCAATTTCTCTTCATATAAATTTAATACCATTCATTTTATTTCTCTTCTGCATTTTTCCAAATAAAAAATCCTCTCCCGTTCTTCTAAAGTTCAATAACTTTTCTGTAACTTTTTCTTCTTCAAACACAATCAATGGTGTCTGTAATACGGTGGAAGAACTGACTTGGATGTTTTTGATTTTAATCACAATTGTTGCAGATAGCAAGAGTTGCCACTGACTTTTCTTTTATCCAACAAAGGAAAGGTTGAAAAGAACATGAAAGACCTTTAGAGATGTTTTCTTGAGTTCGGGGGGTAGGTTATGAAAAGGGAAGGTGTTACCACCCTTTCCATCCGTCGTTATCTACGGGCTCTTAGTTGCTTGCTAGATTACTTGCTTTTGTTTAGAAATGTGCTTGTGGTATGGGTTTGAAAATATTTTGAAAACGCCTTTGTAATGATTCTCGTTTCTATAAGAATGCGTACAAAGTGTTGGTTTTGAAAATAGTTCAAAGTGATATTTGTTGTGGAAGATGTTTTTTGAAAGTGGTTTTGAAAAGTGTCTTTGTAATGATTCTCGTCTCTTTAAGAATGCGTACAAAGTGTTTTAACTTTAGAAAATGTTTCAATTGAAGGTGTTGGTGTGAAAATGGTTTTTTGTTGTGAGCAAGCAAGCAACTACGAGCATCCTACCTACTCAAAAGGTCTATTGTTATTTTTCTCCTTCTTTAGATATTGCTATCTTACCATTGATTTGGTAGGAAGCTCCATCGTTGGATGATAAGGGACGGGCGTGGTCATTTGTATAGTCATAGAAGGCAGCCTATGAGACGTTTTAGCAATTTTCATTTAGGGACTAGATTGTTTACCGAAGGAAACATTGAGGGTCATCGAGGGACTACAATCTTTTTATCGAGGGACTTTGCTAAAACGCCCATATTCGAGGGACATGACTATTTTCAGAGGCAACAAGTGAGACCACCCTAGAGGTGCATGTGTGTGAATAACATGTTTGATTTGCATGCATTTTTGTCTTTGATTAGGGTGGTCTACTTGTTGGTTTTATCTTGGCCTTCACACCCTAGTTACTAACATTTATTAAAGCAATAAAAATGTGAAAATAAGGTCCTACGCTATTATAACCATATTGAATAACAAGAAAATGTAAAAACAAAACAAAATAAAATAAGGGAAAACAAGTTCTTCGATCCAGGCAGTAAGCTCTCTTCGATTCAACTCTTGCTGGCTTCTTTCAATTTGGGCCTGGAAGTCAGCGTGAGATGCACCCTTCGACTCACCCTTTTTATTTCAATTGGCCTAGAAGTCAACGTGAGTGTATCCTTCGATCACACCCTATTTTCTGCTTCCTTTTGTATGAGGTTAGATAGTAGCCTGGGGCGAAGCCTAAGGCTTCGATTCACACATCCTTCCTCATGTTTTCTTTCATTTGGGATGATACTGTGAAGCAGTAAGGGATGAAGCCTAATGCTTCGATTCACAGGAAACTTTTTATTTCATTTGAGTCTGTATAGGTTAGTTCTAACATATACTTGGATAAGAAAAGAATACAATCGAAAGGAAAATAAAAAATGAACAAATGTTATTTACATGCTTGAAATGAAAGGATTAAGGTCAGAGTGACTTACCTTGCTTGAAGCTGGAATGTGTGTATTAGACCTTGAGTTGCTCCCCTGGATTCCTTTGGATTCGAAGGAAAGAAACAAGTGTTATGTTTCTAATATTGGACTCAAAAGCAGGAGCAAAACATTGGGTTGGTGTTTCCCTGGGTTCTAGATTCGAAGGTAAGAAACAAGTGTGGTGTTTCTTTAGATTTTGGGTTTGAGAGTTTGTTTAGTGGTTGAGAATTTTGAGCGTTTAAGAGTTTTTTAGAGTTTGAGAGTTTTTTGAAGATTCTTTCCACACCACCCAAAAGTCTCCTTTCAGCTTGCAAATGGTTTCTCTATTTATAGAGAAAAAGTTAGAGATTTTGGAGTAACCAAGTTTTGTAGGATAACAAGCTATGGTTTGGTTGAAAACAAAAACATGTTTAGTCAATTTTCATGGATCCCAAGTTTCCAGTACAAGTAGGGGTCTGGTGTCTGTTGGGGGCAGGAGATTTGAATTATGCTTTTGTCATTGCTTGTGTTCAGACAAAAATCAGATTGGAAGCTAACTTTGTGATTAAAGTACTCTTTATGAAAAAGGGTACATAGCTTTTTGCCATTTTATCCAAGAATAGTATTATCCAGTAGAAAAAGCTTCGAACATTTGTGTAATGTATCACAAATTTGTGTAAGCCTCTGATTATGTAAAGATTTGTAAGCAACATAGCCTGACAAGTGAGATTTGGAGGATAAGGCTATAAGATTTGATCAAAGTTCTTCAGCTAATCTTGCTCGAAGGGTTCATGGTTGGGTTCAAAGCATGTTTCTTCGAAGGAAACCAAACTCCAATCAAAGCTTTGTGAGAAGGTAATCCTTGTCCAATTGAAAGCTTGCCTGCAGGAGGTCATTGCTTTGTGACTCCAAGCAAGCATGCAAGAGGCCTTTGCTCAAACGAAAACTTGCATGAAGAACTAATGTCCAATCGAAACTTGCCTGCAAGAGGTCATATGGCCAAATGAAGGATGTAACCCAAAGCTTTCATAAAAGGGGACCACATGCCCAAACGAATGATGTAAACCAAACTTGCATTCGAAGAAGGGCAAATGCCCAAATGAAAGATGCATGCAGGAGGTCCCTGCTTCGTGAATCAAAGAAATATTTCAGAAGGCCATTGCCTTCTGAATCGAAGGATGCTTTCGAAAGGTCATTGTCTTCTGGATCGAAAGAAGCCAACATGAAGCCACTAACTTCTGAATCGAAAGACACCAACATGAAGGCCTTCACTTTTGAATTGAAGGAGGCTGTTTCAAAGGGAAACAAATGTCCAGTCGAAGCTTGTATAAAGATAGCCAATTCCCTATGGGTGCTAATATGAATGCTATCCATAGGGAAGATTTTGCCTTGTGTACGCTAGCATGGTGGGAGCCCCTTGCTTTGTGAATGGAAGCATGCAGGAAAGATGTAATTACTCAATCGAAAGCTGCATGCAGATAGCCATTGCTTTATGAATCAAACAAACATATCAAGGGCCAATTCTCAATCGAAAGATGCAAGCCAAACTTGCATTGAAAGAGGCCAAAATCCCAATCGAAGGATGTGAAATTGAAGCAGGAATGCTCTTCTTTGATTTGATGCTTGAAAGCCCAATTGTACTTTGTGCAAATTTGAACTTTTGAAAATCCTTGTGAGGAAATGTCTTGAGAAATGAGAGGGAAAATTTTGGGGTACAACAGTTACCCCTGTTCAATTTTCTAAAACCTGAAGAGCGAGTATGATACGTTGTCGTTCGTAGCTTGAAGGTAGAAGATGATTGAACACTAGAGTGCCTAGAAATTTGCACTCGATGATGTTGTGGTTGACTGTGTAGGGAATGGGCTTAAAGATTCCATTTGGAGAGGTGACGGAGAGTTGTCGGGGTGGGCTTATAGATGTCATCCAAAGGTGACTATTGATAGAAATTAGACTAATTCTAAGTTTTACCTCAACTGGAAAAGAATAAGAATAAATCTTTGTTTGATTTAAATTGAACCAGCAGAGGTCTGAAGGAATCTGCGTAAGATTGCCTTATGATGAGCCTGTGCAGGGCTGCTTTAGGAGATATGCCTGGGTAGGGCTGATGAGTCCGTGTGAAATTGCATCTGGAGATATATGAGAAGGAACCTGGGTAAGGGCTTCTTCAGAATGAGTCCCTGTAAAACTTCATCTGGAAATGTATGAGAAGGAACCTGGGTAGGGTTGCTTCACGATGAGTCCAGGTAAAACTGTATCTGGAAATGAGAAGGAACCTGGGTAGGGTACTTCATGATGTGTCCGTGAGAAACTTCATCTGGAAATGTATGAAAAGGAACCTGGGTAGGGTTGCTTCAGGATGAGTCTGTGTGAAACTTCATATGGAAATGAGAAGGAACCTGGGTAGGGTACTTCATGATGATTCAGTGTGAAATTTCATCTGGAAATGTATGAGAAGGAACCTGGGTAGGATACTTCATAATGAGTCCATGTGAAACTTCATCTGGAAATGTATGAGAAGGAACCTGGGTATGGTTGCTTCAGGATGAGTCCGTATGAACCTTCATCTGGAAATGAGAAAAAACCTTGGTAGGGTACTTCATGATGAGTCCGAGTGAAACTTCATCTGGAAATGTATGAGAAGGAATCTGTGTAAGATTTCTTCGGGATTAGTCCGTGTGAAACTGCATCTGGAAATGTATGAGAAGGAGCCTGGGTAGGGCTTCTTCAGGATAAGTCTGTGTAAAATTTCATTTGGAAATTATGAGAAGGAACCTGAGTAGGGTTGCTTCAGGATGAGTTCGTGTGAAACTTCATCTGGAAATTATGAGAAGGAACCTGAGTAAGGTTGCTTAAGGATGAGTCCGTGTGAAACTGCATCTGGAAATTATGAGAAGGAACTTGGGTAGGGTTGCTTCAGGATGAGTCCGTGTGAAACTTCATCTGGAAATTATGAGAAGGAACCTGGGTAGGGTTGCTTCATGATGAGCCTGTGTAAAGCTGCATTTGGAAGTCAGAAGGAACCCGTGTAAGATTGCTTCATGATGAGCCCGTGTAAAGCTACATTTGGAAGTCAGAAGGAACCCGTGTAAGACTGCTTCATGATGAGCCTGTGTGAAGCTGCATCTGTAAATTATGGGAAGGAATATGTGTAATATTGCTTCATAATGAGCCTGTGTAAAGCTGAATTTGGAAGTCAGAAGGAACCCGTGTAAGATTGCTTCATGATGAGCCCGTGTTAAGGTGCATCTGGAAATTATGGGATGGAATCCGTGTAAGATTGCTTCATGATGAACCCGTGTAAAGATGCATTTGGAAGTCAGAAGGAACCCGTGTAAGATTGCTTCATGATGAGCCCGTGTAAAGCTGCATTTGGAAGTCAGAAGGAACTCGTGTAAGATTGCTTCATGATGAGCCCATGTGAAGCTGCATCTGGAAATTATGGGAAGGAATCCGTGTAAGATTTCTTCATGATGAGCCCGTGTAAAGCTGCATTTGGGAATTAGAAGGAACCCGTGTAAGATTACCTTATGATTAGTCCGTTTGAAGCTGCATCTGGAAATTTTGAGAAGGAATCCGTGTAAGATTGCTTCAGGATGAGCCCATGTAAAGCTGCACTTCAGGATGGGAAGGAATTTATGTAAGATTGCTTCATGACGATCCCGTGTGAAGTTGCATCTGGAAATTGGAAGGAACCCGTGTAAGATTGCTTCATGATGAGCCCATATGAAGTTGCATCTGGAAATTAGAAGAAACCCGTGTAAAATTGCTTCAGCTGGTTGTGTAGATAGTAACTCTCTCTTATTTCAGGAACTAATCTTGGACCTGTTGAAAATTGTTGATGATAATTATCTGTTGATTGATCTTTCCTGAAAAGGTAAAGAGTTAGTTGTATACAACGTCATGATGTATGAAATGCATTGCGTAATGATGCTCTCAAAAATGTGGTTGTGCTATATGTGCTTCATATGCATATTCTATGATGTATGAAATGTGAAATCTTATTGAAGTGCATCTTTATCCCGGAAAATAAATCCTTGACAAATGCTGGTGAGCCTTGGGAAATTAAATCCTGGGCTGCTGCTGGGGATGAAGAGTGTGCACCTCTTCAAACCTTGTTTTAGAATGTTTCTACTGGGGATTCCTATTCTGTTGTTTGAGGAGAACTATGCTAGGGAATGTTGGCTTCTGCTTGAGGAAAAAATATGTGGAGAGTGTTGATCTCTGCTTGGGGAAAGAGTTCAGGATTTCTAGTTATCTGTTGCTCTACTGGGAAGTTATCTCTTGATTGGAGAGAACAGAAGTTAACAACTTGTTGGGGATAAAGAAGTTAACTATTATCTGGTCGGATTCCAGGCTTCGCAACAACTCACTAGGGATAGTGGAAAACTCTACTGGGGAAAAGGAGCTTTTAAACTGTTATCTGGTCTGGTCCAGGCTTTGCAGTAACTAAGAGTTGAGATATATTGTTATCTAGTCGGGTCCAGGTTGAGAGTAGGACGTTGAAATATTTTCTGGTCGGGTCCAGGATTTGCAGTAACTAAGGAGATAACACTGACTTTGTTTATGACTTCACTGGGAATTAGGGGTTGTGGTCACTTAATTTGTAATAGTCTGAGAGGTAAACTTAAGCTGGGGAATTTGTAGTTTGTTGGGGAAATAAACCCTGTTGAAGAGAATATTTGACGAACTGCTGGGGAGGTGTTTTCATTTGGCAAAACTCCTCGAGGATTCTTTATGAGACCAACTCAGCTGGGGAGAGATTTTTCGGAGAGTGAAACTCTAGCTGGGGATTGCATGGATCCAGTTTTATGGAGATGTCCATGAATTTGGCCTTGTGGGGCTTGTACCCTTATCCGTGAAGATTATTCTGTGGGGATACCCTTATAGAGGTGGCTCTGGTGATTTCACCGGGGATCACCTTATGAAAGGGACTTTGGGGATTTATCACTGTTTATAGCGCTGCCAGAAAATGTGTGCTTGGTCGTACGTGACCCTATGCTGAAATTCATGTTCCATGCCCCCAAGTGATTCAGATGCAGACCTGCCCCTAGTTATTCAGCACTTCTTGAGAGATTTCTTGGAATCACGACTTGACTGCCACATATGACTTGGAGAATAACTTGTCATGCCCCCTTGATTATGGGAGATTTGTCATTGGAAGCTGTGATACGGTGGGAGAAATGACTTGAGGTTTTGCGTTTTGTGTTCGCAAATGTTTCGGTTTAGCAAGAGTCACCACCGACTTTTTATTTTATCCTAAGGAAAGGTCAAAAAGCACAGGAAAGACCTCTGAGATGTTTTCTTGGATTCGGGGTGTAGCGGTAGAAATGTGCAAGACTAAGCCATTGGATTGACTAGACTTTATACAAATCAAAATAAAAATCGCCACCGCGCTTTATTGTTTCCAAAGGAATGGGAAAAGAGCGAATAACCCAAAAAAGGGGGAAAGATTCAAGGTAAGGGGGTTGGTTATGCAAAGGGAAGGTATTAGCACCCTAAACATCTACGGTACTCCGCAGGAACCTCTTTGAAAAATCTGTATATTTGGCTATAAAAATGTGTTATATAAAAAATGGATGGTGGAGGTAAGAAAAGAAATATTTTTATGATTTTTGCACCCGCCGCGGTTGCGAACCTTTAGTGCCTACGTACCACCTTTCGTGCAATAGGGGATCAGGGTACACATAGTTCCTCTTTTAAAAAGTTTGAAACACAAGTGTGTTGGTTAATTTTATGAGATAAGACATCATCGTCATTGTCCGTGTGGAAAACATACTTACTACCCACGATCATGAGAAAGGAGAATTTGCATCATCTCAAAGTGGAGGATATGGCTTGGATTTTAAAATCAACAATGCCTCACTCAACACCCAAGTGGAAAATATCTCACTTCACTACATATTGTAGAAGTATAGTTGTTTGCATCACTACAAGGATTGACAAGAGTCTAATCTTTTTTGAGAAAAGTTTAATGATAAAAGCCAAAGTGGCAAAATGGTTTGAAATGAGATTGATTGACTTTTAGTCTTCTCACATAAAAAGGTCAAGGTATTATTAAATTGATTGAAATTTATTTATGAAAATGTTTCGAAGATGCATGGACCTAAGTCCAAGTTTATTATGAAAATGTTTCAAGTTTCAAAACAAGAAGAGCGTTTTTTTTAAGGAGGGAGACGATTTTTGAAATTAAAGAAGATGGGAGGAGAAGAAGAGGCTATCCTAAAGCATAAGGTAAAAGCTAGGGATAAGAACCATCTAACCAACAAGAAGCCAATACTTGACATTATGAGTCAATATAGAATTCTCATTCTTCGGATTGAAACCAAGCAAGCAAAGATACTAGACCTCTTGAGAGAACCAAACTTCAAGTGTTTTAAGTCTTCACAAAAATTGGGCAGAGTAACGGCTGTATACGGGTGAATTCCAGATTACAAACAAAGATCGTAATCTCAATAACCTGCACACAAAACAAACAAACAACCCAATGTCTTGAGGTAAACCTCAAGAACTCCAGAAAAAATATCAAATAAAGTCACAAAGTCTCCAAGGTAGGTCAAGGTCTCTAATCCTAAGTCCAAGAAGTCCATCATTCCATAATGCAAAGGATAGTAACCATGTAGTCCAAGTATCATTAATGATTTTTATGGTTCATGTTGATTATTAGGTGTCTTTAAAAAGAAATAAAAGCTCAAGTGAGCAAAATAAAAATGACATAAAAGTAAATGCTCAAGTGAGCAAAGATGAAAATAGCATGAAATGTAAAATGCTAAAAGTAAATGGTACATAAAGCATGAAAATAAAAGCGTAAAGTAAAGTTAGTTGTTAGTAATTAGTGGTTAGTTGGATGACCATCTTGAAACTTGCATTTGGAACTCATTAGAGGATTGGTAGAACCAAATCCTCCACACAACAAGTTGCATTTGCTTTTTGTCAAGTATATCATCCATTTTGGAATTCTCACAAGGAAACATGTAATGATCAACGATGTTTAAGTGATCCGCGTTGACCAAAGGTGTTGTAGATCCATTAGAGGATTGGAAGAACCAAAGCCTCTACAAAATGAATCTCAAGGTTATTGGATCAAAGAGATCAAATTAACATACTTGGGCTTACAATCATAAGTTTGGGCCACGAATGATCATTTATTCGAATCGGGACAAAATTTAGCGCTATGTTAAGCAATCGTAAGTGGACTTATGTAGAAGTCACACCTATTTTGAGGTCGGTCAATAGAAATCTATGTACTTCATGTTTGGATAAATGATATAGAGATCACCATCCCTTAACATGTAGCACAATTAAAAAAAAGAAAGGGATAAGATGAAGAGGGAGGGAAATGATAAGCTAATTTGGATCACCATTTCAAAATTCTTTCATCTTTAAATTCAACCACTCCTCTAGATGGATTAAAGCACTAAACATATCATTAATCCAAAGCAGCAAAAATGAATTAAATAATTCACTCTTAGGTAGATTTGAATTGATGAACATTTATCCAACTTCATATACATCACAAAGTCCATTGAGTTTAAAGACAAATTGGACATTTAAAATTGCAATCCAAACTAACAATCAAAAGGAGTGAGTAGAAAAAGTGCATTCTGTCCTTGTGTAAATCGATTGCACTATTGTGTAAATCGATTTACACAGTACAGTTTTATAAAAATAGTGCAAAATTGCTTTTGTGCAATCGATTGCACTACAGTGCAAATCGATTGCACACAGTTACAGTAGCAAAAACAGCATTTTAAAAGGGCAATTTCTTGTTCAAACTTTCCATCAAATACCTTATGATCATGGATCCACTTGAGCACGAAAATTCCATCAAATTATGAGAAAATAACACCATTGGAATCACAAAATAATGTTCAATGAATCAATCCCAAAGATCACCAAGAGATCACATTGTGAAAGATGAATTATCCAACTTACCAAAGGTAGATCTAGAGAATTATCAAAACAACTTCAAGAATTTGCTTCAATTCAACCACAAGAATCAATTAACCAAGCTTGGATGTAGAGAATTGATGAAGAAAAAGTGTTTGGATGAAGGTTTAGCTCAAAGACTAGTAAGCTTCAATGCAAAGCTTACTAACTTTTTGAAAATGGAGCTTTGAGTGAATTTGGTAGATGGAGAGAATTGAGAGATTTTTTAGCAAGGTGGATTTGGCTATCAAAAGCTTGAAATTTGAGTGAAATGAGGGCTCTATTTATAGAGTTTAGGATTGGGATTAGTGGTAATTTGGTAATTGATTCTTGGAGCCAAAATTTGAGTTAATGATAATTCTTTCAAATATTAGAGCCAAAATTTGAATTAATCATAATTCTTCTTAAAAATGAAAAATTGGCACCAAAATTTGAATTAATGATACATCTTTCAAAAATGAAGAAAAATTGGAGCCAAAATTTGACAATTTTAAAATGCTGATTTTTTCAAATTTCACGCTGTGCAATCGATTGCACTACAGTGAAAATCGATTTGCACAGTGTATCTTTCCAAAAATTGTGCAAAATTCACTTTGTGCAATCGATTGCACTCTAGGAGCAATCGATTGTACAGTGAAAAAAATGATTTTTTTTTAATTCTTTTTCTTTGCAAATAGAGATTTTAGGGAAATGATACCATAAATCCTTATTTGTCAGATGCTTCGACTTGGTACCTACAAAACAAAAATATACAAAGACAAAGACAAATATTTTTTGTATTTTTATTAGAAGTTAGTCAATAACACATATACAAAATGCACAACCAAGGTGCTTGGAGATTCCTCAAGAGCAAACTTAAAGATAGGAAACAAGAGGAAGAACCAACCCTAATGTGATCTTGTTATGATCGAGTTGATATGATATGATAGAGGAATCTTAGGGGCAAAAATTGGGGTACAACACGGGGAGTAGATTATGAAAAGGGAAGGTGCAAGCACCCTTTTCATCCATGGTTATCCATGGGCTCTTAGTTACTTGTTTAGATCACTTGCTTTGCTTTTCCAATTGTTTGAAATGGTGCTTCGTGTGTGTGGTTTTGAAAATGCTTTGAAAAAGAGGTCATCGTTGTGGCAACCTTTGTAATGATTCTTGTTTGAATATATATAAAGGTGTATTGTATTTTGAAAAGATTTCAATGTTTTGAAAGTTTGTTTTGGGAAATGTTTTGAAATTATGTTGTGAGGTGTGTTTGAAAATAGCAAGGATGTTTTGCAAGTTTTGATCAAGTAACTAAGAGTTGTCTACCCTATTTTACTCAAATATCTTTCCTACACATTTTTAACCCTTTTGACAATGTTGTTTTACCATTGCATTTGGTAAATAACCTTGTATTAGGATGTTAAACGGGACAGGCGCGGGTCATCGTATAGACCATGATAGCAATTGTGTTAAGTATTTTTAGCAATTTTCCGAGGGACTAGATCATTTTTGTATAGGCAACCAAGATAGCGTCATCGAGGGACTATGATCTTTTATTTTGTTTTTGTTTTGCCAAAGTACTCAACATGCATAACATGGCCCATTTTTAAGGCAACAAGTGGATGAAACCCTAGGGGTGCAAGTGCGCATTGTGTATTGATTTTCATGCATTTTTGTCTTTGTATTAGGTCAAACTACTTGTTGATTTTGGATTTTTTTGCATACAAACCCTAATCTCTAATCATGGTATAATTGAAAGCGTAAATGTGTAAAATAAATCTACCACTATTACAACATGATTTTGGGGAGGGGGATACAATTTTTGAATGGGGATTATTTGACAAGAAATTAAAACCCTAATTTTACTATTACATCCAAATTGAATCAATGACATAAATAATAAATGAATAATATTTAAATAAACAAATTAAATAAATATACAAAATGTTATGAATATGCAAAAATGTTTATGTTTATTTTTTATGTATGTAAAAAATATTTAATGCATTAAGAAAGAAATAAAAAAAGATTATTATTATTTATTAAGGGTAAAACCCTAATTTTCCTTTTAAGAATGTAAATATATTAAATATACTATTTATATACAACAAAATAAAATAAAATAAATACAAAGGTAAAAATATATTTAGAACAACATTTTTTAGTGTAAATAAAATAAAGAATAAAAATAAAAGTATAATGGTTATTACATATTTATTTTCAAGTTTTTTCAATAAACAAAAGTATATACTATTAAATTAAAAAATAATAAAATAATAAAAATAAGTATGAAAATTTATGAAAATATTTTGGGGTATTTTTATGTTTGGGAAAATATAAAATAAAATCAGGAAATGAAAATAAAATAAAAAAATATAAAAGTATAAAGAAATTGGGCCAGGGGGTTGCATTCAGTAAAAGGCGGGTGTTAAAAACAAAAGAAGCAAAGCCCATCTTAAGCCAGACTTCATCTTCAACCTCTCTTCAAAATTTCGCGCACCCTGTACCAAACATGAACAACCTGCATACGAGCTCTATTGCAAAAACACATAACATCAAAGTTGTAGAGCTTTCCAAGACGAATTCAACCATATAAAAAACTTGTCCTAACTCTCAAAGACCAGAGAGAATTTCTCTGGCCCTAAATCTTAACCTATTTTTTTCAGGATGTTCATGGACCAAATTCTCTTAGCATGCTTAACTAAAATGAAAACTGAGCATATGTACAACTTCATGGCTATGAATACTACATTTCTTATTCACAAACCTAAGTCTAAATGTTCCTAAATAGAGAGATAGGAAGTTGACAAAAACCTGTTTCAGTTGTCTTCGTGTATGGCAATGCGGAGCTTTTCAACAAGGCCTGAGATGTTTGGGAGCTTGCTTGAACTTCCCTTGACCTTCTCCAATGCCTAGCTTGCCTTGAGTGTGCTTGAACAAGCCTATAGAACTCAACCTGCACAAGCTGAAATAAAAAATGGCAAACCCTGTAAATGGAGTTACAGTCAGTGTTTAAGGGTTGGGATAGTTTGGATAAGTTGTATGGAAGGTGTTTGAACAGGTTTAGGGCAAAACGCACGAGCAAATTGAGCTATGGAAGTCAAACTCCAGGGACTGCCCTGTTTTGCAAAATGAAGATGATTTTGTGCTATGGGAAGTTTGACGGCTCAAAGGGTCGTGTTTCTGGCTCAAGGGGTTATGAGAAAAGTGTTTCAAATGTTTGCACAAGTTGGTTTTCACAGATGTTCAAGTTCTAGTGTATTGGACATGTTTCTTGTCTTTTAAGCCAAAATGAACCATGATGTAATCAAGCTTGTACAGGCTATCTATCAGCCTGCCTATTGTGATCTTGGCCCCTCAAGTTGGTGGATATGCTTTGCTGCACAAGATTTTGTTTCAGGCTCAAGAGATGTGGTTTTGACATAAAGCATATCTTGGCAAAAATGGCAATATTGCTTTTTCTATTTAGGGATTAATCTTGTGTGCAATGCTCTAATGACCAAAAAAATGCCTTATACCAATGGTTTTGAGGCCTGTAATCTAGTGCAAAGCAAGCTGATTAGAATTGGTAACTTGTATCACTATGAACATGCCATGGATGAAAAGTGAGTTTTTGCCAACTTCATGCCTTCGATTCTCTCTAACCACAAATGAGTTTGGAGAGTTCTTGGACATTTTGGAAATCTTGCAACATACTATACATTCCATATTTGAAATTCAATTTGAGATTCCAAGTGGAACTATGTGAAAAATGGCCATGAAGATAGGTCAAAATCCTGCCTAAACTAGGGCAAAATTTCACTAAGTTAAAAGTTTCATGGGCCCTTGTTCCAAAAATCATAACTTGAGATCCAAGCTTATTTTTGGAAAACTTTGTGAATCAAAGTTGTACACTTTGTGGAGTACTACAACTTTCATGTTGGAAGTTTTGTTTGAATCCAATTGCATCATGGTGAAAATGTTGGGCAAAGTTAGGAAGAATTAAGAAAATTTCATAACTTAGAAAAATTCGAAGTTATGAAATTTTTCAACTTTAAACCCTAATTTGAAAATTTTGGTTTATTGATGAATAAGTTTCATGTTTTGACACATATTGATAAAAAATGACCCTTGGCACTTGATTTTGACCAAAAAGTCAAAGTTTGACTTTTAAGTGTACAGTCAAAATTTGATCAGTTGACTAGAAAAATTCATCTGTCAATCCAATGCAATTGAGATCTTTTGAACCTTGTGAATAGGTCAATATGATTCCATTGAGTCCTTGAATCCATGCTTTAGCTCAATTTGCCATTGGCTAGGTCAAAAATCAGAAATTGCCCTTGTGCAGTCAAAACCCTAAAAATGACCATTTTGCCCTTTTGGTGATCTGATCAAATTTCTTGTGGAGTTGTGGTCCAAACTTGATCAGATGGTTCATATGAGTTTATAATGTTGACGTGGGTCAAAATTTATGAGGTTTGACTATAAATTGGCCACAATTGACTTTTTCCCCAATACAGCTGATTTCTAGGTCAACTGTCTAATTGACTGGGTAAAAATTTGATTCAAGGCATGAAACTTGGTAGAGGTAATCTTGTAAGTCCAACATGAAGTATGAAAGTCATTTTGGGCATTGAAAGTCCAAAAATCCATGTGCAAACTCAAACCCTAATTTAGGTCAAAAGTGCAAGGAGATGTCTTGAGCAGAGCAAACCCTAGCTTGATCTTGAGTTCAAAGAGCCTTGTGATGAGAAATGTTGGTAAAGTGAGAGGGCAAATTTTGGGGTACAACAGAAGCGTCTTCCAATTTTGAAGTGATTATGTTCTTTGAGAGAATTTACGTTCATTGGATATTCGTCGTGCGAATTTCTCTGTTTGTCAAACAATTAGCCACATGCAAACAACAGTATACAATGCAAAGTTTATGTTTGTCTTGAAGTTTTGAAAATGATTTTTTAGCAAATAAAAGAATTTAGTAATAAAATGAATTCGACTCATAATTTATCGTAAGCCTTACAGGAGTCAGGATACCTTTGGTAACAGTACGCTTTCGAACTAACTCATGCTTCAATTAGGACTTTTGAAGGGTTGTAATGTGGTATGGTTCACAGTTTAAGAAACAAAGGATAAGGCTCAAAGTGTATTTGTACCTGCCCGTTCTTCATGATGTTCTATAGTCCTAAACTCAGTTAGTTTTGCGTTTGAAATCCAATTGAGTCTGAATGGCGTTTTAGTGATGGTTCAGATATTGAATGTTTATTCGTGAAGACAGTCATTTTTGCAACATCTTTTCATGTTGTCGAGGATTTGTAGTGACCTCTTCTTTTGATTTATTGTCCCTAATTTTTCCTGACTGTTCTTGTTCTGAGATTACAGCCAGCGGGATGCCCCAATTTTTCTTAAGTCTCCTTCGTAGGTTTTGACTTAGTCGGCTTTTTCTTTTGAGAGATAACAACTACCTGCTTGGTAAGGAACCATCACCATCTTTTGGTTCAGAAGGACATTTTTTATATCACTCGTTGTGTACGAGGTGAAAGTTTGGGACTAGACGCGCATTTGAATTAGCTGAGAGACTACCCAGCCCCTGGTTTTGATTACAGGTTTTAATTTTGTGTAAAAAAGAAAACTCCTACTTATTTGGCTCAAAGGGTTTGACTAGGGATTATCTTCCTTATAAGTCCAGTATTTAGGGATTGAAAGAACGCTTGTACATCGTCAGCAAGGTCTGTCCAAAAGCATATTGTACGAGATTGTGGCATTATTTTCGTCATCCTCCCTCTAAAGGCTTGCGAATTTTGAAACAAGAGTTGAATATCATAAAGGGAGTAGAAAGCATAGTTTAAATATAATGAAAATGAATGGATTAATTCAAGACAACAATATGCAATGCATTAATGAAACAAAGTTTGACATTAATAGATAAGTGTTTAAACAAGAAATTACAACTGAAAATTCGAATAAACAGAAATTTTCTCTGCTTAGACCGTCATTTCATATGGATGCCTTTAAGGGGTGACATAAAAATTCCAGCTTACCATCTTGTGTGAACTCTAGCACTCCTTCGTTAATCAGGTCTTGAATTTTGTTCTTCAGAGCCCAGCAACCATTCGTATCATGTCCAGGACTATCAGAATGGTATGCACGTCTCTCATTGGGGTGGTAAGTAGGAGCATAAGTATTAGGATTCCGAGGAGGAGCCTTTGATGTAATTAGCTCTGCCTTCAACATGTGTTGTAACGCTTTAGCCAGCAACATGTTGATCTTGGTGATTTGTCTCTTAGGTGCGACCTCCTTACGATGATTCCCCTATCGTTGTTAGAGAGGTTGTTGTTGGGCTCGCGATGTAGCAGTAATTTGGAAAGGTCTACTCTCCACCAAGCTAACTTCTTGTCTCATCGGGGGCTGATTAATGACTTGATCCCCAATTCTAGTTGTTTGTCTCATATGGTTGCATCCGTCTTGATGAAGCTTGTTGACGAGGGCTCTCAGATCTTCTTGTCCCCGAGCTAAGTTTTGGATAAGATCCATCTGACCTACCATCTGGATTTTCATGGTTGCCATTTCAGTTTTTAATTGTTCCAACTAGTCATCCCTACTATCCCCAGGATTCTTCTTGGCCATGCTCTCAATGAGGAGTGCTTTCACTTCTTATTGTCCCTTGGATAGGTTCAGGAACAATTCTTGAAGTTGAATATTTTGGGTCTGAAGATCTATGACAGTCTGTTCTAGAGCCATCTCTACTGAAATAAATAGTAAGCAGGTGAGAAACTTGTGTGGGGAAAACCTGTTATGATTACATACATGATATGTGGATGCAATGTTTTCAAGGATCTCGTGGGGTATACACAAGAAAATGTCAGAGGTTGAACTTTGATCACATCTTTGATTGGAGAACTTCATATCGTTGGATGTCCTTCCACGAGAATCAAGCTCACCATGTCAAGTGGGTTGCAACGCCCCAATATTTTATTATTTATTCAATTAAATATTATTTTGAATATTTTATATTAATTCTAATTTTTATCGTCGAAATAGGAATTTTATTTTAGTGGCATGATAAATAATCGAATTTAATTTGGTGGAATTAAGTTGAGGTATTATTTTTATTATTAAGCTTAAATATGATATTGGGCTTAATTTGTGTTGTTGTGAAGTATTAAGGGGGGTATGTCACTTAGGCCCATTTGAGTTTACTAAGGATTAATTAAATAGGAGTATTTTATTTGAAATAGATTTAGAGGAGAAGATAGTGTTATCAGGAAAAAGAGAAGAGAAAGAGGAATAGGGTTTTGAGAGGAGAAGAAGCACAAGAGGAGATTCAATTGGAGACCCATAGAGTTGCCTTAAAACCAAGCCATGTAAGGGTGGGGTTTCTTATCCTATAATGGGGCATATGATATTTTGTATGTGGGAATTAGTATGTGGGATTATTACTGTCTGTTGATTTGTGTTGGTTTGTGCTTGTTGTGATAAGCATTATTAATAATTGATTTGATTAAAGAATTGTCAAATAATTGATGTATTACTGTCTTATATACTTGTCTGGATTGGGTTTGATTATGAATTATCTCATGAAGTTCGTGTTTTAGAATTGAGCAAAAAGGGTTTTCACACTGCTATTTTTCTGAATTCGTAAGACTGTTTTTCACAGGGTGCAATCGATTTGCAGTGCATGTGCAATCGATTTGCACAGTTCAATTTTGGTGAATTTTTCTTCTGTTTCAGTAAGAAATCAATTTGCAGTACAGAGCAATCGATTTGCACTGCTTAAAAACGTAATTTTTGGCCTCTGGAGCAAGGTGCAGCCGATTTGCATGTTAGTGCAATCGATTGCTCACTATTTGACAACATTGTTTTCAAAAACTTGAAAATTCCATAACTTTTGACTCGGGTGTCTGTTTGACGCGCCGTTTGGATCGTTGGAAAGCTAAAAATATTTTCTACAATATGGTAATAATTTTGATGACAATAGACTAATATTTTAATGGAAGAACTCTGATGTGTGCGTACGTTGTATGTGTTGTAATGCAAAATGTTACGATTGAATGTATCAGTGTTATATAAACAATGTACGAAGGATTTTGCATGATGTATTGCATGATAATGATGATGAATATGGCCTGCATTGGCAAGAAATTGATAAGTATGAACAATCAATGTAAATTAAGTTTTTGCATGTCAGTGTCGTATGCATTCATTAAAGATGGCCTGTATTGGCAGATTTTATGAAGGCCTGTATTGGCGGATATTGTAAAGGCCTGTATTGGCAAAATGTTTTTTGAAGAGGGATTATGTCTTGTGCCTCGATATTACTGGAAAATGTTTATGTTGAGAGTTTTACTCCAATGGTACCACATGCATTCGCATAACATTGAGTCGCATTCCAAGTTGTTCAATTGAGTTGTTATGTTGATGAACTAATTATTGCATTTTAATGATATCCTACTGTGATTGTTGTTGTGAAGTGGTGATTTTTGCATGAAATGATTCTAATATATAATTCATCATGCGCTCACTTATACAATTTAAGAATCTCACCCCTTCTGTTTGAATGTTGCCCTTTGTTGGTAACATGCAGGTAACCAAGAGGAGTAGTTGATAGCATTGTTAGTTCGAGTTCGGTGTCATTTGCTCTGATACGTAGCACTCGGGGGGAAATGAATGCTTTTTTTATTTTGTTGGTTATTTATTGAACCTTATGTTGTTTTTTGAGGAGTTTATTGTATTGATGTTGTTTTATGATTCAAAAGATGCTATATCTTATTTAGAAAACTATTATGAATCTGCTATGTGATTAATCAAAGTTTGGTTTATGTTATGGAGACTATGTTCATGAGTTGTGTTTATTCTGCTTCTTTAAGTGTTATGTATCTATTCTAAAAGCATGGCAGGTTTATGTTTTCTTGTTGAATATGTGACATCCTGATTATATTGGAAATTTTTATACTTTGATTTTCTGCTAATTGCTGGGGGTAGAATTGGGGTGTTATATTAGTGGTATCAGAGAAAATTGGTTCATCCAGCCAAGTTATCGAGTCGTAGTTGTTTAACAATCGAGTGATGTTAGTTTTTCTTAACCGTTGATTGTGTTGCAGTGATAAGATAAGATGGCTGGAAGGAACAATGCTGTGATTGCTGCTGCTCTATAAGAAATGGCGCAGGCTATGCAGAATCAGCCTAATGATGGCGAGAATGCTGGATCTCGTAGTTTGGAGACTTTCCAAAGGGAGAATCCGCCAATGTTCAAGGGTAAGCATGATCCTGATGGAGCACTAGATTAGTTGAAGGATATTGAGAGGATCTTCTGTGTGATGGATTGCACTCCAGCACAGAAGGTTCGGTATTGCAATCATATGCTAGCAGTTGAAGCTAATGACTGGTGGCTAGAAACGCGTGCAAGGTTGGAAGCTGCAGGTGAGGAAATCACTTGGATTGTGTTCTGTAGGGAATTTCTGAGTAAGTATTATCCTGAAGATGTTCTGGGTAAGAAATAGATTGAGTTCCTTGAGTTGAAGCAAGGGAAAAAATTTGTCACTGAGTATGTTGCTAAGTTCATTGAGCTAACTAAGTTCTATCCACATTTTCACGGTGAAGGTGCTGAATTTTCTAAGTGCATCAAGTTTGAGAACAGGTTGCGCTCAGAAATCAAGAAGGTTGTTGGATATCAAAAGATTCGAGCCTTTTCTGATTTGGTTGATAGTTGCAGGATCTTTGAAGAGGATAGCAATGCTCATCACAAGATTTTTAGTGATAAGAGAGGCAAGAATCAACAGAACCGTGGCAAGACTTACGATCATGGTAGAGGTAAGCAAAGAGTTTCTCATGGTCAGAGGACTAGTGGGAGAGATGCTCCTGCTAGAGTTGTATGTTTCAAATATGGGCAACCTGGTCACAAGAGTGATGTGTGCACTACTGCTGATGTGAAGAGGTATTTCCGTTGTGGCAAGATTGGACACACAGTTCCTAAGTGTAGGCATAAGGCGGATGTTTGTTTCAATTATGGAGAAGAGGGGCATATTAATACTCAGTGTCAGAAACCAGAGAAGGAACAAACTGGTGGTAAGGTGTTTTCTTTGGCTGGGACTCCGATAGCTAGTGAGGATAGACTCATCAGAGGTACATGTTTCATTAATAGTACGCCTTTAATTACTATTAGTGATACCGGTGCTACTCATTGTTTTATTGTTGTTGATTTTATTGAAAGATTGGGTCTTGTGTTGTCTTCTATGAATGGAGAAATGGTCCTCGAGATTCTGCTAAGGGATCAGTGTCTACTTCTTGTGTGTGTTTGAATTTCCCTTTGTTGATCTTCGGCAAAGACTTTACTATTGACTTGATTTGTTTACCGTTAAGCGGATTGGATGTGATCTTGGGTATGAACTGGTTAGAGTATAACTATGTTCATATCAATTGCTATAACAAATCTTTGAGGTTTTCTACTCCAGAAGAGGAAGAAGTTGGTTTGTTGACTGGTAAACAGTTGTGGAAATTGATGCAAGACAAAGCATAGATGTTCTCATTGATGGAGTCGCTATCTATTGAGAACCAAGTTAGGATTGATGAGTTGCAGGTGGTGCGAGAATTTCCTGAAGTATTTCCTGATGAAATTCCTGATGTACTTCCAGAAAGAGAAGTTGAGTTTGCGATTGATCTTGTACCTGGTACCAGACCTATTTCTATAGCACCGTACATGATGTCTGCATACGAATTATCTGAACTGAAGAAGCAGTTAGAAGAGTTGCTTGAGAAAAAAATTTGTAAGACCAAGTGTATCACCATGGGGATGGCTTGTGTTGTTAGTAAAGAAGAAAGATGGAAGTATGAGACTTTATGTTGATTATAGACAGTTGAATAAAGTGACGATTAAGAACAAGTATCCGCTTCTGATAATTGATGACTTGATGGATCAATTGGTGGGTGCAAGTGTGTTTTCTAATGATTTATTTGAGGTCATGATATCACCAAATTAGATTGAAAGAAGATGATATTCAGAAGACCGCATTCAGAACTCGGTATGGACACTACGAATATTTGGTGATGCCTTTCGGTGTTAATAATGCACTGGGAGTATTCATGGAGTACATGAATCGTATCTTTCATACTTATTTGGATCGGTTTGTGGTGGTATTCATTAATGACATTTTGATTTACTCTAAATCGGAAGAAGAACATGAAGAGCACCTAAGAGTTGTATTGCAAGTTTTGAATGAAAATAAGTTATATGCGAAGTTGTCCAAGTGTGAATTCTGGTTGCATGAGGTTAGTTTCCTTGGTCATGTTATTTCTGGTAGTTGCATTGTCGTGGATCCTTCTAAAGTTGATGTTGTATTGCAATGGGAATCTCCGAAGTCGGTTACCGATATTAGAAGCTTCTTGAGATTAACCAGTTACTATAGACGGTTTATCGAAGGTTTTTCTAAGTTGGAACTTCCATTGACCAAGTTGACTTGTAAAAGTAAATCCTTTGTGTGGGATAGTCAATGTGAAGAAATTTTTACCGAGTTGAATAAGAGGTTGACGTCGGCTCCGGTTTTAACTTTGCCTAATCCGGGAGAACCTTTTTTTGTGTATTGCGATGCTTGTCTGATGGGGTTAGGTGGTGTACTAATGCAGAATAGTAAGGTGGTTTCTTATGCGTCGAGGCAATTGAGGACTCATAAAAATAATTATCCTATTCATGATTTAGAATTGGTTGCAGTTGTCTTTGTGTTGAAAATCTGGAGGCATTATCTTTATGGTTCTATATTCGAAGTGTTTAGTGACCATAAAAGTTTGAAGTATCTTTTTGATCAAAAAGAGTTGAATATGAGGCAGCGAAGGTGGTTAGAATTGTTGAAGGATTGTGATTTAGGTTTGAATTATCATCCAGGAAAAGCTAATGTGGTGGCCGATGCTTTAAGCCGAAAGACTTTGCACATGTCGGCAATGATGGTTAAAGAGTTGGAGTTGATTGAGCAATTCCGAGATTTGAGTTTAGTTTGTGAAGTGACACTGTAAAGTGTTATGTTGGGGATGTTAAAGATTAATAATGACTTTCTCAATTGTATCAGTAAAGCTGAAAAGCTAGATGTGAAACTGGTGGGTATGATAATGGGAATTGATCAATCTGAGAATGATGATTTCAAGATATATGCGCAAGGTGTGTTGAGATTC
Source organism: Vicia faba (assembly GCA_948472305.1). Taxonomy (NCBI): domain Eukaryota; kingdom Viridiplantae; phylum Streptophyta; class Magnoliopsida; order Fabales; family Fabaceae; genus Vicia; species Vicia faba. Next base: position 251,107,748 of record OX451741.1, on the reverse strand, counting down.
CGAGATCGTATTTGCATTCCTGATAAAGAAGAGATTAAGAAAGTGATTCTTTAGGAAAGTCATAGAAGCAGTTTGAGTATTCATCTAGGAGATACAAAGATGTATCAAGACTTGAAGGGCTTGTTTTGGTGGCCGGGTATGAAGTGTGATGTGGCACAATTTATGTATGCTTGTTTGACTTGTCAGAAGTCGAAGATTGAGCATCATGAGCCTACAGGGTTGATGCAACCGTTAGAGGTTCCATAATGGAAATGGGATAGCAATTCTATGGACTTTGTAACGGGATTACCTAGTACCTTGAGAGGACATGATTAGATATGGGTGATTGTTGATAGGCTTACGAAGTCGTCGCACTTTATACCTATTAACATCACATATCCGATTTTGAAGTTGGCGGAGATTTACACCAGAGTAATTGTGAAATTTCATGGTGTCCCTTTGTGTATTGTTTTGGATAGAGATACGAAGTTTACTTCTGATTCCTGGAAAAGTTTGCAAGAGGCGTTGGGATCTAAATTGAGGCTGAGTTCGGCGTATCATCCTCAGACGAATGGTCAGACCGAGAGGACTATTAAGTCGTTAGAGGATATGTTGAGGGCATGTGTTCTTGAGCAGGGAGGTTCATGGGATACTTATCTCCCGTTGATTGAGTTCACTTACAATAACAATTACCATTCTAGTATTGGGATGGCACCTTTTGAGGCGTTGTATGGTCGGAGGTGTAGGACTTTGTTGTGTTGGCAGGAATCTGGTGAAAGTGTGGTACTTGGACCTGAGATTGTTCGAGAGACTATTGAGAACGTGAAGCTTATCCGAGAGAAGACGAAGGTTTCTCAAACTAGACATAAAAGTTACCATAACAAGAGAAGGAAGGATTTAGAATTCCAAGCTAATGATCATGTATTTTTGAGGGTCACACATGTGATTGGTGTTGGGCGAGCTCTGAAGTCTAAGAAGCTCACTCCTCGTTTTATTGGTCTGTATTAGATATCGGATCGAGTTTGGAAAGTTTCTTATCGAGTGGAGTTATCGCCAAACCTTGCTAATTTGCACGATGTGTTTCATGTATCGCAACTTTGGAAGTATATTCCTGATCCGTCTCATGTGATTCAAATGGACGATGTGCAAGTACGGGATAATCTCACGGTGGAGACGATGCATGTGCGAGTTGCGGATCGCAAGATGAAGATTCTTAGAGGAAAAGAGATTACAATGGCGGAAGTTGTCTGGTTAGGAGCTGCTGGAGAAAGCATGACCTGGGAGTTGGAGAGGAAGATGCAAGACTCCTATCCCAAGTTATTTGAACCAGGTAAACATTTATTTTCGAGGAGGAAAATATTCTAAGTGGGGGAGAGTTGTAACGCCCCCGATATTTAGTTATTTATTCAATTAAATATTTTTTGAATATTTTATATTAATTCAAATATTTATCTTCGAAGTCGGAATGATTTTTTTTAGTGGCATGATAAATAATCGGATTTAATTTGGTGGAATTAAGTTGAGGTATTATTTTTATTATTAAGCTTAAATATGATATTGGGCTTAATTTATGTTGTTGTGAAGTATTAAAGGGGGTATGTCACTTAGGCCCATTTGAGTTTACTAAGGATTAATTAAAATAGGAGTATTTTATTAGAAATGGAATTAGAGGACAAGATAGTGTTATCAGGAAAAAGAGAAGAGAAAGAGGAGTAGGGTTTTGAGAGGAGAAGGAGAACAAGAGGAGATTCAATCGGAGACCCATAGAGTTGCCTCCAAACCAAACCAGGTAAGGGTGGGGTTTCTTCCTATAATGGGGCATATGATATTTTGTATGTGGGAATTAGTATGTTGGATTATTATTGTCTGTTGATTTGTGTTGGTTTGTGTTTGTTGTGATACGCATTATTAATAATTTATTTGATTAAAGAATTGTCAAAGAGTTGATGTATTACTGTGTTATATACTTGTATGGATTTGGTTTGATTATGCATTATCTCATGAAGTTCGTGTTTTGGAATTGAACCAAAAGGGTTTTCACACTGCTACTTTTCTGAATTCGTAAGACTGTTTTTCACAGGATGCAATCGATTTGCAGTGCAGGTGCAATCGATTTGCACGGTTCAATTTTGGTGAATTTTTCTTCTGCTTCAGTAAGCAATCGATTTGCAGTACAAAGCAATCAATTTTCATTGCTTAAAAATGTGATTTTTGGCCTCTAGAACAAGGTGCAATCGATTTGCATGTTAGTGCAATCGATTGCTCACTGTTTGACAACATTTGTTTTTGAAAACTTGAAAATTCTGTAACTTTTGACTCGGGTGTTTGTTTGATGCGCTGTGTGGATCGTTGGAAAGATAAAAATATTTTCTATAATGTGGTAATAATTTTGATGATAGTAGACTAATATTTTATTGGAATAATTCTGATGTGTGCGTACATTGTATGTGTAATAATGCAAATTGTTGCGATTGAATGTATCAGTGTTGTAGAAACGATGTACAAGGGATTTTGCATGATGTATTGCATGATAATGATGATGAAGATGGCCTGTAGGGGTGTTCGCGGTTCGGTTTGGATCGGTTTTAAAGCAAAAACTCATCTGATCCAAAGATTAATTCACTTAAGGTTCGGTTCGGTTTTGGATGATATATTTAAAAAAATCCAATCTGATCCGATCCAATTTTATGCGGTTTAATTTGGATCGGTTTTTGGATATCCAAATTACACATTATATTTTTATTAATATTATAAAACTACTAATAAATCATAGATTTGATATAATATATAACATATAGTATATTAAAAGTTAATATTACAAAATGAGAGTGATTGATTATGCTTGAAATAATAAAAATAAATAGATTATACCAAACTAATAAATATTATTAAAAAAATTATTATCATCTAATAATAAATTCACATAACATGTCATACTAATAAAAATTAAATAAGTATCAAAATATATTTATGCGGTTCGGTTTGGTTTGGATCGGTTTTGAAAAATTCATCCGAAATCAAATCTGAACCGATCGGTTTTCATAAAATAACATCCAAACACAACCAATAACTTTCGGTTTTTTATGGTTTTCGGTTTTTTGGATCGGTTTTCGGTTTTTTATTTGGATTGGTTTGGATTTGAACACCCCTAATGGCCTGTATTGGCGAGAAATTGATAAGTATGAACAATCAATTTAAATTAAGTTGTTGCATGTCAGTGTTGCATGCATTCATTAAAGATGGCATGTATTAGCGGATTTTGTGAAGGTGTGTATTGGCGGATTTTGTGAAGGCATATATTGGAAAAATGATTTGTGAAGAGGGCTTATGCCTTGTGCCTCGAGATTATTGGAAAAATTTTATTTAGGGAGTTTTAATCCAATGGTACCACATGCATTTGCATAACATTGAGTCGCATTCCAAGTTGTACAATTGAGCTGTTGTGTTGATGAATTAATTGTTGTATTTTGATGATATCCTATTGTGATTGTTGTTGTGAAGTGGTGATTTTTGCATGAATTGATTCTAATATATGATTTATCATGTGCTCACTTATACGATTTAAGAATCTCACTCCTTCTGTTTGAATGTTTCCCTTTGTTGGTAACGTGCAGGTAACCAAGAGGAATAGCTGATAGCATTGTTAGTTTGAGTTCGGTGTCATTTGCTCTGATACGTAGCACTCGGGGGGAAATGAATGCTTGTTTTATTTAGTTGGTTATTTATTAAACCTTATGTTTTTGTTTGAGGAGTTTATTGTATTGATGTTGTTTTATGATTCAAAAGATGATATATCTTTTTTAGAGAACTATTATGAATCCGCTGCGTGATTAATCAAAGTTTGGTTTATATTATGAAGACTATGTTCATGAGTTATGTTTATTCCTCTTATTTAAGTGTTATGTATCTATTCTAAAAGCATGGCAGGTTTATGTGTCCTTGTTGAATATGTGACATCCTAATTATATTGGAAATTTTTATACGCTGATTTTCCGCTAATTACTTGGGGTAGAATTGGGGTGTTACATGGGTCATAGCCCTTGACTCAAGTTATCATGCATTGGTCTTTGACGACGTTTAGTTAGAGGAAAATAAATCCTCTTGCCCCTTGATAAACATCTGGTTCAATATACCCCTGCATCATAGACTCTTGAGATCCTTGAAATGGTCAGTGGAAATGATATGATATGATATCATGATGTTATGTACAAGTATGCACACAAAGCAAACAAGTATTTATGTACAAATGATCATATGCACACAAAGAAGACAAGTTTTTAGGTTTAGGCTTGCATGGAGTTCATAGGTAAGTATCCTCTTGAAGTTTAGTTGGTTCAACCTGTCCTAGAAAATAATCGGGTTCTAGGGGATCTCAAATATCATTGATCTTTCTTCATTGGGCATTGTCTCAGCACAATCAATCTTTTCTTGCGGCTGAAATATCCAAAAAGTCTGATCTCAATGAGTGTAGTATCTAGTATCAACCAATTTTCATCTATCCACTGAAACCGGATATCTCACTACTTCCTAAAAGACAAGTTTCTTAATTAAGGTTCTAAGGTCAATTAGTGCTTAATGACACTGCTCAGCGGCCTCGTATTCTCCTTGATTCGACACAAGGGATACCGGTACCCACAAATGCGTCACACTAACGTAGCCATTATTTCAACCATATTGGTCTACGCTGTACAGTTTCCACAATCTATTTCTACTTACCTAAAAGGTGCCCCAGATCCAGGTGTAGGATCCAAACAAAACCCAAACAAGGAACCATAATATAAAGCAAGCAAGTCAAACAATGAGCAAGTAAAGGTGATCTAGCCCTAAGGTAACCCCACTTTTAAGTAAATCCCCAGCAGAGTCGCCAGTTTTGTAATACGGTGGGAGAACTGACTTGGGTGTTTTTGCGTTTGACCGTAATTGTTGCGAATATCAAGATTCGCCACCGACTTATCTTTTATCCAACAAAGAAAAGGTTAAAAATAACAGGAAAGACCTTTAGAGAAGTTTTCTTGAGTTCGGGGGGTAGGTTATGAAAAGGAAAGGTGTTAGCACCCTTTCCATCCGTAGTTATCTACGGGCTATTAGTTGCTTGCTAGATCACTTGCTTTTGTTGAAAAATGTGCTTGTGGTATGGGTTTGAAAATAATTTGAAAACGTCTTTGTAATGATTCTCGTCTCTATAAGAAGGCGTACAAAGTGTTGGTTTTGAAAATAGTTCAAAGTGATATTTGTTGTGGAAGATTTTTTTTGAAAGTGATTTTGAAAAGTGTCTTTGTAATGATTCTCGTATCTATAAGAATGGGTACAAAGTGTTTTAACTTTAGAAAATGTTTCCATTGAAGATGTTGGTGTGAAAATGGTTTTTTTATTGTGAGCAAGCAAGCAACTACGAGCATCCTACCTACTCAAAAGGTATACTATTCTTTTCCTCCTCCTTTAGATGTTGCTATATTACCATTGATTTGGTAGGAAGCCCCATCATTGGATGATAAGGGACGGGCGTGGGTTATTTGTATAGTCATAGAAGGCAGCCTATGAGACGTTTTAGCAATTTTCGTTTAGGGACTAGATCGTTTATCGAAGGCAACATCGAGGGTCATCGAGGGACTACGATTTTTTATCGAGGGACTTTGCTAAAACACCCATATTCGAGGGACATGACTATTTTCCAAGGCAACAAGTGAGATCACCCTAGAGGTGCATGTGTGTGAATAACGTGTTTGATTTGCATGCATTTTTGTATTTTATTAGGATGGTCTACTTGTTGATTTTGTATTGTCTTTCACACCCTAGTTACTAACATTTATGAAAGAAATAAAAATGCGAAAAATAAGGTCCTACGTTATTACAACCATATTGAACAACAAGAAAATGTAAAAACAAAACAAAATAAAAAGAAGGGAAAACAATTTCTTCGATCCAGGCAGTAAGCGCTCTTCGATTCAACTCTTCATGTCTTCTATCAATTTGGGCTTCGGAGTCAGTGTGAGATGCACCCTTCGACTCACCCTTTTTCTTTCGATTGGCCTGGAAGTCAACGTGAGTGTATCCTACGATCACGCCCTATTTTCTGCTTCCTTTTGTTTGAGGTTAGATAGCAGCCCGGGGCGAAGCCTAAGGCTTTGATTCACACATCCTTCCTCCTATTTTATTTCGTTTGGGATGCTACTGTGAAGCAGTAAGGGATGAAGCCTAAGGCTTCGATTCACAGGAAACTTTTTCTTTCATTTGAGTCGGTACATGTTAGTTCTAACATATACTTGGACAAGAAAAGCATAAAATTGAAAGGAAAATAAAAAATGAATAAATGTTATTTACATGCTTGAAACGAAAGGATTAAGGTCAGAGTGACTTACCTTGCTTGAAGCTAGAATGTGTGTGATGGACCTTGAGTTTCTCCCCTGGATGCCTTTGGATTCGTAGGAAAGAAACAAGTGTTATATTTCTAATGCTGGACTCGAAAGTAGGAGAAAAACATTGGGTTGGTGTTTCCCTGGGTTCTGGATTTGAAGGGAAGAAACAAGTGTGGTGTTTCTTTATATTCTGGGTTTGAGAGTGTGTTTAGTGTTTGAGGGTTTTGAGAGTTTAAGAGTTTTTGAGAGTTTTTTAGAGTTTGAGAGTTTTTTGAAGATTTTTTCCACACCACCCAAAAGTCTCCTTTCAGCTTGCAAATGGTTTCTCTATTTATAGAGAAAAAGTTAGAGATGTTGGAGTAACCAAGTTTTGTAGGATAAAAACCATGGTTTGGTTGAAAACAAAAACAAGTTTAGTCAATTTTCGTGGATCCCAAGTTTCCAATACAAGTAGGGGCCTGATGTCTGTTGGGGGAAGGAGATTTGACTTAAGTTTTTGTCGTTGCTTGTGTTCAGATGAAAATCAAATTAGAAGCTAACTTTGTGATTAAAGTACTCTTTATGAAAAAAGGGTACGTATCTTTTTTCCATTTTATCCAAGAATAGTATTATCCAGTAGAAAAAGCTTCGAACCTTTGTGTAATGTATCACAAATTTGTGTAAGCCTCTGATTATGTAAATATTTAGAAGCAACATATCCTGACAAGTGAGATTTGGAGGATAAGGCTATAAGATTTGATCAAAGTTCTTCATCTAAGCTTGCTCGAAGGATTCATGGTTGGATTCGAAGTATGTTGCTTCGAAGGAAACCCAAACTCCAATCGAAGCTTTATGAGAAGGTAATCCTTGTCCAACCGAAAGCTTGCCTGCAGGAGGTCACTTCTTTGTGACTCCAAGAAATCATGCAAGAAGCCTTTTCTCAAACGAAAACATGCATGAAGAACTATTGTCCAATCGAAACTTGCCTGCAAGAGGTCATATGGCCAAACGAAGGATGTAACTCAAAGCTTGCATAAAAGGGGACCAGATGCCCAAACGAAGGATGTAAACCAAACTTGCATTCGAAGAAGGGAAAATCCAAAAATGAAAGATGCACGCAGGAGTTCCTTGCTTCGTGAATCAAGGAAATATTTCAGATGGCCATTGCCTTCTGAATCGAAGGACGCTTTCAGAAGGTCATTATCTTCTGGATCGAAAGAAGCCAACATGAAGCCACTAACTTCTGAGTCGAAAGACACCAACAGGAGGCCCTTCCCTTTTGAATTTAAGGAGGTTGTTTCAAAGGGAAACAAATTCCCATTCGAAGCTTGTATAAAGATAGCCAATTCCCTGTGGGTGCTAATATGAATGCTAGCCATAGGGAAGATTTTGCCTTGTGTGCGCTAGCATGGTGGGAGCCCCTTTCTTTGTGAATCAAATCATGCAGGAAAGATGTAATTACTCAATCTAAAGCTGCATGTAGATAACAATTTCTTTATGAATCAAACAAACATATCAAGGTCCAATGCTCAATCGAAATATATAAGCCAAACTTGCATCAAAATAGGCCAAAAGCCTAATCGAAGGATGTGAAATCGAAGCAGGCATGCTCTTCTTCGATTGGATGCCTAAAATCCCAATTGTCCTTTGTGCAAATTTGAACTTTTGAAAATCCTTGTGAGGAAATGTCTTGAGAAATGAGAGGGAAAATTTTGGGGTACAACAACATCCCCTGTTCAATTTTCTTAAACCTGAAGAGCGAGTATTGCACGTTGTCGTTCGTAGCTTGAAGGTAGAAGATGATTGAACACTAGAGTGCCCAGAAATCTGCACTCGATGATGTTGTGGTTGACTGTGTAGGGAATGGGCTTAAATATGCCATTTGGAGAGGTGACAGAGAGTTGTCAGAGATGGGCTTATGGATGCCATCCAAAGGTGACTGTTAATAGAAATTAGACTAATTCTAAGTTTGACCTCAACTGGAAAAGAATCAGAATAAATCTTTGGTTGATTTAAACTGAACCAGCTGAGGTCTAAAGGAATCTGCGTAAGATTTCCTTATGATAAGCATGTGTAGGGCTGCTTTAGGAGATATATGAGAGGGATCCTGTGTAGGGCTGATGAGTCTGTGTGAAACTGCATCTGGAGGTATATGAGAAGGAACCTGGGTAAGGGCTGCTTCAGGATGAGTCCTTGTAAAACTTCATCTGGAAATGTATGAAAAGGAACCTGGGTAGGGTTGCTTCACGATGAGTACGGGTAAAACTGTATCTGGAAATGAGAAGGAAGTTGGGTAGGGTACTTCATGATGAGTCTGTGTGAAACTTCATCTGGAAATGTATGAGAAGGAACCTGGGTAGGGTTGCTTCAGGATAAGTCCGTGTGAAACTTCATATGGAAATGAGAAGGAACCTGGGTAGGATACTTCATGATGAGTCTGTGTGAAACTTCATCTGGAAATGTATGAGAAGGAACCTGGGTAGGATACTTCATGATAAGTCCGTGTGAAAATTCATCTGAAAATGTATGAGAAGGAACCTGGGTAGGGTTGCTTCAGGATGAGTTCGTGTGAAACTTCATCTGGAAATGAGAAGAAACCTGGGTAGGGTACTTTTGTGATGAGTCGGTGTGAAACTTCATCTGGAAATGTATGAGAAGGAATCTGTGTAAGATTGCTTCGGGATGAGTCCGTGTGAAATTGCATCTGGAAATGTATGAGAAGGAGCCTGGGTAGGGCTGCTTCAGGATAAGTCTGTGTGAAATTTCATCTGGAAATTATGAGAAGGAACCTGAGTAGGGTTGCTTCGGGATGAGTCCATGTGAAACTTCATCTGGAAATTATAAGAAGGAACCTGGGTAAGGTTGCTTCAGGATGAGTCCGTGTGAAACTACATCTGGAAATTATGAGAAGGAACCTGGGTAGGGTTGCTTCATGATGAGCCCGTGTAAAGCTGCATTTGTAAGTCATAAGGAATCCGTGTAAGATTGCTTCATGATGTGCCCGTGTAAAGCTACATTTGGAAGTCAGAAGGAACCCATGTAAGACTTCTTCATGATGAGCCTGTGTGAAGATACATCTGGAAATTATAGAAAGGAATCTGTGTAAGATTGCTTCATAATGAGCCCGTGTAAAGCTGCATTTGGAAGTCAGAAGGAACCCGTGTAAGATTGCTTCATGATGAGCCCGTGTGAAGCTGCATCTGGAAATTATGGGAAGGAATCCGTGTAAGATTGCTTCATGATGAGCCCATGTAAAGCTACATTTAGAAGTCAAAAGGAACCCATGTAAGATTGCTTCATGATGAGCCCGTGTAAAGCTTCATTTGGAAGTCAGAAGGAACCCGTGTAAGATTACTTCATGATGAGCCCGTGTGAAGATGCATCTGGAAATTATGGGAAGGAATCCGTGTAAGATTACTTCATGATGAGCCCGTGCAAAGCTTCATTTGGAAATTAGAAGGAACCCGTGTAAGATTACCTTATGATGAGCCCGTGTGAAGCTGTATCTGGAAATTTTGAGAAGGAATACGAGTAAGATTGCTTCAGAATGAGCCCGTGTAAAGCTGCACTTCGGGATAGGAAGGAATTCATGTAAGATTGCTCTGTGATGAGCCAGTGTGAAGCTGCATCTGGAAATTGGAAGGAACCCGTGTAAGATTTCTTCATGATGCGCCCATGTAAAGCTGCATCTGGAAATTAGAAGAAACATGTGTAAGATTGATTCAGCTGGTTGTGTAGATAGTAGCTCTCTCTTGTTTCAGGAACTAATCTTGGACCTTTGAAATTTTTTGATGATAATTATCTGTTGATTGATCTTTCCTGAAAAGGTAAAGAGTTAGTTGTATGCAATGTTATGATGTATGGAATGTATTGTGTAATGATGCTCTCAAAAATGAGGTTGTGCTATATACACTTCATATGCATATGCTATGATGTATTAAATGTGAAATGTTATTGAAGTGCATCTTTGTCCCAGAAAATAAATACTTGACAAATGCTAGTGAGCCTTGGGAAATTAAATCTCGGGCTGCTGCTGGGGATGAAGAGTATGCACCTCTTCAAACCTTGTTTTAGAATATTTCTGCTGGGGATTCCTATTATGTTGTTTAAGGAGAAATCCACTGGGGAATGTTGGCTTCTGCTTGAGGGAAAACTATGTGGAGAGTGTTGGTCTCTGCTTGGGGAAAGAGTTCAGGATTTCTAGTTGTATGTTGCTCTACTGGGAAGTTATCTCTTGATTAGAGAGAACAGAAGTTAACAACTTGTTGGGGATAAAGAAGCTAACTGTTATCTGGTTGGATTCCAGGATTCGCAGCAACTCACTGGGGATAGTGGCAAACTCTATTGGGAAAGAGGAGATTTTGAACTGTTATCTGGTCAGGTCCAGGCTTTGCAGTAACTAAGAGTTGAGATTTATTGTTATCTGGTCGGGTCCAGGTTGAGAGTAGGATGACGTTGAACTATTTTTTGGTTGGGTACAGGATTTGCAGTAACTAAGGAGATAACACTGACTTTGTTGATGACTTCACTGGGAATTAGGGGTTGTGGTCCATTAATTTGTAATATTCTGAGAGGCAAACTTAAGCTGGGGAATTTGTAGTTTGTTGGGGAAATAAACCTTGTTGAAGAGAATATTTGACGAACTGCTGGGGAGGTGTTTTCTTTTGGCAAAACTCCTCGAGGATTCTTCTTGAGACCAACTCAGCTGGGGAGAGGTTTTTCAGAGACTGAAACTCTGGCTGGGGATTGCATGGATCCAGTTTTATGGGGATATCCATGAATTTGGCCTTGTGGGGCTTGTAGCCTTATCCGTGAAGATTATTCTGTGGGGATAACCTTATAGAGGTAGCTCGGGTGATTTCACTGGGGATCACCTTATGAAAGGGACTTTGGGGATTTATCGCTGTTCATAGCGCTTCCAGAAAATGTGTGCTTGGCCGTATGTGACCCTTTTCTGGAATTCATGTTTCATGCCCCAAGTGATTCAGATGCAGACCTGCCCCTGGTTATTCAGCACTTCTTGAGAGATTTCTTGGAATATCGACTTGACTGCCACAGATGAGTTGGACAGTAACATGTCATTCCCCTTGATTATGAGAGATTTGTCATTGGAAGCGTCTTCCAATTTTGAAGTGATTCTGTTCTTTGAGAGAATTTACGTTCATTGGATATTCGTCGTGCGAATTTCTCTATTTGTCAAACAATTAGCCACATGAAAACAATGATATACAATGCGAAGTTTATGTTTGTCTTGAAGTTTTGAAAATGCATTTTTAGAAAATAAAAGGATTTTGTAAGAAAATGAATTCGACTCATAATTTACCATAAGCCTTACAGGAGTCAGGATACCTTTGGTAACAATATGCTTTCGAACTAACCCATGCTTCAATTAGGACTTTTGAAGGGTTGTAATGTGGTCTTGTTCACGGTTTAAGAAATAAAGGATAAGGCTCAAAGTGTATTTGTACCTGCCCGTTCTTCATGATGTTCTTCAGTCCTAAACTCAGTTAGTTATGCGTTTGAAATCCAATTGAGTCTAAATGAAGTTTTAGTGATGGTTCATATATTGAATCTTTATTCGTGAAGGAAGTCATTTTTGCAACATCTTTTCATGTTGTCGAGGATTTGTAGTGACCTCTTCTTTTGATTTATTGTCCCTAATTTTTCCTGACTGTTCTTGTTCTGAGATTACAGCCAGCGGGATGCCCCAATTTTTCTTAAGTCTCCTTCGTAGGTTTTGACTTAGTGGGCTTTTTCTTTTGATAGATAACAACTACCTATTTGGTAAGGAACCATCACCATCTTTTGGTTTAGAAGGATGTTTTTATATCACTCGTTGTGTACGAGGTGAAAGCTTGCAACTGGACGCGCATTTGAATTAACTGAGAGACTAACTTGCCCCGGGTTTTGATTACAGGTTTCAATTTTGTGTAAAAAAGAAAGCTCTTACTTCTTTGGCTCAAAGGGGTTTACTAGGGATTATCTTCCTTATAACTCTAGTGTTTAGGGATTGAAATAACGCCAGTATATCGTCAACAAGGTCTGTCCAAAAGCATACTGTATGAGATTGTGGCATTGTTTTCGTCACCCTCCCTCTAAAGGCTTACGACTTTATGAAACAAGAGTTGAATATCATAAAGGGAGTAGAAAGCATAGTTTATATATAATGAAAATGAATGGATTAATTCAAGACAAACATATGCAATGCATTAATGAAACAAAGTTTGACATTAATAGATAAGTGTTTAAACAAGAAATTACAACTGAAAATTCTAATAAACAGAATTTTTCTCCGCTTAGACCGTCATTTCATATGGATGCCTTTGAGGGATCACGAAAAATTCCAGCTGACCATCTTGTGTGAATTCCAGCACTCCTTCGTCAATCAGGTCTTGAATTTTGTTCTTCAGAGTCCAACAACCATTCGTATCATGTCCAGGACTATCAGAATGGTAGGCACACCTCTCATTGGGGTGGTAAGTAGGAGCGGAAGTATTAGGCTTCCGAGGAGGAGCCTTTAACGTAATTACCTCTGCCTTCAACATGTGTTGTAACGCTTGAGCCAACGACATGTTGATCTTGGTGATTTTTTTATTAGGTGCGACCTCCTTACACTGATTCCCATGTCGTTGTTGGAGAGGTTGTTGTTGGGCTCACTATGTAGCAGCAATTTGGAAAGTTCTACTCTCCACCAAGCCAACTTCTTGTCTCATCGGGGGCTGATTAATGACTCGATCCCCAATTCTAGTTGTTTATCCCATATGGTTGCATCCGTCTTGATGAAGCTTGTTGACGAGGGCTCTCAGCTCTTCTTGTCCCCGAGCTAAATTTTGGATAAGAGCCATCTGACCTACCATCTAGATTTTCATGGTTGCCATTTCAGTTTGTAATTGTTCCAACTGGTCATCCCTACTATCCTCGGGATTCTTCTTAGCCGTGCTCTCAATAAGGAGTGTTTTCACTTCTTATTTCCCCTTGGATAGGTTCAGGAACAATTCTTGAAGTTGAGCATTTTGGGTCTGAAGATCTATGACAGTCTGTTCTAGAGCCATCTTTACTGAAATAAATAATAAGCAGATGAGAAACCTGTGTGGGGAAAACCTGTTATGATGACATGCATGATATGTGGATGTAATATTTTCAAGGATCTCGCAGGGTATACACAAGAAAATGTCAGAAGTTGAACTTTGATCATTGCTTTGATTGGAGAACTTCATATCGTTGGATGTCCTTCCACGAGAATCAAGCTCACCATGTCAAGTGGGTTGTAACGCCCCGATATTTAATTATTTATTCAGTTAAATATTATTTTGAATATTTTATATTAATTCGAATTTTTATCGTCGAAGTCGGAATTATTTTTTTTAGTGGCATGATAAATAATCAGATTTAATTTGGTGGAATTAAGTTGAGGTATTATTTTTATTATTAAGCTTAAATATGATATTGGACTTAATTTGTGTTATTGTGAAGTATTAAGGGGGGGTATGTCACTTAGGAACATTTGAGCTTACTAAGGAATAATTAAAATAAGAGTATTTTATTAGAAATAGAATTAGAGGAGAAGATAGTGTTATCATGGAAAAGAGAAGTAAAAGAGGGATAGGGTTTTGAGAGGAGAAGAAGAACAAGAGGAGATTCAATCGGAGACCCAAAGAATTTCCTTCAAACCAAACCAGGTAAGAGTGGCGTTTCTTATCCTATAATGGGGCATATGATATTTTGTATGTGGGATTATTACTGTCTGTTGATTTGTGTTGGTTTGTGTTTGTTGTGATAAGCATTATTAATGATTGATTTGATTAAAGAATTGTCAAAGAATTGATGTATTATTGTGTTATATACTTGTCTGGATTGGGTTTGATTGTGCATTATCTCATGAAGTTCGTGTTTTAGAATTGAGCCAAAAGGGTTTTCACACTGCTATTTTTCTGAATTCGTAAGACTGTTTTTCACAGGGTGCAATCGATTTGCAGTGCAGGTGGAATCGATTTGCAGTGCAGGTGGAATCGATTTGCACAGTTCAATTTTGGTGAATTTTTATTTTGTTTCAGTAAGCAATCGGTTTGCAGTATAGAGCAATCGATTTGCACTGCTTAAGAACATGATTTTTGGCCTCTGGAACAAGGTGCAATCGATTTTCATGTTAGTGCAAACGATTGCTCACTATTTAACAACATTGTTTTCGAAAACTTGAAAATTCCATAACTTTTGACTCGGGTGTTCGTTTGACGCGCTGTTTGGATCCTTGGAAAGCTAAAAATATTTTCTACAATATGGTAATAATTTTGATGACAGTAGACTAATATTTTATTGGAATAACTCTGATGTGTGCGTACGTTGTATGTGTTATAATGCAAAATGTTGTGATTGAATATATCAGTGTTGTATAAACGATGTACGAAGGATTTTGCATGATGTATTGCATGATAGTGATGATGAAGATGGCCTGTATTGGCGAGAAATTTATAAGTATGAACAATCAATGTAAATTAAGTTGTTGCATGTCAGTGTCGCATGCATTCATTAAAGATGGCCTATATTGGCGGATTTTGTGAAGGCCTGTATTGGCGGATTTTGTAAAGGCCTGTATTGGCAAAATGATTTTTGAAGAGGGCTTATGTCTTGTGCCTCGATATTACTGGAAAATGTTTATGTTGGGAGTTTTATTCCAATGGTACCACATGCATTCACATAACAATGAGTCGCATTCCAAATTGTACAATTGAGTTATTGTGTTGATGAACTAATTATTGCATTTTGATGATATCTTGTTGTGATTATTATGGTGAAGTGGTGATTTTTGCATGAACTGATTCTAATATATGATTTATCATGAACTGTTTCGGTGTCATTTGCTTTGATACGTAGCACTCAGGGGGAAATGAATGCTTGTTTTATTTTGTTGATTATTTATTGAACTTTATGTTGTTATTTGAGGAGTTTATTGTATTGATGTTGTTTTATGATTCAAAAGATGCTATATCTTATTTAGAAAACTATTATGAATCCGATGCGTGATTAATCAAAGTTTGGTTTATGTTATGAAGGCTATGTTCATGAGTTGTGTTCATTCCGCTCCTTTAAGTGTTATGTATCTATTCTAAAAGCATGGCAGGTTTATGTGTCCTTGTTGAATATGTGTTATCCTGATTATATTGGAAATTTTTATACTCTGATTTTTTGCTAATTGCGTGGGGTAGAATTGGGGTGTTACATTAGTGGTATCAGAGAAAATTGGTCCGTCCAGCCAAGTTATCGAGTCGTAGTTGTTTAACAATCGAGTATTGTTAATTTTTATTAACCGTTGTTTGTGTTGCAGTGATAAGATATGATGGATGGAAGGAACGATGCTGCGATTGATGTTGCTCTTCAAGCAATGGCTCAGGCTATGCAGAATCAGCCTAATGCTGACGAGAATGTTGGATCTCGTAGTTTGGAGACTTTTCAAAGGTAGAATCCGTCGGTGTTCAAGGGTAAGTATGATCCTGATGGAGAACTAGATTGGTTGAAGCTAATTGAGAGGATCTTCCATGTGATGGATTGCACTCCAGCACAAAAGGTTCGGTATGGAACTCATATGCTAGCAGTTTAAGCTGATGACTGGTGGCTAGAAATACATGCAAGGTTGGAAGCTGCAGGTGAGGAAATCACTTGGATTGTGTTCCGTAGGGAGTTTCTGAGGAAGTATTATTCTGAAGATGTTCGGGTTAAGAAAGAGATTGAGTTCCTTGAGTTGAAGTGTAACGCGGTGGGAGAACTGACTTGGTTGTTTTGCATTTGATCACAAATGTTACGGTTAGCAAGAGTCGCCACCCACTTTTCTTTTATCCAAAAGGAAAGGCTGAAAAGAACAGGAAAGACCGTTAGAGATGTTTTCTTGAGTTCGGGGGTAGGTTATGAAAAGGGAAGGTATTAGCACCCTTTTCATTCGTAGTTATATACGGGGTCTTAGTTGCTTGCTAGATCACTTGCTTTTGTTTGAAAATGTGCTTTGTGTGGTTTTTTAAAGTGTTTTGAAAAGGCGCCATGGTTTAGGCAAACTTTGTAATAATTCTCGTTCATAAGAATGTATACAAAGTGTTGATCTTTAGAAAATGTTTTCAAGTTTGAAAGATGTTTTTGAAAGTGTTGGTGTTTGTTTTGAAAATAGCAAGGATGTTTTGGTTTGAAAGTGATAAAGCGACTAGGAACACTCTACCTACTCAAAAGTATTTCTTGTTTATTTCCTCTTTCCTTTGACATTGTTATTTTACCATTGATTGGTAAGTAACCTTATCTTTGGATGTAAAAGGGACGGGCAAGGGTCATTGTATAGTCATGAATAGCAATGTTGTGTGATATCTTAGCATTTTATTTTATGGACTAAGATCATTCATAAGGCAACATTTGTAGTGTCATCGAGGGACTATGATCTTGTATTTTTTTATTGCTTTTGCTAAGATGCCCCACATGCATAACATGGCCATTTTCATAAGGCAACAAAGTGGATTTACCCTAAGGGTGTAAGTGTGCAAGTGTATTGATTTACATGCATTGTTTTATCTTGAATTAGGGTTTTCTAAGCATTGATTTTATCTTTCCATACAAACCCTAATTACTAGTTGTGATACGGTGGGAGAACTTACTCGAGGGTTTTGCATTTGTGTTTGCAAATGTTGCGGTTTAGCAAGAGTCGCCACCGACTTTTCTTTTATCCAAAAGGAAAGGTGAAAAAGCACATGAAATACCTTTAGAGATGTTTTATGAGTTCGGGGGGTAGATTATGATAAGGGAAGGTATTAACACCCTTTTCATCCGTAGTTATCTACGGGCTCTTAGTTGCTTGCTAGATCACTTGCTTTTGTTTGAATATGTGCTTTGTGATGTGGGTTTTTGAAAGCATTTTGAAAATGTGACTTTGTAATGATTCTCGTCTCTATAAGAATGCGTACAAAGTGCTGTTTTGAAAATAGTTCAAAGAGGTGTTTGTGGGATGTGTTTTTGAAAGTGATTTTGAAAAGGGTTTCTATTGTAATGGCTCTCGTCTCTATAAGAACGCGTACAAAGTGTTGACTTTTGAAAATGTTTCAAAGTGAGAGTGTTTGTGTAAAAAATGTTTTTGTTGTAAGCAAGCGAGCAACTGAGAGCGACCCTACCTACTCAAAAGGTCTTAAATGTGCTTTTACTCCTACTTTAGATGTTGCTATCTTACCATTGATTTGGTAAGAAGCAGCATCGTTGGATGTGAAGGGATGGGCATTAGGACGTTTGTATAGTCATAGAAGGAAATCCATGGAACATTTTAGCAGCGTCGTTTTAGGGACTAGATCGTTTACCAAAGGCAACATCGAGGGTCATCGAGGGAATACGATCTTTTATCGAGGGTCTTTTGCTAAAACGCCCATGTTCGAGGGACATGACTGTTTTTCCGATAGGAAACAAGTGAGAGTACCCTAAGGGTGCGTGTCTGCAAGTGTGTTTGATTGCATGCATTTAGTCCTTATTAGGGTGATCTATTTGTTGGTTTTAGTCTTGCCATACACTCCTAATTACTATACAGTATAAGGGAAACAGTAAATTGCGGAAAATGAAATTCTACGCTATTACAATATTTAGGGGATGGAGGTACATATGTATGAATGGGGATTGCAAGTAATTTAAATCCTAAATTACTATTACAACCATGTCGAAATGGGTCAGAATATGCAAGAAACATAAATTACTTATTTATTTAAGAAAAGAAATAAGTTTTGTTTAAGAAAATATTTTTTTGGTCCTTTGTTTTAAGAAATAAAATAAAACATGAAAAAAATGTTTTTTGGTGTTTGTTGATTAATGAGATAGAAACTGACATCAGAAATAATGAGAAAAAGGAAAAATAGAATCAGCGTATTGCTGATTAATAGAATCAGAAGTTCTGACTCTGGCGCACTGCAAAACAGAAATCCTGTTAGTAAAAAAAATAAGTAGAGTCAGAAATTATGAGTCCATTGGGGGCACATTAGCTTTCAGAAGTTCTGATACCACCGACAATAGAGTAGATTTCAGAAGTTCTGATACCATTGGCAGAACTTGGTCTCTCTCTCCATGCTAGTCAGAACATCTGCAACTTGGTCGTTTCTCCACAAACAGAAGATGTGCATATGACAATTATGGCAGGTGTCATAGTGTTTCAGAAATAAGAAATATCAGAACTATAAATCATAGGCAAGTATGAATACTAATCCTAATTCTGAGTTCTAATTTCTTCCAGAAGTTCTGAACTGATTTATTCCCTACTTAGGCAGGCAGATGCAGGAAATTTCAGAATATGTACAACATCTGAAACATGATATCTACATTGTATTTTTGAACATGCAAACTTGGTAATGCTTAAGTAATATGGTGAGAGTCAGCAGAAGCTTACCTTGCAGTTGGAAGAAATTTTGTGAACTGGAGGTTGGTCCTGGACTCTGGTGATATTCTGAGCAACTTCTTCACGTACTCAGCAGGATGGAAGTTTTCAACTTCTGGAACAGCCAAGGGGTGATATTCTGACTTCTTTGAGGTGGAGGTGAATGGAGAGTGTATGGCAGTATGACTACAGAAGTTAGAATAACTTCTAGTATGTGAATCAGCAGCTATGGGGATGGTTTTAGTCAAGGAACAATGGAGTTTTGATGCTAGAATCAAATGCTAAGGTTTTGGTATTTTGGTGTTTACGGCTTTTCGGATTCTTGGAATTTTTGCAGGGATTCAAGGTTTTTTCTTTCTTTTGGTGATTCTCTCTCTCTAAAAACTAACCCCTTGAACGTGTGATGGAACAAATTATTTATAGATGGATTTGCTGTGATTTTGGGGGAAAAAATGAGTTTTAAACATTTTTGGCATACTGTCCCTTTGTTTTTTAATCACAGTTTTCGTAGGCTAATTTGGTGCAAGAAAAACGCAGGCGTGGACTGGATCAGCAACACCTTAGAGTGTTGTGGCAGCTGGTTGCAGGACTGTGCCATAGAAGAGCAGCAGGTTACTTAAACGAGGTTTTGGTGATGTTCTGATCGCTGAAGATCAGAAGCGTGACCTCCAAATGCTGAAGGGGCATCTTCTGGCCAGAGCGTTGAACATAGCCTCCATATGCTGAAAAATCATGTCCTGACTGAAGCATCATGTTCTGACCAAAGAGCAATGCTTCTGCATGTTCTGATTGAAGCGTCGTGTTCTGGACCGTGTTTGCAACTTCTGACTGCATTTGCATAGAGGCTGGCTCAGAAGTTCTTAAGTGTCATATTCTTTAGACACTTAGAAAATTTTCTAAATGCTTAAAAAATTTGATTTTCAAAGTAACTTCTGACTTTGATTTTTGATGAACCAATTTCATGCCTTAATGAAATATGATTATTGGAACATGATTTTTGATTCAAAAGTCATAGTTTGACTCCTTTTGTGTGTAAATGACCAATTTTCCCTTGTAAACAATTCTCTTGGAAAATTTGTAATTTCAGATTTGCAATTGGGTGAAAGCAAACTTGAGGGCCCAGATTGATCCTTTAAGAAATGAGAGGGAAACTTTTTGGGTACAACAGTTGCCCCTGTTCAATCTTCTTAAACCTGAGGATGTAGATTGGATGGTCTGCCTTTCGTGATCTGAAGGTTGAAGATGATTGAACACTAGAGTGCCCAGAAATTTGCACTCGCATGCAGGGTTGCTGATTAGAGAAGTCGAAAATGGGCTTACAGATGCCATTCAGAAGGCAACGGGAAATTATAGGAGGTGGGTTTAAAGATGCAATCCATAAAAGATTGGTTTCATAAGAGATTCATGGGTGAAAATTCCTGTACCAACTGTCAAGGGGGACTTTGTCGGGGAATGTTGATTTATGCACTGGGAAGTAAAGTCTATGAGCTTTTAGTTGTCCGTTTCTCTACTGGTGAATTAACTCTTGATTTACGAAGTAAAAGTAGACTGTATACCTGGTCAGGATCCAAGCTGTACAACAACTCGCTGGGGAAATATGAGATCGACCGTATTTGATCGGGTCTAGGCTTTATAGTGTTGTAACATGTTGTCTGGAGATAAGGGAGAAGGAAACTGGATAGTAGGGTTACTTCGGAATGAAAGCCTGGATAGTAGGGTTGTGGGAAGGAACCTGGATAGTAGGGTTCCTTCGGAATAAAAGCCTGGATAGTAGGGATGTGAGAAGGAACCTAGATAGTAGGGTTACTTCGGAATAAAAGCCTGAATAGTAGGGCTATGGGAAGGAACCTGGATAGTAGGGTTACTTCGGAATAAAAGCCTGGATAGTAGGGCTGTGAGAAGGAACATGGATAGTAGGGTTACTTCAGAATAAAAGCCTGGATAGTAGGGATGTGAGAAGGAACCTGGATAGTAGGGTTACTTTGGAATGAAAGCCTGGGAAGTAGGGTTACTTCAGAATAAAAGCCTGGATAGTAGGGCTGTGAGAAGGAACCTGGATAGTAGGGTTACTTCGGAATGAAGCCTGGATAGTAGGGTTGTGCGAAGGAACCTGAATAGTAGGGTTACTTCGAAATGAAAGCTTGGATAGTAGGGCTATGAGAAGGAACCTGGATAGTATGGTTACTTCAGAATGAAAGCCTGGGTAGTAGGATTGTGGAAAGGAACCTGGATAGTAGGGTTACTTTGGAATGAAAGCCTAGATAGTAGGAATGTAGGAAGGAACCTAGATAGTAGGGTTACTTCGGAATAAAAGCCTGGATAGTAGGGTTGTGAGAAGGAACCTGGATAGTAGGGTTACTTCAGAATAAAAGCCTGGATAGTAGGGCTTTGAGAAGGAACTTGGATAGTAGGGTTACTTCGTAATAAAAGCTTGGATAGTAGGGTTGTGAGAAGGAACCTGGATAGTAGGGTTACTTCGGAATGAAATCCTGGATAGTAGGGATGTGAGAAGGAACCTGGATAGTAGGGTTACTTCGGAATGAAAGCCTGGATAGTAGGGTTACTTCAGAATGAAAGCCTGGATAGTAGGGCTGTGAGAAGGAACATGGATAGTAGGGTTACTTCAGAATGAAAGCCTGGGTAGTAGGGTTGTGGGAAGGAACCTGGATAGTAGGGTTACTTTGGAACGAAAGCCTAGATAGTAGGGTTGTGAGAAGGAACCTGGATAGTAGGGTTACTTCAGAATGAAAGCCTGGGTAGTAGGGATATGGGAAGGAACTTGGATAGTAGGGTTACTTCAGAATAAAAGCCTGGATAGTAGGGTTGTGAGAAGGAACCTGGATAGTAGGGTTGTGAGAAGGAACTTGAATAGTAGGGTTACTTCGGAATGAAAGTATGGATAGTAGGGCTATGAGAAGGAACCTGGATAGTAGGGTTACTTCGGAATGAAAGCCTGGATAGTAGGGTTGTGAGAAGGAACCGGGATAGTAGGATTACTTCAGAATGAAAGCCTGGATAGTAGGGTTGTGAGAAGGAACCTGGATAGTAGGGTTACTTCGGAATAAAAGCCTGGATAGTAGGGTTGTTAGAAGGAACCTGGATAGTAGGGTTACTTAGTTTGATCATGTAGATTAGTTGATCCATTTGGTTTCAGGAACTGATGTTCTCTTGGTTGCCTGCAGATATGACATGTATAACTGCAGGAATTGTTGGTGATAACTGTATTTCCTGAAAAGATAACAGGGTTAGTTATATGCGATGCATGAAATGCATTGTGAGATGATGTTCTCCAAATAAACGAGATTATGTTGTATGTGATATGTATGTGCATGTCATGATGTATGAGCATGGTAGTTGTGACATATCCGAGTCCAGGAAAATAAATCCCTGACTGTTGTTGGAGAAAATAGAATTCCTGACTGTTGTAGAGAAATGTGGCTCTTGTACTTCCGCTGGGGATGATGAATGGAAGTGACTATGCTGGGGATTTACTCCTTATTTACGAATGTTCTATCGGAGAGAGACTCTGCTTGAGGATAACTCTGCGGGGAACCACTTGAAAGGTGAATTTCTGGTAGCTGAAGTAAAGGGATCTGTCGGGGATTGAGCTTCTGTATCCAGAGAAATAAACTCTTCCTGGGGAGTCTGAAATTTGTGATGATCCACTCGTTATTATGGAATCCGACTGGGGAACATAGGCGTCAGGTTTCTGGATGATCTTGGCTAAGGAGATCACTTCCCGTTCTGAGAGAACTGTTATTGATACTTTGATTACTTTTGCTCTGTGGGGAATACAGATGTTACAAGGTCACATGTACTGATGATTGTGCTCGAAAGTTGTCCCTCCCGGTACCTGCTTGGACAGAGTACCTGTCGAGTTTGACATTTCCTATTTTTGCCCCCTGTTTCCGGAGTTACGAGTAATTTTCTTAGGTTTCTTTATGCAAATATTTGTGAACAACAAACATATTCAAATGCATATGTTAAGAATAAATCATTGTACGTTCTTGCAAAAACAAAACAGAAAAAGAAAAACAAATAGTTTAGTAAAAATGACTTGTATTAATTTTGAAGTTGGCCTATAACAGGCTCTTTTGTACAAGGAAGCTGACGCTCTAGTAAGAGAACATCGCCGTAAAAGTGAAAGATATACAGTGTTGTGTACAGCGAAAAGAAAACAGTTATGTGCAATAATCCCATTGGGTTTCAAATCTTCTATTGCCACTATGCCTTCGAGCGTCTCCTCACTTTGCTGCTTGTCTGAAGCTGATTAGATTGATTGATGCCGTTTGAGCTTGATAATTGATACTGAGGTCAGATCGCAGGGTGATCCAATGGGACATAGTGATACGCTTTTCATCCCTAACTTTTGCTTGGACTGCTGTTGTACCCCAAAATTTGCCCTCCCATATTCTTCAAGGTTTGCTAAGATCATGCTTCAAAATCTCCCAAGAGTTGCACAGTCCAATTGCCTCCTAACAGTCAAAAATTAGGGTTTTGGTTCTGGAAAAGAAATTGAAGTTTCCAAGGGTCCAAACAAGTCCCACATGCCTATAAACACTGTCAAGCATCCTTATGCCAAATTTCAAGACTTACAGCACAAAATTGCACAGTCAAAAACCCTAATTGCTTCACAGTCAACTGCAGGGGCAAAATGGTCATTTGACAGTCAAAAGTCAAAATTTTTGGTCAACATATTATTTTGAAGCCACAAACATCATTTGATCAATTCTTGATCATGATTCTCAAGGCATGGCTCAAAAAGTCTCAAGATGCAAAAGTTTCTATTTTTGGACAGTTGGAAAAGTCAACTCCAAATTGACCAGGGCATAACTTCCACATGGTTTATCAGAAAAATTCCATCCAAAGCTCATTCTGGAGAGAATGACATTTCCTACAACTCCTCTTCACACTTCAAGTCCAAGAAATGCTCTCACAAAAAGTTATCAATCTCAACATTATAGGTCATTTTCAAAAGTCAACAAAAAGGCACTTTAAGTCAAAGACCATAACTTGATATTTGTAAATCAAAATGACATGGGACCAAAGTCATTGGTTATAGGACTTTAATACATTTCCAAAATGTCCAAGAACATGATCAAAGCTTAAAAATTGAGCAAGATATGCCTTGTGGAAGTTGGGAAATTTTTGGGAATTTTGAAAAGTCAACTTTGCTTCAAATGCCTCAAAATTGCTAATGGGCCACAATTTCTTCCATGAATCATCACCCAAAGGCTATGCACGACCCATTGACATCCAAGGGAGTTATTTTATCATTTTTGATTAATTATTTGAATTATTATTATTATTAATTCACTTAATTAAAATTAAATATGACAAAAATAGCAAATCATGTTTTCCAAATCCTTTTGTGCAGCATATTCTCTCATTAAGGCCTAAATATTTCGTGTACCACATCAAAGGGACCAAATCTTCCAAATAGGCAAGTTCCATGGCAAGAAAAGATTGAAAAAGATCATGAAAATCAAATATTCAAAATCATTGAATACAAGGCTTTGGGCTTGATTTTTTTGACCTAATGCATTCACCTATATGTGCACATTACAAACCTAATTCTAAAAGAGAAGAAGCTGCGCCTCAAGCACAAGAGCAACTTTGCATTTTTTTCAAAAAACCTTGAAACTGTTTTGATAGCTAGAGCATAATTCAAGGCCTCAAAACTATTCCATAAGCTTGCCAAGACTACCAGGAAGCTTTTCCAATCAAAACCACGCCTCCACACTCAAGGAATTGGTATAACAAAGTCCTACTTTTGTTGAAAATTTGCATAATCGTGTTTCATTATCCATGCGTTATTTGTAATTTTTAATCATTGATTTAGACTAACATGAGTGTTCTGAAGCTTATGGCATGCTTTGATTGAATTAATATCGCCTATATCAAAAGTTGCCATGGACGCAGGTTAGGGTTTCAGAAGCTTCTATTTGGGGCTTTGCATATATGAAAAAATTAGGCCATAAAACCTACACCATTGAAACCAGGATGCCCAGACGAATTGAACAACCACCTCGCGCCCTTTTTATATTCCCTCATGTGCTAATCGCTATTTTTGAATATTGCAGTTAGTGGGGGTTTAAAACCCCCGCTATTTGATTTCAGTTATAGGCAAAGGGAGAAGAAGACGCTGGCGTGGCTTGACATGGTTGGTTGATTCGAATTTAGCGCGTTTTATTTTGACTTCAGGCCACTAGCGCTTTTTCACATATATTGATCATTATCCATTATATATAAAAACTAACGCGTTGGCTCAATTGGCTTGTGAGTTGTCATGCAAGCAATGGGACCTGGGTTCGATTCCTAGGTCCCCCATATTTCCCTATAATTTTTGTTGTAACATGATTCTGTGCAGTACGCTCCCAGTGACCCATCATACAACGCATATGCCCCTGCTTGCCATGCAATCTGATTGATCAATCCAATGGTCACAAAAGCAGTCCACCATGCACACTGGTCAGCTGATGCACACGTAATCCCATAAAATCAAAAGGGCCTTGCATTTCAATGGGCCTAATTGCTGCAAATTAACCTCCAAAAAAAGGTCAACACCCCCAGGGTTTGCATTTTCTTTTTCCTTTTTCTTTCTTCTTTTTTATTTTAATTGTCTTTCTTTTGTTTTATTTAATTCACAAAAATATAATTTTCACAATAATAAAATCAGAAATCAAAACAAAAAAATATGTTTTATTAATATTAGTTTCTATTAATTTTGTAAATAAATTCCAATAATCAATTTAGTTTAATTTTAGGTTTAACTTTAATATTTTTCTTCTAAATAACTAAAAATACATAAAAATTAGGTTTTAGCATTTTTATCCTTTTCTCATTAAATAAATTTTCTTATTCTTATTATTGTTAACTATTAATTAATTTTGTAAATACTCATATAACTAAATAATTAGTAAATTAGGTCAAAACTTAAATATTTTCTTAAATAATTAAAAACAAATTTAGAATTAGGGTTTTATTTAACTTTTAATTTTAATTAATTTTCTTTATTTTCATTAAATACCAAAAAACCAAAAAAATAACTTATTTTCTCATTAAATAATTAATTGCCTCTTAATTCCAATTTAATCTCTCCAAAGGGTCCAACGCCCTCACATATTCGTTTCGAATTTATTTTTGCGCGTTTGTTTCTATTTATCATTTTAAATATTATGTAATTTCCCCAAGGCCTTGTAATAATAATTAGGACATTTATTTTCCGCACTTTTATTTAAAAATCGGGTCTTTGTTAATTTGGCGATGTATAGACCCGCGCCTTGTAATAGCGTAGGACCTTTATTTTTCCGCGTTTTAATTTCCGCACCCTTTAAATTGCTAATCACATGAAAGAATGTATGCCCAAATAAAATCAAAGCGTAGCTCACTCAATGCATGGTCAAGATAAAATATAACTGAAAATGACACACAATTCACACACCACTCCTAGGGTGCGCCTCACTGTTGCCTTGCCCTCCGAATCGTGGTCGTCGAGTATAGGACGTTTTAGTAAGTCCTTATGTCCATGAACATGGCATAAGGGTAGCTTCTAAGGTGTCCTACTATTGCTCTGGTGACCACACTGTTGCCTTGCCCCTCGAAACGTGGTCGTCGACTATAGGACGTCTTAGTAAGTCCTTGTGTTCCATTGATCTAGTTGCCTTGAAACAAGTTACCTCGGAATAGTTGCCTCGGAATAAAAAGATCAATGGCATAAGGGTAGCTTCTAAGGTGTCTTACCATTGCTCAGTGACCACACTGTCCCTAACTCTCGAATTGACCCGAACACCTCCAACGGTGGTGCTACCTACCTCTCAATGGTGGGATCGCACTACCTTAAGGACATCAACACAGCCTAATTCCTTAGGGTAGGTAGATGACTCGTAGATACTTGCTCTAATTCAAAACAAATCAAAACTTCTTTTCACACCGACACTTTTCAAAAAGCTTTCAAAAACAACTTTTCAAACACTCTTGAGGACTGATACAAGAGTCGAACTGAAATTTTAAACGAAACTTTTTCAAACCCACTCACACTTGAAAAGCAAACAAACATTTTGAAAACACAAATGAGAAAGTATCTAAGAGCCCATGGATAACCATGGATAGAAAGGGTGCTAACACCTTCCCTTTCTATAAATCTGTAAGATTAAGATTGCGCCTAAGAGGGGGGGTGAATTAGGTGATGGTCGATTTTTGACTTATTTTATACTTTCTGGTTTTGATATAGTGCTTTGAAAACTGTAAAGTGCAGAAAGTAAAGAGACACGGAGAATTATCCTGGTTCCTTCCACAACCCGGAAGTACGTCCAGTCCCCTTGCAAACACGCAAGAGATTTTACTATATTGTTAGAACTTTTACAAGACTCTTCCTAGTCTTATCCACTAAAGAACCTAACAAATAACCAAGAACACCCTCTTGGATTTCCAATAAGTCTAATGAGAACAATCCTCTCAAAAGATACCTCTTGTTTCCAACAATGGACAACAAGGAACAAAAAATAATCTAATACTTAATTCCAACAATCCTGGAAATAAGTTACACTTTGTATGTTTTTATGAAGTATGATTTCTTGAAAGATGTTGATCACTTAGAGTGACTTCTTTGAAGTTTCTTCTTTCTTCTCTTGTAAGCAATTCAAACTGTAACACAATGGTTAGATAATGCTCAAAGATTTCTGTTCTTTATATGTGTGAAAGTGCAGAAAATCTTTGTTCTTAAAAGTTAAGAAATATGAAGTTTGAATATTTTACAAAGTTCAGATTTTATTGCAAGAGAAGAGATGTTTATGATTTGAAATATTTTGCAATATATAGTAATCAAGATACCTTTCCAAAAGGACACTTTTCTGTTTGTAAAACTTGACAAGATGCAATGTTTGATCATGCAACTATTGGAGAAAAGGTGTGAAGGATATCTTGAAACCATTTCAGATTTTTCAAAATTTTCAATGTGCAAATCGATTAACATAACATGCAAATCGATTGCACGTGTTTGTAACGTTCAGAATTTCAAAAAGTTTGAAGTGTAAATCGATTAGCATGTAGTGTCAATCGATTTACAAGTGTTAAAAAATCAGTTTGTTCTGTGATCAATCGATTTACACAACCTGTCAATCGATTGCTGGCAGGAGCAAACAGTTTTTGAAAAAGCATGTGTAAATCGATTTACACAAGATGTTAATCGATTTACAGCAGAGAAAAACTTAAAAATTGTTTTTGAAATATACTTGAAGTGATGTGGCAAGTGTGTATATCATTTTTGAGCATTTCTAATCAATGTAGTTTAATTGAGAATTGATATACTTGATTGCTTGCCAAGTTCCTTGAAGCTTTGAGTGAATGATGCTTTAAGATGATTTCCACTTCTTTTCCTTCTTTCCATAATGCTTGTTTGTCTTTCATCAAACTAGCTTGTTTGTCTTTCATCAAAACTAAAGATGAGTTGAGGCTTGAGATTACATTCTCCCCCTTTTTGATGATGACAAACCATTTTCCTTTATGTGTTGATCAGAATTTGAGCAAAAGGTGTTTTCTCCCCCTGAGAAGATTTCTCCCCCTATGGAGAAAAAGATTTGAAAGTTTGCTCTGTAAAGACAATGAAAACAAACAACCATAAAGTGCTATTACATCCTTCTCCCCCTTTGACATTATCAAAAAGAAGGGAAAGATGCAACAAGAAATGATACTTATAACAGATTGAAACATATTTGCATAATGGAAAGATTAAGTAAAAATGCTTCAGCTTCTGTGGTAAATCGATTTGCCCATTGGTTAAATCAATTTACACAGAAAATTTTTATGAAAAAATAATTTTCGTTCAGTGGTAAATCGATTTACATATTGTGTAAATCGATTTACACACAAGATTTTATTAAAAAAATGATTTGCTTCAGTAGTAAATCGATTGACATATTGTGTAAATCGATTTACACAGTAGATTTTAATAAAAGAAATGATTTGCTTCAGTAGTAAATCGATTGACATATTGTGTAAATCGATTTACACAGTAGATTTTAATAAAAGAAATGATTTGCTTCAGTAGTAAATCGATTGACATATGGTGTAAATCGATTTACTTAAAGAGAAAATTTAAAACATCATTATTTTTAACATTTGAAACAATGTCTAACCACATATATATGTACATTAAGGTATAGTCAAGGATTGAGTGCACCTTAAATATCTTGTTCATCGAGGATTCCAAGTTCACGACGAATTTTGAAAAATGCATCCTTTGCAAGTGGTTTTGTGAAGATGTCCGCGAGTTGATTTTGAGTGTCCACAAATGTGATCTCGACATCTCCTTTGAGTACATGGTCTCGGATGAAGTGATGTCTGATGTCAATGTGTTTCGTCCGGGAATGCATAACTGGATTTTTCGTAATATTGATCGCGCTTGTGTTATCACATCGAAGAGGAATGCATCCAAGGTTTACTCCATAGTCAAGTAATTGTTGTTTTAGCCAAAGAATTTGAGCGCATCCACTTCCAGCCGCAATGTATTCTGCTTCGGCAGTGCTGAGAGCTACGCTTGCTTGCTTTTTGCATGACCATGAAACCAAGGCATTTCCAAGAATGTGACATGTTCCACTTGTACTTTTGCGATCAGTTTTGCAACCTGCATAGTCAGCATCAGAATAACCAACTAGATTGCACATACTACCTTTTGGATACCATAATCCGACGTTGGTTGTTCCTTTGAGATATTTTATTATGCGCTTGACTGCTGCAAGGTGAGACTCTTTAGGATTGGCTTGATATCTTGCACATAGGCAAACGCTGAACATAATGTCAGGTCTACTTGCTGTTAAATAAAGGAGTGAGCCAATCATTCCACGATACTTAGTTATGTCAATAGAATTTCCTGATTCATCTGGGTCAAGATAGGTGCCGGATCCCATAGGAATTGCACTTTCTTTGCTACTTTCCATCTCAAACTTCTTTATAAGGTCTTTGCAATATTTTGATTGGTTTACGAAGATACCATGTTTGAGTTGCTTAATTTGAAGACCAAGAAAGAAATTCAATCTTCCCATCATAGACATCTCAAACTCTCCTTGCATCATAGACGAAAATTCCTTGCACATATTTTGGTTAGTTGAACCGAAAACAATATCATCTACATAGATTTGTACAAGTAAGGTATGATGATTAACATTTTTTATGAAGAGAGTGGTATCAACTTTACCCTTTACAAACCCTTTTTCACATAGGAATGCGCTTAGTCTATCATACCAAGCCCTTGGTGCTTGCTTCAGCCCATAGAGAGCTTTCTTCAGTTTGAAGACATGATTAGGATGTTTGAAGTCTTCAAATCCGGGAGGTTGCTTTACATAGACTTCTTCATTTATGAATCCGTTGAGAAATGCGCTTTTTACATCCATTTGAAAAAGTTCAAAGTCCAATGAGCATGCATATGCAAGTAATAGTCTTATTGCTTCCAAACGTGCTACCGGAGCAAAAGTTTCTTCAAAATCAATTCCTTCCTCTTGGTTGTATCCTTGAGCAACTAGTCTTGCCTTGTTTCGAGTGATTATTCCATTTTCATCCATCTTGTTTTTGAAAACCCATTTGGTTCCAATGATACGTTTATTTCCTGGATTAGGAACAAGTTCCCAAACTTCATTCCGCTCGAATTGGTTTAACTCTTCTTGCATGGCAAGGATCCATTGATCATCTTCTAGTGCTTGAGCCACTTTAGTAGGTTCAACTTGAGATACAAACGCCATATTTAAGCATGCATCCTTAAGATTTAGTCGAGTAGATACTCCTTTGCTAATATCTCCAATTATATTGTCAATTGGATGATCACGATGAGTTCTCCATTCTTGAGGAAGATCATCATCATTTTCATTTTGATGTGAAAGTTCATGTGTTTGTTCCGGATTGACTATTTTGCCATCTCCGCAGGAAATCTCATGAGATAAATCTATAGAATCATCATCATCACAAATAGCAACTTCCTCCTTGGAGGTGTTAGATTCATCAAAAGAAACATGCATTGATTCTTCTATAGTTAAAGTTCTTTTATTGTAAATTCTAAAAGCTTTGCTAGAAAGGGAGTAACCAAGAAAGATACCTTCATCCGATTTTTCATCGAACTTACCGAGATTGTCTTTGTCGTTGTTAAGGACAAAACATTTGCACCCGAAAATATGAAAGTGAGAGATATTTGGTTTTCTTCCTTTGTAGATCTCATATGGAGTTTTCTTTAGTATAGGTCTTATGATCACGCGATTGCTTACATAACATGCCGTGCTTACCGCATCCGCCCAAAAATATTTAGGCAAACTTGAGTCACTTAGCATGGTTCTAGTAAGTTCCACCAAAGACCTATTTTTCCTTTCAACTACTCCATTTTGTTGTGGAGTTCTTGGTGCTGAAAAATTGTGGAAGATCCCATTTTCTTCACAAAATTCTTCAAATAGACTGTTTTGGAACTCTCCACCGTGATCACTTCGGATTGATGTTATCTTTGATGACTTCTCATTTTGAACTTGTTTTGCATATCTCTTGAATGCCTTGAATGCTTCATTCTTGTGTACTAAAAACAAAGTCCAAGTGAAACGGGAAAAATCATCTACAATAACTAATGCATAAATGTTACCTCCGAAGCTTCTTGTTCTAGATGGACCAAAAAGATCCATGTGCAACAATTGAAGTGGTCTTGTTGTTGAAACCACATTCTTTGGTTTGAAAGTTGATTTGGTCTGTTTGCCCTTTTGGCATGCACTACATAATTTGTCTTTGATGAACTTCATCTTTGGTAGACCAATAACTAAGTCATGCTTAACCAATTTGTTCAAGTGCTCCATGTGAATGTGAGCAATCCTCTTATGCCATAACCAAGCGTCATTGTTGTTTACCATAAGACATTGTACCTTCATAGACAAATCATCTAGAGTAATCACAAAAATATTGTTAGATCTTATACCTTTGAGTTTTACCTCATTGGTTGCCTCATCCATAATAAGGCATTCTTCTTTGTTGAATTTGATCTTGAACCCTCTATCGCAAAGTTGACTTATGCTAAGAAGGTTGTGCTTTAATCCTTCAACATAGAGAACATCCTCAATTTGAATGGATGGAGGTGTGCCAACTATTCCAACGCCAAGAATCTTTCCTTTGGTGTTGTCTCCATAGGTGACATACCCTTTGGCTTTATGTACTAGATATGAAAATTGGTGTACATCTCCTGTCATATGCTTTGAACATCCACTGTCAAGATACCAAACATTTGAAGTGGATTTCAAGCATACCTACAAAAACAAATTATTTCTTGTTAGGTACCCAAGTTGCCTTGGGTCCTTCATAGTTAGTTCCCTTTTTCACCCATGCATAATGTCCACTAGCCATACTGAAATTTCTAATATAGCATGCATTTGGTGTGTGTCCAATAATACCACAGTAAAAACAGTTTGGAACAAATTTGCTCTTGTATCTAGGAATTTGTTTTCTTTTAGATACATTAGCCTTTTTCTTTTGATGATTATGAACAACTTGCTTCTTTTCTACTTTCTTGGGATTGGAACTATTACTAGCCTTTACAAAAACAGTGGGATTGTTACTTGGTTTCTTAGTATTCACATAACCAAGACCTCTTTTATCATTTGGATAACGTTGTTGGCTTAGTAATCCTTCCAATCCTATTTGTCCTTTTTCATATCGTTCAATGACTCTTTTCAATTGAACAATTTGAAAGACATTTGATTCACACTTGGAGCATGCAAAGTTTTCCTTTTCTTTTATAAAATTTTGTTTTTGAAGATCAAAATCTTTAGTCATGGTGTCAATTTTTTCTAGACAACTTAGAAGTTCTTTTTCTTGTTTTGACACCTTTTTGTATAAACTTTTGCATTCTTTCAAGAGTTCATCAATTGCACCTTGAACATCATCATCAAAAAGATTAAATTCATTACTAACCTCTTCTTCATTGTCGGAGTGATGCGATGCCATTAAGGCTAAGTTTGCACATTCGTCGCTTTCCGATTCCGATGAACTGCTCATATCATTATCTTCCCAAGCTATGTAGGCTTTCTTTTGTTTTGAGTCCTTTCCTTTGAATCCATTTTTCTTTGGGAGATTTGGACAGTTTGGCTTGATGTGTCCTTGCTTTCCACATTCATAACATGAGACATCTTGAGTTGATGTGGAGGCTTCTCTTTTCTTGAAGTGCTTTCTCTTATGTGCATGAGATCCGCCTTTGTCATTTCTGCCAAAAAACTTCCCAAGTCTTTTCACTAGAAGCATGAAATTTTCATCTTCTTCCGGATTGTCTTCTTTTACCACTTCTTTTGAATCAATTTTTAAGGCAATGTTTTTGGACTTCTTTTCTAGATTCTCATGTTTTTCAAGTCTACCGAGTTCCGTTTCGTATTCTTGAAGTTTGCCGAATAATGTAGCGGAAGTCATTGCGGAGAGACTCTTCTTTTCCGAGATTGCCGTTACCTTTGGTTGCCATTCCCTAGTCAATGATCTAAGGATTTTCAAGTTGAGTTCATCATTTGACAGGGTTTTACCAAGAGCAATTAAGTGATTTGTCAAATGCACAAATCTCTTTTGTAAGTCAAGAATGGATTCTCCGGGCTGCATTCGAAATAGTTCATATTCTTGACTCAAGGTATTTAGCCTTGATCTTTTTACTTCAGCCGTTCCTTCATGAGTTTGAACCAAGGTATCCCAAATTTCCTTTGCTGTTTTGCAGTTTGAGACACGAAAAAATTCGTCCATACTGAGAGCACCTTGAAGAAGGTTTATTGCCTTTTTGTCATAGAGAACTTTCTTTTTATCATCGTCGTCCCATACAGTTTTGGGCTTTGCAGACCCAACGCCATTGATTACCGTTATTGGGATAAATGGACCATTTTCAACAGCATCCCATACTTCCTCTCCTTGTGCTTCTAAATGCGCCTTCATGCGTATTTTCCAAAAGTCAAAATATTCACCACAAAATAGAGGAGGCTTGTTGTTACTACCACCATCTCTGAAAACTGGTTGATGATTTGCGGAAGCCATTCTGGATCTCTAGGAGCAGGTTACCTATAACCTGCTCTGATACCAATTGTAAGATTAAGATTGCGCCTAAGAGGGGGGGTGAATTAGGTGATGGTCGATTTTTGACTTATTTTATACTTTCTGGTTTTGATATAGTGCTTTGAAAACTGTAAAGTGCAGAAAGTAAAGAGACACGGAGAATTATCCTGGTTCCTTCCACAACCCGGAAGTACGTCCAGTCCCCTTGCAAACACGCAAGAGATTTTACTATATTGTTAGAACTTTTACAAGACTCTTCCTAGTCTTATCCACTAAAGAACCTAACAAATAACCAAGAACACCCTCTTGGATTTCCAATAAGTCTAATGAGAACAATCCTCTCAAAAGATACCTCTTGTTTCCAACAATGGACAACAAGGAACAAAAAATAATCTAATACTTAATTCCAACAATCCTGGAAATAAGTTACACTTTGTATGTTTTTATGAAGTATGATTTCTTGAAAGATGTTGATCACTTAGAGTGACTTCTTTGAAGTTTCTTCTTTCTTCTCTTGTAAGCAATTCAAACTGTAACACAATGGTTAGATAATGCTCAAAGATTTCTGTTCTTTATATGTGTGAAAGTGCAGAAAATCTTTGTTCTTAAAAGTTAAGAAATATGAAGTTTGAATATTTTACAAAGTTCAGATTTTATTGCAAGAGAAGAGATGTTTATGATTTGAAATATTTTGCAATATATAGTAATCAAGATACCTTTCCAAAAGGACACTTTTCTGTTTGTAAAACTTGACAAGATGCAATGTTTGATCATGCAACTATTGGAGAAAAGGTGTGAAGGATATCTTGAAACCATTTCAGATTTTTCAAAATTTTCAATGTGCAAATCGATTAACATAACATGCAAATCGATTGCACGTGTTTGTAACGTTCAGAATTTCAAAAAGTTTGAAGTGTAAATCGATTAGCATGTAGTGTCAATCGATTTACAAGTGTTAAAAAATCAGTTTGTTCTGTGATCAATCGATTTACACAACCTGTCAATCGATTGCTGGCAGGAGCAAACAGTTTTTGAAAAAGCATGTGTAAATCGATTTACACAAGATGTTAATCGATTTACAGCAGAGAAAAACTTAAAAATTGTTTTTGAAATATACTTGAAGTGATGTGGCAAGTGTGTATATCATTTTTGAGCATTTCTAATCAATGTAGTTTAATTGAGAATTGATATACTTGATTGCTTGCCAAGTTCCTTGAAGCTTTGAGTGAATGATGCTTTAAGATGATTTCCACTTCTTTTCCTTCTTTCCATAATGCTTGTTTGTCTTTCATCAAACTAGCTTGTTTGTCTTTCATCAAAACTAAAGATGAGTTGAGGCTTGAGATTACAAAATCTACCTCCCGAACCGAGAACTAATCTCAATAAGGAATTTTTCTGTGCTTTTGTCCTATCCATGTTGGAGAAAATAAAAGACGGTGGCGACTCTTGCTTCTGCGACATTTCGCGAACCAGCGTTAAACAGTCAGTTCCAGATCCACCGATCCCAGAACTGGCGACTCTGCTGGGGATATCTTTATAAAGTGAGGTGTACCTTAGGATGGTTCATAACTGTGTTTTCAATTGCTTTGACTTGTTTGCTTTAAATTGTGGGACTGTCTTGGGAGTTCTATAGATCCTAACCCGGATCTGGGGATACCTTCTTAGAAAGTAGCAACAAGGCTGTGAGGGAACTGTGCGGGGTATACCGACATGGTTGAAATAGTCTGCTACGTTGATGTGGCACTTTGGTGTGTACCAGTAACCCTTGAGTTCAGTCAAGGAGAGTACGGGGCCTCCGCGTGGTGTCGTGAAGCATCAATTGACCTTAGGAACCTTAATTGAACTATCTTGGCCTCTTTAGGGTAGTGAGATAACTGACTTTGGTGCAGTCCGAGGTTGGTTGATACTCGATACTACACTCAATTGAGGGTTGCTTTCCTGGAATATTTCGGTCGCCAGTTCAGTGGCTAAATCGAAACGATGAACAATGAAAGCAATCCAGTGATATTGGGACCCTTAGAACCTGGTTACTTCTGATAGGACAGGTTGAGCCCACCAACTTCAAGAGGGTAATACCCAGACCCCATGCAGGCCTAAACTCTAAGAGCTGTGGTGTGACTTGTGTGCCTTATCATGTTTGCTCCTTGTAAATATTTGCGGTGTGTTTAATCATAGAATCATGACATCATCCAGCATCATATGCATTGACTAACCATTTCAGGGGTTCGAATCTTCATATTTGTTCTTGTTTTATAGGACATGGAAACTGTTCGCAGAAAGACAATTCTGATTAGCCTTGTAAGGATCCCTCCTCAGCTTAAGGAACTTATATCCAGGATTCCCGAGAGCTCTTCTTTCAGTGTGAGACATGGAAGACTCGTCAGCTTGGTCAACACCAACATTGAGGAAGATATGATAAAGGTCCTGTTCCAGTTCTTTGACCCTCTGCATCACTGTTTCACTTTCCTGGATTATCAACTGGTACCTACATTGGAAGAGTTCTCCTGGCTTCTGAAGATCCCTATCCTTGATCAACTACCCTACAACGGTACGGAAAAGGAACCCAAGCTTGAAGAGATTGCTAAAGCCTTACACCTACAACCATCTGATCTCAAGGGACATTGGGAAGTTAGAAGTGGTATCAAAGGGTTCTTAGCCAGGTTTCTATTTGAGAAGGCTCAAGAATGTTGGAACTCCCTTGACCTACAAGCTTTTGAAGAAGTTGTGGCCCTCCTTGTCTATGGCTTGGTGTTGTTCCCTAATCCAGATCAGCTTATAGATATCAGTGCTGTCCAGATCTTCATGTCCCGGAATCCTATACCTACTTTGCTCGGGGACATCCTTCACTCATGTTACACTCAAACCATGAGAAAAAGGGGTGTTCTTATGTGCTGCACTCCTCTCCTGGGAAGGTGGTTTATTTCGCACCTTCCACAATCAGTTTTGAAGAACGAGCGGGGTTTGAGATGGTCACAGCGATTGATGACTCTTACACATGCAAATATACATTGGTGCTCTCGGTCTAGAGAGGATGTCACTATCATTGATCGTTACGGGGAGTACCCTAATGTTCCTTTACTTGGAATCAGAGGAGGTATTACTTACAACCCGTGCCTGGCTTGGAGACAGTTTGGTTATGCTCGGAGGGACGGCCCTCATGACATGTTAATTCCTGACATAGTTTTTGACTTCGACAACGATGCACAAAGACTTCGCCAGAGATTTATCAGAGCTTGGAGGATGCCAAGTAGGATAGACAGCAAGACACTGGGGCACAGGAACTCCATCCCGTTGGAGCCTTATCTCAAGTGGGTACGAGCCCGCTCCCAGAAGTTAGTGATGCCATATCCTCATGTTCTCCCTGTGATCAAAGAGCCAGTACTGGAAGGAGAGGTGTCCTACACCATTCAACATCCTGACATGCCCACATCCTGGGAAGAGATGCAGAAGAGCTGGATCCAGCTTAAGGAAGAACGGAATTCTCTCGAGACCAGTCTGCATGCTAGTGAAAAGAAGGTCTTGGAGCTCACCCGCCTGCTGCACGAGGAGAGGAATCTCAACACTTACATAGCTCCAAAGAGGATGCATAATGTCTTTTGGGATTGATTTGTTTTGTAATGCTTGCCCATGAGGCTTTGATGTACCAAACAATTATTTTCTTAATGATAACGTGTGTTCCTTTTTGTCTACAACAAATTTGAACTTTCGAACCCTTGAATGCATTGCATAAACACATATCATTCATCATGTGCATAGCAGGTACTCTTCTTTTCAGGTTGCTTACTGTTCTTCGTTGTTTATTTCAGCATCATGAACCCTGAATCGTCAACCGAGCAGTCTATCAAGGTCCTTCAGGCGCAGAACGCACAATTTCAGGAGCTGATCATGGGTTTGGCTCAAGGTCAAGAAGAGCTGAAGGCTTTGCTCCTGAAGAAGGAGAAGAAGAAGAAGAAGAGAACTGTTATGTTCAACTCGGGCAGGAGGTTTGGTAACACACTACAGAATAAGGAAGCTGGTTCTTCTGTAGGCAAAGACAGTCCCCAGGGGGGAAGGGCTCCAAGTCCGGTGGTCTCAGACAACGAGACTGATTTTAATGAGGAACGGTATCCTCCGACTGAAGACAGATACAAGCAGTTGGAAGACCGGCTGAACGCCATGGAGATCCAACAAGTGCCTGGTTTGGATTTCGGAGACTTGGGTTTATCTACTGGTGTGATCATCCCTCACAAGTTTAAAGCACCATCTTTCACCAAATATGACGGGGCGTCTTGCCCTAAGCTACACCTCAGATCTTATGTGCGGAAGATTCAGCCGTACATAGTGGATAAGAACTTGTGGATCCACTTCTTCCAGGAGAGTCTTTCAGGGACTCATCTCGAATGGTTCTATCAGCTGGATGGAACCAAAGTTCGTAACTGGGAGGAGTTGGCTACTTCTTTTTACAAGCAGTATCAATATAATGCCGACCTTGCTCCTACACGTACCCAACTCTAGGGCATGTCGCTAGGATCAGGCGAAGGTTTTAAAGAGTACGCGCAGAAGTGGAGGGATCTGGCTGGCTGGGTGCAGCCACCATTAACAGACCGTGAATTGGTAGATATGTTCTTGGGGACCCTCTCCGGGCCATTCTTCAATCATCTTATCGGTAATTCATCTGCAGGGTTTACTGACCTCATTCTGACTGGGGAAAGGATAGAGGCTGGCATGAAGTCAGGAAAGATTCAGAAAGGTGCGTCTTCAAGTGCTGAGAAGAAACCTTTTAAGAAGGAGGCCAGTGATGTGTATGGGCCTAGGAGGTAAGATAAACCAGAGCGTCGCCAATTTGTCAACGCGGTGGTGATTGCTAAACCTGTTGCCGCTCCTCGGCAAACCAATCAACAAAGGGCTGAAAGACCCAGAAGAGAATTTACCCGGCTGAGTATGACCCTATCACAAATCCTGTCGCAACTGCTATCAACCAACCTGGTGACCGTCAGAGAGGCTCCAAAGGTTGTGAATACTGCCTCTCCCAAGTATAATCCAAATTCCCGCTGTGCTTATCACTCCGATAGCCCGGGGCATTCTACTGATGACTGCTGGGCCCTGAGAAACAAGGTGCAAGACCTTATTGATGCAAAGGAGGTACAATTTGAGGCACCTGAGAAGCCTAATGTAGTGACAGCTCCCCTGCCAGCTCATGGAGTGAATACTATCAGGGATGATGATGAAGTGGAGGAATCAGAGTTCGATAGCTGGATTTATCCGACAGCCGACAATGGACCTAGCAATTGGATTGCAAAAGACAACCTACCTGTTACGTTCGTTACGCAGTAATGAATTCCTTTGTTTTTGTTATTTGTAATAAACAATGATTTGAAACTTTATGGCCCGGTGTCTTACCCGGGGCACCGTTGGCTTCATTTGTGAGGCTTATAACTGTCATTTACATATATCATGAATAAAGATCTTGGACGTTTTTTCGCATTTCAAATCTTGTGCTCCTTTTTTTTCTTTCCTTTCTTTATATTGCAAAACAGCTGTATTTACACACACTCACCCATTCAGGTTTCAATCCACTCTGGATCTCACTGGTAACGACTCTGATACTTCCAGTTATGACTTCGAAAATCCGATCAACTTAGCCGAAGACGAAGGTGAAGATGATTGCGAAGTGCCTGGAGATCTTGCAAGACTGTTACTCCAGGAAGAGAGGGAAATTCAACCACATGAAGAGCCAGTGGAAACGATAAATCTAGGTACTGAGGCAGACAGAAAGGAAGTTAAAATTAGTGCCAACCTAGAGCTCAGCGTGAAGCAATGGTTGACTCAGATGTTACATGATTATGTGGAGATCTTCGCCTGGTCCTACGAAGACATGCCCGGGTTGGATACCGACATTGTGGTCCATCACTTGCCTACCAAGGAAGACTGCCCTCCAGTTAAGCAAAAGGTCCGCCGTATGCTTCTAGAGATGTCTGAGAAGATCAAAGCCGAGGTTATGAAACAATTTGATGCCGGGTTTCTTGCAGTAACTTCTTACCCTCAGTGGGTTGCCAACGTGGTGCCGGTACCGAAGAAGGATGGTAAGGTCAGAATGTGTGTTGATTATAGGGATCTGAACAGGGCCAGCCCCAAGGATGACTTCCCCCTACCTCACATTGACGTTCTGGTTGATAACACTGCTCAGCACAAGGTGTTCTCTTTCATGGATGAGAGCATCATGATAGTGACTGATTGTGAAGTACCTGGACCGGATGAAGGACCTGAGGAAGGATCCCGATGGTCTATGCACTTTGATGGAGCCTCCAACGCTTTGGGTAACGGTATCGGCGCTGTGATCATATCCCCTCAAGGCACTCATACTCCACTCACTGCCCGGCTATCTTTCAACTGCACCAACAACATGGCGGAGTATGAGGCATGCATCATGGGTCTTCAAGATGCGATCGACTTAAGGATCAAGTTTCTGAGTGTCTTCGGATATTCCGCTCTCGTGATCAATCAGATCAAAGGCGAGTGGGATACGAAACATCCGAATCTTATTCCTTACAAAGAATGTGTGTTGACAATGATCCCCCATTTCACAGAGATAACTTTTGAACATTTCCCAAGAGAGGAGAATCATTTGGCGGACGCGTTAGCTACAATGTCTTCCATGTTCAAAGTCAAGTGGGACAATGAGGCTCCCCGGATCATCATTTGGAAACTGGACGAACCGGCATACTGTTATGATCTTGAGGCTGGGGAAGTAAGTGAGAAACCTTGGTACCATGAGGTGAAGAGATACTTGGAAGCTCAGGAATACCCTGAAGGTGCATCTGTCAATGATAAAAAGTTTCTGAGAAGGTTCGCAGCAAAGTTCTTCCTTAGCAACGGCATTCTGTACAAGCGAAACCATGATTCAACCTTACTGCGTTGTGTGGATAAGACTGAAGCAGAAAGGATCATGGCGGAGCTACATGAAGGTACCTTCGGAACACATTCCAGTGGACACACTATGTCAAAGAAAATCCTTCGGGCAGGGTATTTATGGTCCACAATGGAAGCCGACTGTTACCAACATTCTCGGACATGTCATAAATGCCAGATTTACACAGACAAGGTGCACGTTCCTCCAGTTCCTCTGAATATCCTGACTGCACCTTGGCCTTTTGCAATGTGGGGTATAGATATGATCGGCGAGATTAAACCCACGGCATCCAACGGGCATCGCTTCATCCTGGTAGCGATTGATTATTTTACAAAGTGGGTTGAAGCAGCTTCTTACGCCACTGTAACCAAGAATGTCGTGGCACGGTTCATTCGGCACAACTTGATATGTCGATACGGCATCCCGGAAAGAATCATTACAGACAACAGTACCAATCTTAATAACAAGATGATCACTGAGCTCTGCGAGCAATTCAAGATACAGCACCACAACTCTTCTCCTTACAGACCGAAGATGAATGGGGCTGTAGAAGCAGCCAATAAGAATATCAAGAAAATTGTGCAGAAGATGACAGTGACCTATAAAGATTGGCATGAGATGTTACCGTTTGCTCTTCATGGGTACCGTACCTCAGCAAGGACGTCAACCGGGGCAACTCCTTTTTCCTTGGTCTATGGCATGGAGGCAGTCTTATCGATCGAAGTGCAGATACCCTCTCTTCTGATAATGAAGGATGCAGATCTGAGCGAAGATGATTGGATCCAGACACGACTTGATCAATTAAATCTAATCGACAAAAAGAGACTCACTGCTATTTGTCATGGTCAGACGTATCAAAAACGGATGATCAGGGCATTTAACAAAAAGGTCAGACTACAAGAGTATCAAGTTGGGGATCTGGTAATCAAGCGTATCATCCTTCCTCAGAGTGATCCAAGGGGCAAATGGACCCCTACGTACGAAGGGCCATTTGTGGTTAAACATGTGTTCTCAGGAGGAGCCATGATCCTAACCACCATGGATGGTGACGACCTTCCTCACCCCGCCAATGCAGACATAGTAAAAAGATACTACGCATGATAAAAGACCCGCTAGGTTGACATACCTAGGCAAAAATAAGGGCTTCCCAGCTAACCAAAAGGGTTCGGGCAAAATGAGGGATGAAATGAAAAAATCTGTACACCCGGCAAGTCGAAAACCTGAAAAGGCGGCTTGGGCAAAAATGGGTATCCCGGTGGACTGAAAACCCGAAAGGGCGGTCCAGGCAAAAGTTAGGGATAAAGCGTAATACTATGTCTCATTGGATCACTTTGCATCCAGAATCCGGTATCAACATCAAGTTCAGACGGCATCAATCAATCAGCTTCATCTTCATCTAGGTCATCAAGTGATGAGACGCTCAAAGATATGAAGGCGATAGCAGAGTTGGAACCCAGTGGGATTATTCTTTTCACATAGCTGTTTTGTTTTCCCTTTGTACAAATTTGTATAAACTCTTTTGTTTGGCGGAGTCCTCTTACTAGGACGTCAGCCTCTTGTACATAAACGCCTATTTACAGGAAAATTCAAAAAAATCAATACAATTTCACTTTTCAGTTAAAATTGCCAATTGTTTTTCCTTTTCTGTTTTGTTTTGCGAAGAACGTCCAAGGTTCAATTTGTGATATATGCACTTGACAATGTTTGCTAACTCATAAATATTTGCAAACGAAACAAAGGATTAATTACAGGTAACATTAGAAACAGGGGCCATAATGAGTGGTCTAAACGATCTAATTGTTCTGTCCATCAAGGTACCAAGGTAAGTTCAGCTGAAGAACATAACCAGTATATCTTAATTCCCCAGAGAGTGAGTCAGCAAGTCAATGCACTCTCCCCAAGCAAAGCTATATTATCAGCCTTAAGGAAGTTGGGTATCCCCAGCAGATCTCAACATTCCTCAGCAATATACGAACATTCTTAACAAGCATCCCCGACAATCTGGATCTGAGATTGTTCCCCGGCGGTATACAGACATTCAGTGGAGTCACCTCCAATATATCTCAAAGATTTCCCCAGGAGAGTCCAGTATAGTTCAATATTTCCCCAGGAAAGTTTGAATCCATCTCCCCAGCAGGAAGCTTATCCCCAGTAGATTCTGGAAGCTTATCCCCTACAGAGCACGAACGCGTCCCCCGGCTTTATTCAAAGGTTATTTCCCTACCAGGATATAACTGGGTTATCCTCAGCCAAAAGCCACGGAAAGATCTTCCTCGACGAAGTCTTCCTATTCCCAGCGGAGTCCATTAACACTTCCAACATAACAACGGTATCCCCAGCGAAGTTACCATCAACATCCCAGCAAAGTACCTCTCTCCTCCCACAGAGTATTGTTCCCCAGCAAGATCGCTTGAGTAATTATTCCCCACAGAGTAATCCATTCGCCAAGTTTATTCCCCAACGGAGTTATCTTCTCCTACCGGTATTCTTGTAACTATCATCCCCAGTGGAAACAACAAAGCACTATTCTCCAACATCAGCCCAGGATATGACTTCCCGGCACCCGTCAAGGATTTACTTTCCTAGACAAAAACATACATTCATAAACATCGCATTTCCATACATTATAGCATGCATATACGCATCATGAACATACAATCTCATTTATGTTGAGAACATCATTGCTTGATCCATATCATGCATTGCATATGACTGACCTTTACCTTTCAGGAAAGATCCAGTCAAATTCTCGGCTATGTCCAAGACCTTGTCTGGTTCAGTTAAATCGACCCTAAGATTATTCTGATTCTGATCCAGTCAAAGGCCTTCTCTAGTTCAGTCAGATTGACGCTAAGATCTCCCTGATTCTTATTCCAGTTGAAGATTCCAAGACCTTGCCTGGTTCAGTTAAATCGACTCCTAAAGATTTTTCTGATGCCGATCCAGTCAAAGGCCTTCTCTGGTTCAGTCAGATCGACCCTAAGATCTCCCTAATTCTTATTCCAGTTGAAGATTCCAAGACCTTGCCTGGTTCAGTTAAATCGACTCCTAAAGATTTTTCTGATGCCGATCCAGTCAAAGGCCTTCTCTGGTTCAGTCAGATCGACCCTAAGATCTCCCTGATTCTTATTCCAGTTGAAGATTCCAAGACCTTGCCTGGTTTAGTTAAATCGACTCCTAAAGATTTTTCTGATGCCGATCCAGTCAAAGGCCTTCTCTGGTTCAGTCAGATCGACCCTAAGATCTCCCTGATTCTTATTCCAGTTGAAGATTCCAAGACCTTGCCTGGTTCAGTTAAATCGACTCCTAAAGATTTTTCTGATGCCGATCCAGTCAAAGGCCTTCTCTGGTTCAGTCAAAT
This sequence comes from Vicia faba, assembly GCA_948472305.1. Taxonomy (NCBI): domain Eukaryota; kingdom Viridiplantae; phylum Streptophyta; class Magnoliopsida; order Fabales; family Fabaceae; genus Vicia; species Vicia faba. The sequence goes on along the minus strand of OX451741.1, from coordinate 251,063,769 downwards.
CGACGCTAAGATCTCCCTGATTCTTATTCCAGTTGAAGATTCCAAGACCTTTCCTGGTTCAGTTAAATCGACTCCTAAATATTTTTCTGATGCCGATCCAGTCAAAGGCCTTCTCTGGTCTAGCTATATCGATTCCTAAAGATTTTCCTGATGAAGACTTAGTAGAAGACGCCCAAGGTTCTCTCATTGTTACTGTTGAGGTAGTAATCGCCCAAGGTTCTCTCATCGTTACTGTTAAGGTAGTAATCGCCCAAGGTTCTCTCATCGTTACTGTTGAGGTAGTAATCGCCCAAGGTTCTCTCATCGTCCCGTTGAGGTAGTAACCATCCTTGATTCATTCATCACCATTTGAAGCTCTAGACTCGATTCCTGTATCTCGCCAGGGCACGTCTGAAGAGGTTTAAGGATTCAATTCCTATAACCAGTCAGGGCACATCTACACAAAGAGTTTGGAGATCAACTCCTGTAACAGGCCAGATAATTATCTTTCTTTTTCAGGTACGCAAGTTCTCGCTAAAGAAACTCTTACGCGATCGACACCCAGATGGCATCTATAAGCCCATCCACATATCTATCACCTCTCAACATGGCGTCTTAAGCCCATCCTCCTATCCATTAATCTCCAAATGGCATCTGTAAGCCCATTCCCACCATCACACTACTATGTGAGCGCAAATTTCTGGGCACTCTAGTGTCCAATCATCTTCCACCTTCGGATTACGAAAGGCACGCCAGCCAATCTACATCCTCAGGTTTAAGAAGATTGAACAGGGGCAACTGTTGTACCCCAAAATTTGCCCTCCCATATTCTTCAAGGTTTGCTAAGATCATGCTTCAAAATCTCCCAAGAGTTGCACAGTCCAATTGCCTCCTAACAGTCAAAAATTAGGGTTTTGGTTCTGGCAAAGAAATTGAAGTTTCCAAGGGTCCAAACAAGTCCCACATGCCTATAAACACTGTCAAGCATCCTTATGCCAAATTTCAAGACTTACAGCACAAAATTGCACAGTCAAAAACCCTAATTGCTTCACAGTCAACTGCAGGGACAAAATGGTCATTTGACAGTCAAAAGTCAAAATTTTTGGTCAACATATTATTTTGAAGCCACAAACATCATTTGATCAATTCTTGATCATGATTCTCAAGGCATGGCTCAAAAAGTCTCAAGATGCAAAAGTTTCTATTTTTGGACAGTTGGAAAAGTCAACTGCAAATTGACCAGGGCATAACTTCCACATGGTTTATCAGAAAAATTCCATCCAAAGCTCATTTTGTAGAGAATGACATTTCCTACAACTCCTCTTCACACTTCAAGTCCAAGAAATGCTCTCACAAAAAGTTATCAATCTCAACATTATAGGTCATTTTCAAAAGTCAACAAAAAGGCACTTTAAGTCAAAGATCATAACTTGAGATTGGTAAATCAAAATGACATGGTACCAAAGTCATTGGTTAGAGGACTTCAAGACCTTTCCAAAATGTCCAAGAACATGATCAAAGCTTAAACATTGAGCAAGATATGCCTTGTGAAAGTTGGGAAATGTTTGGGAATTTTGAAAAGTCAACTTTGCTTCAAATGCCTCAAAATTGCTAATGGGCCACAATTTCTTCCATGAATCATCACCCAAAGGCTATGCACGACCCATTGACATCCAAGGGAGTTATTTTATCATTTTTTGTTAATTATTTGAATTATTATTATTATTAATTCACTTAATTAAAATTAAATATGACAAAAATAGCAAATCATGTTTTCCAAATCCTTTTGTGCAGCATATTCTCTCATTAAGGCCTAAATATTTCGTGTACCACATCAAAGGGACCAAATCTTCCAAATAGGCAAGTTCCATGGTGTGACCGGTGGATCTGGAACTGACTGTTTAACGCTGGTTCGCGAAATGTCGCGGAAGCAAGAGTCGCCACCGTCTTTTATTTTCTCCAAATGGAAAGGACAAAAGCACAGAAAAATTTCTTAAAGAGATTGCTCTCGGTTCGGGAGGTAGGTTATAGAAAGGGAAGGTGTTAGCACCCTTTCTATCCATGGTTATCCATGGGCTCTTAGATACTTGCTCATTGTGTTTTCAAAAATGGTTTGTTTACTTTTCAACTGTGGGTTTAAAAAGTTTCTTTGAAAATTCCAGTTCGACTCTTGTATCAGTCCTCAAGAGTGTTTGAAAAATTGCTTCCGAAAGCTTTTTGAAAATGTGTTGGTGTGAAAAGTATTTTGATTTGTTTTTGAAATTAGAGCAAGTATCTACGAGAACCTACCTACCCTAAGGAATTCGTCTGTGTAAATGTCCTTTAAAGTAGTGCCATCCCACCATTGAGAGGTAGGTAGCACCACCTTTGGAGGTGTTCGGGTCAATTCGAGGTTTGGGACATGGTGATCACCAGAGCAATAGGAAGACACCTTAGAAGCTACCCTCATGCCAGGTTCCCGGATCATGAGGACTTACTAAGACATCCTCTACTCGACGATCACCTTTCGAGGCAAGGCAACGGTGAGGCGTACCCTAGGGGTGGTGTGTGCGATTTGTGTGTCGTTTTCAAGTATTTTTGTCTTTTGTCATGTTATTGGTGATCTAGCGTTTGTTTTTATTTTTGTCCATACATTCTTTCATGCCTTTATTTAACAGTTAAAAATTGCGGGAAATAAAAGTCTAAAGCTATTACAAAAGGCGCGGGTCCACATCGCCAAAATTTCTTGAACCCGATTTGACAGAAAAATAAATAAGGAAATAAAGATAAAGTGCGACAAATAATTTACAAGGCCTTGGGAGAGATACATCAAAATTATAAAGGATAAAAATAAATATGCGAATTAAATTTAAATTAGAAACGAGGGCGTTGGACCCTTTTTGCAAAATTAAATTAAATGATGGAATTAATTGATTAAAAAAAGGAAAGGAATTGTTTTTTGGTATTTTAATGGGAAAAGAATTAATTAAAATTAAACCTAATTCTAGTTGTTTTTAATTTATTAAGAAAGAAAATAAAAAGGGATAAAAAATTAATTAAACCCTAATTCTATATTTTTTAGATTTTTATTATGAAAATATTATAATTGACCCTAATTTAATAACTAAATGAATTAATACAATTTATTTATGAAAATACTAAAAATAAAAATATTTGTTATTTTTCTCTTTTCTTTTTTTTTATGTGTTTTTTTTATATATTATGGAAATAATAAATTAATTAAAAAAAACAGGAATTAAAAAGAAAATAGAAATAATACAAAAGAAGAAAAATAAAATGGCAAACCTAGGGGCGTATCTGTCCCCAAAGTGGAGGTGAACTCTTTAGCAATCTGGCCCAATGAGCTTCAGGCCTAGCTGACTCTTCCAATCACATACTCAAGCGTTGACTCATGCGTACCATGTTCCTCAAATCTGCGCCCTTGGATTGATGAATTTGAACGCATGGACGGCTTGATGGAAGGACGTATGATGGTCTTCAGCATATGAAACTACATGGAAACATTTATTGAAAAATAATATGGCAATAGCGAGGACCTGGGGCTCGAACCCAGGTCATTAACGTTACCAACCAAGCGCTTCACCAACCAGGCTATTTGTTTTCTTTGTATATATAATAACAAATAATGAATATAAAATAAACCAACGCGTTAGTGGATTTTTGGCGCGCGATTTTGAACGGACCAACCAGAACCGGCCACCGAGTCATCTTCTCCATTGTTTATTTTTTTCCTGAAACATAAACATAATAAGCAACGGTTTTTCAAGTGTTCCCTTAGGCTAGTTTCTGAAAAATAGCGACTAGCCCAGGGATCATCATAAATTAAGCGCGAGGGTGGATTCCTGATCGTCCAAGCACGCTCGTTTTAATGGTCCAAGTCTTGTGCTCCAATTTTTCCTTATTTCAAAACCCCTAATTCCAAGCTTCACAAACCCTAAATATTGTTAATGGCAAATCTTCATATAGGGCACGAAAACAAAATTAAACTATTGGGTTAGCATCAGCATTACATAAGGAATATAAATCACATGTTAAAATTTGCAAAAAGCGCATGAGTTGAGATGCACGAGTATGAAAATTTTTCGGTACAGATGAGATTGTTCTCACGTTTCTGGGCACGAAAGCTTGTGGTTTTTGATGCAAAATCCTTCTATGAAGCCTTAGCAAGCTAATGAGATCAAAATCTTGCCTTGAATCGCCCTAGAACTAGGTTTTCAGAATTGAGTTTTTGGCAAAAAATTTCAAGTTCAATGCTTGGTCTGTAGCGCAGCTTCTTGGTTCTCCTTACTAGGGTTGCATTCTGAACTTATGTATGAGTGAATTAGGTCAAGAAATTTGATCAAAATCTTTTGCATTCATGGTTTGGAAGATTTGATTTTCAAGCATTAGTTTTTCAATCTTTTTCATGCACTTTTTGTACAAATCATATCCAATCAATTCCAATTCTTCCATATCTGATCATGCACGAATTTTTGAAGATATTATGTGCACAAAAAGATTGAAAAACTTAGGTTAATTATTTTTCATGTATTTAATTGATTTAAATGAATTATTATTAATAAAAATTCAAATAAATAAATAAAAAATGAAGAGAAACTTCCCTTTGGGCCAAGTGGTCGTGCACATGCCTTGGATAATGAATTGTGGAAGAAAAATAGGCCCATTTAGCAATTTTAGGTCATTTGAATCAATGTTGACTTTTCAAAATATCCAAAAATTTCCCAACTTCCACAAGGCATAACTTGCTCAATTTTTAAGCTTTGCTCATGTTCTTTGACATTTTGGAAAGGTCTTTGAGTCCTCTAACCAATGCCTTTGGTCCCATGTCATTTTAATTTACCAATCTCAAGTTATGGCCTTTGACTTAAAGTCCCTTTTTGTTGACTTTTGAAAATGACCTATAATGTTGAAATTGATAACTTTTTGTGAGAGCATTTCTTGGACTTGAAGTATGAAGATGAGTTGTAAGAAATGTCTTTCTCTTCAAAATGAGCTTTGGATGGAATTTTTCTGATAATCCATGTGAAAGTTATGCCCTGGTCAATTTACAGTTGACTTTTTCAACTGTCCAAATAAGGAAACTTTTGCATTTTAATGATTTTTGAGCCAAGCTTTGAGAATCATGATCAAGCCTTGATCAAATGATGTTTGTGGCTTCAAAATGAGATGTTGACCAAAAATTTGAACTTTTGACTGTCAAATGACCATTTTGCCCCTACAGTTGACTGTAGTGCAATTAGGGTTTTGATTGTGCAATTTTGTGCTGAAAGTCTTGAAACTTGATATGAGGATGCTTGACCATATTTGTAAGCATGTGAGACTTGATTGGACCTTTGGAAACTTCATTTTCTTGATCAGAACCAAAACCCTAATCTTGACTGTTTAGGAGACCCTTGAACTGTGCAACCCTTGGGGAGAATTTTGCAGCTTGACTTGGCAATTTTTTGAAGAATATGGGAGGGCAAATTTTGGGGTACAACAGTTGCCCCTGTTCAATCTTCTTAGACCTGAGGATGCAGATTGGCTGACGTGCCTTTCGTAATCTGAGGGTAGAAGATGATTGAACACTAGAGTGCCCAGAAATTTGCGCTCACATAGTAGCAGTGTGATGATGGGAATGGGCTTATAGATGCCATGTTGAGAGATGCTGGAAGGTAGACGGGCTTATAGATGCCATCTGGATGTTGATCGCGTAAGAGATTCCTTAGCGAGAACCTGCATACCTGCAAAAGAAAAAAGAGTACCTGACACGTTGCAGGAGCTGGTCTTCAGATGCTTGGTATAGATGTGTCCTGACTGGTTACAGGAGCTGGATCTGGAATTTCAAAAGATGATGAATGAACCAGGGATGGTTACTACCTCAACGGGAACGGTGAGAGAACCTTGGATGACCTTAACCTCAACAGCAATTTGAGAAAATCTTGGTGGGAATTACCATCTCCGCAGGATCAGGGAGAGAACCATAGGAAATTATAATCTCAAAAGCGGGCGTTTGAGAAAAACCTGGAATGGAATTATCGTCTCCTCAACATTGGGAGAGAACCATAGGAAATTATAATCTCAAAAGCGGACGTTTGAGAAAAACCTGGAATGGAATTATCGTCTCCTCAACATTGGGAGAGAACCATAGGAAATTATAATCTCAAAAGCGGATGTTTGAGAAAAACCTAGAATGGAATTATCATCTCCGCAGGATCGGGAGAGAACCAAAGGAAATTATAATCTCAAAAGCGGACGTTTGAGAAAAACCTGGAATGGAATTATCGTCTCCTCAACATTGGGAGAGAACCATAGGAAATTATAATCTCAAAAGCGGACGTTTGAGAAAAACCTGAAATGGAATTATCGTCTCCGCAGGATCGGGAGAGAACCAAAGGAAATTATAATCTCAAAAGCGGACGTTTGAGAAAAACCTGGAATGGAATTATCGTCTCCGCAACATTGGGAGAGAACCATAGGAAATTATAATCTCAAAAGCGGACGTTTGAGATAAACCTGGAATGGAATTATCGTCTCCTCAACATTGGGAGAGAACCATAGGAAATTATAATCTCAAAAGCGGACGTTTGAGAAAAACCTTTGATAACTTCTACTGAGTCTTCATCAGAAAAATCTGTTTGGGGTCGATTTAGCTGGACTAGAGAAGGCCTTGGACTGGATAAGAAATCTTTGGAGTCGATTAACTGAACCGGTCTAGGTCTTGAAATATGATTGAGAATTTAACTGAATCTTTCCTGAAAGGTAAAGGTCAGTCATATGCAATGCATGATATGGACCAAGCGATGATGTTCTCAACATAAATGAGATTTGTAAGATATGATGCGTATATGCATGCTATAATGATGTATGAGAATGTTTAGGAATGTATGTTTTCGTCTAGGAAAATAAATCCTTGACGGGTTCCGGGAAGTCATATCCTGGGCTGATGTTGAAGAATAGATTTTGCTTCCGTTGGGGATGATAGTTACAAGAATACCGGTAGGAGAAGATGACTCCGTTGAGGAATAAACTTGGCGAATGGATAACTCTACGGGGAGAAAAGTACTCTAGCGATCTTGCTGGGAAGCAACACTCTGTGGGGAGAGAGATACTTTGCTGAGTTGTTGATAATAACTTGCTGGGGATATCTTTGCTGTGTTGGAAGTGTTGATAGACTTCGCTGGGGGTAAGAAGACTCTGTCGAGGACGCTCTTTCCGTGGCTTTTGGCTGAGGATAACCCAGTTATATCCTGCTAAGGAAATAACTCTTTGAATAAAGTCGGGCGACGCGTTCGTACTCTGCGAGGATAAGCTTCCAGAATCTACTAGGGATAAGCTTACTGCTTGCGGGAGATGGACTCCAACTTTCCTGGGGAAACTGGATTGGACTCTCCTGGGGAAGTTTTTGAACCGCGGGGGAAGTGATTCTTTTGAATGTTGATATGCCGCCGGGGAACAATCTTTAGGCCAAGACTGTCGGGGATGCTTGTTAAGAATGCATGTACTGCTGGGGAATGTTGAGATCTGCTGGAGGATACCCAACTTCCTTAAGTTTGATAATAGCTTCGCTTGAGGAGAGTGTACTGACTTGCTGGCTCACTCTCTGGGGAATTAAGATATACTGGTTATGTTTTTTAGCTGAACCTACCTTGGTACCTTGGAGGACGGAACAATTAGATTGCTCAGACAACTCTTTATTGCCCCTGTTTCTAATGTTACCTGTAATTAATCCTTTGTTTTGTATGCAAATATTCATGAGTTAGCAAATTATTGTCAATGCATATATCACAAATTGAACCTTGGACGTTCTTCGCAAAACAAAACAAAAAAAGAAAAACAATTGGCACTTTTAACTGAAAAGTATATTTGTATTGATTTTGAATGGCCTGAAAATAGGCGTTTTGTGTACAAGAGGCTGACGTCCTAGTAAGAGAACGCCGCCAAACAAGAGAGTTTATACAAATTTTGTACAAAAGAAAATAAAAACAGCTGTGTGAAATGAATGATCCCACTGGTTTTCAACTCTGCTATTGCCTTTATATCCCCGAGCGTCTCATCACTTGATGACCTAAACGAAGATGAAGCTGACTGATCGATGTCGTCTGAACTTGATGTGGATACCGGATTCTGGATGCAAAGTGATCCAATGAGACATAGTATTACGCTTTTATCCCTAACTTTTGCCTGGACCGCCCTTTCGGGTTTTCAGTCCACCGGGATACCCATTTTTGCCCAAGCTGCCTTTTCAGGTTTTCGACTTGCCAGGTGTACAGATTTTTTTCATTTCATCCCTTCATTTTGCCCGAACCCTTTTGGTCCGACGGGAAGCCCTAATTTTTGCCTAGGCATGTCAGCCTAGCGGGTCTTTTTATGCGTAGTATCTTTTTACTATGTCTGCATTGGCGGGGTGAGGAAGGTCGTCACCATCCATATTGGTTAGAATCATGGCTCCTCCTGAGAACACATGCTTAACCACAAATGGCCCTTCATACGTAGGGGTCCATTTGCCCCTTGGATCACTCTGAGGAAGGATAATTCGCTTGATTACCAGATCTCCAACTTGATATTCCTGTGGTCTGACCTTTTTGTTAAATGCCCTGATCATCCGTTTCTGATACGTCTGACCATGGCAGATAGCAGCAAGTCTCTTCTCATCAATGAGGTTGAGCTGATCAAGTCGTGTCTGGATCCAATCATCTTCGTTCAGATTTGCATCCTTCATTATCCGGAGAGAGGGTATTTGCACTTCGATCGGTAAGACTGCCTCCATACCATAAACCAAAGAGAAAGGAGTTTCCCCGGTTGACGTCCTGGCTAAGGTACGGTACCCATGTAGAGCGAACGGTAACATCTCGTGCCAATCTTTATAAGTCATTGTCATCTTCTGCACGATTTTCTTAATATTCTTATTTGCTGCTTCGACAACCCCATTCATCTTCGGTCTGTAAGGAGAAGAATTGTGGTGCTGTATTTTGAACTGCTCGCATAGCTCAGTGATCATCTTATTATTCAGATTGGTACCGTTGTCTGTAATAATTCTCTCAGGGACGCCGTATCGACAGATTAGATTATGCCGAATGAACCGTGCTACAACAGTCTTGGTTACCGTAGCGTAGGAAGCTGCTTCGACCCACTTTGTGAAATAATCAATCGCTACCAGGATGAAGCGATGCCCATTAGATGCCGTAGGTTTAATCTCACCGATCATGTCTATACCCCACATTGCAAACGGCCAAGGCGCAGTCAGAACATTTAAGGGAACTGGAGGAACATGCACCTTGTCTGCATAAATCTGGCATTTATGGCATGTCCTGGAATGCTGGTAACAGTCAGCTTCCATTGTGGACCAATAATACCCTGCCCGAAGGATCTTCTTTGTCATTGTATGCCCACTGGAATGTGTACCAAAGGTCCCTTCATGTAGCTCTTCCATGATTCTTTCTGCTTCAGCTTTGTCCACACAACGCAATAAGGTTGAATCATGGTTTCGCTTGTACAATATGTCGTTGCTAAGGAAGAACTTCGCTGCGAACCTCCTCAGGAACTTCTTATCATTGACAGAGGCACCTTCAGGGTATTCCTGAGTCTCCAGATATCTCTTTACCTCATGGTACCAAGGCTTCTCAGTCACCAACTCAGTCTCGAGATCACAACAGTATGCCGGTTCGTCCAGTTTCCAGATGATGATCCGGGGAGCCTCATTGTCCCATTTGACTTTGAACATGGAAGACATTGTAGCTAACGCATCCGCCAGTTGATTCTCTTCTCTTGGAAAGTGTTCAAAGGTTATCTCTGTAAAGTGGGGGATCAAGGTCAACCCACATTCTCTGTAAGGAATCAGGTTTGGATGTTTCGTATCCCATTCTCCTTTGATCTGATTGATCACAAGAGCGGAATCTCCGAAGACATTCAGAAACTTGATCCTTAAGTCGATCGCAGCTTGAAGACCCATGATGCACGCCTCATACTCTGCCATGTTGTTGGTACAGTTGAAACATAGCCGGGCAGTGAGCGGAGTATGAGTGCCTTTAGGGGATATGATGATGGCGTCGATACCGTTTCCCAAAGCGTTGGAGGCTCCGTCAAAGTGCATAGACCATCGGGATCCTTCCTCAGGTCCTTCATCCGGTCCAGGTACTTCACAATCTGTTACTATCATGATGCTTTCATCTGGAAACTCGAAGTTCATTGACTGATAGTCATCTACGGCCTGATGTGCCAAGTGGTCTGCCAATACACTCCCCTTGATGGCTTTCTGGGTCGTGTACTGAATGTCGTATTCCGTCAAGATCATTTTCCATCTTGCAATTCTCCCAGACAGAGCAGGCTTTTCAAATATGTACTTTATCGGATCCATCTTTGAGATCAACAAAGTAGTGTGAGTCAGCATATACTGTCTCAACCGGCGAGCAGCCCATACCAAAGCGCAGCAAGTTTTCTCAAGCAGTGAGTATCGGGTCTCACAGTCGGTAAACTTTTTGCGAAGGTAATAATTGGCATGCTCTTTTCGGCCAGACTCGTCATGCTGCCCCAGCACACACCTCATCGAATTGTCGAGTACTGTCAGATATAGTATCAGAGGTCTCCCTTCAACCGGTGGCATAAGGATGGGTGGTTCTTGGAGATACTCTTTGATTCTGTCGAAAGCAGCCTGACATTCATCGTTCCAACGTACTACCTGATCTTTCTTCAGCAGCTTGAAGATTGGCTCACAGGTAGCAGTCAGATGTGAGATGAACCGAGCAATGTAATTCAGGCGTCCTAAAAAGCCTCTGACCTCTTTCTCTGTCCTAGGAACTGGCATCTCTTGAATAGCTTTAACCTTGGCAGGGTCCACTTGAATTCCTTTGTCACTTACAACGAAGCCTAGCAACTTTCCAGATCTTACCCCGAAGGTGCACTTGTTCGCGTTCAACCTCAGCTTGTAAAGTTTCAACCGGTCAAACAACTTCTGCAGATGATCTAGGTGCTCTTCCTCAGTCTGGGACCTTGCGATCATGTCGTCCACATACACTTCTATCTCATGATGGATCATGTCATGAAATAGAGCAACCATGGCACGTTGGTAGGTTGCCCCAGCATTCTTTAGTCCAAATGGCATGACCTTGTTGCAGAAGGTGCCCCACTGAGTAACAAATGTAGTCTTTTCCATGTCTTCAAGTGCCATCTTGATCTGATTGTAACCTGAAAAGCCATCCATGAAAGAGAACACTTTATGCTGAGCTGTATTGTCAACAAGGACATCAATGTGAGGTAAAGGGAAGTCATCCTTGGGGCTGGCCCTGTTCAGATCCCTGTAGTCGACACACATTCTGACCTTACCGTCCTTCTTAGGTACCGGCACCACATTAGCAACCCACTGAGGGTAAGAAGTCACTGCAAGAAACCCAGCATCAAACTGTTTCATAACCTCGGCTTTGATCTTCTCAGACATCTCTGGGCGCATACGACGGACCTTTTGCTTAACCGGAGGGCAATCTTCTTTAGTTGGCAAGTGATGGACCACAATATCGGTATCCAACCCGGGCATGTCTTTGTAGGACCAGGCAAAGATCTCCATATAATCATGCAGCATTTTAGTCAACCGTTGCTTCACGCTGAGCTCTAGGTTGGCACCAATCTTTACCTCTTTCCTGTTTGCCTCAGTACCCAGGTTTATTGTCTCCACTGGCTCTTCGTGTGGTTGAATTGCCCTCTCTTCCTGAAGCAACAGTCTTGCAAGCTCGCCAGGCACTTCGCAATCATCTTCACCTTCGTCTTCGGCTAAGTTGATCGGATTTTCGAAGTCATAACTGGCAGTAGCAGAGTCGTTACCAGTGAGATCCAGAGTGGATTGAAACCTGTATGAGTGAGTGTGTGTGTAAATACAGCTGTTTTGAAATATATGTAAAAGAAAGAAAGACAGAAAAGGAGCACAATATTTGTAATGCGAGAAAACATCCAAGATTTTCATTTATGATATATGAAATGACAATTTATATGCCCTCACAAATGAAACCACGGTGCCTCGAGTAAGACACCGGGCCATAGAGTTTATTTATTGTTTATTACAAATAGCAAAACAAAGAAATTTATTACTGCGTACCAAAGGTAACAGGAGTATGGTCTTTAGCAATCCAATTGGTCAATCCGCCTTCAGTCGTTGGATAGATCCAGCTATTGAATTCAGCTTCGTCCACTTCATTGTCTTCCCTAACAGTATTCACTCCTGGATTTGTAATGAACACAGGAGGTCTTCCGTTCTTCGCTCTCCGCATAGCTTTCTGACCCTCTGCAGTAAAACCCAGCCCAAATTTGTCAGTTTTCTGTGTAAAGTCTGGAAGCCTGCCCCAGTTAGCACATTCACCTTTCTGAACCACAGCCCGGGCATCCTTCAGGGAAGCCATCTTCAAAGGAACATTCTCTTCTACTGCTGTTTCTGCTGCTGCTGCAATTGGAAGCACCTCCTCGAAATGCTGAAAGGGGGTTTCAATAAACTCCCCGTCCATCTCAATGTATCTGAAGGAATTCAAGTGACTTACCATATACTCCTCCTCTCCCTGCACAGTGACGATCTTCCCTCTGACAGGGTACTTCAGCTTCTGGTGCAAGGTAGAGGTCACTGCCCCAGCTTTATGGATCCAAGGTCGACCCAGTAGACAAGAGTAAGATGGACGGATATCCATCACATAAAAAGTAGAATCAAACACCTGAGAGCCCACACGAATCGGAATGTCGACCTCTCCATGAACCATCCTTTTTGAACCGTCAAAGGCCCTGACGATGATATTGCTGGGTTTTAATTCCAAGCCTTCACAATCCAAACGGTCTAAAGCCTTCTTTGGTAGAACATTCAAGGACGAACCAGTATCCACCAATACATGTGCCAGAGTAGTGCCCCTGCATTCGATAGAGACATGCAGGGCATCATTATGGTCTCTTCCCTTCGCTGTCAGGTCAGCATCTGAGAAACCCAAGCCATTGTCTGCTGTCAGATTTGCTACGCAATCAGTGAACTGGACTGCAGATGTTTCCTGTGGCACATGGGCCGTCTTGAGGAACGAGATCAAGGCCTTAGCATGGGCCTCGGAGCACAGCAATAAAGAGAGCATGGAGATTTTAGAGGGCGTGTGCCCCAGCTGTTCCACAACATTGAAGTCACTCTTCTTTATAATTTTCAAGATTTCCTCCATCTCTTGTTGGGAGGCTTCAGCAGTTACAGGTATAGGTGCCTCTATCTGGGCAGGCTCAATTTCAATTCCTTTGCCCCGAGCATTGGATGACTCGGCAGCAGGAGAAACAACTTGATCAGCAATAGGAACAGGTACACTTGTAGGAGTTATAAGAAGTGGTCTTCGAACAGCAGGCGGTGCAATGTCAGGCGAGAAGAGCCTGCCACTGCGGGTAACCTTGGTTGGGCCAGTGATATCACAGATACTGGCGCCAGTGTTGAACTCTTGTTTAATCCCGTTCACATATACGTCGGCCCCATAATGTCAGGGGACAGCTTTATCAGACACATAGGGAAGAGGCCCCGGAACAGTGATAACCACAGGTGCAACAGTCAAAATTTGAACAGGCTTCTTCGGGAGAGCCTTGATTGGATTGTTGAAGATGGTAACCACAGAAACTTCTTCCACCGGAACCAACTGAACAGCAGACTTCTTAAACAGAATCTCCTTGCTATCCATTAGGCTTTGGATGCCTAACTTTAGCAAGGGACAACCAGATAGGGAAACAGCACAGAACAGGCAACCCTCACTGCAACCCGGAAATAAACCGGCCAGTAGTAGGTTCCTCTTGACGGTCTTCAAAGGAGTAGCTAGATCATCCACAGAAACGGCGTAAACATCTTCGTCAACAGCATTTACCCCATGCTGAGGCATAGGGGCAGTAACCACATTCGGTCTCTCAGGCGCTTCGAACTGTATCTCCTTCGCGTCGATAAGGTCTTGCACCTTGCTCCTTAATGCCCAACAGTCATCAGTGGAGTGCCCCGGGCTATCAGAATGGTAAGCACAACGAGCATTTGGATTGTACTTAGGAGATGTAATATTTGGAAACTTCGGAGCCTCTCTGACAGTCACTAAATTGGTGGATAGCAACTGTGGCAAGATCTGCGATAAAGTCATGCTCAAACGGGTAAACTCTCTCCGGGGTCTTTCAGCCCTTTGAGGATTGGTTTGCCGAGGAGCGGCAGCAGGTTTAGCAATCAGTACCGCACTGACAGATTGGCGGCGCTCAGATCTCTCTGATCTCTTGGAACCATACACAGCACTGGCCTCCTTCTTGAAAGGTTTCTTCTCAAAACTAGACGATGCACCCTTCGGAATCTTACCAGACTTTAACCCAGCCTCAATTCTCTCTCCAGTCAGAATCAGATCAGTGAACCCTGCAGACGAATTCCCAATGAGATGGTTGAAAAATGGCCCAGATAGGGTCCCCAAGAACATGTCTACCAACTCCCGATCAGTCAACGGAGGCTGCACCCTACCAGCCAGGTCTCTCCACTTCTGAGCGTACTCCTTAAAACCTTCACTTGAACCTAACGACATACCCTGGAGTTGGGTACGTGTAGGGGAAAGGTCGGCATTATATTGATACTGCTTATAGAAAGCAGTAGCCAACTCCTCCCAGTTACGAACCTTGGTCCCATCCAGTTGATAGAACCATTCGAGATGAGTCCCTGAAAGACTCTCCTGGAAGAAGTGGATCCACAAATTCTTATTCGCTGAGTACGGTTGAATTTTCCGAACATAGGACCTGAGATGTAGCTTGGGACAAGATGCCCCATCATATTTAGTGAAAGATGGTGCTTTGAACTTCCGAGGAATGATCACACCAGTAGACAAACCCAGATCTCCAAAATCCAGCCCAGGTACCTGTTGTATCTCCATAGCATTCAGCCTATCCTCCAGCTGCTTGTAACGGTCTTCTGCAGGAGGATACTGCTCTTCATCCAAATCAGTCTCGTTGTCGGAGACTACCGGACTAGGACCCTTTTCTGTTTGAGGAGTACTCTTGCCAATGGAAGAACCAGCCTCTTCATTCTGCAAAGTGTTGCCAAACCTTCGGCCCGAGCTAAACAGAACAGTTCTTCTCTTCTTCTTCTTCTCCTTCTTCAGGAGCAGAGCCTTCAGCTCTTCTTGGCCTTTAAGCCAAACCCTTGATTAATTCCTGAAACTGCGCATTCTGCGCCTGAAGAGCTTTGATGGATGTCTCAGTTGAGGATGAGTCAGGATTCATGATGCTGAAATAAACAGCGAAGAACTGTAAGCAACCTGAAAAGAGGAAAAACCTGCTATGCACATGATGAATGAGATGTGTTTATGCAATGCATTCAAGGGTTCGAAAGTTCAGATTTGTTGTAGACAAAAAGGAACACACGTTATCATTAAGGAAATAACTTTTTAGTACATCAAAGCCTCATGGGCAAGCATTACAAAACAAATCAATCCCAAAAGACATTATGCATCCTCTTTGGAGCTATGTAAGTGTTGAGATTCCTCTCCTCGTGCAGCAGGCGGGTGAGCTCCAAGACCTTCTTTTCACTAGCATGCAGACTGGTCTCGAGAGAATTCCGTTCTTCCTTAAGCTGGATCCAGCTCTTCTGCATCTCTTCCCAGGATGTGGGCATGTCAGGATGTTGAATGGTGTAGGACACCTCTCCTTCCAGTACTGGCTCTTTGATCACAGGGAGAACATGAGGATATGGCATCACTAACTTCTGGGAGCGGGCTCGTACCCACTTGAGATAAGGCTCCAACGGGATGGAGTTCATGTGCCCCAGTGTCTTACTGTCTATCCTACTTGGCATCCTCCAGGCTCTGATAAATCTCTGGCGAAGTCCTTGAGTATCGTTGTCGAAGTCAAAAACTATGTCAGGAATTAACATGTCATGAGGACCATCCCTCCGAGCATAACCAAACTGTCTCCAAGCCAGGCATGGGCTGTAAGTAATACCTCCTCTGATTCCAAGTAAAGGAACATTAGGGTACTCCCCGCAATAATCAATGATAGTGACATCTTCTCTGGACCGAGGGCACCAATGTATATCTGCATGTGTAAGAGTCATCAATCGTTGTGACCATCTCAAACCCCGCTCATTCTTCAAAACTGATTGTGGAAGGTGCGAAATAAACCACCTTCCCAGGAGAGGAGTGCAACACATAAGGACACCTCTTTTTCTCATGGTTCGAGTGTAACATGAGTGAAGGATGTCTCCCAGCAACGTAGGTATAGGATTTCTGGACATAAAGATCTGGACAGCACTGATATCTATAAGCTGATCTGGGTTAGGGAACAACACCAAACCATAGACAAGGAGGGCCACAACTTATTCAAAAGCTTGCAAGTCAAGGGAGTTCCAACATTCATGGGCCTTTTCAAACAGAAACCTGGCTAAGAACCCTTTGATACCACTTCTAACTTCCCAGTGTCCCTTGAGGTCAGATGATTGTAGGTGCAAGGCTTTAGCAATCTCTTCAAGCTTAGGTTCCTTTTCCGTACCGTTGAAGGGTAGCTGATCAAGGATGGGGATCTTCAGGAGCCGGGAGAACTCCTCCAATGTAGGTACCAACTGATAGTCCAAGAAGGTGAAACAGTGATGCAGAGGGTCAAAGAACTGGAACAGGACCTTTATCATGTCTTCCTCAATGTTGGTGTTGACCAAGCTGATGAGACTTCCATGCCTTTCACTGAATGAAGAGTTCTCGGGAATCCTGGATATAAGCTCCTTAAGCTGAGGAGGGACTCTTACAAGACTGATTTGAATTGTCTTTCTACGAACGGTTTCCATGTCCTACAAAACAAGAACAAAGATGAAAATTTGAACCCCTGAAATGGTTAGTCAATGCATATGATGCTGGATGATGTCATGATGTTATGATTAAACACACCACAGATATTTACAAAGACAAACATGTAAGGCACACAAGGCACACAAGACAAGCCCTTAGGGTTTAAGGCCAGCATGGGGTCTGGGTAGTACCCTCTTGAAGTTGGTGGGTTCAACCTGTCCTATTAGAGTAACCGGGTTCTAAGGGTCCCAATATCACGGGATTGCTTTCATTGTTCATCGTTTCGATTTAGCCACTGAACTGGCGACCGAAATATTCTAGGAAAGCAACCCTCAATTGAGTGTAGTATCGAGTATCGACCAACCTCGGACTGCACCAAAGTCAGTTATCTCACTACCCTAAAGAGGCCAAGATAGTTCAATTAAGGTTCCTAAGGTCTGTTGATGCTTCACGACACCACGCGGAGGCCCCGTACTCTCCTTGACTGAACTCAAGGGTTACTGGTACACACCAAAGTGTCACATCAACGTAGCAGACTGTTTCAACCATGTCGGTATACCCCGCACAGTTCCCTCACAGCCTTGTTGCTACTTTCTAAGAAGGTATCCCCAGATCCGGGTTAGGATCTATAGAACTCCCAAGACAGTCCCACAATTTAAAGCACACAAGGAACACAATTGAAAACACAGTTATGAACTAGCCCTAAGGTACACCTCACTTTAAGTTTGTCCCCAGCAGAGTCGCCAGTTTTGTGATCGGTGGATCTGGAACTGACTGTTTAAGGCTGGTTCGCGAAATGTCGCGGAAGCAAGAGTCGCCACCGTCTTTTATTTTCTCCAAATGGAAAGGACAAAAGCACAGAAAAATTCCTTAAAGAGATTGCTCTCGGTTCGGGAGGTAGGTTATAGAAAGGGAAGGTGTTAGCACCCTTTCTATCCATGGTAATCCATGGGCTCTTAGATACTTGCTCATTGTGTTTTCAAAAATGGTTTGTTTGCTTTTCAACTGTGGGTTTAAAAAGTTTCTTTGAAAATTCCAGTTCGACTCTTGTATCAGTCCTCAAGAGTGTTTGAAAAATTGCTTCCGAAAGCTTTTTGAAAATGTGTTGGTGTGAAAAGTATTTTGATTTGTTTTTGAAATTAGAGCAAGTATCTACGAGAACCTACCTACCCTAAGGAATTCGTCTGTGTAAATGTCCTTTAAAGTAGTGCCATCCCACCATTGAGAGGTAGGTAGCACCACCGTTGGAGGTGTTCGGGTCAATTCGAGGTTTGGGACATGGTGATCACCAGAGCAATAGGAAGACACCTTAGAAGCTATCCTCATGCCAGGTTCCCGGATCATGAGGACTTACTAAGACATCCTCTACTCGACGATCACCTTTCGAGGCAAGGCAACGGTGAGGCGTACCCTAGGGGTGGTGTGTGCGATTTGTGTGTCGTTTTCAAGTATTTTTGTCTTTTGTCATGTTATTGGTGATCTAGCGTTTGTTTTTATTTTTGTCCATACATTCTTTCATGCCTTTATTTAACAGTTAAAAATTGCGGGAAATAAAAGTCTAAAGCTATTACAAAAGGCGCGGGTCCACATCGCCAAAATTTCTTGAACCCGATTTGACAGAAAAATAAATAAGGAAATAAAGATAAAGTGCGACAAATAATTTACAAGGCCTTGGGAGAGATACATCAAAATTATAAAGGATAAAAATAAATATGCGAATTAAATTTAAATTAGAAACGAGGGCGTTGGACCCTTTTTGCAAAATTAAATTAAATGATGGAATTAATTGATTAAAAAAAGGAAAGGAATTGTTTTTTGGTATTTTAATGGGAAAAGAATTAATTAAAATTAAACCTAATTCTAGTTGTTTTTAATTTATTAAGAAAGAAAATAAAAAGGGATAAAAAATTAATTAAACCCTAATTCTATATTTTTTAGATTTTTATTATGAAAATATTATAATTGACCCTAATTTAATAACTAAATGAATTAATACAATTTATTTATGAAAATACTAAAAATAAAAATATTTGTTATTTTTCTCTTTTCTTTTTTTTTATGTGTTTTTTTTTATATATTATGGAAATAATAAATTAATTAAAAAAAACAGGAATTAAAAAGAAAATAGAAATAATACAAAAGAAGAAAAATAAAATGGCAAACCTAGGGGGGTATCTGTCCCCAAAGTGGAGGTGAACTCTTTAGCAATCTGGCCCAATGAGCTTCAGGCCTAGCTGACTCTTCCAATCACATACTCAAGCGTTGACTCATGCGTACCATGTTCCTCAAATCTGCGCCCTTGGATTGATGAATTTGAACGCATGGACGGCTTGATGGAAGGACGTATGATGGTCTTCAGCATATGAAACTACATGGAAACATTTATTGAAAAATAATATGGCAATAGCGAGGACCTGGGGCTCGAACCCAGGTCATTAACGTTACCAACCAAGCGCTTCACCAACCAGGCTATTTGTTTTCTTTGTATATATAATAACAAACAATGAATATAAAATAAACCAACGCGTTAGTGGATTTTTGGCGCGCGATTTTGAACGGACCAACCAGAACCGGCCACCGAGTCATCTTCTCCATTGTTTATTTTTTTCCTGAAACATAAACATAATAAGCAACGGTTTTTCAAGTGTTCCCTTAGGCTAGTTTCTGAAAAATAGCGACTAGCCCAGGGATCATCATAAATTAAGCGCGAGGGTGGATTCCTGATCGTCCAAGCACGCTCGTTTTAATGGTCCAAGTCTTGTGCTCCAATTTTTCCTTATTTCAAAACCCCTAATTCCAAGCTTCACAAACCCTAAATATTGTTAATGGCAAATCTTCATATAGGGCACGAAAACAAAATTAAACTATTGGGTTAGCATCAGCATTGCATAAGGAATATAAATCACATGTTAAAATTTGCAAAAAGCGCATGAATTGAGATGCACGAGTATGAAAATTTTTCGGTACAGATGAGATTGTTCTCACGTTTCTGGGCACGAAAGCTTGTGGTTTTTGATGCAAAATCCTTCTATGAAGCCTTAGCAAGCTAATGAGATCAAAATCTTGCCTTGAATCGCCCTAGAACTAGGTTTTCAGAATTGAGTTTTTGGCAAAAATTTTCAAGTTCAATGCTTGGTCTGTAGCGCAGCTTCTTGGTTCTCCTTACTAGGGTTGCATTCTGAACTTATGTATGAGTGAATTAGGTCAAGAAATTTGATCAAAATCTTTTGCATTCATGGTTTGGAAGATTTGATTTTCAAGCATTAGTTTTTCAATCTTTTTCATGCACTTTTTGTACAAATCATATCCAATCAATTCCAATTCTTCCATATCTGATCATGCACGAATTTTTGAAGATATTATGTGCACAAAAAGATTGAAAAACTTAGGTTAATTATTTTTCATGTATTTAATTGATTTAAATGAATTATTATTAATAAAAATTCAAATAAATAAATAAAAAATGAAGAAAAACTTCCCTTTGGGCCAAGTGGTCGTGCACATGCCTTGGATAATGAATTGTGGAAGAAAAATAGGCCCATTTAGCAATTTTAGGTCATTTGAATCAATGTTGACTTTTCAAAATATCCAAAAATTTCCCAACTTCCACAAGGCATAACTTGCTCAATTTTTAAGCTTTGCTCATGTTCTTGGACATTTTGGAAAGGTCTTTGAGTCCTCTAACCAATGCCTTTGGTCCCATGTCATTTTGATTTACCAATCTCAAGTTATGGCCTTTGACTTAAAGTCCCTTTTTGTTGACTTTTGAAAATGACCTATAATGTTGAAATTGATAACTTTTTGTGAGAGCATTTCATGGACTTGAAGTATGAAGATGAGTTGTAGGAAATGTCTTTCTCTTCAAAATGAGCTTTGGATGGAATTTTTCTGATAATCCATGTGAAAGTTATGCCCTGGTCAATTTACAGTTGACTTTTTCAACTGTCCAAATAAGGAAACTTTTGCATTTTAATGATTTTTGAGCCAAGCTTTGAGAATCATGATCAAGCCTTGATCAAATGATGTTTGTGGCTTCAAAATGAGATGTTGACCAAAAATTTGAACTTTTGACTGTCAAATGACCATTTTGCCCCTACAGTTGACTGTAGTGCAATTAGGGTTTTGACTGTGCAATTTTGTGCTGAAAGTCTTGAAACTTGATATGAGGATGCTTGACCATATTTGTAGGCATGTGAGACTTGATTGGACCTTTGGAAACTTCATTTTCTTGATCAGAACCAAAACCCTAATCTTGACTGTTTAGGAGACCCTTGAACTGTGCAACCCTTGGGGAGAATTTTGCAGCTTGACTTGGCAATTTTTTGAAGAATATGGGAGGGCAAATTTCGGGGTACAACACATGGCAAGAAAAGATTTAAAAAGATCATGAAAATCAAATATTCAAAATCATTGAATACAAGGCTTTGGGCTTGATTTTTTTTGACCTAATGCATTCACCTATATGTGCACATTGCAAACCTAATGCTAAAAGAGAAGAAGCTGCGCCTCAAGCACAAGAGCAACTTTGCATTTTTTTCAAAAAACCTTGAAACTATTTTGATAGCTAGAGCATAATTCAAGGCCTCAAAACTATTCCATAAGCTTGCCAAGACTACCAGGAAGCTTTTCCAATCAAAACCACGCCTCCACACTCAAGGAATTGGTATAACAAAGTCCTACTTTTGTTGAAAATTTGCATAATCGTGTTTCATTATCCATGCGTTATTTGTAATTTTTAATCATTGATTTGGACTAACATGAGTGTTCTGAAGCTTATGGCATGCTTTGATTGAATTAATATCGCCTATATCAAAAGTTGCCATGGACGCAGGTTAGGGTTTCAGAAGCTTCTATTTGGGGCTTTGCATATATGAAAAAATTAGGCCATAAAACCTACACCATTGAAACCAGGATGCCCAGACGAATTGAACAACCACCTCGCGCCCTTTTTATATTCCCTCGTGTGCTAATCGCTATTTTTGAATATTGCAGTTAGTGGGGGTTTAAAACCCCCGCTATTTGATTTCAGTTACAGGCAAAGGGAGAAGAAGACGCTGGCGTGGCTTGACATGGTTGGCTGATTCGAATTTAGCGCGTTTTATTTTGACTTCAGGCCACTAGCGCTTTTTCACATATATTGATCATTATCCATTATATATAAAAACTAACGCGTTGGCTCAGTTGGCTTGTGAGTTGTCATGCAAGAAATGGGACCTGGGTTCGATTCCCAGGTCCCCCATATTTCCCTATAATTTTTGTTGTAACATGATTCTGTGCAGTACGCTCCCAGTGACCCATCATACAACGCATATGCCCCTGCTTGCCATGCAATCTGATTGATCAATCCAATGGTCACAAAAGCAGTCCACCATGCACACTGGTCAGCTGATACACACGTAATCCCATAAAATCAAAAGGGCCTTGCATTTCAATGGGCCTAATTGCTGCAAATTAACCTCCAAAAAAAGGTCAACACCCCCAGGGTTTGCATTTTCTTTTTCCTTTTTCTTTCTTCTTTTTTATTTTAATTGTCTTTCTTTTGTTTTATTTAGTTCACAAAAATATAATTTTCACAATAATAAAATCAGAAATCAAAACAAAAAAATATGTTTTATTAATATTAGTTTCTATTAATTTTGTAAATAAATTCCAATAATCAATTTAGTTTAATTTTAGGTTTAACTTTAATATTTTTCTTCTAAATAACTAAAAATACATAAAAATTAGGTTTTAGCATTTTTATCCTTTTCTCATTAAATAAATTTTCTTATTCTTATTATTGTTAACTATTAATTAATTTTGTAAATACTCATATAACTAAATAATTAGTAAATTAGGTCAAAACTTAAATATTTTCTTAAATAATTAAAAACAAATTTAGAATTAGGGTTTTATTTAACTTTTAATTTTAATTAATTTTCTTTATTTTCATTAAATACCAAAAAACCAAAAAAATAACTTCTTTTCTCATTAAATAATTAATTGCCTCTTAATTCCAATTTAATCTCTCCAAAGGGTCCAACGCCCTCGCATATTTGTTTCGAATTTCTTTTCGCGCGTTTGTTTCTATTTCTCATTTTAAATATTATGTAATTGCCCCAAGGCCTTGTAATAATAATTAGGACATTTATTTTCCGCACTTTTATTTAAAAATCGGGTCTTTGTTAATTTGGCGATGTATAGACCCGCGCCTTGTAATAGCGTAGGACCTTTATTTTTCCGCGTTTTAATTTCCGCACCCTTTAAATTGCTAATCACATGAAAGAATGTATGCCCAAATAAAATCAAAGCGTAGCTCACTCAATGCATGGTCAAGATAAAATATAACTGAAAATGACACACAATTCACACACCACTCCTAGGGTGCGCCTCACTGTTGCCTTGCCCTCCGAATCGTGGTCGTCGAGTATAGGACGTTTTAGTAAGTCCTTATGTCCATGAACATGGCATAAGGGTAGCTTCTAAGGTGTCCTACTATTGCTCTGGTGACCACACTGTTGCCTTTCCCCTCGAAACGTGGTCGTCGACTATAGGACGTCTTAGTAAGTCCTTGTGTTCCATTGATCTAGTTGCCTTGAAACAAGATGCCTCGGAATAGTTGCCTCGGAATAAAAAGATCAATGGCATAAGGGTAGCTTCTAAGGTGTCTTACCATTGCTCGGTGACCACACTGTCCCTAACTCTCGAATTGACCTGAACACCTACAACGGTGGTGCTACCTACCTCTCAATGGTGGGATGGCACTACCTTAAGGACATCAACACAGCCTAATTCCTTAGGGTAGGTAGATGACTCGTGGATACTTGCTCTAATTCAAAACAAATCAAAACTTCTCTTCACACCGACACTTTTCAAAAAGCTTTCAAAAACAACTTTTCAAACACTCTTGAGGACTGATACAAGAGTTGAACTGAAATTTTAAACGAAACTTTTTCAAACCCACTCACACTTGAAAAGCAAACAAACATTTTGAAAACACAAATGAGCAAGTATCTAAGAGCCCATGGATAACCATGGATAGAAAGGGTGCTAACACCTTCCCTTTCTATAAATCTACCTCCCGAACCGAGAACTAATCTCAATAAGGAATTTTTTTGTGCTTTTGTCCTGTCCATGTTGGAGAAAATAAAAGACGGTGGCGACTCTTGCTTCCGCGACATTTCGCGAACCAGCATTAAACAGTCAGTTCCAGATCCACCGATCACAACCGCCCTTTCGGGTTTTCAGTCCACCGGGATACCCTTTTTTTCCCAAGTCTCCTTTTCAGGTTTTCGACTTGCCGGGTGTACAGATTTTTTCATTTTCATCCCTTATTTTTTCCCGAACCCTTTTGGTTCGCCGGGAAGCCCTTATTTTTTCCTAGGCTAGTCAACCTAGCGGGTCTTTTATCATGCGTAGTATCTTTTCACTATGTCTGCGTTGACAGGGTGAGCAAGTTCGTCACCGTCCATGATGGTCAGAATCATGGCTCCACCTGAGAAAATGTTTTAACCATAAATGAACCTTCGTACGTGGGAGTCCATTTGCCCTTGGGCTCACCTTGCAGAAGTATGATACGCTTGATCACTAGATCTTCGACTCGATATTCTTGACGCCTGACTTTCTTGTTAAAAGCCTTGATCATCCGCTTTTGATATGTCTGACCATGGCAGATAGCAGTAAGTCTCTTTTCATCAATTAGATTGAACTGATCAAGTCGGGTTTGAATCCATTCGTCTTCGTTTAGGCCTGCATCTCTCATAATCCTTAGGGGAGGAATCTGAACCTCAATGGGTAGGACTGCCTCCATGCCATATACCAGAGAGTAGGGTGTTGCCCTTGTCGATGTCCGTGTTGAGGTACGGTACCCATGAAGAGCGAATGGTAGCATCTCATGCCAGTCTTTGTATGTCACCGTCATCTTCTGTACAATCTTCTTGATGTTCTTGTTAGCTGCTTCGACAGCGCCATTCATCTTCGGCCGGTAGGGAGAAGAGTTGTGATGTTGTATCTTGAATTGTTTACAGAGCTCGGTGATCATTGTGTTGTTGAGATTTGTACAATTGTTAGTAATGATCCTCTCTAGCACACCATATCGACAGATCAGATCATGTCGGATAAACCACGCCACCACGTTCTTGGTTACGGTGGCAAAAGAGGCTGCTTCAACCCACTTCGTGAAGTAATCAATGGCTACTAGGATGAAGCGATGTCCATTAGAGGCGGTGGGCCTGATTTCTCCGGTCATATCGATGCCCCACATTGCAAAGGGCCACGGAGTTGCCAAGACGTTCAAGGGGGCCAGAGGCACATGCACCTTATCAGCATAGATTTGGCACTTATGACAAGTTCGGGAGTGCTGATAACAATCTTCTTCCATAGTGGACATGTAGTATCCTTCCCGTAGGATTTTCTTAGCCATGGTATGTCCACTGGAATCGGTTCCGAAGGTACCTTTGTGTAAATCTGTCAAAATCCTCTCTGTTTCGTTCTTGTCTACACACCGCAGTAAGGTAGAGTCGTGGTTGCGCTTGTAGAGGATTCCATTACTGAGGAAGAATTTCACAGCGAACCTTCTCAAGAACTTCTTATCATTGACAGATGCCCCTTCGGGATACTCTTGAGTCTCGAGATATCTTTTCACTTCATGAAAACAAGGTTTATCTACCTCTTCAGTATCAATCTCACAGTAGTGTGCTGGTTCATCCAACCTCTCAATGGTGATTCGGGGAGCTTCGTTGTCCCACCTGACCTTGAACATAGAATACATGGTAGCTAGCGCGTCCGCTAACTGATTCTCCTCTCGTGGGAAATGTTCAAAGGTTACCTCCTCAAAGTGTGGGAGCAATGTCAGTACGTGCTCTTTATATGGGATGAGGTTCGGATGCTTCGTATCCCACTCTCCTTTGATCTGACTTATTACCAAGGCTGAATCCCCGAAAACATCCAAGAACTTGATCCTCAGGTCGATAGCGGCTTTGAGACCCATGATGCAGGCTTCATACTCCGCCATGTTGTTAATGCAGTTGAAAAATAGTCGGGCAGTGAAAGGAGTATGACAGTTGTCGGGAGATATGATTACCGCGCCGATGCCATTGCCCAATGCGTTTGAGGCTCCATCAAAGTACATAGACCATCGGGATTCTTCCTCAGGTCCTTCATCCGGTCCAGGTTCTTCACAGTTGGTTACTAACATGATATTCTCATCCGGGAACTCAAAATTCATGGACTGGTAGTCATCCACGGCCTGATGAGCCAAATGATCAGCCAATACACTCCCCTTTATTGCTTTTTGGGTTGTATATTGTATATCGTATTCAGTTAAGATCATTTTCCACCTTTCTATTCTTCGGGAGAGAGCGGGCTTCTCGAAAATGTACTTGATCGGATCCATCTTAGATATCAACAAGGTAGTGTGAGTCAGCATATACTGTCTCAGTTGGCGAGCAGCCCATGCCAAAGCGTAACAAGTTTTCTCGAGCAGTGAGTACCGTGTCTCACAGTCGGTAAACTTTTTGCTAAGGTAGTATATTGCATGCTCTTTTCGACCAGACTCGTCATGCTTCCCCAATACACACCCCCATTGAATTGTCTAATACTGTCAGGTACAATATCAAAGGTCTCCCTTCAACTGGAGGCATCAGAATTGGTGTTTCTTGTAGGTATTCCTTGATTCTTTTGAAAGCGGTCTGGCATTCATCATTCCACTTTACCACTTGATCTTTCTTCAGAAGCTTGAAGATTGGCTCACAAGTAACAGTCAGATGTGAAATGAACCTTGTGATATAATTCAGGCGTCCTAAGAAACCTCTAACTTCCTTCTCTATACGGGGAGCTGGCATTTCTTGTATAGCTTTTACCTTTGCAGGATCTACTTGAATACCTTTGTCATTAACGATGAAACCCAGAAGCTTACCGGACCTTACCCCGAAAATGCACTTGTTCGAATTCAACCTCAACTTATATATTTTCAACCTGTCAAATAACTTTTTTAGGTGGTAGAGGTTTTCTTCCTCAGTCTGAGACCTGGCTATCATGTCATCAACATACACTTCGATTTCATGGTGAATCATATCGTGGAACAAAGCGATCATGGCCCGCTGGTAAGTTGCCCCAGCATTCTTCAAACCAAAATGTATCACCTTGTAGCAGAAAGTGCCCCACTGTGTAACGAAAGTTGTCTTTTCCATGTCTTCGGGAGCCATCTTGATCTGGTTGTAGCCAGAGAAACAATCCATGAAGGAAAAGATTTTGTGATGCGCGGTGTTGTAAACCCAGATCGTCAATGTGAGGAAGCGGGAAATCATCCTTGGGGCTTGCCCTATTCAAATCTCTGTAATCCACACACATCCGTACCTTGTCGTCCTTCTTAGGCACTGGAACGACGTTAGCAGCCAACTGTGGATAGGAGGTGACTGCTAAGAATCCTGCGTCGAACTGTTTCATGACTTTTGCCTTAATTTTCTTTGACATTTCAGGGCGCATACGACGGACCTTCTGTTTAACTGGAGGGTAGTCTTCCTTAGTCGGCAGGCGGTGTACCACAATATCAGTGCCCAAACCAGGCATGTCTTCATAGGACCAGGCGAATATCTCAATGTAGTCGTGCAACATTTGTATCAACCTCTGTTTGATGCTAAGCTCCACATTTGCACATATTTTAACCTCTTTTCTGTGTATTTATGTGCCCAAGTTTATTGTCTCAACTGGCTCTTCATGAGGCTGTATAACCCTCTCTTCCTGTTGTAGCAGTCTAGCAAGTTCTCCAGGTACCTCACAATCGTCCTCACCTTCGTCCTCGGCTTGGTTGATCGGATATTCAAAGTCATAACTGGAAATAGCAGGATTGTTATCAATGGGATCCAGAGTGGATATGGATCTGCAGTTTGATATGTGAGTGTGTGTAAGAGCGTAGCTGTATTGATAAAGCCAAGGCAAAAAAAGAAAAATAGAGAGTGCAAAATTTGTATGCAAAGAAAGTCCAATGTTTCATTGATGATATATGAGATGACATATAATAACCCTCACAGATAGAGCCATCGTGCCCTGGGTAAGACACAAGGCTATAAAGTTTAAATTGTTCATTTAAAAAAACAAATAATACAAATTACTGCGGAATAAAAGAAACTGGTATGAAATCTCCGGTCATCCAATTACTCGGTCCATCGTTGGTAGTCGGGTAAATCCATCTGTCAAAATCAGAGTCTTCTTCACTGTCTTCAATAACATTGACCTCTCGACTGCTGATGCATAGGGGAGGTCCTCCAACTCGAGTGAGTCGAACATCCCTCTGAGCTCTTGAAGTAAACCCCAAGCCAAACTTGTCGGTTTTTTGAATAATTTCAGGGGGTTGTCCCCAATCAATGTTCCTTCCTTCTTCAACTACCGCTCTTACATCTTTGAGAGAAGCCATCTTCAGAGGAGGTTTGGTGTTGGTAGTGGTCTCAGTTGACGCCAAAATCTGGGGAACCTCTTCGAAGTTTTGACAAGGAGTCTCTATAAATTCTCCGTCCATCTCTACGTAGCAGAAGGAATTGGGGTGGCTCACCATGTATTCTTCTTCACCCCATACTGTGACAATCTTTCCGTTCACCGGATACTTCAGCATCTGGTGAAGTGTGGAAGTAACAGCCCCAGCTTCGTGGATCCAAGGACGGCCCAACAAACAGGAGTATGAAGGCCTGATGTCCATCACATAGAAGGTGGACTCGAATGTCTGAGAGCCTACTTTGATAGGGATGTTCACCTCCTCATGCACCATTCTCTTCGATTCGTCAAAAGCCTTACCATAATGTTACTAGGCTTTAAAGTCAAACCCTCACAATCCAAACGGACCAACGCTTTCTTTGGAAGAATATTCAGTGAAGACCCAGTATCTATCAGCACGTGAGCCATAGTGGTGCCTCTGTATTCAATTGAGACATGCAGAGCATCATTATGCTTTCTTCCCTTTAGTGTCAAGTCGGCATCTGAGAAACCCAGCCCATTGTCAGCAGTCAGGCTAGCCACACAATCTTTGAATTGATCAGCTGAAGTCTCTTGCGGCACATGCGCAGTTTTGAGGAATGAAATCAAAGCCTTCGCATGGGCCTCGGAGCACAATAGCAGGGATAACATGGATATCTTGGAGGGGGTCTGCCCCAACTGTTCGACCATATTGTAGTCACTCTTTTTGATTATTTTCAGAATTTCCTCTATCTCTTGCTTAGAGGCTTCCACAACAATCTTTCTAGGTGCCTCCGTACGGGCAGGCTCACCTACAACCTCTTTTCCGCGAGTCCCAGATGACTTATCGGCAGGGGCGACAGCTGGAGTGAGAACAGGAATAGTAGTTGATGTGCTAGCAGGAACAGTATATGGAATGATAATAGGCTTGTTGACAGTCTTAGGGGAAATATCAGGAGAGAAAACCCTTCCATTTCTAGTAATCTTGCTGGTCCCGACAATGTTACCGACGTCAGGATCAACTTCTTCGACCTTCAAGTTTTGTTTAACGGCGTGATAGTAAATATCGGCGCCATAATGCCAAGGGACGGATTTGTCCGAGGCGTACGGGATAGGACCAGGACATGTGATTATCAGTGGAGCAATTCTCATAGTGGGTGTAATCCTAACAGGTCTTCTCGAGGAGGCCTTGGAAGAACTGGTGGAAATGGTTATAATAGCAATGTCTTTAGATGGAATAGCGGGAACCAGAGTTTTCTCGAACAAAATTTCTTTACTGTCCATCAGGCATTGAACACCTGACCTCAGCAAATGGCAACCAGAAGGTAGGAATGAACACATGTGGCAACCTTCACCACAACCCAGAAATAAACCGGCCAACAGAAAATTCTTCTTAACAGTCATCAGAGGAGTGGAAACTTCGTCCACCGAGGTTACAAATAGATTAGTATCAATGGCGTTAACTCCATGGTTGTGCCTAGGTATGGGAGAAGTTATGACATTGGGCTTCTCCAGAGCGTCGAACTCAATCTCTTTAGCTTCAATCGGGTCTTGTACCTTATTTCTTAGAGTCTAACAATCATTTGTGTCATGACCAGGACTCCCAGAATGATAGGCGCACCTAGCGTTCGGATTGCAGCGAGGAGAAGAGGTATTAGGATTCTTGGGAGCCTCTTTTAAAGTTGCCAAGTTAGATCTCAATAGACGGGGTAGAACCTCTACCAATGTCATGTTGATCCGGGTGAACTTCCTTTGTGGTCTTTCCACCCTTTGCTGATTGTTACGTTGTGGGGCAACCGTAGGCCTAGGTATTATTACCGCACTTACCGTTGGACGGTATGCTGCTCTGCTCTGATCTCTCAGGTTATAAATGGAACTGGCCTCCTTCTTACCAGTGAAGGGTTTCTTTGTTGTGCTCGAAGATGCATCTTTTTGAATTTTGCCATTTTTTATATCGGTTTCGTCCCGCTCACCAGTCATGATCAGTTCAGTAAATCCAGCTGAGGAACTTCCAATCAGATGGTTGAAGAATGGACCTGATAAGGTTCCTAAGAACATATCCACTAATTCTCTGTCCGACAGAGGGGGCTGGACTTTGCATGTGAGATCCCTCCATTTCTGAGCATAGGTTTTGAAACCTTCACCTATTCCCATGGACATGCCTTGCAATTGCGTCCGAGTTGGAGCCAAATTAGCATTGTACTGATACTGTTTGTAGAAGGCAGCAGCCAAATCTTCCCAATTGCGAACATTGGTCCCTTCCAATTGATAGAACTAATCCAACTGCATCCCTGACAAGCTCTCTTGGAAGAAATGCACCCACAGATTCTTATCAGCCGTATGGGGTTGAATCTTTCTGACGTATGACCTTAGATGTAGCTTTAGGCAAGAGACATCGTCGTATTTGGCGAAAGTGGGGACCTTGAATTTCTGTGGGATGACAACCCCTGAGATGAGTCCTAATTCTTCAAAATCCAATCTGGTACCCTTTGAATCTCCATAGCATTCAAACGATCCTCCAGCTGTTTGTATTTATCATCAGCATGAGGATATTGTTCCTCAGAGTAATCAGGTTCTTCTTCTTCCTCGGATGCTAGGTCGTTGTTTACTTCCTGGGTCCCGTCTCCTTGATTATCTCCTTCACCCGATGATGTTGCAAAGTCCAAAGTCTGTCTGGCTTGACCTTTGAACCTTCTTCCCATGATCACAACACCGATTGATTTCTTTGCTTTCTTCTTCTTCTTCCCTTTGGCCAGTAGAGTCTTCAACTCCCCTTGTCCTTTTGTCAGAGTCAAGAGCATTTGTTGAAACTGGGTGTTCTGCACCTGAAGATCTTTCACAGTCTGTTCAACATCCATCTTACTGAAATAAACAGTAGAAGGATAAGGAGACCTGTTATGAGAAACCTATATGATGTTATGATGAATGAAGATGCAATATGCAAATTATTTAAAGGGAATTTAGAGATTTAAATTTGTTCAAACCAAAAAGAACACACGTTATATTGAATCCAAGTTTGAATACATCACGCCTCTTAGGGCTTACAATGAAAGAAACAGGATACAACAAAAACTCCTCAGACAAGAAGGTTGAACGCATCCTCTTTGGAGCAATGTAGGTATTCAGGTTTTTCTCTTCATGAAGTAGCTTGGTGAGCTCCAGAACCTTCTTCTCACTGGCGTAAAACTGGGCTTCAAAGATGTCTCACTCTTCCTTCAACTGAACCCAAGCTTCCTGCAAGTCTTTGAGAGAGGTAGGCATGTCAGGATGAAGGACGGTGTATGGGACGTCTCCTTCAACAACGGGCCATATGATAACAGGGTGGATGGAAGGGTAAGGCATCACGAAACTCTGAGCACGAGCTTGCACCCTCCTAAGGTAAGGCTCGAGAGGGATAGAGTTTTTGTGTCCCAAAGTTCTACTGACCACCTTGTTCACCATTCTCCAAGCTCGTGTAAACCTCTGGTGGTAACCTTGGTCTTCTTTGTCATAGTCGAACACTAGACTCTGAATGAGCATCTCGTAGGGACCGTCTCTTCGGGCATACCCAAACTATCGAAGAGCTAAGCAAGGATTGTAGGTGATACCTCCCCTAATACCAAGCAGAGGTACGTTATGGAATTCCCCACAGCGGTTAATGATAGAGACATCTTTCAAGGATCTCGAACACCAACGAATGTCAGAATGGGTGAGGGACATCTTCCTTTGGGACCATGTCAGTCTTTGCTCGTTCTTCAAGGCTGATTGAGGTAGGTGTGAAGTGAACCACTTAGCGAGTAGGGGAATACAACACAAAAGAGTACCTCTTTTCTTCATGGTGCGAGTATGAAGGCAATGCAAGATGTCTCCTAGTAAAGTAGGTATGGGATTGTGAGAGAGAAAGACTTTGATGGTGTTAACATCTATGAATTGATTTGAGTTGGGGAACAAAACCGAACCATAAATGAGAAGAGTCATGATGTCTTCAAAAGTTTTTAAATCCATGTCGTCCCAGAATGAACGAGCCTTCTCCAATAGAAACTTGGCTAGGAAGCCTTCAACCCCGCTTCTTGTCTCCCAATTGGCTATGATGTCGGCTCTCTTCATATGCAAAGCTTCGGCGATGACTTCAGGTTTTGGAATCCCTTCTAGACCGGTGAACGGTATCTGATCAAGCACGAGCACCCCTAAGAGTAGAGAGAACTCTTCCAGTGTAGGTACCAACTGATAGTCCGGGAAAGTGAAACAATGATGCATGGGATCAAAGAATTGGAACAGTACACACATCATCTCTTCTTCGAAACTGGATGTAGCCAAACTGAGGAGTCGATCGTATTTCTTGGTAAAAGGAGAATCCTCGGGAACTCTTGAGGCTAACTCTTGAAGTTGAGGGTGTGCTTTTACAAAGCTGATTCGAATGGTGTTTCTTCGGACAGAAATCATGACCTACAAAACAAAAACAAAGATAAACTTCTAAATCCTTGAAATGGTTAGTGAGCAGACTCATGATGCTTATGATTTTTATGATGTTATGTACAAGTATATACAAACAAAGCAAACAAATCCCTATGTTTTAGGCTTGCATGAGGTTTTATAGGTAAGTACCCTCTTGAAGTGTGGTTGGCTCAAACCTGTCCTAGTAATAGTGATCGGGTTCTAAAGGATCTCAATATCACCGACCTTTCTCTTAGGCGTTGTCTCAGCATAATCAATCTTTTCTTGCGGCTGAGATATCCCAAAAGTCTAGCCTCAATGAGTGTAGTATCGAGTATCAACCAATTTTCAGCTCTACACCGAAACCGGTTATCTCACTATGTCCTAATGGCCAAGTTTGTTCAATTAGGGTTCTAAATTCCGTTAGTGCTTCATGACGCCACTCAGTGACCCCGTATTCTCCTCGATTCACCATGATGGATATCGGTACCCACAAATGCGTCACATTAACATAGCCATTGTTTCAACCATATCGGTCTACGTCGTACAGTTTCCATAATCTATTGCTATTTACCTAAAAAGGTGTCCCAGATCCGGGTGGAGGATCAAAGCAAGCCCAAACAAAGAACAAAATTTAAAGCATACAAATCAAACAATGAAAGCAAGTAAAGGTGATCTAACCCTAAGGTAACCCCACTTTTAGGTTTGAATTCCCCAGCAGAGTCGACATTTCTGTGATACGGTGGGAGAACTGACTCGAGGCTTTTGCGTTTGTGTTTGCAAATGTTGCGGTTTAGCAAGAGTCGCCACTGACTTTTCTTTTATCCAAAAGGAAAGGTGAAAAATCACAAGAAAGACCTTTAGAGATGTTTTCTGAGTTCGGGGGGTAGATTATAAGAAGGGAAGGTATTAGCACCCTTTTCATCCGTAATTATCTACGGACTCTTAGTTGCTTGCTAGATCACTTGCTTTTGTTTGAATATGTGCTTTGTGATGTGGGTTTTTGAAAGCATTTTTAAAATGTGACTTTGTAATGATTCTCGTCTCTATAAGAATGCGTACAAAGTGTTGTTTTGAAAATAGTTCAAAGAGGTGTTTGTGGGATGTGTTTTTGAAAGTGATTTTGAAAAGGGTTTCCTTTGTAATGGCTCTCGTATCTATAAGAACGCGTACAAAGTGTTGACTTTTGAAAATGTTTCAAAGTGAGAGTGTTGGTGTAAAAAATGTTTTTGTTGTGAGCAAGCGAGCAACTGAGAGCGACCCTACCAACTCAAAAGGTCTTAAATGTGCTTTTCCTCCTCCTTTAGATGTTGCTATCTTACCATTGATTTGGTAAGAAGCCCCATCGTTGGATGTGAAGGAACGGGCATTGGGACGTTTGTATAGTCATAGAAGTCAATCCATGGAAAATTTTAGCACCTTCGTTTTAGGGACTAGATCGTTTACCGAAGGCAACATCGATGGTCATCGAGGGACTACGATCTTTAATTGAGGGTCTTTTGCTAAAACGACCATGTTCGAGGGACATGACTATTTTTCCAATAGGCAACAAGTGAGATTACCCTAAGGGTGCATGTGTGCAAGTGTATTTGATTGCATGCATTTAGTCTTGATTAGGGTGATCTATTTGTTGGTTTTAGTCTTTCCATACACGCCTAAATACTATACATTATAAGGGAAACAGTAAATTGCAGAAAATGAAATTCTATGCTATTACAATATTTAGGGGATGGGGGTACATGTGTATGAATGGGGATTGCAAGTAATTTAAATCCTAAATTACTATTACAACCATGTCGAAATGGGTAAGAATATGCAAGAAACGTAAATTACTTATTTATTTAAGAAAAGAAATAAGTTTTGTTTAAGAAAATATTTTTTTGGTACTTTGTTTTAAGAAATAAAATAAAACATGAAAAAAAATGTTTTTTGGAGTTTGTTGATTAATGAGATAGAAAGTGACAGCAGAAATAGTGAGAAAAAGGAAAAATAGAATCAGCGTATTGCTGATTAAGGGAGGTCAGAAGTTCTGACTCTAGGGCACTGCAAAATAGAAATCTTGTTAGTAAAAAAAATAAGTAGAGTCAGAAATTCTGAGTCCACTGGGGGCACATTAGCTTTCAGAAGTTCTGATACCACCGGCAACAAAGTAGATTTCGGAAGTTCTGATACCATCGGCAGAACTTGGTCTCTCTCCCCATTCTAGTCAGAACATATGCAACTTGGTCATTTCTCCACAAACAGAAGATGTGCATATTACAGTTATGGAAGGTGTCATAGTGTTTCAGAAATAAGAAATCTCAGAACTATAAATCATAGGCAAGTATGAATACTAATCCTAATTCTGAGTTCTAATTTCTTCCAGAAGTTCTGAACTGATTTATTCCCTACTTAGGCAGGAAGATGCAAGAAATTTCAGAATATGTACAACATCTAAAACATGATATCTACATTGTATTTTTGAACATGCAAACCTGGTAATGCTTAAGTAATATGGTGAGAGTCAGCAGAAGCTTACCTTGCATCTATAAGAAATTCTGTGAACTGGAGGTTGGTCCTGGACTCTGGTGATGTTCTGAGCAACTTCTTCATGTACTCAGCAGGATGGAAGTTTTCAACTTCGGGAACAGCCAAGGGGTGACATTCTGACTTCTTTGAGGTGGAGGTGAATGGAGAGTGTATGGCAGTATGACTACAGAAGTTAGAATAACTTCTAGTAAGTGAATCAACAACTATGGGGATGGTTTTAGTCAAGGAACAATGGAGTTTTGATGCTATAATCAAATGCTAAGGTTTTGGTATTTTGGTGTTTACGGCTTTTCGGATTCTTGGAATTTTTGCGGGGATTCAAGGTTTTTTTCTTTCTTTTGGTGATTCTCTCTCTCTAAAAACCAACCCCTTAAACGTGTGATGGAACAAACTATTTATAGATGGATTTACTGTGGATTTGGGGGGGGGGGGGAACAAATGAATTTTAAACATTTTTGGCATACTGTCCCTTTGTTTTTTAATCATAGTTTTCGTAGGCTAATCTGGTGCAAGAAAAACACAGTCGTGGACTGGATAAGCAGCACCTTGGAGTGTTGTGGCAGCTGGTTGCAGGATTGTGCCATAGCAGAGCAGCAGGTTACTTAAACGAGGTTTTGGTGATGTTCTGATCACTGAAGATCAGAAGCGTGACCTCCAAATGCTGAAGGGGCATCTTCTGGCCAGAGCGTTGAACATAGCCTCCATATGCTGAAAAATCATGTCCTGACTGAAGCATCATGTTCTGACCAAAGAGCAATGCTTCTGCATGTTCTGATTAAAGCGTCATGTTCTGGACTGTGTTTGCAACTTCTGACTGCATTTGCATAGAGGCTGGCTCAGAAGTTCTTAAGTGTCATATTCTTTAGACACTTAGAAAAATTTCTAAATGCTTAGAAAATTTGATTTTCAAAGTAACTTCTGACTTTAATTTTTGATGAACCAATTTCATGCCTTAATGAAATATGGTTATTGGAACTTGATTTTTGATTCAAAAGTCATAGTTTGACTCCTTTTGTGTGTAAATGACCAATTTTCCCTTGTGAACGATTCTCTTGGAAAATTTGTAATTTCAGATTTGCAATTGGATGAAAGCAAACTTGAGGGCCCAGGTTGATCCTTTGAGAAATGAGAGGGCAAATTTTGGGGTACAACACTAGTATTTATATATAAAAGCATTAAATTGAGAAAAGTAAAAATACTAAGCTATTACATCAATAGGGGAGAGGGTGTACAAAATTACAAATTGGGATTTTGCAAGAAAATTAAATCTAATTAGCTACTACAACCATATTGAATAAATAAACAAAATTGAAGATAAGAATGCAAGAATGCAAAAATGGAAAAAGAAATGATTTTTATTTGATTTTTATTAAAGGATTTTAACCTAAACCTAATTAAGAAAATAATTAATAAAAATCAAATAAAATTAACTTAAACTAATTAAAAAGAAATTAACTAAAAAAGAATTTTTTTTAGGGTTTTTTATAAAAAGGTTTTAAGAATAATACATAAAAAATAATCAATTAAGAGAAACCTAAATTCTAAGTTAATTTTAATTAGGAAAATAAAATAATAATTAAACCTAAGTCTAAATATTAATTAATTAAGAAAAAAATTTATTTATTAAAAGAAAAATGTTTTTGTTCTTTTTGTCTTTATAAAGAAAATAAAATAAATAAGTGTAAATAATAAATAAAAATATTTTTATATTTTTTTCATTAATAAAAATAATAATAATAATAATAGTAATAAAAATAATAAAATAAAACTGAAAATAAAATAAAATAAGAAAGGAAAGAAATAAAAATGAAATAAATAAAATAAAGTTGAGCCAGGGGGTGCTGAAACAAGGCAGGGAGTTAAAAGTTAGCAAAAAGAAGGCTAGGCTCAACAGGAGGCCCAGACGCTGTTTGAGAACAAAAAAAGGAAAAATGTGAGAAATAGCACCAAAAGTTAGCGCGTAGGGTGTTGAACCCATGCCCTCTTGGTTACCAGTGCGCTGCCTTACAACTGGGGTGGCTATACATCCGTTTACTTATATGAAATGATAAATACATAACATATAATGCTTCTGAGGCCTGTACTTCGTCTTCAACCTTCAGCTAGCCAGAGTACCTGTAACTTCTTCATCTCTTAACAAAAATAGAAAGTATAAACATGAAAGTTGTGGCATTTCTTCCCACGAATCCAACCATATAAATAACTAAAGCTATAAATCCAAGATGAGTGATAATTTTTCTAGCCCTAATTTAAAACCTAAAAATTTCAGAAACTTCAACTCCAAAATTCTCTAAGCTCAGGCCATATAAATGCAAACTATGGATATGTACAGCTTTGTGGCTATGGTATCTACATTTTATCTTTGAAAATGGAAGCCTAACAATGCCTATATGAATAGTTCAAAATTCAGAAAAATCACCTTGCAATAGGGTATCGTGTTTTGAGTTTGAGCAGCTTTCAATGAGTTCTAGTGATTGGGTTAGCTTCCTCAAGTTCCCAGGAAGCTAATGTGATGCTTGGCTTGAGCTGAAAGCGGCTGAGGAGTTCTGGAGAAGTCCACTTGTAGTGCTCTATTTTTTAGTTTAGACAATGGTGGAAATGGAGTTACAGAACTGTAACAGGTATTGGGATGAGTTGTGGATGATGTTTAGGAACTTTTGGAATGGTTTGGAGAGGAAACGCACGAGTAATTTGAGAGATGGGAGTGTAAGGTCAGTTTCTGCACAAAAATGGAGTTTTATGTGAAATCTAAGTTTGTGTGAGTTTGAGTGAGTTTAAGAACTTGTACGTGTGTGCCTTCTTTTGCAAATAGTGTATGTATTTATAGGCAAGAGGTTTTATGTTCTACAACAAGTCAGAATTTGAAAAACTCAAGTTGTAGCATCTTTCTTGTTTTTGAAGCAAAGTTGAAACATCTTGTTCCAAGGAAAGGTACAGGGCTGCATAGAGTGGTTAGTACTTTAGACATGCTTGCTTTTGGTTTATAGGTTTTGTGTGTGCAGAAAGAGCAAGTTCAATGCTCAAGGAGAGTGGACTTTGTGATTAAAGCCACTTTTTAAGAATAGCAATGGTGCCTTTCTTCCAAAAATGGAAATGCAACTTGGATAATGGTTCAAATGCTTGGATAATGGCTCCATATGTTGTGTAAACATTTAATTAAATATTTAATTGCAAGTTAGAAGCCTGAAAAGTGAGATTATACAGCATGGCTATGTGATTTGGTCCATTGTGTATCATAAATTCTGCCTTGTAAAACAACTTGAAACCTCAACTTCTGACCTTCGATTCTCCTTCCTAACAAATGATCTCGAGGAGTTCTTGGACATTTTAGAAATCTTGTAATATGATCTACAACCCATATTTGAATCATTTATGCAAAATCCAATTGTAACTATATGAAACTTGGCCCAGAAGTTAGGTCAAAATCCTGACCAAAATGCTCAAAATTTCATTAAGTGTTTTAGTTTCATGACTATGATTTCATGGATTAATAACTCGAAATCCAAGCATTTATAGGATGAGTTGTGTAAATCAATTTTTTATATCTCATTGATATCTACAACTTTCATGTTGAAAGTTTCCTTTAAATCATCTTGCATCATGGTGAAAAAATGGCTCAAAGTTGTGAAAAAATATGAAGTTTTCAACACTTAGAAAAATTTCTAAGTTTGGAAACTTTGACTTTTCAAAATGAAATCTTGACTTTTTGGTTTCTTGATGAACAAGTTTCATATTTTGACATGTTTTGATGAATTTTGATCTTTGACACTTGATTTTGACCAAAAAGTCAAAGTTTGACTTTTCAGTGTGCAGTTGACTTTTGATCAATTGACTGAAAATCAACTATCAATCAAATGAACTTGAGCAATGTTTTGAGTCATGCCATTAGGTAAAAATGATGCAATTGAATCCTTGAGATCATGTTTCCAACCAATCAACCATTTGCTATATCAAAAATCAGAAATTGCCTTTTCTCAGTCAAAACCCTAATTTTGACCATTTTGCCCTTTTGATGATCTGATCAAATTTCTTGAGGAATAATGGTCCAAACTTGATCAAATGACATATATGAGTTCATAATGTTGACATGGATCAAAAATTATGAATTTTGACTATAAATTGACCATAGTTGACTTTTTCCCCAATACAACTGATTTTTAGGTCAACTGATCAATTGATTGAGCAAAAATGTGATCCAAGACTTGAAACTTGACATGAGAAATCTTGAGGGTCCATGATTATCCATGAAATTAATATGAGGCATTAAAAGTTCAATTATCCTTGTGCAATCTCAAACCCTAATTTTCAGTCATCAGAGCTTAAGGAGGTGTCTTGAGCTAATCAACCTTAGTGCGGTCTTAAACCAAAGGAGATTTTGTGAAAATACTTGATAAATGAGAGGGGAAATTTTGGGGTACAACAGCTGCCCCTGTTCAATCTTCCTAAACCTGAAGAGTTAGATTGGCGGATCCGCCATTCGTGACTTGAAGGTGGAAGATGATTGGACACTAGAGTGCCCAGAAATTTGCAATCAAAGATGAATTGTGAATGGGCTTATAGATGCCATTTAGAGGAATGATGGAGAATTGCCGGAGATGGGCTTGTAGATGCCATCCAAAGGTGATTGTTGACAGAAAATGGACTAAGTCTGAACTTGATTTCAACTGGAAAAGAATCAGAATAAATCTTTGGAGCGATTTATCTGAAACTAGTAGAAGTCTTGTATATTGTTTGACTAGGAAGAATCAGAATAGATCTTGGAGCGATTTATCTGAACCAGAAGTGTTCATTTAGAAAGAATCGGGATAAACTGTTGAGAGGTTTAAACAGAACCAAAAGAGGTTTTGAATATTCTTTAACTTGAGATAATCAGAGTAGATCTTTGAGCGATTTATCTAAACCAGAGAAAGTGCCTACTAGGAAAGAATCAGAATAAATTGTTGAGAGATTTATCTGAACCAGAGAAGACGTATGCGAGAAATCATCAAAATTAATCGTTGAGAGATTTAAGCTGAACTGGCCGGGATCTGGAGAAGAATCAGAACAAATTGTTGAGAGATTTATTTGAACCAGAGAAAACGTCTGCAGGAAAGAATCAGAATAAATCGTTGAGAGTTTTAAACTGAACCGACAGGGATCTGGAGAAGAATCAGAATAAACCGTTGAGAGATTTATTTGAACCAGAGAAAGTGCCTAATAGGAAAGAATCAGAATAAACTGTTGAGAGATCTAAATTGAATCGGCAGGGATCTGGAGAAGAATCAGAATAAACCGTTGAGAGATTTATCTGAACCAGAGAAAGTGTCTGCGGGAAAGAATCAGAATAAACTGTTGAGAGATCTAAACTGAACCGGCAGGGATCTGGATAAGAATTAGCATAAATCATTGAGAGATTTATCTGAACCAGAGAAAGTGCATGCGGGAAAGAATCAGAATAAACTGTTGAAAGATTTATCTAAACCAGCAGGGATCTGGAGAAGAATCAGAACAAATCATTGAGATATCTATCTGAACCAGAAATGTTCATTTGGGAAGTATCAGGATAAATCGTTGAGATATTTAAACTGAACCAAAAGAGGTCTTGAATATTCTTTAACTGGAGAGAATCAGAGTAAATCTTTGAGCGGTTTATCTGAACCAGAGAAAGTGCCTACTAGGAAAGAATCAGAATAAATCGTTGAGAGAACTAAACTAAACTGATAGGGATCTGGAGAAGAATCATAACAAACCATTGAGAGATTTATCTGAACCAGAGAAAACGTCTGCAGGAAAGAATCAGAATAAACTGTTGAGAGATTTAAACTGAACCGCAGGGATCTGGAGAAGAATCAGAACAAACCATTGAGAGATTTATCTGAACCAGAGAAAGTGCCTACTAGGAAAGAATCAGAATAAATTGTTGAGAGATCTAAACTGAATTGGCAGGGATCTGGAGAAGAATCAAAATAAACCATTGAGAGATTTATCTGAACCAGAGAAAGTGTCTGCAGGAAAGAATCAGAATAAATCGTTGAGAGATCTAAACTGAACCGACAGGGATCTGGAGAAGAATCAGCATAAACCGTTGAGATATTTATCTGAACCAGAGAAAGTTTATGCGGGAAAGCATCAGAATAAACCGTTGAGAGATCTAAACTGAACCGACAGGGATCTTGGATATTCTTCAATTTATGATGGGCCTGTGTAGGGCTGCTTTATAATGAGTCCATGTAAAACTGTATCTAGGAAAGAGAAGGAACCTGTGTAGGGTTGCTTCATGATGAGTCCGTGTAAAACTTCATCTTGAAAAGAGAAGGAACCTGTGTAGGGTTGCTTGATGATGAGTCTGTGTTATACTTCATCTGAAATTTTCTAAGAAGGAACCTGGGTGGGATTACTTCATGACGAGTCCGTGTAAAACTGCATCTGGAATTGTCTGAGATGGAACCTGGGTAGGATTGCCTCAGCTGATCGTGTAGATAATTGCCCTGGCTTTTTACAGTTATTAATTTCTGACCTTTTGAAGATTATTGACAATAACCATCTATTGATTAACCTTATCCTAAAAAAGGTAAAATTTTAGTTATATGCAATGTTATGATGTATGAAATGCACGGTGCAATGATATTCTCAAAATAAATGAGATTGTGTCGTATGCATTTGTATGTACGTAATATGATGCATGAAGGGTGAAATGTCATTTGAATGTATCTTTGTCTGGGAAAATAAATCCTTGACAAATGTTGGGGAGTCATTAAATCCTGGACTGCTGTTGACGAGTAGGTGAGTCTTCAAACTTTGCTTGGAATATTTCCACCAAGGATTCCTGTTTTGTTGTTTGAGGAGAGCTCCGTTGAGGAATATTGAAAACTCTGTGGAGAGTGTTGATCCTTGCTTGAGGAAAAAGAGTTCAGGAGTCTCATTTGTCCGTTGCTCTACTGGGGAGTCAAAGTTGAACTGATATCTGGTTGGGTCCAGGCTTCACAGTAACTTGATGGGGATTATAGAGTAGTCTATTAGGGAAGAGGAGTTGTGGTCCTTTGATTTGTAGTAGTTGGAGAGGCAAACTCAAACTTGGGAATCCGTAGTTTTTTGGGGAAATAAACCCGGTTGCCGGTCTGTTAGAGAGGTGTCTTCTTTACTCGGGAAAATCCTCGAGGGTTCTTGAGGTCAACTCAGCTGGTGAGAATTTTTCAGAGATTGAAACTCTGCCTGGGAGTCATCCTATGAGAAGGATCTTGGGGAGATTTGTCACTGCCCCTAGTAGTAAGTGTTGTAGTAATGCCAGAAAATGTTTTCTTGGTCGCACATGACCCTTTATGTGGGAGCCTGTTTTCTCCCAGAGTTAATCTGGTGCACCGTGACGCTTGAGATTTTGATCATATTTTCGGTAGCCCTGAACTTCCTAGAGATATTTTTTAAGACTGTTTT
The DNA here is from genome assembly GCA_948472305.1 of Vicia faba. Lineage (NCBI taxonomy): Eukaryota > Viridiplantae > Streptophyta > Magnoliopsida > Fabales > Fabaceae > Vicia > Vicia faba. The sequence goes on along the minus strand of OX451741.1, from coordinate 251,021,257 downwards.
GGAAGAAACTGAAGACCTGATAGTGACACCATCTAACACTACTGGCACAGACGAACAAATTGGTGGTACCCAAGATCTTTGGTCAAGTCTCGGAATTTTCTAAGAACTGTCATGGGAGGATCTGAAGGCATGATACTGACACCATCTGATACTATTGGTACAGAAGAACAAATTTATGGTACCCAAGATCTTTGGTCAAGTCTCATAATTTTCTAAGAACTGTCATGGGAGGATCCGAAGACATGATACTGACACCATCTGATACTATTGGTACAGACGAACAAATTGGTGGTACCCAAGATCTTTGGTCAAGTCTCAGAATTTTATAAGAACTATCATGGGAGGACCCGAAGACATGATACTGACACCATCTGATACTGAAACCATCTGATACTGACACCATCTGATACTATTGGTACAAACAAGCAAATTGGTGGTACCCAAGATCTTTGGTCAAGTCTCAGATTTTTCTAAGAACTGTCATGGGAGGATCCGATGACATGATACTGACACCATCTGATACTGACACCATCTGATACTATTGGTACAGACAAGCAATTTGATGGTACCGGAAGTCTTCATAGTGTATTTTGTTCAAACCAGTGATCAACGTAACATTTCCCCTTGAGTGATACATATGGAGATTTTCCCCTGGTTATTCAATAATTCTTTGAGAGATTCTTTGATTCTTGACTTGACTTCCCCAGATGTGTTGGACAAAGGTCATGTCATTCCCCTTTGATCATGAGAGATTTTTCATTAGAAGTGTCTTTCCAATCGAAGTGATTTTGTTCACTGAGAGAGCTTTCATTCACTGGATATTCGTTATGTGAATTTCTCTGTTGTCAAACAAATAGCCATATGCAAATAGCGATATTCAAATAATGCAAAGTTTATGCTTGTCTTAAAATTTTGAAAATGCGTTTTAGCAAGTAAAGAAGTTTTGTAAGAAAATTCAAACTCAGGAATTATGGTAAAGCCTTACAGGAGTCAGGATACCTTTTGTAACAGTATGCTTTCGAACTAACCCATGCTTCAATTAGGACTTTTGAAGGGTTGTAGCGTGGCTTGGTTCACGGTTTAAGAAACAAAGGATAAAGGTTCAAAGTATGTTTGTACCCACCCACTCTTCGTGATTTTCTTCAGTCCTAAACTCAGTTAATTGTGTGTTTGAACTCCAATTGAGTCTGGAATGGCGCTTTAAACAAGTTAAGTTTGTCGGAAGGCAGACATTTTTGCAACATTTTTCATGTTGTGGAGGGTTTGTAGTGACCTCTTTTTTTATTAGTATCCCTAATTTTGCTTGACTATTCTTGTTTTTGAGATTACAGTCAGTGGGACGCCCTGGTTTTCTTTAAGTCTCCTTCGTAGGTTTTAACTTAGCAGGCTTTTCTTTTGAGAGATAATGACCGCTTATTTGATAGGGAACCATCACCATCTTTTGGTTCAGAAGGAATATATTTGATGTCACTCGTTGTATTACGAGATGAGAGTTTGCAATTTAAACACGCATTTGAATTAACTGAGAGACTACCCTTCCCCAGGTTTTGATTAAAGGTTTCAATTTGTGTAAAAAAGAAAACTTCTACTTCTTTGGCTCGAAGGGGTTGACTAGGGATTATCTTCCTTATAACTCCAGTGTTTAGGATTTGAAATAAACGCCTGTACATCGTCAGCAAGGTCTGTCCAAAAGCATATTGTATGAGACTATGACATTGTTTTCGTCATCCCCCCTCTAAAGGCTTGCAACTTTTAAAACAAGAGTTGAACATCATAAAAGGAGTAAAAAGAATAATTTAAATAGAATGAAAATGAATGGATTAATTTAAGACAAAAATATTTAATGCATTAATGAAACAAAGTTTGACATTAATAGATAATTGTTTGAATAAAAGAAATTACAAATGAAAATTCAAAATGACCAAGACACTCTCAATGATACGGCATAGGAGTAGTGATCACGTTTGGAGTCTCCGGAGGGTCAAACTCGATCTCCTTGGCGTCAATCAAATTCTGAATCTTGTACTTCAACGCCCAACAATCGTTACTATCATGCCCGGGACTGCCGGAATGATAAGCACACGTTGCATTAGGATTGTAGTTAGGAGAAGAAGTTTTGGGGTTTGGATGAGGTCCTACCAACGTAATCAGATTCATCCTCAACAAGTGTTGTAGTGCTTGAGACAGCGGCATGTTGATGTTAGTAAACTATCTTTTAGGCTTGTCTGGCCTTCGTTGATTTCCCTTTTGCTGTTGCAGGTGCGACGTAGAACCAGAGACAAGGACTGTCCCCACGTGTTGGTCATGACGACTCTTTTGACCATACACAACATTAGACTCTTTCTTCCCATTGTATGGATTTTTCTGAACATCATAGGGTGTAGCTCCTTAGATCTTTTCACTTTTGATGCCAGCTTTGACTCTTTCGCCAGTCAGTATTAGCTCGGTGAACCCGGCCGGGGAGCTTCCGATTAGGTGTTTGAAGAAAGGTCCTGTCAAAGTTCCCATGAATATATCAATCAGCTCCCTATCATTTAAAGAGGGATGCACCCTACCAGCCAGATCTCTCCACCTTTGGGCATATCTTTGAAGCTCTCGTTGGAATCCATGGTCATGTTCTGCAATTGCACATGAGTTGGTGTAAGATCAGTGTTGTACTGGTACTGCTTGTAGAAAGCAGCTTCTAAATCCTCCCAGGTGTGGATGTAAGAACTCTTCAATTGATAGAATCGTTCAAGTTGAGTCCCTACCAGGCTCTCTTGGAAGAAATGGATCCACAGCTTAGGATCAGTTGTGTATGGTTGAATCTTGCGGACATAAGAATTTAAGTGAATCTTAGGGAAAGAGACTCCATCGTACATGGCAAAGGTAGGGATTTTTAACTTTGGTGGGATGACCACTCCAGAAACCAATCCCATGTCTCCTAAATCTAAGCCAGGTATCTGCTGAATTTCCATAGCAATGAGGCGATCCTCTAACTGTTTGTACTTGTCATCAGCAGGAGGATATTGTTCCTCAGAGTAGTTAGCTTTGACTTCATCAATATCTAGACTATTGTCTTCTTCATGACTATCCCGCATGTTGGATGGATTCGAAAGATCCAGAGCCCCCTTTGACTGGTCCTTTAAGTCTCCTTCCCAAGTTCAGGACGTCTACTGACTTCTTCGACTTTTTCTTCTTGTCTTTGAGAAGAAGAGTCTTCAGGTCCTCTTGCCCCTTAGCCAACGGCAGGAACATTTGTTGGAATTGAGAATTTTGAGCTTGGAGATCTTTCACCGTTTGTTCCATATCCACTTTACTGAAATAAACAGTAGGAAGATAAGGAGGCCCGTATGGGAGGAACCTGTCATGATATGATGCATAATATGTGGATGTATGTTTTCAAGGATCTCGCGGGGTTAGTAGTCACTTACAGTTTTGATTGGAGAACTTTGTATCGGTGGATGTCCTTCTAAGAGAATTAAGCTTGCCATGTCAAGTGGGTTGTAGCCCTTGACTCAAATTTGTTGTACTTGATCCTTGATGGTGTTTGGTTAAAGGAAAATAAATCCTCTTGCCCCTTGATAGACGTCTGGTTCAATGTGACCCTGCATCATAGGCCCTTGAGATCCTTGAAACAATTATTGAAAATGCTATGGTATGATGTTATGTACAAGTATGAAAAGTAAGCAAGTTTATATGAAAATAAACATATACACACAAAGCATAAAATATCCTTAGGTTTAGGCTTGCATGGAGTCTCAGAGGTAAGTAACCTCTTGAAGTTTAGTTGGCTCAAACTTGTCCTAGCAATAGTAATTGGGTTCTAAGGGAGCTCAATATCACTGGTTTGTCTTCCCGGGCATTGTTTCAGCGCAATCCTCTTTAATGGCGACTGAAATATCCCAAAAAACCAAACCTCTATGAGTGTAGTATCGAGTATCTACCAACTTCGGACTACACCAAATCCGGTCATCTCACTACGTCCTAATGGCCAAGTTGGTCAAGTAAAGGTTCTAGAAGTCAGTTAGTGCTTCATAACATTACTCAGCGGCCCCGTATTCTCCTTTACTACTCAAGGGCTACCGGTACTGTGATACGGTGGCCATAACTGGGACTGTTTTTTAGGATTGCTGGTTTGCGTTTTGCATTTGTGTTTGCAAAATGTCGCGGTAAGCAAGAGTTGCCACCGACTTTTATTTTATCCAACAAGGAAAGGAAAAAAGCACAGAAAATTCCTTTTTCGAGATATTTTTGAGTACGGGGGGTAGATTATAGAAAGGGAAGGTATTAGCACCCTTTCTATCTGTAGTTATCTAAGGGCTCTTAGGTACTTGCTCATCATTTTCAAAATTGTTTTCTTTGTGTTTGCGTGATTTGAAAAGCCTTTATTTTGACTTTGATTTAACTCTTACTTCTGTCTTCAAGAGTGTAATGAAGTGTTTTTTGAAAACTTTGTTTGTAAAGTAGTGTAAGTGTGAAAAAGTTTGTTTTGATTGAGCAAGTACTTAAGAACTAATCTACCTACTCGAAAAAAGAATCGTTCTATGTTCGTTTCCTTTAGACAGCACTATCCCACTATTAGTGAGTAGGTAGCACCGTTGTTGGAGTTTGAGGGTCAGTTCGAAAGGGACGTACGGTCACTAAAGCAATGTTAGGACGTCTTAGTAATAACCTTAATGTCTTAGATCAATTATCTGAGGAAACAATATCCGAGGCAACCTTTCCGAGGCAACTTTGATCTTTGGACAAAAGGACGACCACTAAAGCTTCCTATACTCAATGACCGTTTACCGAAGGCAACCAAGTGGGAGTGTACCCTAGGAGTGCGCATGTGCGAGTGATTCAATTTCAGATTATTATCTTTGCACATTTTAGGGTTGTCTAACCGTTTTAAAGTTTAACATACATTCTTGTCATGCATCTCTAATCATACATCTAACAGTTCAATATTTTACGGAATTTAAAGTGCAGAAATTAAACTACACTATTACAAGGCTTCGGATATTTACATATTCAAAAACAAACCCTTTGAAAATAAAGCGATAAATGCAAAATAAAATTCCTAATTAAATTATTACAAACTTTTGAGCAGTTACAATAATAGGATAAAAAAATAATAAAGCGCGCAATGAAATTTAGATCGAGTGCAAACTAGGGTTTTGACCCTTTCTAACCCAATAAAAAGAAGAAAAATTGCTTTCTTGTTTTTTATTATTTTTTAAGAGAAAGATTAGGTTTCAAATTAAATACAAAAATAATTAAATGGCCTATTTTTGTGTGTTTATTATTTTTAAGAAAAGGAAATAATTAAATTAGAAATAAAACCTATTTGTTCTAATTTATTTTAATTATGTACAAAAAGAATTAAAGTTATCTAAATTAACAATCTAATTAAATTAATTAATTTATGAATAAAAAAAAATAAAGTCTAAACCTAATTTGGTGAAAAATAATATTTTTGTGATTTTTTTTGATAAAAAAGAATTATTTAATTTGTTAGTAAAATAAAATAAATTAATTATATAAAGTAAATATAAAAAAATAGAGGAAGAGATTGGGCCTGAAAAATTATTCTGGGGGGTGCAAACAGCAGCTACTGGGCCCAAAAGATGGAAGTCCACGTTGACTTTCCAGATCACATGCTCTGCATTTGACTTGGCTTATGATGCTCCTCCATTGCTGACCATCAGATCTGGATCTCAAGACGCTTGGCAAGCTGGATTATGAGGTCCCATGATGGTCCTTGGTCTTGTGCACGCATCTGATTACTGAAAAGAAAATAATATGAAAGGAATGGGGGACCTGGGATACGAACCGAGGTCCTGGAACAGTATCCAACGCTCCACTTACCAACTGCGATGGCTGCTTGGTTTGTTCATAAGATAAACAATAATTATAATATGCAAAATAAATGGAGTTAGTGGTCAACAAAGAAAACGCACGCCAGAATTCAAATATGCAAAATAGAAAGGTGACACGCAGGTCATCCCTGACCTTGCTCCGTTGGTAAAAGTTGGAAACTTTTACCTACGGACGTTTGTCCGTCGCTATATCCCTGTCATTCTTCAAAATTAACCATGAGCAAGATAAATGAAAACTAGGGCCACCAATCAATTCGTCTAGACCTCCTGAGTATAATGGTGGCCCTTTCATGGCCTAATTTTGCCTGTAAAAGAAAATCCCAAATTGAAGCAAGGAACCCTAATAATGGTGAAATCCAATATAGGCCATGAAAATGCAATTAACAATTACAGAAAGCTTGCAAACGTCTCAAGGAGTAAGAATCTATAACTATTTCATGTTATAAGTACAGGAATGATGCAATTCGAATTCAAGAAAATTGCAATACCGTGACTGACTTACGGTGCGTTATAGGGCTTGGGAGTGCTCGTTTTGGATTGCTTTTGCTTGCTGAGGATCCTAGGGACCGATTGGAATGGTCCAAGGGTCTTGAATTGGCCTAGAACAATGAAATCATGTTGGCACTTTTTTGGTGTTTTTTTCAAGTTTTGTTCTTCATCATACGCCTCTCTCTCTAGCCTCTTTTGGTCTGCATTCCTTCTAAATGTATTGAGGAATGAATTAGGGTTAAAAGTCTGGCCTCAATCTTCCTCCATCAATGTCCTTGATCTTGATTTGATTCACCTTAAAATATTTCCAAAAATAGGCCTAATCCAATAATTTTGTGCACCTCATGCCTTTACACGAATTTGATTTGATGCAAGCTGGACATTAAGACCTGAAACAAGCACAAGATCTTTGAATTTCAATGTTTTGGATTTTATATGATTTGTTTTGATTTAAAATGATTTAATTCAAATCAAAATCAAAATAAATAATATAAGTAAGATAATGACAAGTGGAAAAGGCTAGGGCTTGTGGGCCATGTTTCCAATTCAAAAAAATTGAAAAAGATTGGGCCCATTTGGCAAAATTTGAAGTTTTAGGCATAGTTGACTTTTGGCAATTTTGCAAAAAAGGTCAACTTCACCAATGCATAACTTCCTCAATTTTGACTCTTTGAAAGTTTTCTTGATGAGGAAGTTATGCTTGGTCAAAGTTCAGTTGACTTTTCCTACAAAACCCTAATTTAGCAGCTTTTGGTTCTTGATGAATTATGAGCAATCCTTGATGAACCATGATCAACCCTTGATCAAATGATGAAATATATTTCAAAATTAGGATGTTGAGCAAAAATCCTAAAGTTTGACTGTATGTAGGCCACATTTGACTTTTGCCCTAGCATAGTCGATTTTCAGGCCTTTGAGCAATTGACTGAGCAAATTTTCTCTGCAAGGATTGAAACTTGACATGGATGATATTGAGAACATATTAGGACATTGATGAGCATTTGGTATTCCTTGGACTCAAGCATCTTGATGTAATATGAAACCCTAATTTGAGGTAGACTTCCTTAGGAGGGAGCTTGTCTGGTCAACCCTTGGACTTCCTTGAGCAACTTGAGAGTTTTTCTTGACGTTTTTTGAGAAATATGGGAGGGCAAATTTTGGGGTACAACAGCTGCCCCTGTTCAATCTTCTTTAAACCTGAGGATATAGATTGGCTTTTCTGCCTTTCGTGATCCGAAGGTGGAAGATGATTGAACACTAGAGTGCCCAGAAATTTGCACTCGCATGAAGTGGTGTCCGTCTTGCAATGTCGGGAATGGGCTTACAGATGCCATTTGGAAATTGCTGACGAGGGGATGGGCTTAAAGATGCCACATGAAGGAGTGTCGATCGCATAATAGATTCCTTAGCGAGAGCTTGTATACCTGTTGTTGAGGAAGATTCTTCCTGGGAATACTGATCTTTGTCTTGAGAGAAATAGAATTTTAGGAGCTTCAGTCGTCCGTTATTCTACTGAGGAATTATCTCTGTTGAAATTTAGGAACTTCGGTCGTCTGTTATTCTACTGAGGAATCATCTCTGTTGAAATTTAGGAACTTCGGTCGTCCGTTATTCTACTGGGGAATCATCTCTGTTGAAATTTTGGAACTTCGGTCGTCCGTTATTCAACTGAGGAATCATCTCTATTAAAGAGGAAATTTGAATTTTAGGAACTTCGGTCGTTCATTATTCTACTGAGGAACCATCTCTGTTGAAATTTAGGAACTTCGGTCGTCCGTTATTCAACTGAGGAATCATCTCTATTGAAGAGGAAAGTTGAATTTTAGGAGCTTCGGTCGTCTGTTATTCTACTGAGGAATCATCTCTGTTGAAATTTAGGAACTTCGGTCGTCCTTTATTCAACTGAGGAATCATATCTGTTGAAATTTAGGAACTTCGGTCGTCCGTTATTCAACTGAGGAATCGTCTCTTAGTCGAGGAGGTGAAAATGAACTATTATTTGGTCGTGATCCAGGCTTCATAATAATAAGACTGACTGTTATCTGGTCGTAATCCAAGCTTTACAGAGACTTACTGGGGAGATGAGATTTAAACTCGCTATCTGGTCGTAATCCAGGCTTCATAATTTCTCAATTCTTATCTGGTTGTAATCCAAGCTTCACGGCTCGCTGGGGATTAAACTATTATCCAGTCGAATCCGGGCTTCATAGCTTACTTTTAAAAGATACCACTATCTGGTCGTAATCCAGGCTTCGCGGTAGTCTGATATTGTTATTCGGTTGTAATCTGGGCTTCACAATATACTGTAGAGATCAAGATACTATCCGGTAGAATTTGGGCTTCATAGCTTGAATTTTGTGAGAATTTGATTGTATCTTTCCTGAAAGGTAAAGGTTAGTTGTATGTAATGCATGACATGTATCAAGAAATGATGTTCTCAAAATAAATGAGATTATGTTGTATGATGCTTATGCGTATGTCCTGATGTATGGATATGTAATGTTTTTATGATGCTCTCTAGCTGGGGAAAATAAATCCCAGGTTGCTGCTGAAGAGTGCAAGAAGATGAATTCTTCGTTTCCGCTGGGGATAGTGAATGAAGAAGATTATGAGCATATTCCTGCTGGAGAGAATAACTTCGTTGGGGAATACACTGACGAGGAAATGACTCTGTGGGGAGGACATACTCTATCGAAAGATCTGTTGATTTGGAAGAATAACCTTAGCTGGGGATGAATTACCGTTACTGGTGATAATGAACCCTGTTGGGGATTGAGTTTCTGTTTGTGAAAGGAATGAACTCCACTGGGGATGATTTTCCAGTTGCGAATTCACTGGGGATAATCTTTTAGACTCTACTGGGGAAAATTCTCCAAACTCCACTGGGGATAATTTTTTAGTGCGGGCAATAGATAAACTCTGCTTGGGGAGAATATTGCCGACTCATTCACAGTTACGAGCCTCAGCTGGGGAAAATTAACACCACTGTCCTTCTCTTTACTCTACGGGGAGTGAATGTACCTTTAAGTGTTTTCTCCAACTAGGTCTATCCTTATACCTGGTGGACAGAGCAACTGTAAGGTCTGGACATTTCTTATTTGCCCCTGATTCTGATATTACGAGTAATCGTCTTTTGTTTCACATGTAAATATTTATGAGTAGCAATTATTGTCAAATGCATATATCAAAAATGAACATTGGACGTTCTTTGCAAAACAAAACAGAAAAAGGAAAAACAATTTGAAATTTCTTTGTGAAAACGAAGTGTATTGATTTTGAAGTTGGCTGGTAAATAGGAGTTTTTGTACAAGAGGCTGACGTCCTAGTAAGAGAACGCCGCCGAACAATAGAATTTATACATTTTATGAGGTAGATCTGATTGATTAGTGTCATCTGAGCTTGATCCCACTGGGTTCCAACTCTGTTATTGCCTTTATATCTTCGAGCATCTTATCACTTTACTACTGGGTTGAAGGTAGATCTGATTGATTAGTGTCGTCTAAGCTTGATAGTCGATACCAAAATCTGGTTGCAAGATGATCCAATGAGACATAGTGTTACGCTTTAATCCCTAATTTTTGCCTGGACCTCCCTTTCGGGTTTTCAGTCCACCGGGATACCCTTTTTTTCCCAAGCCGCCTTTTCAGGTTTTCGACTTGTCGGGTGTATAGTTTTTTTTTCATTTTCATCCCTTATTTTTTCCCGAACCCTTTTGGTTCGCCGGGAAGCCCTTATTTTTGCCTAGGCCAGTCAACCTAGCGGGTTTTTGATTAGGCGTAGTATTTTTTCACTATGTCTGCATTGACGGGGTGAGGAAGGTCGTCACCATCCATGGTGGTTAGAATCATAGCTCCTCCTGAGAAGATGTTCTTAACCACAAATGGCCCTTTGTAAGTAGGGGTCCATTTTCCCCTGGGATCACCTTGAGGTAATATGATGCGCTTGATTACCAGATCCCCAACTTGATACTCTTGTCGTCTGACTTTCTTGTTAAATGCCTTGATCATCCGTTTTTGATACGTTTGACCATGACAAATAGCAGTGAGTCTCTTTTCGTCGATTAATTTCAGTTGATCAAGTCGGGTTTGGATCTAGTCGTCCTTGCTCAAACCTGCATCTTTCATAATCTGAAGAGAGGGTATCCGAACTTCAATGGGAAAGACTGCCTCCATGCCATATACCAATGAATAAGGTGTTACCCCTGTTGACGTTCACGCTGAGGTTCGGTACCCATGAAGAGCAAATGGTAGCATCAATCTTTGTATGTCACCGTCATCTTCTGCACAATCTTCTTGATGTTTTTATTAGCCGCTTCCACAACCCCATTCATCTTTGGTCGGTAAGGAGAAGAGTTGTGATGTTGTATCTTGAACTGCTTGCAGAGCTCGGTGATCATCGTATTATTGAGATTTGTACCATTGTCTGTAATGATCCTCTCAGGTACACTGTATCGACAGATCAGATTGTGTCGGATGAACCGTGCCACGACGTTCTTAGTTACAGTAGCAAAGGAAGCTTCTTCAACCCACTTTGTAAAGTAATCAATAGCTACCAGGATGAAACGATGCCCGTTGGACGCAGTAGGTCTAATCTCGTCGATCATGTCGATGCCCCACGTTGAAAAAGGCCAAGGTGCCGTCAAAACATTCAGAGGAACTGGAGGTACGTGCATGTTATCAACGTAGATTTGGCACTTATGATAGGTCTAAGAATGCTGATAACAATCGGCTTCCATTGTGGACCAATAATATCCTTCCTGTAGGATTTTCTTCGCCATGGTATGTCCACTGGAATGAGTCCCGAAAGTACCTTCATGTAACTCTGCCATAACCCTTTCTGCCTCGTTTTTATCCACACATCGCAGTAAGGTTGAATCATGGTTACGCTTGTAAAGGATACCATTAGTGATGAAGAACTTTTCCGCAAACCTCCTCAAGAACTTCTTATCATTAACAGATGCACCCTTGGGGTATTCTTGAGCCTCAAGATACCTCTTTACCTTATGAAACTAGGGTTTATCTGTTACCTCTTCAGTCTCAATATCACAACAATGTGCGGGTTCGTCCAACCTCTCAATGGTAATCTGGGGAGCCTCATTGTCCCACCTGACTTTGAACATAGAAGACATAGTAGCTAGCGCGTCCGCTAACTGATTCTCCTCTCTTGGGAAGTGTTCAAAGGTTATCTCCTCGAAGTGTGGAAGCAACGTCAATACATACTCTTTGTAAGGAATAAGATTTGGGTGCTTCGTATCTCACTAGCCTTTGATCTGGCTGATCACGAGAGCGGAATCTCCGAATACACTTAAGAACTTAATCCTTAGGTCAATTGCTGCTCGAAGACCCATGATGCACGCTTCATACTCCGCCATATTGTTGGTGCAGTTGAAACATAGTCGGGCGGTGAATGGAGTATGACAGCCTTCAGGAGATATGACCACAGTGCAAATTCCATTACCCAAAGCGTTTGAAGATCCATCAAATTACATAGACCATCGGGATCCTTCCTCAGGTCCTTCATCCAGTCCAGGTGTCTCACAGTCAGTTACCAACATGATATTCTCATCTGGGAATTTGAAGTTCGTGGATTGGTAGTCGTCTACAGCCTGATGCGCCAAATGATTTGCCAACACACTTCCCTTGATTTCCCTTTGGGTTGTGTACTGGATGTCATACTCAGTTAAGATCATCTTACATCTTGCTATTCTTCCGGACAAGGCAGGCTTCTCGAAGATATACTTGATAGGGTCCATCTTTGATATCAACAAGGTGGTGTGAGTCAGCATATACTGTCTCAGCCGACGAGCAGCCCATGCCAAAGTGCAGCAAGTTTTCTCAAGCAGTGAGTATCGGGTCTCACAGTCGGTAAACTTTTTGCTAAGGTAATAAATAGCATGCTCTTTTCGGCCAGACTCGTCATGCTGCCCCAGCACACACCCCATTGAATTGTTGAGTACTGTCAAGTATAAGATTAAAGGTCTCCCTTCGAATGGAGGTATCAGAATAGGTGGCTCTTGGAGATATTCTTTGATCCTTTCGAAAGCGGCTTGACATTCATCATTCCACTTTACCATTTGATCCTTCTTCAGCAGCTTGAAGATTGGCTCACAAGTAGCAGTCAAATGTGAAATGAATCGGGCAATGTAATTTAACCATCCCAAAAATCCTCTGATTTCTTTTTCCGTTTGGGGAGCCGGAATTTCCTGTATAGCCTTCACCTTTGCAGGATCCACCTAAATACCTTTATCACTAACGAAGAAACCCAGCAGCTTACTAGACCTCACCCCGAAGGTGCACTTGTTCGGGTTTAACCTCAGCTTATACAACTTCAACCTGTCAAATAGCTTCTGAAGATGGTCGAGGTGTTCTTCCTCAGTCTGGGACCTCACAATCATGTCATCAACGTATACCTCAATCTCATGGTGAATCATGTCGTGGAACAAAGCAACCATGGCGCGATGATACGTTGCCCCAGCATTCTTCAATCTGAAAGGCATGACTCTGTAGCAAAAGGTACCCCATTGTGTAATAAAAGTTATCTTCTCCATGTCTTCGGAAGCCATCTTAATCTGATTGTAACCGGAGAAACCATCCATAAAGGAGAAGACCTTATATTGAGCGGTGTTGTCAACCAGAACGTCGATATGAGGCAGAGGGAAATCATCCTTGGGACTTGCCCTGTTCAGATCTCTATAGTCCACACATATACAGACTTTACCATCCTTTTTCGGCACCGGAACTACATTGGCAACCCACTGCAGGTAAGAAATGACTGCTAGAAAACCGGCATCAAACTGTTTCATAACCTCGGCCTTGATTTTCTCAGACATCTCTGGGCGCATTCGGCGAACCTTCTGTTTCACTAGAGGACAGTCTTCTTTAGTTGGCAAGCGGTGAACCACAATATCGGTATCCAACCCAGGAATATCTTCATAAGACCAGGCGAAGATCTCAACATAGTCGCGCAGCATCTGTATCAACCGTTGCTTGACACTAGACTCCAGATTTGCATCGATCTTGACCTCTTTCTTGTCTTCTTCTGTACCCAGATTTACTGTTTCCAATTTCTCTTCATGCGGCTGTATGGCCCTCTCTTCCTGAATTAATAGTCTAGCAAGCTCTCTAGGCACTTTACAATCATCCTCACCTTCGTTCTCGGCTTGGTCGATCGGACTTTCGAAGTCATAACTGGAAGTAGAAGAGTCGTTATCAGTGGGATCCGGAGTGAATGTAGACCTGTATATGTGAGTGTGTGTAAGACAAATAGCTGTTTTGCAAGATAGAAAAGAAAAACAAGGAGCACAAAATTCGTAATGCAAGAAAACGTCCAATGCTTTATTGATGATATATGGAAATGACACATAATAAGCCCTCACAAACAAGGCCACGGTGTCTTGGGCAAGGCACCGGGCCGTAAAGTTTTAAACTGTCTGTTGCAAATCTTAAAATAAAAGTCTATTAATGTGTGATAAAAGAAATGGGCACGAAGTCCTTCACCGTCCAATTGCTCAATCCACCGTCGATAGTCGGGTAAATCCAGCTGTCGAGCTCAGACTCTTCATCATCATCTTCAATTGCATTCACTTCCGGATTACTTATACGCAGGGGGCCTTCCAATCCGCGCACGCCGAACAGCCCTTTGAGCTTCTGCAGTAAAACCCAAACCAAACTTGTTAGTCTTGTGTGCAAAGTCAGGGAGTTGACCCCAATTTGCACACCCACCTTTTTCAATAACAGCTCGGGCATCCTTGAGGGAAGCCATCTTCATTGGAGGATCTTCAACAATAGTTTCAGTCGATGCCAGAGTCTGGGGGATTTCTTCAAAGTTTTAACATGGGGTTTCAATGAACTCCCCATCCATCTCCACATACCGAAAAGAGTTAAGGTGGCTCACCATGTATTCCTCTTCTCCTCGTACTGTAACAATTTTCCCCTTCACTGGATATTTTAACATCTGATGGAGCATAGAAGTCACTGCCCCAGCTTTATGAATCCACGGGCGACCCAACAAACAAGAATGAGATGGTCGAATGTCCATTACATAGAACGTAGACTCAAAAGTCTGGGAACCAACCTTAACAGGGACATCCACATCTCCATGTATCATCCTTTTGGACTCGTCAAAGGCCCTAACCACAATATTACTTGGCTTCAAAACCAACCCTTCACAATTCAACCGATCTAATGCTTTCTTGGGTAAAACATTTAACGAGGACCCAGTATCCACCAGCACGTGGGCCAAAGTAGTGCCCCTGCACTCGATTGAAACATGCAGAGCATCATTGTGATTCTTTCATTTGGCAGTTAGATCTGCATCGAAGAAACCCAACCCGTTGTCAGCGGTCAAACTAGCCACACAGTCTTTAAATTGATCAGCAGATGTTTCCTGCGGCACATGTGCAGTTTTCAGGAAAGTAATTAAAGCCTTTGCGTGGGCTTCTGAGCACAACAATAAAGATAACATGGAGATCTTTGACGGGGTTTTCCCCAGCTGCTCGACTACGTTGTAGTCGCTTTTCTTGATAATCTTCAAAATTTCCTCTATCTCTTGCCTAGAGGTTTCAATAATAATCTTCTTCGGTGCCTCCATCCGGGCAGGCTCACCGGTGATCCCTTTGCCCCGAGCGCCAGATGACTCGGCGACAGGGGTAATGATTGGAACACGAACAGGGACAATAGCAGATGTACTGGCAGGTGAAATAGCAACAGGTTTTGGAATAGTTGGTGGGGAAATCTCAGGAGAGAAAAGTCTTTCCCTTCGGGTGACCTTGCTAGACCCAACAATATTACTGACGTCAGTATCGGCCTCTTCAACCTTCAAGTCTTCTTTAATCCCATGATAATACACATCGGCCCTATAGTGCCACGGGACAGCCTTATCTGAAGTGTACGGGATAGGTCCAGGAATAGTAATGATCAATGGAGCAATTCTCGGAACAGATGTAATCCTAACAGGATTAATCGAGGAAGCCTTGGAAGAATTGGCGGAAATGGCGATTATAGAAATATCTTCAACAGGAATCAATGGAACCAAAGTTTTCTCGAACAGGATCTCTTGGTTATCCATCAGGCGCTGGACACCTGACTTCAATAAATGACAACCAGCAGGCACGTTTGAACACAGATGGCAACCTTCACCACAGCCCAGAAATAAACTGGCCAATAATAAGTTCTTCTTTATTGTCATCAATGGAGTAGAAACGTCTTCCACAGAGGTTACGAATGAATCATCATCCACAACATTTACTCCATGCTTAGGCATAGGAGCAGTCATGACATTAGGTTTTTTTGGAGCGTCAAATTCAATCTCTTTAGCTTCAATTAAATCTTGTACCTTATTCCTCAAGGCCCAGCAGTTGTTCGTATCATGCCCTGGGCTATCGGAGTGAAAAGCACAGTGGGTGTTCGGATTATACAGTGGTGATGTAGTACTGGGATTCTTCGGAGCCTCCCTTAGAGTCACCAAATTGGTCTTCAACAATTGCGGTAGAATTTGAGACAAGGTCATACTGAGCCGAGTAAATTGTCTTTGCAGCCTCTCTACTCTTTGCTGATTGTTGCATTGTGGGGCAACAGTTAGTCTTGATATTACTACCGCATTAACTCCTTGGCGGCGTTCGGGTCGGCTTTGGCTCCTTGAGCTGTAAACTGCACTAGATTCCTTCTTGAAAGGCTTCTTCTCTGTACTTGACGAAGCACCTTTCTGTATCTTGCCACTTTTGGTACCAACTTCAACCCTCTCCCCAGTCATAATCAATTCAGTGAACCCAGACGATGAACTACCGATCAAATGATTGAAATATGGACCGGACAAAGTCCCAAGAAACATATCCACCAACTCCCTATCAGACAGAGGGGGTTGTACTCTTTCGGCCAGATCTCTCCGCTTTTGAGCATAGTCCTTAAAACCTTCGCTCACACCCATCGACATACCCTGAAGTTGAGTATCCGTGGGAGCAAGGTCGGCATTATACTGGTATTGCTTGTAAAAAGTAGCAGCGAGGTCCTCCCAGTTGCGGACATTAGCTCCTTCCAGTTGATAGAACCATTCAAGTTGAGTCCCTGACAGACTATCTTGAAAGAAATGAACCCACAGGTTCCTATCAGTAGTATAGGGTTGAATCTTTCTGACATACGAGCGGAGGTGTAACTTTGGGTAGGAGACCCCATCGTACTTAGCAAAGATAGGAGCTTTAAACTTGTGCGGGATCACCACCCCAGATGCCAAACCCAAATCTCCAAAGTCCAACCCAGGTATCTTCTGGATCTCCATCGCACTCAGTCGGTCTATGAGTTGCTTATACCTATCCTCAGCCGGAGGATACTGGTCTTCATCAAAGTCATTATCATTGTCGAAAACCACAGGGCTAGGACCCTTTCTTTCCTCTTGATTCTCTCCCTCTCCAAATGAATGGGAAAAATCAGTTTCCTGTCGTAAATTGTTCCTGAATCTGTGACCCATATTCAGCAAAACCACCCTCTTCTTCTTCTTCTTGTCCTTCAAGATGAGAGTCTTCAAATCTTGCTGCCCTTTGGCCAAGTTCAAGAACATCTCCTGGAACTGAGCATTATGAACTTGAAGAGCCTTAATAGCTTGATCAGTAGGTGTTTCAGAAGACATGTTGTGCTGAAATAAACAGCGAAGAAGATGAGAAACCTGTAAGGGTACCTGTAATGAGGTGCATGGGAATGGAATGTGTATGAAATGATTTCAAAGACTTAGGGAGATTCAAATTTGTAAACCAAAATAAAATACACTTTATTAGATTAATACTTGTAACAAACGTTTAACAAATGCCTTTAAGGCGTTACAAAAGAAAGACTGAAAAGCAAATCTAAACTAGAAACAATAAAAGACATCAGAAATCCCATGGTCGTTTTCCCTTTGTGCTGACATAATCGTTGATTGTCCTCTCATTCTCAAGTTGTCTTGTAAGCTTCAGGATCTTCCGCTCCTGCTCATGATACTTTTCTCTGTAAGTATCCCTTTCTTCCTTTAACTGGATCCAAGATCTCTTCAATGCCCCCAAATCAGTAGGCATGTATGGATGGAGGACCGTATAAGGGACACCTTCTTCATCAGTATGCTCTATAGTCACCGGCAGAACAGCTTCATATGACATCCCCAGCTTTTGAGCACGGGCTCGAACCCACTGGAGATACGGTTGCATCGGGAGAGAAGTCTTCATTCCTAGCTCATGGGGGTCAGACCTGTTCACCCTGTCCCAAGCTCGTATAAACCTACGACGATGTCCCTCAACATCCCCTTTGAAGTCAAAGACAATGCCTGTAAGCAGCAGCTCATGAGGACCGTCCCTCCGAGCTCGTCAAAACTGTCGTAAAGCCAAACAAGGATTGTAGGTTATACCCCCTCGAATTCCAAGCAATGGAACATTAGGGTATTCCCCACAGCGATCAATGACAGCTACTTTTTCCATATCTTTAGTACTCCAAAGGATGCCCGTATGAGCAAGGGACATGATTTTGTAAGCCCAACCTACACCTTCTTCATTCTTCAATACAGACTTGGGGAGGTGCGAAATAAACCACCTCTCCATAAGCGGTGTACAACACATGAGAGTTCCCCTCCTCCGCACAGTACGGGTATAAAGAGCATGTAGAATATCACCTAGAAGAGTAGGCACTGGGTTACGAGACATGAAGATCTTGACTGCGTTCACATAGACGAAAGAATCTGGATTCGGGAACAGAACCAAACCATAGATGAGGAGAGCCAGGATGTCTTCAAATGCTTGAAAGTCCAAATTATTCCAGAACTGTTGAGCTTGATCGATCAAAAACTTAGCCAAGAAACCTTTAACCCCGCTCCGAATCTCCCAATTAGATACCACATCAGCCATTTTTAGATGTAGGGCTGAAGCAATATCCTCTTGCCTAGGAGATATCTCCAAACCTGTAAAGGGTGTCTGCTCTAGAATAGATATGCCCATTAAATCAGAAAACTCCTCCAAAGTAGGGACCAACTGATAGTCTGGGAAGGTAAAACAGTGATGCAACGGGTCAAAGAACTGGAACAACACGCTCATCATTTGCTCATCCAACTTTGAAGTGTTCAAGCTAAGGAGATGACCATGTCTTATAACAAAGGAAGAAGTATCAGGAACTTTTGAAATTAACTCTCTGAGCTGAGCAGGTATCTGCACGAAGTTGTCTCGAATGGTATTTCTGCGCATAGAAGCCATGATCTGCAAAACAGAACAAAGATGAATCCCCTCGGTATTTGAAATGGTTAGTCTAATGAAATATGCATGCGATATCATGATGCATGATGTCATGATAAAAACACACCACAGGTATCACATATAGCAAACATGGTAAGGGCAAGCAAGTCACACAATAGCCCTTAAATTTCAGGCTGGCATGGAGTCTAGGTACTACCCTCTTGCAGTTTAGTTGGTTCAACATGTCCTAATAATAGTAACCGGGTTCTAGAGGTTCTCAATATCACTGACCATCCTCTATCGGTCATAATTCCAGTCACGCAATCTTTTCTCGCGGCCGGAACCATCTCGAGAGTATGGTCTCAATGTAGCATTTTGCTACTTTCTATGGCCAAGTTGGTCAATTATAGGTTCTAAGGTCAGTTGATTCTTAATGACCCATATAGCATCCCATACTCTCCTTGTTCCTCCACAAGGGATATCGGTACCGACTAATGTGCCACATCAATGTAGCTACTGCTGCAACCGTATCGGTCTACACCATATAGTTCCCTCACAATCTATTGCTACTTACCTAAAAGGTATCCCCAGATCCAGGTTCGGATCTATAGTAACTCCGATACAAAGCCCACAAAGATAAAGCAATCAAATCAAACAATTGAAAACAGTATGATGAACTAATCCTAAGGTACACCCCACTTATTAACTCCCCAGCAGAGTCGCCAGTTCTGTGATACGGTGGCCAGAACCGGGACTATTTTTTAGGATTGTTGGTTTGCGTTTTGCATTTTTCACAAAATGTCGCGGTAAGAAAGAGTCGCCACCAAATTTTATTTTATCCAACAAGGAAAGGAAAAAAGCACAGAAAAATTCCTTTTTCGAGATATTTCTGAGTACGGGGGGTAGATTATAGAAAGGGAAGGTATTAGCACCCTTTCTATCCGTAGTTATCTACGGGCTCTTAGGTACTTGCTCATCATTTTCAAAATTGTTTTCTTTGTGTTTGCGTGATTTGAAAAGCTTTTATTTTGACTTTGATTTAACTCTTGCTTCTGTCTTCAAGAGTGTAATGAAGTGTTTTTTGAAAACTTTGTTTGTAAAGGAGTGTAAGTGTGAAAAAGTTTGTTTTGATTGAGCAAGTACTTAAGAACTAATCTACCTACTCGAAAAAAGAATCGTTCTATGTTCGTTTCCTTTAGACAACGCTATCCCACTATTAGTGAGTAGGTATCACCGTCGTTGGAGTTTGAGGGTCAATCCGAAAGGGACGTACGGTCACTAAAGCAATGTTAGGACGTCTTAGTAATAACCCTAATGTCTTAGATCAATTATCCGAGGCAATAATATCCGAGGCAACCTTTCCGAGGCAACTTTGATCTTTGGACAAAAGGACGACCACTAAAGCTTCCTATACTCAATGACCATTTACCGAAGGCAACCAAGTAAGAGTGTACCTTAGGAGTGCGCATGTGCGAGTGATTCAATTTCTGATTATTATCTTTGCACATTTTAGGGTTATCTAGCCGTTTTAAAGTTTAACATACATTCTTGTCATGCATCCTTAATCATACATCTAACAGTTTAATATTTTGCGGAATTTAAAGTGCGGAAATTAAACTACGCTATTACAAGGCTTCGGGTATTTACATAGCCAAAAACAAACCCTTTGAAAATAAAGCGATAAATGCAAAATAAAAGTCCTAATTAAATTATTACAAACTTTTGAGCAGTTACAATAATAGGATAAAAAAATAATAAAGCGCGCGATGAAATTTAGATCGAGGCGAACTAGGGTTTTGACCCTTTCTAACCCAATAAAATGAAGAAAAATTGTTTTGTTGTTTTTAATTATTTTTTAAGAGAAAGATTAGGTTTCAAATTAAATATAAAAATAATTAGTGATTAAATTAATTAATGAAAATAATTAAATGGCCTATTTTTGTGTGTTTATTATTTTTAAGAAAAGGAAATAATTAAATTAGAAATAAAACCTATTTGTTCTAATTAATTTTAATTATGTACAAAAAGAATTAAAGTTATCTAAATTAACAATGTAATTAAATTAATTAATTTTTTATTAAAAAAAAATAAAGTCTAAACCTAATTTGGTGAAAAATAATATTTTTGTGATTTTTTTTTGATAAAATAGAATTATTTAATTTGTTAGTAAAATAAAATGAATTAATTAAATAAAGTAAATATAAAAAAATAGAGGAAGAGATTGGGCCTGAAAAATGATTCTGGGGGGTGCAAACAGCAGCTACTGGGCCCAAAAGATGGAAGTCCACGTTGACTTCCCAGATCACATGCTCTGCATTTGACTTGGCTTATGATGCTCCTCCATTGCTGGCCATCAGATCTGGATCTCAAGACACTTGGTGTTGGCTCCTAAATTCGACACCTTTGTTTTGATTGATGTCAGCCATTAAAGCTGAAGGATGTCTTCGACTGGTTAAGTCTGTCAAAATGCCCGTCGAAAGATGGCAAAGTACTTAGAAGATTTCTTCCAAGGAAGAAGGCTGGTTGCCTTCGACGTCGAAGGAGTTTCTCGTCGAAGATGTCTCTTGACGAAAGTGTTCGATGGTTCAGAGTGGAGCAGTTTGAAATTCAAGCGTTTGGAGGGAAAATGGTTTCCAGCAGTTACCACGTGCAAACGTGCAAGGATCTGGAGCGTCGAGCATGGAGAACGTGCCAAGTGGATTGATCTCGAAGCAGTGTAACTGCCCGACGGTTACTTGGGATGTTTTAATATAAATAGGAGTAGACATGTAGTTTCTCGCGTGTGTTCACAATTCTATACAAAGTCACTCATATAGATTCAAGTACCCAGTGTGTGAGAAAGAATTGTTGAGAAATGTATGTGTGAAACACCAATTTTATCAATTAAAGTCATTTACTTTTCCAGAAATTTACTTGCTTTCCTCTTTACATTCTTGTCGAACCTTTTACTTTAAAGCCTTGTTTATTTTACCAAGTCTTTCCTTTATGCAATTCATTTAAAGCCAATTTATTTAAAGCCTTATCCAATTCAATCAAACTTCAAAATCAACCTATGTCCTAGGATCAATCTGATCGATCCTGCGAGTAACCAGATAAGTAACCATTTGGAGGATCAGCGGTTGTTTACCAAAACCCAAGGTAAACAAATTGGCACACCTGGTGGGACTGTGTGTTGATTGTTGAAAATAATCTCATCTTTTCGAGTTGTATGTTATTGAGAAGTGGTAGAATATACACTAACGATAACAATACTGCCAGAAGAAGGGAAGAGATGGCGAATCCGCCAAACAATAACGAAATCCCACAAACGAGTGTGGGAGCAACGGTTAGTATGACCGTAAGTGAAGCGACAAATGTTGGTTCGACACCAGCAGTATCGGTCACAACCACGGGGCCAATACCTTCGTTAACAGGCCCCAGGATACCTTTGGGAACTCCCCCACCAAGGGGAAATTTAGGCACAAGGCCTTTGGTTCCCCCAGGATTTATTCCATTCTATGGTATGCCAACTTCTGAAGTGGCAAGCCTGACGAATGCTGCGTCCACTTTTTCAGACCCTTTTGTGAGTGCCTCTTCGCCACTCCAAGGCTCTGGAGTAGGCATGGAGAATAGAAATAGGACCCAACTCTTAGGAGGAACGTCCCAAGTAGCCCATGTCCTTACAAATTCCTCGACCGCAGTCTTGAGGCAACAAATGGACGAAAGCAACCATGATATGGTGCAAATGTTGGCACAAACTTTGAGTACAGTGCTAAACCCTCTAATACAAAACACTACTTAATCGAATCAGCAAGTAACAGCGCAAATGACGCGTTTGGCTGACTTCTTTGGAGTACCCCAACCTATTCGACAGCCCCAAAGGGCGCAAATAAGGGGAAATCAGGGGATATTTTTAGAGGAAGAAACCACCATTAACCAGGCTCAACAGCCTGTCGAAGAAAACCTTAGGGCACGATTGGAACAACCTGTCGAAGAGCCTAGGGTAATAGCCCCAGAGGTAAGGTTAGTTAACAGAAACCAAAATGCTGACGAAGTGGTTCAACATATCCAATACCAAAACATGGGTTTGGAAAACAATCTGGCAACCATGATTGAAAGGATCATGACACAGAATGGGATGAACATGGGCTTTCGAAGGCCCAACTTTACATCTCCATTGTCAGAATACGTGTTACAAACGGACTTACCTCCTAGATGCAAAGTCCCCAAATTTACTAAGTTCTCTGGGGACACGACAGAATCTACTGTCGAGCATGTGGCGAGATATTTGATCGAAGCAGGAGACATTTCGAATAACGAAAACCTAAGGATCAAGTACTTCCCAAGTTCTTTAACCAAGAACGCTTTTACTTTGTTTACAACTCTTCCCCCCAATTCGATCCATCATTGGACCCAGTTGGAAAGATTGTTCCATGAACAATTCTACATGGGGCAAACCAAGATAAGCCTGAAAGAACTGGCCAGTGTGAAGAGACGTTTCACTGAACCTATAGACGAATATCTGAATAGGTTTAGGTTGCTCAAGGCGAGATGTTTTACCCAAGTGCCAGAACATGAGTTGGTCGAAATAGCCGCAGGCGGTTTAGATTATTCCATTAGGAAGAAGCTAGACACCCAATACCTAAGAGACATGGCCCAACTGGCCGATAGAGTTCGACAGGTAGAACGCCTCAAAGTTGAAAAAGCTAAGGCAACGAAAACTCACAAGAGAGAGAGAATAGCGTACGTTGAGATGGATGACGAAGATCTAGAATCCTTCGACGATACTTTAACTGTCGAAGAAGGAGAAGTCGATTTAGCAGAACTAAAACAAGGG
Organism: Vicia faba; assembly: GCA_948472305.1. Classification (NCBI taxonomy): domain Eukaryota; kingdom Viridiplantae; phylum Streptophyta; class Magnoliopsida; order Fabales; family Fabaceae; genus Vicia; species Vicia faba. The sequence continues at coordinate 250,997,928 of OX451741.1, read as the reverse complement.
CCACCATACTCTTGTAAACTGTTAGTCCCCTCAAATGGGAAAAATCCCATTGGTCCAGAAAGGACCAACGATAGGTTCCCAAAAAAGACTTATAGTTTTGACATCACAAAGTGTGATGAAATATTCGACTTGCTAGTTAAAGATGGCCAAATGATAGTACCCCCAGGGGTAAAAGTGCCTCCTCTTGATCAAAGAAAGAAGAGAGGTTTTTGCAAATATCATAATTTTTTGGGCCATAAAACTTCTCAATGTTTTCTTTTCAGGAATCTTGTGCAAGACGCTATTGAGGAAGGGAGATTAAAGTTTGCAGACAAATCCCCCATGGCTATCGACTCCAACCCACTGAAGGCTGAAGCCCACTATGCTGAACCCTCTGAGGTGAACATGATAGAGGCAACCAGGATCCAGTCGAAGAAGCCAGGAATTACCATGGTCGAAGTCTCAAAGGACCACATCAACATGCCAATCTTTGGCAGTTTTTCTGGAAATTTATCCAGGAAGACAATTGAAGCTGTCCAGAAAGTGGTCGAGAACCCGAAGTCGGAGACTGCTGAAACACAAAAAACTGGATCAAAGCCCAGTTCCCACTTGGCCACCGTTCAAGGCCAGACGAAGAATCTGGAGATACAAATGAAGCAGTTAACTCTTGCTAACAAAGATACCATGAATATCAACATGGTCGAACTTTCTGACCCAAAAGCATCAGAAGAGGCCATGAGGCAAGAACAGGCTAATAAGACTGCTTTCCCTCGGGAAAACGAAAACTTGGCAGATTTTTTACAAAGATGCCAGAAAAAGAAATCAGAGGTGATGCTGTGTCCGAGATGCAGTTCGATCTTTGATAAAAAAGCTGCTGAGCACATTCAAGGCGTAAGAGCAGCGAATAAGAGAAGGGAGAATGCTGACCTTCGACATGATCCCAAAAGGGGTTCTAACCAAGGAAAGAGGCCATTGACTTTTAGGCCTCCAACAAATGTGCCAGTAGACACTTGGTACAAAACCTCTGGCCGGAAAAGGCCAAGTGAGGAGAAATGGCATTCTTTCGATGTGCCAAGAGGTTCCTCTTTGACTCAAAAGAAAGAGCCTCAAGTTGCTGCACCTAAGGTTACACAAGTGTCCAGCAACTACAAGGGTAAAAATCCTATGTCTCGATCTCAATGGAGGAGATATCAAAGGAGACGAAAAGCTGAAAGGGAGGCTGCCAACGAACCTAAGGCAGAAACTAGTTCGAATGTTCCTCAAAGGAAACAAAGGAAGCCTCTAGAGAGAGAGCCAGTAACCAACAGGCTAGTTTGGCCTAACCAAAGTGAAGTCGAAGACGAAGACGATGCTGAGTCTGATGATACTTTGGATATAATGGTGAATATTGTTTCAGTGCTGCCCAGGGAATTCAATCGACAGGTAGAAGTCGAAGCAAATGACTGGGAAGTGGAGCAAGAAATGGCCAAACATAGGCCAGTGTGCTATTTTGTCATGGACAATGGCACTACTGAGGAACAAAATGGCTTCTTCGAGCCACCTACAGAGGCGATGAAGAATCACCTCAAGCCTTTGTTCATAAGGGCTAAGCTCGAAGAAACTACTGTGAATAAAATATTGGTCGATTGTGGGGCAACCATCAATATTATCCCTCACTCTATGCTAAGGAAAATTGGCAAAAGGGATGAGGAAATTAAACCTCACAACATGGTCTTGTCGAACTATGAGGGCGGCATAGGGACCACTATGGGAGTGATCCAGCTAGATATCAAAGTTGGGTCTATCCTTCGACTAACGATGTTCATGGTCATATCGGCCAAACCTAACTACAATCTTTTGTTAGGCCGTGAATGGATTCATGGTGTTGGCGCTGTGCCTTCATCGATGCACCAAAGGCTGCTGCTATGGCGTCCAGATGGGATGGTCGAAAACATAGAGGCAGATCAAAGCTACTACCTTGGCGAAGTAAATCACCTGGGTTTGGCAGATTTCGACAAAAACTTGGCTCACATAGGGCCATGTCCAACACCTGACTTCGACATGGCGCCAGCGCCAAACACCTTTTGTTCCCTATACCTGCATCCTGAGCATGGTTTCCAATGGGACAGAGAAGACTTGTCCCACATAGACTTCAGTGGGTTAACTGATATCCAACCAACTGGTTGGGGAAGTGAATTCAGTGATAATGACTGAGTCACAATCTTTGAAGCGAATTTCGGCTTATGTGGCCGAAACCAAGATGATAACGGCTCTCGAAGCCGAAGTAAAGTACATGGCCACACAGGCCAATGATCAACAATTATCTGCTGTTGGCCCAGGAAAGGATTTCGATCCAAAACCTCCTGATATCATGCCAGAAGAAATGCAGGAACAGAGGCTCGACGCCATCTATGACGATGAGCCTTTGGGCTTCGAAAAGGATCCCTTGGCGAACAACATTAAAATGTTAGCGCAAGACCCTTTAGAAGAAATCAACTTAGGCGAAGGATCAGAGAAAAGGCCAACTTACATCAGCGCCAAAATCGATCCAGAACTTAGGTTGGAAGTAATCCAATTGCTGAAAGAGTTTAAAGACTGTTTTGCATGGGATTATGACGAAATGCCTGGTCTCGACAGAGGATTGGTAGAACTTCAGTTGCCAATCAAACCTGGGAAGAAGCCAATCAAGCAAAATCCAAGGCGCTTCGCTCCAGAAATACTGTCGAAGATCAAAACGGAGGTCGAAAGACTTCTGAAATGCAAATTCATCCGTGTTACAAGGTATGTCGAATGGATTGCAAATATTGTGCCAGTAATTAAGAAAAATGGTACGTTAAGGGTGTGCATAGATTTCAGAGATTTGAATGCTGCCACCCCCAAAGATGAATATCCTATGCCTGTGGCGGAAATGCTAGTCGATTCTGCCGCTGGTTATGAATACCTGAGTATGCTCGATGGTTATTCAGGATATAATCAAATATTCATTGCTGAAGAGGATGTGTCGAAAACAGCTTTTCGATGCCCTGGGGCCTTAGGCACTTACGAATGGGTAGTGATGCCTTTTGGCCTAAAAAACGCTGGGGCAACGTACCAGCGAGCGATGAATACTATCTTCCATGATTTTATTAACACTTTTATGCAAGTATATATTGATGATATTGTTATAAAATCTGTTTCCAGGAAGAGTCATATTGACCACCTTCGACAATCATTCGAAAGAATGAGAGAACATGGTCTGAAGATGAACCCTTTGAAGTGTGCGTTCTGTGTGAAAGCTGGAGATTTCTTGGGCTTCGTTGTCCACAAGAAAGGAATTGAAATCAACCAGAACAAGACGAAGGCAATTCTGGAAGCGAAAGCGCCATCGAATAAGAAGGAATTGCAATCTCTCTTAGGCAAGATAAATTTCTTAAGGAGGTTTACATCTAATCTAAGTGGGAAAGCTCAGGCCTTTTCACCCTTACTTCGACTGAATAAAGAGGGGTTCGAATGGGGGCAGGAGCAACAAGACGCCTTCGACAAAATCAAAGGGTACCTCACTAAGCCACCTATTTTGGTGCCTCCTTGTAGCAATAGGAGTATGAGATTGTACATAGCTGCATCTGACAAAACTCTGGGAAGCATGTTAGCCCAAGAGGATGAGAATGGAGTCGAAAGACCCATTTATTATCTCAGTAGAGTTTTGAATGATGCAGAAACTAGATATAGCGAAGTTGAAAAATTGTGTCTATGTCTGTATTTCTCTTGTACAAAACTCAAGCAATATATAAAACCAGTTGATGTTTATGTTTCGTCTCATTTTGATGTTTTCAAATATATGTTGTCGAAACCTATCTTGCATAGTCGAATTGGCAAGTGGGCATTAGCATTAACTGAATACTCCTTGACCTTTATGCCTCTTAAGGCAGTAAAAGGACAAGTGGTTGCAGATTTCATAGTCGACCACTCAATTCAAGTCGAGGATATTAATTATGTGGAGATAGAGCCTTGGAAATTCTACTTCGATGGTTCCAGCCATAAAGATGGAACAGGGGTAGGAGTCTTGATTATTTCTCCAGATAAAATTCCAACAACATTCAAGTACAAAATATCAGGTTCTTGTTCGAACAATGAGGCTGAGTATGAAGCTCTAATTACTGGCCTTGAGATATTGTTGGAATTGGGGGCAACTCGAGTCGAAATAATGGGAGACTCAGAGTTAGTCATTAAGCAAGTCACAAAGGAATATAAATGCATAAGGGAGAATCTCATTATGTACTTTGTGATAGCAAATCGTTTATTGAAAAAATTTGAAGCAGTCAATATTCGACACATACCCAGGGTCGAAAATCAAATAGCCAATGACTTGGCACAAATTGCATCTGGGTATAAGATTTCAAAAACGAGATTACAAAGAGCAATCGAAGTTCGAGAAAAGATAAAAGCAACTTGTCTATCACCATCAGACTTGGAATCGACGAGACTAGGATATGCTGATCACAGTAACTTCGAGATTTCGTTCATTGATAATTTGTCAGAGCAAGATTGGAGGAAACCTATTGTGGACTATCTTCAAAATCCAGGAGCTTCGACAGAACGAAAAACAAAATACAGGGCGTTGAGTTTTGTACTCATGGGTAATGAGTTATTCAAGAAGACGCCTGAAGGGGTGTTGCTGAAATGTTTAAGTGAAACTGAAGCATACATAGCCCTTTCGACGACGCATGCTGGGGCATGTGGGGCTCACCAAGCAGGCCATAAAATGAAATGGTTGTTGTTTCGACAAGGACTATATTGGCCCACTATGCTGAAAGATTGTGTTGAGTTTGCCAAGGGTTGTCAAGAGTGTCAAGTCCATACAGGCATCCAACATGTACCAGCAAGCGAACTTCACTCGATAGTGAAGCCCTGGCCTTTTAGAGGATGGGCGTTGGATCTCATTGGAGAGATTCGACCAGCATCATCAAAGAGTCAGAAATACATATTGGTAGGCATTGATTATTTTACTAAGTGGATCGAAGCTGTCCCTTTAGTCAATGTAGACCAAGAAAATGTCATTGAATTTATTCAAAAGAACATTATCTTTAGGTATGGAATTCCTGAGACAATAACAACTGATCAAGGGTCAGTTTTCACTGGTCGAAAGATGCAGGAATTTGCTCAGGAAACAGGTTTCAAACTCCTAACATCAACGCCTTATTATGCACAGGTGAATGGTCAAGTCGAAGCAGCTAACAAAGTGGTGATTGGCTTGATAAAGAAACATGTTGGGAAGAAACCAAAGAATTGGCATAAGACGTTAGACCAGATTCTGTGGGCTTGTCGAACGTCCCCAAAAGAAGCCACTGGTACAACACCGTATAGGCTATCTTTTGGCCATGATGCAGTGTTGCCAGCAGAAATTTGTCTTCAATCTGCAAGGGTTCAGAGGCATTATGATATTCCTTCTGAAGTTTATTGGAACATGATGTTAGATGAACTGGTGGATTTAGACAAAGAGAGATTACACGCTCTCGACCTACTCAGGCTTCAGAAGAAAAGAGTAGAAGACTCTTATAATAGAAAGGTAAAACCTAAGGTATTTTTGCCTGAAGAACTAGTTTGGAAGGTAATTCTTCCCATGGATCGAAGGGATCGAAGCATGGGAAAATGGTCACCCAAATGGGAAGGACCCTTCAGAGTTATCCAAATTTTTTCTGGTGGAGCCTATGAAGTCGAAGAGTTAAGTGGAGATAAAAGGCTCTTGAGAGTAAATGGTAAATATTTGAAAAAATACAAACCTATACTTCAAGAGATAAAAATAAAATAATAAAAGAACAAGACTAAATTAACCATAAAAATGCCAAAATAGAAATTTTATAAATTTCAGCCAAGATGGCAATTATTGTCGAATAACGATTACAGAATATGGTTAGAAAAGAGAATCAATCAAAAGGTAAGAGAGTTCTTGAGTCGAAGATACTTGGCTTGCTGCAGCTCCAACCTCTTCTTGCACCAGGCGTTCTCCTGCACTAGTTTGGCAATCTGAGCGTCGAGGCTTTGGGCCCTCTCAGCGAATTCCAGGCCTTGTTTGATCTCAGTTTGGCTCTCGGTGTCTGAGATGGTCGAAAGAAGTTCCTCCTTGCGTACAGTGTTGGCGTTTATCTTCGCCTCTATTTCTGCGATTTGTGCCCGGAAGGAAGCATTCTCTCGATCAATGGCATCGACTTCTTCCTGCGCAGACGCTTTTTGTTTCGACAACTCCGCAATTCGAGAAGTCGAATCTGAGACAGCAGTCCACGCAGAGGAGCTTTTTCCATACAACACCTCAAGCTGACTGTTAAACCCCCTTTGGCGCCTGTAATCTGCTGAGACTTGATCGATCATAGAGTGTAACTCCATGATCAAGCCTGAGACTTCTGGGGCTACAGCTTCAAAGTCGACAGCATTCAAGACCTCTTTCAAGCATGATGGAGCAGTGGGGTCCCCCTCTAAAGCCTTCATCAAGTCCCTCTTGAAGAACTGGGCCTTAACCTTCGCCAAAGCATCATCAAGGGGAGAAGTTTCAGTAGACTTCCCCGACAGGGTAGGAACTTCCTGACTAGCGTCAGACGGACTCTTGCTCTCGATGATTGCATTGAGGTAGCTAACAGGGTCAGTTTGTTTCAAGAGTTCCAAGTCCTCTTTCAACCTGTGCTTCGTTGAGGTAACCCTTGCAACAGCATTGTCTTGGGTTTGAGGTTCTTGAGTGTTAGGTGCCTCGACTGGTTGCTCTTCGACTCGGACTGGGGCAGTACCAGCGTCGACTTGTGGTTCTTCGCTAGCATCACCTTGGGGCCCTTCGCCAGCGTCATCTTGGTGTTCTTCGCTAGCGTCACCCTGGTGTCCTTCGCCAGTGCCACCTTGGTTCTCTTCGTCAGCAGCATCTTGATTTTCTTCGCCAGCATTGCCTTGGTCCCTTTCTTCATGATTCTCTTATGACAGATCCACCACCTGAACCGTTTCTGGCTGTTGTTCCTCCACCAGAGGTTCCTCTGTTGGTTTCTCTACCGTTTCAGCATTGGCCTCATTCTCAGTATGGGCTTCGTCATTACCCAAGCCTTTTTCCTGAGGCCTGCTAAGTTCAGCAGATTCCAGCGTTTCTGAGGTCCTTGGCGGAGAACTTTCAGTAGTGTCCTGAAAAGGGAAAGAAGACGAATCTTCAGAGATCGAAAGAGACATAATCGAATATGGGTATCTATACCTAAGTTATAAAAGGGTCTAAGGGATTACCTGTGGATTAGCTTCAGCCCCAGGGCTGGAGTTGTCGCTTTCGACAGGCTTGTTAAGAAGAATGTTTAGTTCCTCCTCAGTTGGCTCCTCGATGATCACTGGAGGTGGCCTAGGCTTTCTCACAGCAACCTTTATTCTGACAGTTCGACCTTCAGGAGCAGGAGCAGGAACAGAAGCATCCTTCGTCAACTTTCGCCTCTTCAGAGGGGCAGGAGGGGAATCACTTTCTTCATCACTCCCAGATTCGACCACCAGTCCTGGCCGTTTCTTGGGCGAAGGTGCCTAGAAAACCAATAGGAATTCGATTGAATAATTGCATCGAAAATCAAAAATCGAAAGCCAGAAGGAAAATGAAGAAAGTCTGGTTACCGATATAGAAGGCTTCTTCGAAGGGCCTTCCCCCTGTTGGTTGCTTGTGGTCTTCGCCGGCGCTGTAGTTTTCGCCGGCGGTGGAGGTTTTGTTGAAGGGCCTCCTCCCTGTTGACCTTCTGTAGCCTTCTTGGCTACAGGCTTTCGAACAACTGAAAACAAATAAAAGTTAACAGACTAGCAGTCGAAGAGAAAAACAAAAAGTAATGTGAGAGCATGAACTTACATTTCTTTATTTTGTCCAACACAAGGACAAAAGACTTCTGCAGCTCATCCATGAAGTCCTTCTCATCGAAGAAGTACTCAGCATAATAGCTTTTCCACCACTCCTCGAAGGATGGTGAGCAAAGGAAATTGAGCTGGTAGTCAAACAGCGAGAGGACTGTTCGACCAGCATATCTTCCGATATGCTTGATGGCAGCTTCTTCTGTGTAATCATTGCAGAAGTACAACATTGACTTCTCTCTTTGAAAAATCGGAGAAGGTAGGGTTTGGATAATACCAAACTGGCGAGATACCAGGTTTGGTTGATATGCAATCAGACTCAAATGAGTCTTAGAGCTCTTGAATCGAAGAGGCATGATCCTTGGTGTAAGGAACGCCTCCCACAGTATTGTATGTTCATCGACATTGGGACCACTCGACGCCCTTGGATGTGGCCTTGTGAACCATGCTGGGCCTACCTGCCGTCGAGCAAATGGGGCCATAGTTGAAACAAACTCCTTCCTTCGAGCGAACATTAGAACGAAGTTGGTGAAGGTTTGCTGAAACTCCAGTCCATCGTCCATAGGTGTCAGCAGAGCCAGCCTGGTTCCTTCGACGCGTCTATTCGCTATCGCTGGAGCCTGTTCATTTATCTGAACCTTCTTGGGCAAGAAAGATTCGAAAGTGGCGTTGAGCCACAGTTGGAGCAGCCAAAAAGGCCCAGCAAGTAGCAAACTGGCCCTGTCCTCGATATGTTTCAGAAGAGTTGCCCCATTGCTGATCGAATCATAGAGGCTAGCCAGAATCAGTTCTGCCAAACAGATGTTTTGGCGATGATGCAGTTGAGTAGCAAGAGTGACCATCTTTTTGGTCACCTGTAGAGACTTCGAGCAAAACACAAAGCGAGTCAGCCATAAGGCTAGAAACGCTATGTGTTCGACATCCGACACAGCATCTGTCGACCTGTCATGATAATGGTTGATGAAAGTGGTGTATGTTGGTTTGGTCTCAGAGAAGCCAATTTGGTCCTCCGACATCTCCTCCAGATCGAAGTAATCCCCGGTGGGTCGAAGGCCAGTAATAGCGGCCACATCGAAGAGTGTGGGGGTTAGCATCCCACAGGGAAGATGAAAAGTAAAGTGGGAGTAGTCCCAGAACAACAGTGAAGCTATCAGCATCTCCGGGGAGTAGTTCAAACCCGTCTTCGACAGCATCACTAGGTCGAAGATTCCCATATCCTTCCAGATTGAAGTTTGGTGCTTCTCCAACTTTGTTAGCCAAGCAACATAATCGGAGGTAAGGTTAGGGCAAGACCTGAAGACCCTAACACCTCTGTTGAAGAAGCGGAGGTCGATTTTTTCACGTGCAGGGTCTTCATTGTCTTCTGCGTCTTTCTTGGCGCATGCGACTGGTTTGAGTTTCTCGACTATCGGGAAATAGCTCTTGATCTTCAGAGCCTCAGAGATACTTGGATTCATGGGGCCAGACATTGCAAAGATCTGGTTGGAATATCCAACCGGGATCATCAAGTGGCGCGAGTAAGCATCGCGAACGGCGATGTCAGAAGGTTCAGGAACCCTTCGTTTGCCTGTAGAATTTACTACCGGAGCAGTGACGAAAACCTTGGGTTTAGCATGTTCAGTTGGTGCGTTAGCACTAGGAGCAGTAGAACCAGATGCCATGGATTAGTGTTGAGTTTGAAATAAGGTTGAAGACGAAGTGAAAGAGGAAGAGTTTCTGCAAAGATAACAAGCTTGTATGAAAACAGAGAAGTTTGAAAGGCTAGAGGGCGTAAAAAGTCCCACAATGGGGTACTTACTACTATTTATAGTAGTGGGAAAAATCCCTAATAACGAGGACATTAAATGCCATTTAATGCTGCAGGAGTTAGTGGGACGCGTGGCAGCCCCCTGTTGTTTTGGCCGTTTCTGCAGAAATAGAGGGACGCAGCGTGCGTCCTCGTTTTTGGGAATTGTCATAATGACAAATTCTGAAATGACGTTTGGTACTGCACGTCGTGCTGAAAGTGACGTCCTAGGATCAAATCAATGATGGTTTTCTTGGGATTGCCAATAGTTGGTAAAAAGCAACAAAAAGTGCACAAGTTAATTTGTGACTAAGCGTGGAAAGACAGGTGTCGAATGGCGTTTCAAAGAATGCCTTTTTCTTTCAGAGTCGAAATAAGGCATTCTTGGGGGGCAATTTGTTGGCTCCTAAATTCGACACCTTTGTTTTGATTGATGTCAGCCATTAAAGCTGAAGGATGTCTTCGACTGGTTAAGTCTGTCGAAATGCCCGTCGAAAGATGGCAAAGTACTTAGAAGATTTCTTCCAAGGAAGAAGGCTGGTTGCCTTCGACGTCGAAGGAGTTTCTCGTCGAAGATGTCTCTTGACGAAAGTGTTCGATGGTTCAGAGTGGAGCAGTTTGAAATTCAAGCGTTTGGAGGGAAAACGGTTTCCAGCAGTTACCACGTGCAAACGTGCAAGGATCTGGAGCGTCGAGCATGGAGAACGTGCCAAGTGGATTGATCTCGAAGCAGTGTAACTGCCCGACGGTTACTTGGGATGTTTTAATATAAATAGGAGTAGACATGTAGTTTCTCGCGTGTGTTCACAATTCTATACAAAGTCACTCATATAGATTCAAGTACCCAGTGTGTGAGAAAGAATTGTTGAGAAATGTATGTGTGAAACACCAATTTTATCAATTAAAGTCATTTACTTTTCCAGAAATTTACTTGCTTTCCTCTTTACATTCTTGTCGAACCTTTTACTTTAAAGTCTTGTTTATTTTACCAAGTCTTTCCTTTATGCAATTCATTTAAAGCCAATTTATTTAAAGCCTTATCCAATTCAATCAAACTTCAAAATCAACCTATGTCCTAGGATCAATCTGATCGATCCTGCGAGTAACCAGATAAGTAACCATTTGGAGGATCAGCGGTTGTTTACCAAAACCCAAGGTAAACACTTGGCAAGCTGGATTATGAGGTCCCATGATGGACCTTGGTCTTGTGCACGCATCTGATTACTGAAAAGAAAATAATATGAAAGGAATGGGGGACCTGGGATTTGAACCCAGGTCCTGGAACACTATCCAACGCTCCACTTACCAATTGCGCTGGCTGCTTGGTTTGTTCATAAGATAAACAATAATTATAATATGCAAAATAAATGGAGTTAGTGGACAACAAAGAAAACACGCGCCAGAATTCAGATATGCCAATGGAAAGGTGACACGCAGGTCATCCCTGACCTTGCTCCGTTGGTAAAAGTTGGAAACTTTTACCTACGGATGTTTGTCCGTCGATATATCCCTGTCATTCTTCAAAATTAACCATGAGCAAGATAAATAAAAACTAGGGCCACCAATCAATTCGTCTGGACCTCCTGAGTATAATGGTGGCCCTTTCATGGCCTAATTTTGCCTGTAAAAGAAAATCCCAAATCGAAGCAAGGAACCCTAATAACGGTGAAATCCAATATAGGCCATGAAATGCAATTAACAATTACAGAAAGCTTGCAAACGTCTCAAGGAGTAAGAATTTATAACTATTTCATGTTATAAGTACAGGAATGATGCAATTCGAATTCAAGAAAATTGCAATACTGTGACTGACTTACAATGCATTATAGGGCTTAGGAGTGCTCGTTTTGGATTGCTTTTGCTTGCTGAGGATCCCAGGGAGCGATTGGAATGGCCCAAGGGTCTTGAATTGGCATGGAACAATGAAATCGTGTTGGCACTTTTTTGGTATTTTTTTCAAGTTTTGTTCTTGATCATACGCTTCTCTCTCTAGCCTATTTTGGTCTGCATTCCTTCTATATGTATTGAGGAATGAATTAGGGTTAAAAGTCTGGCCTCAATCTTACTCCATCAATGTCCTTGATCTTGATTTGATTCACCTTAAAATCTTTCCAAAAATAGGCTGAATCCAATCTTTTTGTGCACCTCATGCCTTTACACGAATTTGATTTGATGCAAGTTGGACATTAAGACCTGAAACAAGCACAAGATCTTTGAATTTCAATGTTTTGGATTTTATATGATTTGTTTTGATTTAAAATGATTTAATTCAAATAAAAATCAAAATAAATAATATAAATAAGATAATTACAAGTGGAAAAGGCTAGGGCTCGTGGACTATGTTGCCAATTCAAAACAAGTGAAAAAGATTGGGCCCATTTGGCAAAATTTGAAGTTTTAGGCATAGCTGACTTTTGGCAATTTTGCAAAAAAGGTCAACTTCACCAATGCACAACTTACTCAATTTTGACTCTTTGAAAGTGTTCTTGGAATTTTTAGAAATCTTGAGATGTCCTCTAAGCAACCCTTTTGGTATCATCTCAATTTGATATTCCATGCTCATGTATAGAACTTTGACAAAAAAGGTGTTTTTGTTGACTTTTTAAAATGACCTATAATGTCCAAATTCATAACTTCTTGTGAGTGCATATTTTGAACTTGAGAGCTGAAGATGGATTATAGAGAATGGAATCCTCTTCAAAATGATCTTTTGATGGGTCATTTCTCATAAAGTATTAGGAAGTTATGCTTGGTCAAAGTTGAGTTGACTTTTCCTACAAAACCCTAATTTAGCAACTTTTGGTTCTTGATGAATTATGAGAAATCCTTGATGAATCATGATCAACCCTTGATCAAATGATGAAATATACTTCAAAATGAGGATGTTGACCAAAAATCCCGAAGTTTGACAGTATGTAGGCTACAGTTGACTTTTGCCCTAGCATAGTCAATTTTCAGGCCTTTAAGCAATTGACTGAGCAAATTTTCTCTGCAAGACTTGAAACTTGACATGGATGATCTTGAGAACATATTAGGACATTGCTGAGAATTTTGGATTCCTTGGAATCAAGTATCTTGATGTAATATGAAACCCTAATTTGAGGTAGACTGCCTTATGAGGGAGCTTGTCTGGTCAACCCTTGGACTTCCTTGAGCAACTTGAGAGTTTTTCTTGAAGTGTTTTGAGAAATATGGGAGGGAAAAATTTGGGGTACAACAGGTACCCACAAATATGTCACACTAACGTAGCTATTTCTTAGACCATGTCGGTATACCCCGCACAGTTTTCACAACGTATTGCTACTTACCTATAAGGTATCCTAAATCCGGGTAGAGGATTTAAACCCAAACAAAGAACCAAAATGTAAAGCAAACAAATCAAACAATGAAAGAAAGTAAATGTGATCTATCCCTAAGGTAACCCCACTTTTAAAATTTTCCCCAGCAGAATCGCCAGTTCTACAACGCGGTGTGAGAAATGACTTGGTTGTTTTGCGTTTGATTGTAAATATTGCGGTTAGCAAGAGTCATCACCAAATTTTCTTTTATCCAAAAGGAAAGGCTGAAAAGAACAGGAAAGTCCTTTAGAGATGTTTTCTTGAGTTTGGGGGGTAGATCATGAAAAGGGAAGGTATTAGCACCCTTTTCATCCGTAGTTATCTACGGGCTCTTAGTTGCTTGCTAGATCACTTGCTTTTATTTGAAAATGTGCTTTGTGTGGTTTTTGAAAGTGTTTTGAAAAGGCGCCATCTTTTAGGAAAACTTTGTAATAATTCTCGTTCATAAGAATGTATACAAAATGTTGATCTTTAGAAAATGTTTTCAAGTTTGAAATATGTTTTTGAAAGCGTTGGTGTTTGTTTTGAAAATAGCAAGGATGTTTTGGTTTGAAACTGAGAAAGCAACTAGGAACACTCTACCTACTCAAAAGTCTTTCTTGTTTATTTCCTCTTTCCTTTGACATTGTTATTTTACCATGGATTGGTAAGTAACCTTATCTTTGTATGTAAAAGGGACAAGCAAGGGTCATCGTATAGTCATAAATAGCAATGTTGTGAGATATCTTAGCATTTTCTTTGAGGGACTAAGATAATTCATAAGGCAACATTTGTAGCGTCAGCGAGGGACTATGATCTTGTAATTTTTATTGCTTTTGCTAAGATACCTCACATGCATAACATGGTCATTTTCATAAGGCAACAAAGTGGATTTACCCAGGGTGTAAGTGTGCAAGTGTATTGATTTACATGCATTGTTTTGTCTTGAATTAGGGTTTTTTAAGCATTGATTTTATCTTTCCATACAAACCCTAATTACTAGCATTTATATATAAAGCATTAAATTGCGGAAAATAAAAATGCTAAGCTATTACATCAATAGGGGAGAGGGTGTACAAATTTACAAATGGGGATTTTGCAAGAAAATTAAATCTAATTAGCTATTACAACCATATTGAATAAATAAACAAAACTGAAGGTAAGAATGCAAGAATGCAAAAATGGAAAAAGAAATTATTTTTATTTTATTTTTATGAAAGGATTTTAACCTAAACCTAATTAAGAAAATAAATAATAAAAAGAAAATCAAATAAAATTAACTTAAACTAATTAAAAAGTAATTAACTAAAAAAGGATTTTTTAGGGTTTTTTATGAAAAGGTTTTAAGAATAATACATAAAAAATAATCAATTAAGAGAAACCTAAATTCTAAGTTAATTTTAATTAGGAAAATAAAATAATAATTAAACCTAAGTCTAAATATTAATTAATTAAGAAAAATAAATTTATTTATTAAAAGAAAAATGTTTTTGTTCTTTTTGTCTTTATAAAGAAAATAAAATAAATAAGTGTAAATAATAAATAAAAATATTTTTATATTTTTTTCATTAATAAAAATAATAATAGTAATAATAATAGTAATAAAAATAATAAAATAAAACTGAAAATAAAATAAAATAAGAAAGGAAATAAATAAAAATGAAATAAATAAAATAAAGTTGGGCCAGGGGGTGCTGAAACAAGACAGGGAGTTAAAAGTTAGCAAAAAGAAGGCTAGGCCCAACGGGAGGCCCAGGCATTGTTTGAGAACCAAAAAAGGAAAATGTGAGAAATAGCACCAAAAGGTAGCGCGTTGGGTGTTGAACCCACGCCCTCTTGGTTACCAGTGTGTTGCCTTACCACTGGGGTGGCTATACATCTGTTTACTTATATGAAATGATAAATACATAACATATAATGCTTCTGAGGCCTGTACTTCGTCTTCAACCTTCAACCAGCCAGAGTACCTGTAACTTCTTCATCTCTCAATAAAAATGGAAAGTACAAACATGAAAGTTGTGGCATTTCTTCCCACGAATCCAACCATATAAATAACTAAAGTTATAAATCCAATATGGGTGAGAATTTTACTGGTCCTAATTTAAAACCTAAAAATTTCAGAAACTTCAACTCCAAAATTTTGTAAGCTCAGGCCATATAAATGCAAACTATGGATATGTACAGCTTCATGGCAATGGTATCTACATTTTATCTTTGAAAATGGAAGCCTAACAATGCCTATATTAAAAGTTCAAAAGTCAGAAAACTCACCTTGCAAGAGGGTATCGTGTTTTGAGTTTGAGCAACTTTCAATGAGTTCTAGTGATTGGGTTAGCTTCCTCAAGTTCCTAAGAAGCTAATGTGATGCTTGGCTTGAGCTGAAAGTGGTTGAGGAGTTATGGAGAAGTCCACTTGCAGTGCTCTGTTTTTGAGTTTGGACAATGGTGGAGATGGAGTTAAAGAACAGTAACAGGTATTGGGATGATTTGTGGATGATGTTCAGGAACTTTTGGAAAGGTTTGGAGAGGAAACGCATGAGTAATTTGAGAGATGAGAGTGTAAGATCAGTTTCTGCATAAAAATGGAGTTTTGTGTGCAATCTAAGTTTGTGTGAGTTTGAGTGAGTTTAAGGGCTTGTACATGTGTGCCTTCTTTTGAAAATAGCGTATGTATTTATAGGCAAGAGGTTTTATGTTCTACAACAAGTCAGAATTTGAAAAACTCAAGTTGTAGAATTTTTCTTATTTTTGAAGCAAAGTTGAAACATCTTGTTCCAAGGCAAGGTACAGGGCTGCATAGAGTGATTAGTAATTTATACATGCTTGCTTTTGGTTTATAGGGTTTGTGTATGCAGAAATAACAAGTTTAATGCTCAAGGAGAGTGGACTTTGTGATTAAAGCCACTTTTCAAGAATAGCAATGGTGCCTTTCTTCCAAAAATGGAAATGCAACTTGGATAATGGTTCAAATGCTTGGACAATGGCTCCATATGTTATGTAAACATTTAATTAAGGAGTGAATTTCAAGTTAGAAGCCTGCAAAGTGAGATTATTCAGCATGGCTATGTGGTTTGGTCCATTGTGCATCACAAATTCTGCCTTGTAAAACAACTTGAAACCCTAACTTCTGACCTTCGATTCTCCTTGCTCACAAATGATCTCAAGGAGTTCTTAGACATTTTAGAAAGCTTGTAATGTTCTCTACAACCCCTATTTAAATCACTTTTGCATGCATTTTTGTCTTTGATTAGGGTGGTCTACTTGTTGATTTTATCTTGTCATTCACACCCTAGTTACTAACATTTATGAAAGCAATAAAAATGCGAAAAATAAGGTCCTACGTTATTACAACCATATTGAACAGCAATAAAATTTAAAAATAAAACAAACAAAAAAGAAGGGAAAACAATTTCTTCGATCCAGGCACTAAGCGCTATTCGATTCAACTCTTCCTGTCTTCTTTCAATTTGGGCTTGGAAGTCAGCGTGAGATGCACCCTTCGACTCACCCTTTTTCTTTCAATTGGCCTAGAAGTCAACGTGAGTGTATCCTTCGATAACACCCTATTTTCTGCTTCCTTTTGTTTGAGGTTAGATAGCAGCCTGGGCGGAGCCTAAGGCTTCGATTCACATATCCTTCCTCCTATTTTCTTTCGTTTGGGATGCTATTGTGAAGCAGTAAGGGATGAAGCCTAAGGCTTCGATTCACATGAAACTTTTTATTTCATTTGAGTTTGTACAGGTTAGTTCTAACATATACCTGGACAATAAAAGCATACAATCAAAAGGAAAATAAAAAATGAACAAATGTTATTTACATGCTTGAAACGAAAGGATTAAGGTCAGAGTGACTTACCTTGCTTGAAGCTGGAATGTGTCTGTTGGACCATGAGTTGCTCCCCTGGATGCCTTTGGATTCAAAGGAAAGAAACAAGTGTTATGTTTCTAATGCTGGACTGGAATGCAGGAGAAAAACATTGGGTTGGTGTTTCCCTGGGTTCTGGATTCGAAGGGAAGAAACAAGTGTGGTGTTTCTTTAGATTCTGGGTTTGAGAGTGTGTTTAGTGTTTGATAATTTTGAGAGTTTAGTAGTTTTTAAGAGTTTGTGAGAGTTTGAGAGTTTTTTAAAGATTCTTTCCACACCACCCAAAAGTCTCCTTTCAGCTTGCAAATGGTTTCTCTATTTATAGAGAAAAAGTTAGAGATGTTGGAGTAACCAAGTTTTGTAGGATAACAAACCATGGTTTGGTTGAAAATAAAAACAAGTTTAGTCAATTTTCATGGATCCCAAGTTTCCAATACAAGTAGGGGCCTGATGTCTGTTGGGGGCAGGAGATTTAACTTATGCTTTTGTCATTGCTTGTGTTCAGATAAAAATCAGATTGGAAGCTAACTTTGTGATTAAAGTACTCTTTATGGAAAAAGGGTACGTAGCTTTTTGCCATTTTATCCAAGAATAGTATTATCCAGTAGAAAAATCTTTGAACCTTTGTGTAATGTATCACAAATTTGTGTAAGCCTCTGATTATGTAAAGATTTGGAAGCAACATAGCCTGACAAGTGAGATTTAGAGGATAAGGCTATAAGATTTGATCAAATTTCTTCAGCTAAGCTTGCTCGAAGGATTCATGGTTGGATTCGAAGCATGTTGCTTCGAAGGAAACCCAAACTCCAATCGAAACTTTGTGAAAAGGTAATCCTTGTCCAATCGAAAGCTTTCCTGCAAGAGGTCACTGCTTTGTAACTCCAAGCAAGCATGCAAGAGGCCTTTTCTCAAATGAAAACTTGCATGAAGAACTAATGTCCAATCTAAACTTTCCTGCAAGAGATCATATGGCCAAATGAAGGATATAACCCAAAGCTTGTATAAAAGGGGACCACGTGCCCAAACGAAGGATATAAACCAAACATGCATTCGAAGAAGGCCAAATTCCCAAACGAAAGATGCATGCAGGAGGTCCCTGCTTCGTAAATCAAAGAAATCTTTCAGAAGGCCATTGCCTTGTGAATCGAAGGACGCTTTCAGAAGGTCATTGTCTTCTAGATCGAAAGAAGCCAGCATGAAGCCACTAACTTCTGAATCGAAAGACACCAACAAGAGGCCCTTCCCTTTTGAATCGAAGGAGGCTGTTTCAAAGGGAAACAAATGCCCAGTCGAAGCTTGTATAAAGATAGCCAATTCCCTGTGGGTGCTAATATTAATGTTGGCCATAGGGAAGCTTTTAACTTGTGTACGCTAGCATGGTTGGAGCCCCTTGCTTTGTGAATCAAAGCATGCAGGAAATAGGTAATTACTCAATCAAAATCCACATGCAGATAGCCATTGCTTTATGAATCAAAGAAAACATTTCAAGGGCCAATGCTCAATCGAAAGATGTAAGCCAGACTTGCATCGAAAGAGGCCAAAATCGCAATCTAAGGATATGAAATCGAAGCAGGCATGCTTTTATTTGATTTGATGCTTGAAAGCCCAATTGTACTTTGTGCAAATTTGAACTTCTGAAAATCCTTGTGAGGAAATGTCTTGAGAAATGAGAGGGCAAATTTTGGGGTACAACAGCGTCCCAGAAGAAATCAAAGTTTGGAAAGAGCAAACAACACACAGACGATGATGCTTTCAATCCTTTACTCAAAGTAGCAACACCCATCATGATTGGAAATCAAGAATTTGTTCCCACACCATCTTTGAGGAATGAACAAATTTCCATCTATGTTTCCCAGGTTATAATTCCCTTCACTCTTGCTTCTGATACCTTAGGATATATGGGTCTTATACTCAATGTATCAGATATATCAAAACTCAAGAGATTTTTTCCTGCTTACCACTTGACTAGACCCATAGCTAGTAAACCTAGGGTTAGTAAGAAATCTTTTGAAAACATTAGGGTAGAGGATGCAACAACTTCCCAGGAAAATACTCCTCAAAAGGGTGAAGAACAAAATAAATCCTCCTTTAAGCTAGACTTTGTTACAGAAGTTCTGAGGCCCTTTAGATCAGGTCCATCTAAAGAGGACAAGAAGTACCTTGGATGGTTAGCTAGGGTAGAGAAAGCGAAATCAAAAACATGGAAAACATGGGAATCTTCGACTTGATTCATCTGTCAAAGTTTGGTCCTGAATACTGTCAGCTAATGTTAACAGTTTCGCTGTACTTCTGGGATAGCACTTATAACACCTTTCACCTACCATGCAGATTGTTAACCCCAACACTCTTCGATGTTGCTGCAATCACGGGCCTTCGACCCACAAGAGAAACTTTCGATCCTACCTTGGACGCTGATGACTCCATTGACTTAAGCAATGCTTCTCCCACTTACAACAATTATATTGATCATTACTTGGGATCAACAGTCAAAGTTAGTGATCAGGAACATATAACTTTTCTTGCTTTATGGCTTTCTCGATGTGTCTTCTGCTACAAATCTATGCAAGTTGCCAGAAGATTTTTAACCCTTGCTAACCAACTCCATGATGGTCGAAATGTTTGTTTGAGCGAACTAATTCTTGTTGGACTATATGAGAGCCTTGGGGAGGCTTCCACAATATTAAAAAACTTTGAACCAAAAACTAACATTTTATTGGCTGGTCCATATTGGTTACTTTAGTTGTGGCTCAACGCCACCTTCGAACCTTCCCTTTTGAATAAAAACCCAATTGATGAATCTGATCTCAGAATCCAGAACAGGACAGTCTAAGGAACTAGACTGGTTCGTTTAACCCCTGATGATGGAGGGAAAAACTTGCAAGAATGCTTCTCTAGGAACCTGATGATGTTTGCGAAGAGGTACAAATTTACTTCTTCAATGGCACCATTTGCTCAAAGAACCCATGGCCCAGAATGGTTCACAAGACCTCTCACTGGCCTTTCAACTGAACAGGAAATAGAATCCCTTCAGATTTGGGAAGCTTTCTTGATCCCTAGACTCCTTGTTACCAGGATTATGCCCAAGAAAACTTAGAACATTTTGCTTACTTACCAACCCAATTTTGTCGCAAGACAATTTGGACTCTTCCAAATCCTTCTTGAACCATTGTATCACCACAAAAGTGACATCTGTCATAGAGGAATGAATTTCACCACTGTCGAAGCGAAGAAAATGATCAGCAAGTTCACAGGCTTTCTCCACCTCAATCTTGTCCCATTCAAACCTTCGAATTTCTGTACTCAAGACTTTGAAAGCTGGTGGCAAGAATATTATGTCTCTAATATGTTTGGTGTTACTAACCTCAACAACCATATAACCAAAGCTTTTGTCTCTGTGCAGGACAAGACGAAGAAAGGTATGCATCGACACATCAAGGAAATCCAGGAATTCCAAAGGTACTTTGAAACTATCTACAATCCTACTGATCTTGGTCGAACCATTCGATATGCATCTTTGATTTTAAAAGAAATGTTTATAGCAAAACTCCCACGTTTGAGCATTCCTTCGAGTGTCAAACCTGAGGATAGACATGACTTGTCTTTTCAATTAGAGCCTCCAAAATTCCCCAGATTACCCACAGTTGACTTTGCTTTAGCTTGGTATCCACCTTATCCTAACTGGTTAAGCGTGAAGCGGGATTTCAAAGTCATGAAACAAGATGCTCTAAAACTTGAAAAACGAGTGGTTGCGACCAAGCACACTTTGTATAGTTTCAAAGGCTTCCTTCACTTGGATTTAAAACATATCAGAATGGACACTCCAGAAAGTGAAGGTGTGGAAAACAAGGACTTCTTGGATGCTTCGAATGCATTTCTTCTTGAAACGATTCTTACCTTCCAATTATTTTGCAGTTGTCGAAAGGAAACACACCAAGACGGTGAAGCCTACCACGTCCATCGGGTCTGCGAAAGCAACCCCACAACCTCAACCTACAATAATAAATGCCTCTGAAGAAGCGAAAAAAACATCCAAAGTAAAAAAGGTAAATTTTGTCATTCTTTTACCTATTTTATCTTTCGATTTATGTACTAACTTGTTTAAATTTTACTTTATTGCAGGATACCAGGAAACCACCTCTCACTCCCAAGAAAAGAAAACATACCAATGATGATTCAACCACTGCTACAAAAAAGGTTGATGCAACATCTTCCAAAGATAATGTAAAGGAGCCTACAAAGAAAAAGAAGTTGAAGTCTTCTAGTGCAGGTTCCCCTTTATAGGAAACTTGTACGATAGAAATCCTTCCCCCTAAACCAAAGGAAAAGACAGAAAGTTTGGCCTTGAATGTGGCGCATGTCTTGGGGCAAATCGAAAGCGACAATCCGAGCCCTGGGGAGGAGGGAACAAAGGTAATAACATTTCACCAAAGGAAACCTTAAATTTCCTTTAAATCTTCGCTTTGGTGACTAACACTTCACTTTGCAGGATCAACCAATTCAAGTTCCTAAATCTCCAATTCACTATGAAATACCTCGTAGCAGCAGCACTCCATCAATCCATCCTTCCTCAACGAAGGATTCCAATAAATGTTCCACTACTGATATTCACATGCAATATTTTCAGCAAGAAGTCCCAACTTCACCTCATTCCTCCCAAAAGTCAAAGACAAAGGAGTTAGATGATGATCAGGAAGATATTCCTGTCCAATAAAACCCTAATAGCACAACCTCAGAAGAAAATCATTCTACTGATTCTTCCCCAAAAGTAAATAAATGGTTTTCTGATGAAGATGAGGATTCGATAAGTGACACCAATGAAACTTTTGCTGAGAAGGAATATCCAACAAAGGATGATACTGCAATACAAGGCAGCGATGACAACAAGGATCAACCATAACAAACTCCACACCAAATCAACAAACTTGAAGTGCCTCGGGCTCAAATGTCCATTCCTATGGTTACTGAAGATACACTCCCCTCATTCGTAGAAATGGAGCTTCTTAAAAAGACTAATCCTTTGGAGTACATCAAGCTTTTCAAAGCTCAAAAAGAGTCACTTGCATAAGGTATTTGCCCCAGTCCAACTACTACATCAAGTGGCACTTCGTCTGGTGAAACGAATGAAGCACTTCTCCAAGAGATTAAGGAAAAAGTCATTGGGGCCGACTTATTCGCACTTGTGAAGGAGAATTCTACTGTTGGCGTTTCTTCGAGGAATTTGATTAACAAGATTGATCTGGTTAATTTCCCCCTACAACAGCTGAGTTTCTAATTGACAAGACCACTCTCATCAACAATCTAGAAGCAGATTTTCTCATAGATAGGAATGTTGATTCGAAGATCACAGAAAAATAAACCCTTCAAGAGACTAAGTGGTCCAAAGCCTTTGAACTATCATAGAAAGATAAAAAAACACGGAGAAGCTCTCAAGTTTTCCCAAGAGGAACATGATAAGAATGCTAAATCCATCATGCTCTGGAAGCAACAAATCGAAGAGTCGCAGAAGCAAATTTCTCAGACAAAGGACCTTCAAAAAGTTCTTGAAGCTATGAACAACAATGAAGCCAATGAAGAGCTTACTCAAAGCGTCCAAATCATTTATGAAGCTAGAGGCTTAGAAGATGAGATCATTGCTCTTTGCACAACCAAAGCTTCGCTTGAATGCAGGCTAGGGTTCTTAAAGGCAAAGTATGACAAGATAAAGGATAACTTTCCTTTCTGAAATGTGCATTTGAATTTTTTCCTCCATTATGCATTAGTTTCTCCATAAAATCCCTTTTGTAATATTTTGACAGAGCCATTTTGGCACCCTTTATATTATACCATGTTGGCTTCGTTATTTCACTACCTTACTATTCTGTCGTAATTTTTAAATCTTGAACAAAAGGTATATATTTTTTCAAATACTTACCATTAATTTTCAAGATTCTTCGATCTTCTGCCAGTTCTTCGATTTTCATAGGCGTTATTAGTGAATGTTTGAATGATTCGAAAGGGGCCTTCCCAATGTGGGGACCATTTTCCCAATAACTTATTCTTTTGATCCATTGGCAAAATCACCTTCCAAACCAAATCATCATTTGAGAAGACTTTGTCCTTAACTCTCTTATTATATGCTCTGGCTACTCTTTCCTTTTATCTTCTTAAAACTTCCAAAGCATGTAACCTTTCTTCATCCAAATCCACCAATTCGTTCATCATCATCTCCCAATAGAGATTTGTGGGGATTTCGTTTTTCCCTTGGATTCTGACTTACTGTAAGTAAATCTCCACTGGCAAAACTGTATCATGTCCAAATGTTAGACGAAATGGAGTTGTGTTTGTTGCCTCTTTAGGGGATATTCGACAAACCCATAAGACTTGATCTAAGGTTTTGTGCCAATTATTTGGCTTTTGCCCACATGTTTCTTAATTAGCCCAATGATTACCTTATTAGCCTCTTCAACTTGTCCATTTGCTTGTGCATAATAAGGCGTAGATGTTAGTAATTTGAAACCCATATCTTTAGTGAATTCTTGCATCTTTCGACCAGTAAATACTGATCCTTGATCTGTTGTAATGGTTTCTGGGATTCCAAATCTATAAACAATATGCCTTTGGATGAATTCGATAATACTTTCTTGGTCAATATTTACCAAAGGTATTGCTTCTATCCATTTTGTGAAATAATATATTCCCACTAAAATGTATTTCTGATTTTTTGAAGATGATGGTCTAATTTCTCCAATCAAATCCAAAGCCCATCCTCTAAAAGTCCATGGCTTGACAATTGAGTGTAGTTCACTTGCAGGAGCGTGCTAAATTCTTGCATGAATCTGGCATTCTTGGCATCCTTTGGCAAAATCTATACAATCTTTCAAAATTGTAGGCCAATACATGCTATATCGAAATAGAAGCCACTTCATCTTGTGACCTGCTTGATGCGCTTCCAATTCCCCACTATGCACGTTTTCTAATTCTAAATAAGCTTCACTTTCTCCTAAGCATTTCAACAAGACTCCTTCTCGAGTTTTCTTAAACAATCGTTGCCTATTAGCACATAACTTAAAGCATGATATTTTACTTTTCTTTCAGTATTTGTTGTTGGATATTTCAAATAATTTAATATTGGACTTCTCCAATTTGTATCTGCTAGGCTATCTATGGCTAATATTTCGAAATGTACTTCGTTTGCATAACCTAGACTTGAATTTTTTAAATCTGCTGGATAAAGTTTAGTAGTTAGTACCTTGCCACGTACTTCGATCAACTCTTCCAATCTTTCTTTTTATACTTTATATCCTGAGGCGATCTGAGCCAAATCATTTGCTTGTTGATTCTTCAGCCTGGGGATGTGCTTGATATCTACATACTCAAACTTCCAAAGCAACTTGTTTGCTATCACGAAGTAAAGTATCAAGTTTTCTTTTATGCACTTGTATTCTTTAGTAATTTGTTTGATTACTAATTCAGAGTCACCCATTATTTCGACTCTAGTTGTCTCCAATTCCAATAAAGCTTTAAGTCCTGTTATCAGTGCTTCATATTCTGCCTCATTATTTGAACAAGGGGGTCCTTCTATTTTGTACTTAAGCTCTGTTGGAATTTTATCTGGAGAAATAATCAGAATTCCAATTCCACTTCCTTCCTTATGTGTAGAACCATCAAAGAACAACTTCTAAGGTTCTAACTCCACAAGATCCTGGGATACTTCGACTAATGCATGGTCGACAATTAAATCAGAGACCACTTGCCCCTTCATTTCTTTTAAA
Source organism: Vicia faba (assembly GCA_948472305.1). Taxonomy (NCBI): domain Eukaryota; kingdom Viridiplantae; phylum Streptophyta; class Magnoliopsida; order Fabales; family Fabaceae; genus Vicia; species Vicia faba. Next base: position 250,973,429 of record OX451741.1, on the reverse strand, counting down.
GGCATGAAAGTTAAAGAGTAATCTGTTAGAGCCAATGCCCATTTACGAATTTGACTATGTAGAATTGGTTTAGACAACATATGCTTAATAACATCAAAATGTGAAGAAACATAAATATCGACTGGGTTTATATAATATTTCAATTTGGTACATGAGAAGTACAAACAAAGACATAATTTTTCTATTTTACTATATCTAGTTTCTGCGTCATTCAGTACTCTACTTAAGTAGTAAATGGCCCTTTCGATGCCTTTTTCCTCTTCTTGAGCCAGCATGCTTCCTATAGTTTTATCTGACGCATATATGTATAACCTCATGCACTTGTCTCTTCGAGGAGGCAACAGAATAAGTGGATGAACCAAGTACTGTTTGATTTTCTCGAACGCCTCTTAATGTTCTGCATTCCATGTGAAGTCTCCTTGCTTCAGCCGTAAGAGTGGAGATAATGCTTGGGTTCGACCACTTAGGTTTGATATGAATCTTCGCAAGAAGTTTATCTTTCCCAGCAGTGATTGCAACTCTTTCTTTTTCGATGGCGCTTTCGCTTCCATTATTGCTTTTGTTTTGTTTTGGTTGATTTCTATGTCTTTCTTATGGACCACGAAGCCAAGAAAGTCACCTGCCTACACAAAGAATGCACATTTAAGGGGATTCATTTTCAGGCCATATTTTCTCACTTTCGAATGACTGGCGAAGGTGATCCAAATGACTAGATCCTGATATAGATTTACTATATCATCAATATAGACCTGCATGAAAGTCTCAATGAAATCATGGAATATAGAATTAATTGCTCTTTGATAAGTTGCCCCGACATTTTTTAAACCAAATGGTATAACCACCCATTCGTAGGTGCCTATTGCCCCAGGGCATCGAAATGCTGTCTTTGGCACATCCTGTTCTGCAATAAAAATCTGATTGTATCCTGAATATCCATTAAGCATACTAAGATATTTGAAACCAGCAGCAGAATCTACTAACATTTCAGCCACAGGCATTGGATATTCATCCTTAGAGGTTGCATAATTTAAATCACGAAAATCTATGCATACTCTAAGAGATCCATATTTCTTAATTACTAGTACTATATTTGCAATCCATTCGACATGCCTTGTGGTCCGAATGAATTTGCAGCATAGGAGTCTTTCGACTTCTTCTTTTATCTTTGAGAGAATCCCTAGTGTGAATCTCCTTGGTGTCTGCTTGATGAACTTCTTGCCATCCTTTATAGGTAACTTCAGTTCAACCAGGTCTCTGCTCAAACCAGGCATTTCGTCATAGTCCCAGGCAAAAAAATCTTTGTACTCCTTAAGCAATAGGATCACTTCTGCTTTTACTCCTGGACTAAGCTTCGAACTGACATACGTGGGTCTTTTTACATCCCCATCTCCTAGATCCACTTCTTCAAGAGGATCCTGTGCTATCATCTCGTATTCGACGCCACTGGATCCTTCTCAATCCCAAAGGCCCATCGTCGTATATAGCATCTAGCCTTTGGTCTTTTTCTTCGACGGACTTCTCTTCTTCAGGGGGTTTTGGTTTGAAGTACACCCAGGTCCTTTTGTATGATTGGTTTCTTCATTGGCCTCCATATCCATAATCTTCACTTCGGCTTCCAAAGCCGATTTTAGTTTGTTTTCATCCAAATAGGCCGAAATCCTTTCGAAGAATGAGGACTCAGACATGATCATTGTCTTTGTCATCCCAGCCAGTGGGCCGTATCCCTGGGAGTCTAGGTGAATCATCTTCTTGCCCCAGAATCTCCCTATCCCAGAAAAATCCATGTCTTGGATGTAAGGTGAGAAAATACATAGCATTGGTGTTTGGCGCATAGGTGTCATCTGCAGCACTACAAGGCCCTATGTTGGCCAGGTTTCGATCAAAATTTCTTCGATCCACTTGATTTACCTCCGCCATGTAATAGCTTTGGTCCGCTTCAATGTTCTCTACAATTCCATCTTCTCTCAAAATTTCCACACGCTGGTGCATTGAGGAGGGAACTGCACCTATTCCATGAATCCACTCATGGCCCAAGAGTAAGTTGTAATTTGTCTTGGTCGTTATGACCATGAACATAGTTGGTATTGTAATGGTTCCTGTAGTGAGATCAACTTGAACTATGCCAAGAGTGTGGCCAATATGACCTTCAAAGTTAGACAATACCATATTATTTGTTTTATATCTGTATCATTCATACATATTCTCCTCAGCAAGAACGGAGGCATTAGGTTGATAGCAGCACCCCCATCTACCATCACTTTGTTGATCCCCACATGTTCAATATTTCCTCCGATAAATAGAGGCTTCAGGTGATTCTTCATACCTTGGTCTGGTCTTTTGAAGAACGCATTATGTTCTTTGACTGCTCCATTATTCATAACATAATAGCACATAGGGTTGTGCTTCGCCATTTCCAATTCATCTGCTTCTTCAGAATCTTCTATCTCCGTCACTTGGTCATATTCATGTGGTAGTACATAAACCACATTGCAGTTGATATTCAGAGAAGACTCCCCATCTGAGTCGAAGTTGTTAGTAAGCATGTCCTCATCATTGGTTGGCTCTTTGTTACAATTTGTCTCCTCTGTAGTCCTTTCGACGGACACTTCTGTCTTTTGGGGGGAAAAAGCCTCCTTTGTGTTGGGGACTTCTCTTCAATAGGTTCAGCAAACGAAGTCTGATTCGTACTTGACTCCCCTACTTCATTTCTTGTGAGTTCTCTTTGAGCCTTCTTGGTCCTTTGGAATCTTCGCCATTAGGACCTTGTCATTGGATTTTTCCCTTATAGTTTTCAGACACATAGGCTCGTTTCTTCGTTGACTGGAACTGCCTTCGATATGCCCATGTTGTTCCGCCACCTTCCACTAAACTCTTCCATTTCCCTTTGCCTTTTCCTCCTTGCTTTCTTTGACAAGACTTCAACCACTTGTCTGTTGGGATGTTGGCAGGTGGCTTGAAGGTGACTTATCGATTCACCTTGGGGTGTGGGCTATCTTCCCTCTTTGGAATTGCCTTAGCATTGGTTATATACCTCCCTCTGCTATGCCTTTGATTGTTCCAGCATTGAGCATATGGAATTTTCTCAAATGCTTCAGCTGCCTTTCTATCATAAACAGCGCTACACCATGGGCACATTAAGACTTTTGATCCTGCCTTATGATAGCGAACCAAAAAACCCATCAAGCTTTCTCCCATTTTTGGGTATGGAAGCAATTCTTTATCATTCCTCCAGTTGTTTCCAGCTCTCTCTTGGTACACTTTCTGGTATGTTGCTGCAGCGCCTCGATCATTCATTACGCTGCACCTAGGGCACACTAGTCCCTCAAGATTCTTCGTATGGCAATGAAAAAGATATTCGACCAGACTTACTTTTTGTTGCCCAGTTCGCATCCTATCATTCTCCATCTTCAAACGTCTTTTGATCTCCTCCATCTCTGGGGAAAGCTGGTTCAGATTCACCATGTTTATTTCAAACTTGGGACCTTCAGCAACTCGTCAAATCTAACTCTAAGACCCTCAGTAGTCTTAGCCTCGCCAGCAATTTTGACATTTCTATCAGCAGCATTGCCTTCTTCCTGGCCCGTGAGACCTTGAGAATTCTTTACTTCGCAAGCAACTTTGGCATTGCCATCAGTAGCATTGCTTTCTTTCTGGCCCACGAGACCCTCAACAGTCTTTAACCCCTGAGTATCTTCAAATACCTTGTCTACGTCGAGTTGACCTCCTTCAATTTCAACAGCATCAACCATGTTGATATCTACAGGCTCTGCAAAATTTGTGTCAGCAATCTGAAGAGGATCTGTGTCGACCTTCATCTGGTTCTTGGGATTCTCTCAAAACTTTAGCCTCCCTTCCTTGGTATCATTATGTATCAAATCCCTGAAAAGATAGCATTGTGAGGTTTTATGGCCTAAGAAATTATGATACTTACGAAATCCCCTTTTCTTTCGTTGTTCTAATGGAGGAATTTTAACATCATGGGGCACTATCATCTGGCCATCTTTTACTAACAAATCAAAGATTTCATCGCACTTGGTGATGTCTAAAGTATAGGTTTTCTTTTGGAATTTGTCATTCCTTTCTGGTTCGACGGGATTTTTTCCGTTCGCGGGCGTTAGCACTTTGCAAGGATATGGTGGTACTTGCTTTAATTCTACAAGATCTATTTCATGTTCTTCAACCTCTGAAGATTCATCTTCAATATCTATTTCGTCTGAACAGGATTCAATATAGACCACTCTTTCTTTCTTGTGGCTTTTGTTAGCCCATGCTTTTTCGATCTTCAAACGCTCCACCTATCAAATCCTATCAGCCAGTTGTGCCATATCTCTCAGATGTTGGGGATCTAAATTCTTCCTGATAGAGAAGTCCAATCCTCTTGCTGCCATTTCGACCAACTCGTGTTCAGGCACTTGTGTGAAACATCTTGCTTTCAACAAACGAAACCTGTTAAGATAATCGTCTATAGGCTCACTGAATTTGCGTTTAACATTTGCCAATTCACTTAGGCTGATTTTGGATTGACCCACATAAAATTGTTCATGAAATAATCTCTCCAAGCGATTCCAGACATGGATGGAGTTCGCTGCAAGATTAGTAAACCAAGTAAAAGCATTTTTGGTTAGTGAACTAGGGAAATACTTAATCCTTATATTCTCATTGTTTTTTATATCCCCTGCTTCTGTAAGATATCTAGTAACATGTTCTATGATTGACTCACTGGTGTCACCGGAAAACTTTGTAAATTTTGGCATTGTCCATCCCCTAGGCAACTCAGTTTGCTGAATATATTCAGACAATGGGGATGTATAATTTGACCTTCGCATGCCAACATTTACTCCATTTTGTGCCATGATTCTTTCGACTATGGCTGCTAGATTATTATTTCCTACCATATCATCTTGGAGATATCCTTGGAGGACTTCGTTAGCATCTTGGTTTCGATTCACCATGACTACCCTCCTTCGTGGTTCCTCCCTGGGAATAGCCTGTTAAAATCTGGGTGGTTCTTCTCTTCGAACTGGTTGTTGAATTTTGATTTCTGGGTGTATCACCGGTTGGGCCTGGACAATAGTTGGTTCTTCTTGAAACATGATGCCTTGATTTTCCCTTACCCATGTAGGTTGTTGGTGTTGAATTGGTTCTCTGGGTGCACCAAAGAAATCTGCAAGGCGCCCAATTTATGCTGCCATTTATTGGTTTGCTTGGGCATTCTGCAAGTTCGTGTGTGTGGTGCTTTGGATTAAAGGGTTAAAAATTGTACTCATTTGATGGGTGAGTACTACCACCATTTCATGGTTACTATCATCCATTTGTTGCCTCAAAATTTCCTATGTATTTGTGGTAATAGGAGGCAATTGAGCAACATATCCTGGCTACGAATTATTTCGTGCCATATGGTTTACCCCTGAATCTGATCCTTGTAATGGCGAAAAAATAGATGCTACATGATGTGTATATGTCGAAGTGTTATTTTGAAGTCCTGCCAGGAACGAAGTTGGCATCCCATATATTGGATCTGATGTTGGGATTGTGAATCATGATGCATATGTTCTAGAGACACCATTTATTGAAGGTCTGGGGGTTATGGGTGGAATTTGACTGGCCACAGACATCGTAAAAGGTTCATTTTGTATGTTTGATAATATGGTTGAAGCATTTATGTTTGGGGGTATGACTATAGTATTTATAGTCAAAGGGATAACCACAGTCCCTTGACTTGTTGCCATGACTTCGATCATATTCGAAGCGCTCGTATTCCCTCATGTGGGAGAAGGAACTTGTTGTGCATCACTAACAAGTGGGTTAGCCATTTTCCTATTGTACTGCCTTTTTGGTCTAGGATCTGTCGTATTGGCTAATTTTCCACTTCTTAATATCATGCAATGAAACAAGTTGGTCAACACAGGTTATTAAAAAAAACTAGACACATGGTCCCACCGGGTGTGCCAATTTGCTTACCCTAGAATTTCGTAAACAACCACTGATCCTCTAAATCCCTTAACGAATTTAGTTACTTGCAAGATCGATCAGATTGATCTCAGGACTATTGTGTTCTAGTATTTAGAAAACATGTTTTTTATGATAATTTCCTTTAAACGAAAGGAAACACTTCGTATGTCGAAGTGGAACTTCTTTATGAAAGTAATAAAATAGAAACTAGTCTAAACTGGAAATTATAAAGAACATAAATAACATGAAGAAACTTCATTGCATGTAAATGACATTGAATTGTAAAATATGGTGTATCATACATACATTCTTGCTAACTCGTTTCTCTAACACTGGTACTTTGAGTATATTTGAGTATTTTGTACAAAGCTGTGAACACACTAAATTGAAACACAAAAGCTACAATTTATAGAATTTTGACCCTAGCGGTCTCCTAACGAACTACTGCCACGTTTCTGCTGGCATGTCTTCGATGATCCTAAAGATTCCACGCGCCCTTCTGGATAAGAATGAACATTCGAATTAAAAAACCCTTCTATTATCCTTCTTGAGCGCCAAATATGATAACGTTCGAACTATAATGTTTTGAACCTTATCTCGAATAATATCTTAATTCGAATTCGAATTTCGAATGATACCTTACTTCGAATAATACTTTACATCATAATTCGAATTTCATAAACCATCCATCAATTTCGAATTCAAATATTCAAGGTTTCCAACAAACCAAACAACTTTCCAAGTATATTCAGTACCATTGACTCAACTCAATTTTGACTTAGTCGAAATTTCTAGCCAACACGATCACCGCACCACTTGTTGTAAATCTTGTTATTAATTATGACAAAATTCAATATCAATTTGTGAGACAAAGAATAGTAGCAACCAAAATAAATGGTCTATAGCAATAATAATTCGTACATAAGTAATATAACACAATAAGGCGAGAAAAAGATGAAGGTTCGTTTACCCAGTTGGATCAAATGATCTACTCTAGGGGAGATAACAGATCTCCAATTCATTATACTCATGAAAGTTGTTACAAGAGATTACAAATGAATTACTAGAAAAAATAATCTTCGCCTTCAGGTTCCCAAGAACAACCCTGAAGGCGCCCAAGAATTACCCTATTTTCTACCCAAATCTTTCCCAACCTCTTCAACCTTCAACATGTGAATAACTCAAATCCAATGTGTATAGCCAAAACTTTTTCCTTTCTAAGGTTTACCTTGAGAATAGTCAAAATCATATGATATGCCTTTAAACTCTTACTCTCCCTTGTTGTTGTAATCTCTAAGATTGTCACATTATAATAACAGAAGAGATACACATTTATAATAGCTAAAATCCAATAAATCTATAAAAAAAAATCATAAAACATATTTTCTTAATAGTTAGAATAAAAGATATTACTATAATCTTATAATATCTGTCAAATATTATAAATACCTTATAATATCTCTTAGACTATTATAAATATATATCTTATAATATCTTTTAGAATATTATAAATATATATCTTATAATATCTTTTAAAATATTATGAATATATTATAAAATATTCTTCTATTAATTTATATGATCTCTAAATTAATATAAAATATTTTATGGAATTCGATATTCGTAAATCGCTCGGACTATATTACTTTTCGGTTTTTTGATTTTTTTGGCAATTTCTAAACATGTATTCTTTCTATTGATTCAAAAATCTTGTGATATGCATGTGGAGCCTAATGGTGTGATATTGAGAAGCTTTCTCGGTGCTTGTCGAAATCATGGATGGGTTCCAAATTTGGATGATGATACAATGTCTAAACTAGAGTTTGAATTGGGGGAAAACTATGTGCTAACTGCAAATATTTTTCGGAACGTTCTTCTTGGAAGGATGCCAATGAGTTAAGGTTAGCCATGAAGCAGAAAGCGTTGGAAAAAGTTCCTGGTTGTAGTTGGTTGGCGGTGCAAAATTGATAGCCAAAGTGTTTTTGAGGAGAAGTGTTAATATCCTTGTTTATAGATAGAATTAGTTCTCATATATTCTATTGTATGTTTAGCCTATTAGGGGATGCCACGTATACTGTTTTACATCTTTGGATATCCACTCATTTCTACCCTTTATCCTTTTGTATATATAATGCTTACTGTACCCTGTATTTTTCAATCAATAAAATGAAGAAGTTTTGCTGCAACATTGTAACTGTATTCTGTTACATTTTCCATCTGCTTTTAGCATTCTTCTTCTCTCTTCTTGCATATCACCAAGGTGAGATTATCACCATTCACATGGTACCAGAGCAAGAACTGGTCTGGTAGCCATTGTTGCGATCTTTTCTTGATTGTGAACCTTTCTTTCTTTCTTCTTGGCCGTTTGCGTTTCTCTTCTGTTTTCACAATCCTTCTCTTCGCGCTTCTCTTCTGATGGCATACCAGAGTTACAACGATTTTTCCATAAATTCTTAGAATCCTTTTTATCTTCATCCGAGTGAAAATCCGTCTCTTGTTCTAGTTTCACCCTTGCTTGATGATAAGAACTACCATACCTGGGCAAGATCAATGCATATCGCATTGATTTTGAAGAACAAAGAACGTTTCATAGATGGCACCATCAAGAAACCTCATGTTTCTGATCCTCTTTATGATCCATGGATACGCTGCAATACAGTGGTCTTAGCATGGATTCACCGATCCATTTCATATTCTATTGCTAAATCCATTCTATGGATTGATATTGCAGCTGGCGTGTGGAAGAATCTGCAAATTCGCTTCTCTCATGGTGATATATTCAGAATCTCTGACATTCAAGAAGATCTGTATAAATTCCGCCAAGGTACTCTTGATGTCTCAAATTATTTTACATAGATGAAAGTGATGTGGGATGAACTTGAGACTTATCGTCCCATTACTTCCTGCTGTTGTACTATTCCTTATTCATGTGGTGCTCTTGCATCTATTCGTCAATATCGTGAACAGGATTATGTAATTCGTTTCCTTAAGGGTTTGAATGAAAAATTTGCTCATTCTAAGTCTCAAATCATGATGATGAACCCGTTACCTGAAATTGATAAAGTCTTTTCACTGGTTATTCAACAAGAAAGAGAATTGAATAACTCTAGTTCTACAGTTGGCAACAATTCTGAAGAATCTGCAGCCTTTCACTTTCATTCTTCCAATGGCAATGGTAATAACAAATCAGGTAACAGCTATGGCAAAGGAAAGTCACAAAGTTATGGTGGAGCTAAAGGCCACAGTCGAGTGTGTACACACTTTGGTAGAAATAATCACACAGTTGAGACATGCTTTATTAAGCATGGATACCCACCTGGATTCAAAAGCAAAGGAAAATCCACCAACTCTGTTACTCAAACTGATGCGCCTACTGATAGAGCTTCGGAATCTTCCCAGCATAACTAATCCAAGTCCTCTTTTGGCTTTACTCAAGAACAATATAACAACATTCTGGCATTACTTCAACAGTCTACACTCACCTCTCAAGCCAACTCCATCTCCACATCACCTTTTGCCCTAAATTCTCATTCTCACAATGAACAAGGTAATAATGTCTATCTCTGGATACTTGATACTGGTGCTACCGACCATATTGCCTTTGATCTTACATCCTTTACATATTACAAGCCCATAATTCCCATTCATGTTAGTTTACCAGATGGATCACAGGTGACTGCTTCAATTTCTGGCAGTATTACCATTTCATCTGCCTTAGTTTTACATAATGTTCTGTATATACCAAGCTTTCATGTTAACCTGATTTCAATTTCCAAACTTGTCAACATTAATAATTGTTCTGTTCATTTTACTGATAATTCTTGCAAAATTGTGCAGAATCATTCGAGGGCAATGATTGGTATAGCTAAGCTTCAAAGAGGGCTTTATGTCCTTGAATCCTCCACTCAACATCGTGCCTTTCATTCTTTTGCTCAAAATCCTTGTAATCTTTGGCATCTAAGATTAGGCCATGTTTCTGATTTAGGATTACAACACATTTCAAAAGTTTTTCCTTTTGTACCTTCAAAATGTAACAATGATATACCCTGTGATTCTTGCCATTTTGGCAAACAAAAGAGGCTGCCATATCCTCATAGTTATAGCAAAACTAATGCTCCATTTGAAATTCTGCATGCTGATGTTTGGGGCCCTTTTTCCACTATATATGTATTAGGTCACAAGTATTTTCTGACTCTTTTTGATGATTATACTAGATACACCTGGATAATTTTTCTCAAAAGTAAAGATCAAACCAAAGACAACATTATCAAGTTCATAGCCTATATAGAAAATCAGTTTCATACTTCACTTAAATGCTTAAGGTATGATAATGGCACTGAGTTTATAGCATTGTCTAGTTATCTTGCATCTAAGGGCATACTCCACCAGAAAACGTGTGTTGAAACACCTCAACAAAATGGGGTGGTTGAACGAAAACATCAACATATTCTAAATGTGGCTAGGACTTTGTTCTTTCACTCTAATATTCCCTTAAACCTATGGAATTTCTGCATACAGCATGCCATACACATCATCAATAGGCTTCCTACTCCTATTCTGAAACTCAAATGCCCTTATGAACTTCTTTTTCAACAGTCACCTTCTATTGTTCATTTGAAAGTGTTTGGATGTCTAAGTTTTTCTACCACTCTACAATCTCATAGGACCAAGTTTAATTCTAGAGCCAGGAAATCTGTCTTCCTTGGATTCAAGGATGGAACCAAAGGTTACATCCTCTATAACCTAACTCACCATAATATCTTTATGTCTAGGAATGTGATTTTCTATGAGCATAATTTTCCCTTTAAACCACATCAGTCATCTCATACTCCTAAATACACATCCCAATTTCCACCCCTGTATGATGATCAATCCATTATTTGGCAGTCTCTTATATCTACTGATGTATCCCTTCCTATGGGTGACACCATTCCTACTCCTAGCCATAGCCAAACTCCTAGTCACGATAGTTTTCCTTCTAACAGCAGTCCTAACTTTGCTACTAGCCCTGTCTCCCCTGTTTTGCCAGCTAGTCCTACTGCTACCTCTATCCCTACCCTTCATAATGGTTCACCTTTACTCACTCTTGTACCTGAACCCTCTGCTATATCCATTGGACAACCATTTGATGATTCATCCTTATCCAGTGAATTTCCATCTTCTCATTCTCCTTTATCTTCCCCTAAGATTGATTCCCTTGTCTTACATAATTCCCCCCCTCCACTTAGACACTCCACAAGACTCACCAATCCTCCTGTATATTTGACAGATTACCACTATTACCACACCCTCAATAAAGCTCAATCTTTGCCTCTTGATTCCTCTAAACAACACTCTACTCTATACCCTCTTTCATCCGTATTATCCTATGACAGATGCTCTCCCTCCTTTAAACACTATTGTTGTTATATCTCTGCCATATCCGAGCCTAGAACTTATAAACAAGCTGTTAAACATGATTACTGGATTAATGCCATGAATGTTTAGTTAGAGGCTCTTGCAGAGAACCAAACTTGGACTGTAGTTGATCTTCCACCTGGTAAGGTTCCTATAGGTTGTAGGTGGGTTTACAAAGTAAAACACAGGGCTGATGGATCTATTGAAAGGTATAAGGCCAGGCTGGTAGCAAAGGGCTTTACTCAGATGGAAGGAGTGGATTACTTTGATACCTTTTCTCCTGTTGTGAAACTTACTACTGTCAGAGTATTACTTTCCCTTGCAGTTGTTAAAGGCTGGTATTTGGAACAATTAGATGTTAACAATGCTTTCCTCCATGGAGATTTACATGAGGAGGTTTACATGAGTCTTCCACCTGGCTTTCAAGGCGTTTCCCCATCCAAAGTTTGCAAGTTACAGAAATCTCTATATGGTTTAAAACAGGCTAGCCGACATTGGTACTCCAAATTATCTGCTTTCCTTGTTTCTCTGGGTTATCATCAGTCTTTAGCTGATTATCCTCTATATGTTAAATCTTCTGCTCATAATTTTACTGCATTATTAGTTTATGTTGATGATATAGTGCTAGCAGGAAATTCCCTTATAGAGATTAATCGTGTCAAAGAGGCTTTGGACCAACAATTCAAGATTAAAGACTTGGGACAGTTGAGATTCTTCCTTGGCCTTGAGATTGCTCGCTCTACATAAGGCATTTTTTTCATCAACGTAATTATACTTTGGAACTGCTCCAAGATGCTGGTGTTCTTGCTGCTAAACCGTCCTCTGTTCCATTTGATCTTAACCTCAAACTCTCCATTCATGAGGGGCCTCTGTTAGAAGATCCTACTATTTATAGGAGGATGATTGGCCGTTTGATTTATTTAACCAATTCAAGACCTGATATCTCTTATGTTGTTCAACACTTAAGCCAGTACATGTCTCAATCCAGAATACCTCACTTGCAGGCTGCAAATCGTGTTCTGAGATATCTTAAATCTGTCCATGCTACAGGTCTTTTGTTTTCTGCGTCCAATGCCTTGAAGCTTGTAGCATTTGCCGATGTAGACTGGGCTAGATGTCTGGATACTCGAAAATCTATAACTGGCTTTTGTGTCATGCTTGGCTCCTCTCTCCTATGCTGGAAATCCAAAAAGCAACACATTATGTCTAGGTCCTCCACTGAAGCAGAATACCGGGCTATAGCCTCCGTTACTTGTGAGATTCAGTGGTTACATTATCTCTTTCGTGACCTACATGTTGCTTTCTCTCAACCTTCATCTATTTTCTGTGACAGTAGATCAGCTATCTACTTAGCCCACAATCCAACCTTTCACGAGCGGAGTAAGCACATTGAGCTTGACTGTCATGTAGTTAGTGAGAAAATTCAGTCCAAGCTCATTCATCTCCTACCTATATCCACCCATGATCAACTGGCTGACATGTTGACTAAACCACTGCACTCACTAGCATTGAAGAACACACTGGTCAAGTTGGGACTTTGCAATATCCAAAGTCCAACTTAAGGGGGGCTATTAATATCCTTGTTTATAGATAGAATTATTTCTCATATATTCTATTGTATTTTTAGCCTATTAGGGGATGCCACATATACTGTTTTACATCTTTGAATATCCACTCATTTCTACCCTTTATCCTTTTGTATATATAATGCTTACTGTACCCTGTATTTTTCAATCAATAAAATGAAGAAGTTTTGCTGCAACATTGTAACTGTATCTGTTACATTTTCCATCTACTTTTAGCATTCTTCTTCTCTCTTCCTGCATATCACCAAGGTGAGATTATCACCATTCACAAGAAGCTCCATTGTAGGTTGTTGGTGTAGAGAAGAAGCTATGGCTTATGAAGCATCTTGCTCCATTGTAAAATATGACAGTTATCTATGTTGTACTCAACCAAGTTTTCTCCATGATATGTCCATTATCTCTATGCTTTATTTTTTAAGCCACTTCACCATCACTCATAACTCTCCTAAATCCCATGGCTTATTCAGTAACAAAAAGCTCATCAGCTTCTGGTTTCAGCTTCATAGAACACTAGCTTTTGATGATATCTATTACCCTCATTTATGGAATTCTACGTTACTTAATCTACGATGCGATAATGGCTTTTGGCATAATCATGATGTACGATCGTGATTTTGGAAGAATCTCAAATGTATCACGATTTCACTTTGCTTTTGCCAAAGTGTGTGTGAATCTAGACATGAGAAAATGAAGTGCAAGTAAGAGATGTAGGGGTTTACTTTTTGAAGTTATATTTTTAGTTTTTGAAGCTGTTTCCAACAAACTTGAAATGGTATTCATGTGTTCCATGTAGTGTATATGAAATGAGATCATAATTAGCTAGCTAGATTGTAATATGAACTTGCAATGTCTCTGATTTTATTAAACTTCAAAGTTGCACAGAAATTGAATTATCAAGTACACATATGTTTTTGTGAACTATATTCACTATTTTCTTTTATAGTCTTATTTGCTCCAGATATTGCTTACAATTTTCAACACCTCAAAACTAAAAGAAAAATTTAGGAAAAACTGGGGGAAAGAAACAACTGAATTGGTTAAGAAAATCTTTCTTTTACCCTAAGCGACAAGCAACATATATGAACTTCAAGGAAATAAGTTTAGCAACAGTGTCAAATCACTGAGCAAACACAGCGAAATAGAGCATGAATACAGACAACATAACTCATAAACTATAACTCTTTGAACACTAAGGTAACCATTTTCACAACCAACCCGAACTCCACTGATTCGATACTGCATTAGTTTAGGGTTCAACATCAAAGTTTGAACATGTAACTTGAACATATCAACCCCTTTGAGATCATCAATATTAATAAAAGTTTTCCTTATTCAAGGAGAACCACACTGCAACCATAACTTCAAATTTTTAGATATCAGGGTATCAATTAGGCTAAAATGCATTACCTGCCCTAAAAACTGAACCCTAACCTATAACTAACCAATCGTCAAAAATGTGTACATTATCCTAATCCTGATAATCAAAACCTATCATTATACCCAAAATAAATCAACTTCTTGAAACCTTAGATGCTAAGAACTCATTATAAAGCCAGAAAAATTCTGATTCAAACAAGAATTCAAAATAGAAAATCTTATTGATCAGTTTTTTTTCTTTCAAATGTGTGTATGTTAGGCAGTTACATTTGTTAGAATTAATTTAGATTTTATAATTAATTTATATTTAGGAATATCTTTTAGATTGTTTATATCTTTGTTAGAAGATATATATCTTAGATCTTCTTATATCTTTGTTTGAAGATATATTTTAGATTTAATTTTTGTGTATAAATAGCCTAGTGAAGTAGCTCAATGTAATTCATTGTAAATCATTATTCCTTATTTTTGTAGCTGTCATTAAATATATTTCTTTTGTTTTTCATCTCTTCTTTGTGCACCAACAATTGGTTTCTATAGCTCCGGTTCGAAATCCACGGGGAAAAGAAGTATTGTGATTAAGAATTACAATATCCTAATTCTGGGGGTTTTGAGAAACATTGATTTGGGGAAATTTGCGTAAATTGCCCAAAGGTAGAAGATGAATGGGAACGACGTCGATATTCATTCCAAGCTTCCAGTATTTGATGGCAAAAACTGGAATCGTTGGAAAATCCAGATGCGCGTGTTATTTGGTTCTCAAGATGTGTTAGATCTTGTCACTGATGGCTATGATCTATTAGAAGCAGACGCAACAGAGGCACAAAATATAACACATAGGGCGCTAAGGAAGAAAGATCAGAAGGCGTTGTTCTACATCCATCAATGTGTGGATGCAAATGTGTTTGAGAAGATTGTTGATTCTGAAACAACAAAAGCTACGTGGGACACACTGGTCAGATGTTACGGTGGTGACGCATTAGTGAAGAAGGTGAAGCTTCAGTCTCTCAGAAAGAAATATGAGAATCTCAACATGAAGGACAACGAGAAGGTTTTTGAATACATCTCTAGAGTGATTCTGATCACTAATGAGATGAAAGTTTGTGGAGAAATTATGTCTGAACAAGTAATTATTGAGAAGATCTTGAGATCTTTAACTTCTCAGTTTGATTATATTGTGGTAGCAATTGAACATTCCAAATATCTGAGTACCATGAGAGTTGAAGAGCTGCAAAGTAGTCTAGAGGTGCATGAGTTGCGTATGACTGCGAGAACTTCTGAGAGGGAAGTAGAGATGCAGGCTCTGAAAGCAACTTCTGGTAAGAAGTATCAGAAGCAGATTTGGTCAGAATTCAGAAAGAAAACTAAGGGTGGTTAAAGGTCAGAAGCTTCAAACTCTGATAGGCAGAAGAATGTCCAGAAGGGAAAGGAGAAGTCTGACAAGAAGAATGTTCAGTGTTACTGTTGCAAGAACTTTGGTTACTATGCCAAAGATTGCTGGTCAAACAAAGAAAGAAAGTTATAAGAAGAAAATATAGCCAGAGGAGAGTCAGGTGATGAACCTGTGCTATTGTTGGCTTTTGAACCTGATGATCTGAATTCATCAGAATGGTGGTATATGGACACAGAGTATTCAAACCACCTTACTGGAAACAAGAAATGGTTGATTAATTTTGACTCTGGGAAGAGTACAGATATCAGATGTGTTGATGATAAATACCTCAATGCAGAAGGTATGGGAAATGTCAGAATCATTCTAAACAATGGGAAAGCAGCAGTGATCCAGAATGTATGATATGTACCTGGCATTAAAAGAAATTTGATGAGTGTGAGATAACTGATTGAGAAAGATTTTTCAGTTACCATGAAGGACAATCTTCTGAAGTTATATGATTGTAATCAGAAATTGATTATTGAGTCAGAACAGGGCAGGAACAGAACATTCAAGGTGAATGTTATAACTGCAGACTCTGAATGTCTTAGTGCAACAAGTGTTGTCAAGAAGAGTGAGTTGTGGCACAAAAGATTTGGTCATCTGAATTTCAGAAGTTTAGGGCATCTGAAATCAAAGAATATGGTACATGGAATTCCTACAATCAAGAAGCATGAAAATTCATGCAAGGTGTGCATGAAAGGGAAGCAACCAAGATTACCATTTTCATCAGAAGTAGTTCCAAGAGCAAAACATGCCTTAGGAGTAGTGCATTCTGATGTGTGCGGTCCTTTTCTAGTAGAATCAACTGGAGGGAATATATATTTTGTGTCATTTGTTGATGAGTTCACCAGAATGACATGGGTATCTCTCATAAAGTTCAAACACGAGGTGTTTGCTGAATTCAAGAAGTTCAGACTGAAGACTGAGAATCAGAGTGGCCAGACTCTGAAGATTCTTAGAACTGATGGTGGTGGTGAGTATAACTCCACAGAATTCAGAAGTTTTTGTGAGGAGAATGGAATTGAACACGAGGTTACTGCTCCTTATACTCCTTAACACAATGGTCTTTCTGAAAGAAGAAACCGTACTTTGCTTGATATGGTGAGAAGCATGCTGAAAGAGAAGAAGCTTCCTCATACTCTGTAGGGAGAAGTTGTTACCACTGCATGTTATGTGCTCAACAGATGTCTAACGAAGAAATTGAAGGAAATAGTTCATATTCAGAAGTGGGCTGGAGATAAGCAAAGTGTTAGTCATCTGAAGGTGTTTGGTTATGTATGTTACAAACATGTTCCAGAAGCCAGAAGACAGAATTTGGATGATAGAAGTAAAGTAATGTTGTTGGTGGGGTACCATAGTACAAGTTCGTACAAAATTTATTGTCCAAAAACTAACAAAGTTGATTTCAGCAGAGACGTTATTGTAAAGGAATTAGAAGTTTGTAATTGTGAAAGGTCTCGTCCTGACTCTGATGAGAGAACTCCTGAAGAAAAGTCAGAAACACATGTTTCTGAAGCTAGTAAAGACTCTGACTTTGAAGAAGATACAGAAGGAGAAGATGATTCTGACTCTGACTCCGATGGTGATCCAGACTCTGAAGACAATCAAGGTTCTGGAGAAAGTCCAATTTCTGAAGCAAGTGCTTCTGAAGTGGAAAGTTCTAGTGTCCAAAGTTTTGAAGGTCCAGTTCTGAGGCAATAAAGAGTCAAAAGCATCCCAAGAAGATTTACAGAGTTCGATATGTTGCAAGACACTGAAGTAGACTCTGAAGGAGAAGTTATTCAGTGTGCAATGTTAGTAGACTCTGAACCCGTGAGTACGGAAGAGGCTCTTAAGGATCAAGTTTGTTTACAGACCATGGAAGAAGTACTTGATGCTATAGAGAGAAATAAGACTTGGAAGTTGACAGAACTTCCAAAAGGCGAGAAAGCCATCATCGTCAGATGGGTTTTCAAGAAGAAGCCAAAGTCAGATGAATCAATTGGAAAACACAAAGTAAGATTAGTAGCAAGGGGCTTTCTACAGAAGCCTGGGATGGATTACTTTGAAGTGTTTGCACTTGTAGCAAGACATGAAACAATCAGACTAGTGATTGCAATAGTTGTTGACAGGAATTGGCCTCTGATGCATTTAGATGTAAAATTTGCATTTCTGAATGGTCCATTACAAGAAGATGTATACGTATCACAACCTCATGGATTTGAGAAAAAGAATCAAGAAGGGATGGTGTTCAAATTACACAAAGCCTTGTATGGATTGAAGCAAGCGCCCAGAGCTTGGAATTTGAAGATTGATTCATTTTTCAAGGAACAAGGGTTTCAGAAGTGTGAGATGGAGTATGATGTTTATGTTCAGCATACTTCAGAAGGTAATATGATTCTGGTTTGTTTGTATGTTGATGACATATTACTCACAGGAAGTTTTGAACAAGAGATAGTTGAGTTCAAGAAAGTTCTGATGAATGCGTTCGAGATGACAGATCTTGGGGAAATGAGTTTCTTTATAGGGATGGAATTTATGTACTCTGAGAAAGGAATCATTTTACATCAGATAAAGTATGAAATAGAGCTTCTGAAGATATTTGAGCTAGAAAGTTGCAAGGTTGCTATCACATATGCTGATACAAATCAAAAGTTGGACTCTGATTCTGATGGAGAGGACGTGGATGCTACAACCTTTAAACAAATGGTTGATTCTCTAAGGTATTTGTGTAATACCGGACCTGATATTTACTATGCAGTTGGAATGGTTAGCAGATTTATGAGCAAACCAAAGTGGTCTCATTACCAAGCTGCTGTCAGGATTTTGAGGTATGTAAAGGGAACTCTGAAATATGGAGTGTTATTTCCATCTGGAAGAAAGATAGAATTAGAACTTTTGAGTTATTCTGATTCTGATTGGTGCGGAGATAGAGTTGACAGAAGAAGTACTTCTGGATACTTATTCACATTCCTGGGAGGTCCTATTTCTTGGTGTTCTAAGAAACAATATGTTGTTGCGCTGTCAACTTGTGAAGTTGAATATATTGCAGGCGCTCTGACTACGTGTCAAGCTGTGTGGATTCTGAACTTGCTGAAAGATCTGAAAATTGAGGTAAATAAACCTCTGAAGCTGATGATTGATAACAAGTCTGCAATCAATATTGCCAAGAATCCAGTGTTGCATGGGAGAAGCAAGCATATTGAGACCAAGTATCATTTTCTGAGAAATCAGGTTCAGAATGAAATATTAGAAGTTGTGCACCGTAGTACTCAGAAGCAGCTGGCAAATGTTCTAACAAAGGCTATTAAAAATGATCAATTTCTTCGCTTGAGGAATGAAATTGGTGTTGTCAGTTTTTGATAAAATTTAAATTAAGGGATGGTGTTAGAATTAATTTAGATTTTATAATTAATTTATATTTAGAAATATCTTTTATATTGTTTATATCTTTGTTAGAAGATATATATCTTAGATCTTCTTATATCTTTGTTTGAAGATATATTTTAGATTTAATTTTTGTGTATAAATAGTCTAGTGATGTAGCTCAATGTAATTCATTGTAAATTATTATTCTTTATTTTATAGCCGTCATTAAATATATTTCTTTTATCTTTCATCTCTTCTTTATACACCAACAACATTACATGTTCGAGAGGAATAAGGAATGACCTATCTCTCTCTAAATTATGGTTTTAATGCAGACCATGCAGTAAGTTGCAAATCAGTCCTCATCCTAAATTCCATAATGTCATAGTCAATATATATACAATATTTACTCTCACTCGAATGCATACACCATGTTAAAATTAAAAATCATAAACATAAGTTAAATGTTTGGCAGTGACTCCATGGCCATTTACATTAGCTTGCAGATTATGGGCAAATTCTTAATTGGAACAATTATGAGTAAATGGCAAATTCTTTACTTAGAAAAGGAAAGCACTGACCATGTGATGCTGACAAAGGTATCTCACAACATCTCTAACACCAGAAGAAATAAGATCAGAAGTGAAACCCAAAAACACTTTATATACAAAGGTATTTTTATTTTATTTAAAAAAACTAATTTTAAAACAAATTTTCTAAAAAAATCGATTTTTATTTTCTTTAAAAAAAACCAGTTTTAAAACAAGTTTTATAAAAAAAATCAGTTTTTATTTTCTTAAAAAAAACTGTTTTAAAACAAGTTTTATTAAAAAAAACAGTTTGATTATACCAAAGAAACTAACCAAATCTAACTGGATCGAATCATGTAATAATTACAAAGACTCGTACATTTGATAATACATCCCGATACCACCAGAATTAACATGATTAACAGTTTATGGTACTAAATAATGGTTTTCTTATAATGAATCTTTTATATGCACTTCATACACCATACTTTATTACATTCCCTTTACTAGTACAATCTAATTCCACATACAGTGCTTATGGAGAGGGCCAGAATAAATCAATCTCATATCAAATCCAAATGACCTTAACTTATGTGATACTAATGAATTCCTTAAAAAAAAAGGATCACTATTCCCTTCAAATATACTAGTAGAATACAATGACATATATTTCAAAATATACGGCACTTAAGTACACTACAATTGCACCATATGAACAAGATAAGAGACATAAGAACAAAAGTTTCTTGGAGTTAATTAACTTGTCAAACTCAATAACATGGTTTATGAAGATTAGATATTAGCATGTTTTTAAAAAATGTCCGCTATCGCGAAACCTGCCACAACAAGATAAAGAGAGAACATCCAAAATACACAGTTGCAATAAACAATTGATGGAGAATTATTGATTTTAAGTTTCTTAACTCTTAGGCAATTATACCAGATATATCGATAAAACTCTAAATCGGTACTAATAAATTAAACATAACATCTTGTCAAATAAATAAATGAATTAAACATAGCGTAAAATAATCAGAAACCAAACTCGATGGCCTATTAGGCAGTTCTGGCGTGATTTGAAACAGCTTAAAATTACTAAGAATGTCTAATATTTTTGCAGGATATAACCACCGATGCTGAGCTTCAAATTGTAACTACTGAATATCTGCACAATGATAAATAATTAAAAATATCATTGATTTAAATATTTAATCATTATTCTGTTGAAAGTAATTTCTTGTATCGAAACAGTTTGCTCGACAGAGACAAGGGAGTGCCGAAGTAGGTGTGTGTCGAAAATGCTACACACATATTTGATTTGTTTTAAGATTTAGATAGATTTGATTTAGATCTAAAATAGATAGATTTGATTTAGTACCAAAATAGGTATTTTGTGTTTTTATAGTTTTTAGGTTTTGGCTTAGGCCTAAATTTATAAATAGAAGGAGTAACCCCTAATTTTGTAATTAAGTCAATTCATTGTAATCACAGAATTTGCAGTTGCAAGTGATTAATAAAGTTTTCCACAATTTGTGGGCAGAGAGAAACTCTGCAGAAAATAATTGTCTTCTTTCTTTTCTTTTTTTTTCTTTGTCATAATTCATTGTCATTGTGTGGTGATATCAATCTTGTTCTTCAAGATTGGTAGAAATTCATCATAGATATTTGGTAGATTTCCAACATCTGGTATCAGAGTTCGGTTAATCAATTCAAGGGAAGTATCGATCAAGAACGATTGAGGAAGAAGAAGAATTCACGATGGCGAGTTATGGAAATGCAAATTATCCAGCAACTCTACAAATTCTGAAAGTAGACGACTATGAGAATTGGTGCAAACAGATGAAAGTTTTATTCAAGTGTCAAGGTCTTTGGGATCTTGTAACAGATGGATTGGAAGCGCTTGGAGAAAACGCTTCAGAAGAAGAAAAGAAGAAACACACAGAATCTGAGAAGCTGAGTTATAAAGCACTATTTATAATTCATCAATGTTTGAGTCCAAAAAATTTTGAAAAAGTGAGTGATTCAGAATCTGCAAAAGAAGCATGGGAGGTTCTTGAGAAGTCTTTTGGTGGTGCAGAAAAGGTGAAAGAAGTGAGGTTACAAACTCACAAGAGAACCTATGAATTGCTTCAGATGGAAGATAGTGAGAGCGTATATGATTTCTTCCCTAGGGTTACAAAACTAGTGAATCAAATCAAGGTATATGGAGAAACATTAACAACAAGAGTTATTATTTCGAAGATCTTGAGATCTTTGGCTCCTAAGTTCGACCACGTGGTGGTGGCTATAGAAGAGGGGAAAGACTTGTTGCAATTGACAAAGGAAGAGCTTCAAGGGACGCTTGAATCTCATGAACAAAGAATGACTAAAAGAGTTGCAAGCAAGTCGAAGAGTGATGTGGCTTTGCAGACACATTCAGCAAAAGAAACCAAAGGTAAAGGAAAGTGGTTCGACAGAGGTAGAGGCGGCTACAACAAATCGACTGGTAGAGGAAACCAGAACGAAGGAAACGTGTCGAATCAGAGAAGATCATACCAAGGCAATCAAAGAGGTGGTGTTGCAAATAGAGGAAGAGGTGGTGGTCGAAAACCTGATAAGAGTCACATTCAATGTTACAATTGTCAGAAGTATGGTCATTATTCGAGTGATTGTCCAAAAAAGTGAAAGAATTAAGAAAGTGATACAAAGTTTGCAAAACATGAAGAAGAAGAGATGATGTTGATGGTTATAACAAGAGACGAAGATAGATTCAAGGACCAATGGTACTTGGATTCAGGATGCTCGTCACATATGTCTGGAGGAAAGACTGGTTTGTCAACATAAAGCCCTCAATGAAAAGTATGGTAAAATTCGCAAATGACAATATCCTAGCAGCTGAAGGTATTGGTGATGTTATGATTATGATGAAAGATGGCAAGAGGTCAATAATTTCCAATGTGTTGTACATACCAGGCACAAAGAGAAATTTGCTCGGTATAGGGCAGTTGGTCGAAAAGAATTATAAAGTGTCGATCAAAGATAAGATGAAGAGAGTCGTCGACGCAAATGGAAGATTAATCTTGAAGGCTCCTATTTCTCAGAATAGAACCTTCAAGTCGAACTAAATGTGATGGAGCACAAGTGCCTTTCGACTGCAGCTAGATGAGATAAATGGACATGGCATTATCGACTAGGTCATCTCAACTTCAGAGACATCAGAGATTTGAAGAGAAAAAATATGGTTTCAGGATTGCCAGAAATCGACATTCCAAACGAGGTATGTAAGGAATGTGTGTAGGCGAAGCAGCACAAGAATAACTTCAGCAAGGATGCAGGAAGCAGGTTGAAGGTTATTCTTGAAGTCATATACTCTGATGTATGTGGACCAATCCAGGTGGATTCGATGGGAGGTAACAAATACTTTTTTACATGCATAGATGATTTCAGTCGAAAGTTGTGGACTTACCTGATCAAGAAGAAAAGTGAAGTGATCGAGGTATTTGCCAAGTTTAAGTCTATGGTCGAAAGACAAAGTGGTCAAAAACTCAAAGTTTTGAGAACTGGTGGTGGTAGAGAGTATGTGTCGAAAGACTTCGACAGGTTATGTGAAAAGGAAGGGATTGTGCATGAGGTGGTGCCACCCTATACTCCATAGCATAACAGAACTGCATAAAGGAAGAATCAAACCATCATGAATATGGTGAGAAGTATGTTGAAAGGCAAGAATTTACCTAAAGAATTTTGGGGTGAATCTGTGTCGACTGCAACATACATTTTGAACAGATGTCCTACAAAGAAGCTAGAAGGAATTACTCCAGAAGAATGTTGGTATGGTGTGAAGCCTAGCTTGAGTCATCTGAAGGTATTTGGATCTATTGCACATAAACATGTGCCATATCAGTTGAGAAGAAAACTTGATGACAAGTCGAGTCAAATGATTCTAGTTGGATATCGTTCAACAGGAGGTTACAAGTTGTTCGACCCAGTGAACAAGCAGATTGTGATCAGCATGGACGTGATCATAGATAATCTTAAAGAATGGGATTGGACTGAAAATGTCAAGAAATATTCAGTGGAAATCCTACTTGAAGAACCAGAAACTCAAGTCGAAAGAGAAGTTCGACAAGAGGACCCAACAGTTGTAGATCAACCAAGTACAAGCAGACCTTAAAGAACAAGACACATGCCTACAAGGTTGCAAGATTGTGTGATTACATCAGATAATATAATAGATAATAAAGGTGAGTTGGTACATTATGATTTCTATGCAGATGTCGAACCTGTCAATGCAGTTGAAGCATTGAAGGATTCGAAGTCGGTGAAAGCAATGACCGAAGAAGTGAATTCTATCAAAAACAACAACACTTGCTCACTTGTCGAATTGCCTCAAGGCAAGAAAGCAATTGATATCAAGTGGGTATATGTTGCACCCCAAAATTTGCCCTCCCATATTCTTCAAGAAATTGCCAAGCCAAGCTGCAAAATTCCCCAAGGGTTGCACAGTGCAAAGGTCTCCTATACAGTCAAGATTAGGGTTTTGTGTTCTGATCAAGAAGATGAAGTTTTCAAAGGCCCAATCAAGTCTCATATGCTTACAAAGATGGTCAAGTGTCCTCATATCAAGTTTCAAGGCATTCAGCTCAAAATTGCACAGTCAAAACCCTAAATTGCACTACAGTCAACTGTAGGGGCAAAATGGTCATTTGGCAGTCAAAAGTTCAAATTTTTGGTCAACATATCATTTTGAAGCCACAAACATCATTTGATCAATGCTTGATCATGATTCTCAAAGTTTGGCTCAGAAATCATCAAAGATGCAAAAGTTACTATATTTGGACAGTTGAAAAAGTCAACTGAAATTGACCAGGGCATAACTTTCACATGGATTATCAGAAAAATTCCATCCAATGCTCATTTTGAAGAGAAAGACATTTCCTACAACTCATCTTCATACTTCAAGTCCAAGAAATGCTCTCACAAAAATCTATCAATTTCAACATTATAGGTCATTTTCAAAAGTCAACAAAAAGGGACTTTAAGTCAAAGACCATAACTTGAGATTGGTAAATCAAAATGACATGGGACCAAAGGCATTGGTTAAAGGACTCAAAGACCTTTCCAAAATGTCCAAGAACATGAGAAAAGATTAAAAATTGAGCAAGTTATGCCTTGTGGAAGTTGGGAAATATTTGGATATTTTGAAAAGTCAACTTTGATCCAAATGACCTAAAATTGCTAATGGGCCCATTTTTCTTCCATGATTCATCATTCCAAGCATATGCACGACCACTTGGCCCAAAGGGAAGCATTTTCTCATTTTTTATTTATTTATTTGAATTTTTATTTATATTAATTCAATTAAATCAATTAAATATATGAAAAATGTTTAAATTAACCAAACCAATCTTTTTATACATGTTTTAAGGTCAATATTTCGTGCACATGCTGATTAGGAAAGATTTGGTTTGATTTGAGCTAATTGACACAAAAATACACTTGGAAAAGATATGGAAGATTCTTAAGAAAATCAAATATGCAAAACCATTAATTCATTGGATTTTATTGAGTTTTCTTAACCTAATGCTCTCACTACAAAGCCAGGAACACAAACCTAATCGTGCTACACCCTAAGCTGCGCAGGAAACACATTTACAAACTTGGAAAAATTGTCAAAAAACACAAAACTGAAATCATTGATAGAGGGCGATTCAAAGCTTAATTTTCATTCAAATAGCTTGCTCAAGGTCTATTGAGTGTATTCCAATCAGAATCATCCCTCTAAACTCCAAGAACTGGTAAAACGAGCACAAACTGTGTCAAGAAATTTCCAGAATCGTGCTTCATGATTTATGCATGCTTTGCCATTTTTATTCATTGATTCATGTTTGTTATGAGTTCCTGATGCTAACCATACAGATTGATTGCGTTTTTGTGTTATATACGCGATTTAGCCATTGATGCAGTTTAGGGTTTGCAGAGCTCCCAATTGGGGATTTTGAAACCAAGTAAAATTGGAGGACGAGTCCAACACCATTGAATTTGACGCATCTGGACGAACGGGAAACACTACTCGCGATCAATTTATGGAGCCCTGAGATCTATTCGCTATTTTTCCAAAGGCCACCTAATGAAACGTGTCTGAAACCGTTGCCTAATATAATTGTTTTTCAGGAAAATAAACATAGCGAGGAAGACGACTGCGTGTCTGCCAACGATTGGCTAATTTGAATCTCGCGCGCTTTAACCCATTAAACATCATGTTTTATTTATTATATTTGAATGTTGTTATATGTTAAAGGTACAAGCGATGGTTCAGTGGCGAGCGCGTTGTTTGGAACGGTACATGACCTGGGTTCGAGCCCCAGGTCTTACAAGTTTCCATATTATTTTTCAAAAGCAATTCCTATGTGCTTCCAAGTTGCAGACGCATCTTATTCCCTCACCATCTATCCATACACGCGTCCTGTGAGATCAGATCAAGGGCATGGATTCAGAGAGCACGCTACGCCCTAGTCAATGCATCACACGGGATTCAAAAAGTCCAACGAGGCCAATGCCATTGGGCCAGATTGCTGAGTCCATACCTCCACTTTGGGGACTACCCCCCCCCCCCCCCCCTGGTTTGCAATTCTTTTTATTTTTCTTATATTTTATTTTTAGTTATTATTTTATTTTCTTGATTGTGTACTTCAATTAATTATTTCTATAAAATATAAAAATGCCTAAAAAATCAGAAAAAAGGTAAAAACATAATAAAATATTTAATTTTCATATTTTCTTGTAAATAATTGCATGTAAATAAATTTAGTATTAAATAGGTTTTAATTTTAATTCTTTTTAATAACTAAAAATCCAAAAATATAGAATTAGGTTTAATAACTTTTATTCCTTTTTAATTTTCCCTTTTTTCATAATAATAATATTACTTATTTTATTTTCATAATTAAATTGTACATAAATTAACTTAGGTTTAATTTAGGTTATATTTTAATATTTTCATAACAAATTTAAAAACCATTAGAATTAGGGTTAGTTAATTTTAATTAATTCTTTTTCCTATCAAATCTTAAAAACACAAAAATACCAAAGATATTTTCTTTTTATATTAATTTTAATTCCTTATTAATTTAATTTTGCAAAAGGGTCCAACGCCCTCGTTCGTAATTTATTTAATTCGCATATTTATTTTTATTTCATTCAAATAATCATGTATCTCTCCTAAAGCCGTGTAATTTAAACTTCTCGCACTTTTCAATCTCTTTAATTTATTTACTTTTCTGTCAAATCGGGTCCGGTTTAATTTTAGCGGTGTGGACTCGCGCCATTTGTAATAGCCTTAGATTTACTTTTCCCGCAAATATTTTTTAACTGTTAACAAAAAGCATGAAAGAATGAATGGCCCTAATTAAAATCAAGCGTAGATCACGATGAACATGACAAGACAAATATAAACGAATCTGACACACGAATCGCACACACCACCCCTAGGGTACGCCTCACTGTTGCCTTGCCTCAAAAGGTGATCGTCGAGTAGAGAATGTCTTAGTAAGTCCTCATAATCCGGGAACCTGGCATGAGGGTAGCTTCTAAGGTGTCTTCCCATTGCTCTGGTGATCACCATGTCCCTACAAACTCGAATTGACCCGAACACCTCCAACGGTGGTGCTACCTACCTCTCAATGGTGGGATGGCACTACTTTAAAGGACATCTACACAGACGAATTCCTTAGGGTAGGTAGACAACTCGTAGATACTTGCTCTCTTCAAAACAAACAAAAATCTTTTCACACCGACACTTTTCAAAAGCTTTCAAAACAATTTTTCAAACACTCTGACGCATGAGTCGATCTGAAATTTTCAAAGAAACTTTTTAAAACCCACATTGAAAAGCAAACAAACAATTTTGAAAACACATTGAGCAAGTATCTAGAGCCCATGGATAACCATGGATAGAAAGGGTGCTAACACCTTCCCTTTCTATAATCTACCTCCCGAACCGAGAGCAATCTCTTTAAGGAATTTTTCTGTGCTTTTGTCCTTTCCATTTGGAGAAAATAAAAGACGGTGGCGACTCTTGCTTCCGCGACATTTCGCGAACCAGCGTTAAACAGTCAGTTCCAGATCCACCGATCACAGAACTGGCGACTCTGCTGGGGAATAAACTTATAAAGTGGGGTGTACCTTAGGGCTAGGTCATAACTATGTTTTCAATTGTCTTCTTTGCTTGCTTTATTATTGTGGGTTGCTTGGGAGTTCTATAGATCCTAACCCGGATCTGGGGATACCTTCTTATAAAGTAGCAACAAGGCTGTGAGGGAACTGTGCGGGGTATACCGACATGGTTGAAACAGTCTGCTACGTTGATGTGGCACTTTGGTGTGTACCGGTAACCCTTGAGTTCAGTCAAGGAGAGTACGGGGCCTCCGCGTGGTGTCGTAAAGCATCAACAGACCTTAGGAACCTTAATTGAACTATCTTGGCCTCTTTAGGGTAGTGAGATAACTGACTTTGGTGCAGTCCGAGGTTGGTTGATACTCGATACTACACTCAATTGAGGGTTGCTTTCCTGGAATATTTCGGTCGCCAGTTCAGTGGCTAAATCGAAACGATGAACAATGAAAGCAATTCCGTGATATTGGGAACCTTAGAACCCGGTTACTTCTAATAGGACAGGTTGAGCCCACCAACTTCAAGAGGGTAATACCTAGACCTCATGCTGGCTTAAACCCTAAGGGCTCTTTTGTGTGACTTGTGTGCCTTCGTACTTGACTATCTGCGTGCTTGTTACCTGACACTTGTTTCTTGCAGGTCTTGTTTATAGTCCTTAATTGGGACTCATAACAGGGTACTAAATTTCTTGCAGGTCTTGTTTATAGTCCTTAATTGGGACTCATAACAGGGTACTAAATTTCTTGCAGGTTTTGTTTATAGTCCTTAATTGGGACTCATAACAAAGTATACTGAATTTCTTGCAGGGTTTGTTTATAGTCCTTAATTGGGACTCATAACAGGGTTACCTACATTACCCCATGCATCATAACATCATACCATTTCATACATCCTAACCCATTTCAAGGATCTCAAGGGCTTGTGATGCAGGTCATGGTGAATCAATTATCCCAGCAAGGGGCAAAGAGGATTTATTTTCCCCTAGCCAAGGTTGTCAGGGGCTATGACCCACTGGATATGGTGAGCCTTTGACCCTTGAAGAAGGGCTCTCTACAACAGGAAGTTCCTTCAATCAAGTTGCCAGTTTCCAACTCTAACAAGTTTCTCTGTTTACCCTGCGAGGTCCTTGAAATCATTGCATGCATGTCATACATCTCATTGCCTTGCAGGTACCCCTTGGACAGGTTTGCTTACCCTTCTTCGCTGTTTATTTCAGCCGATCGTCATGAATCCTGAATCATCAGCCGAGCAGACTATCAAGGCCCTCCAGGCTCAGAACGCCCAGTTCCAAGGGTTGATCATGAACTTGACCCAGGGGCAACAAGATCTGAAGGCTCTGCTCTTGAAAAAAGAAAAGAAGAAGAGGAGGACTGTTTTGTTCAGCCCTAGACGCAGATCTGGGAATGCACCGCAGATTGAAACTGAAAGGACAACTCCATCTGTGAGGGAAGGTAGTCATCAGGGGGAAAGGGTTCCCAGTCCAGTGGTCTCCGACAACGAGACAGATTTCAACGACGAACAATACCCTCCTGCCGAAGACAAGTACAAACAGTTGGAGGATAGGTTGAATGCCATGGAGATCCAACAGGTACCTGGGCTGGATTTTGGAGAGCTGGGTTTGTCAACTGGTGTGATTATTCCTCGGAAGTTCAAAGCACCATCCTTTACCAAGTATGACGGGGCGTCTTGTCCCAAGTTACATCTCAGGTCCTATGTTCGGAAGATGCAGCCATATACAGTGGACAAGAACTTGTGGATCCACTTCTTCCAGGAGAGTCTTTCAGGGACTCATCTCGAATGGTTCTATCAGCTAGATGGGACCAAGGTTCGTAACTGGGAGGAGTTGGCTACTGCTTTCTACAAGCAGTATCAATATAATGCCGACCTTGCTCCTACGCGTACCCAACTCCAGGGTATGTCGTTAGGATCAAGTGAAGGTTTTAAAGAATATGCGCAGAAATGGAGGGATCTTGCTGGAAGGGTACAACCACCTCTGACTGATCGGGAACTTGTCGATATGTTCTTGGGGACCCTGTCCGGTCCGTTCTACAACCACCTAATTGGGAATTCGTCTGCTGGATTCACAGATCTTATCTTGACTGGAGAGCGAATAGAAGCTGGCATCCGGTCTGGGAAAATTCAAGAGGCTGCACCTTCTGATAAAAAGCCTCATCATGGAAAGAAAGAATCCAATGTTGTGCACGGCAAAAAGAGCCGTCATGAGATAGGGGCAATCCAGATCTCCAATCCTGGACCTGCTCAACAAGGACAGGGGCAGCAGCGCAAGGAGAAACGGCAGTACACCAAACTCAACATGTCGTTGGATCAAGCACTGCAACAAATGTTGAAAGCAGGACTGATCACCTTAAGGGCTCCTCTTCGGAATCCGAACACTTCTGCTCCCAACTATCATCCCAACGATAGGTGCGCATATCATTCTGATAGCCCGGGGCATACTACGGACAACTGCTGGCCTCTCAAGAACAAAATTCAAGACATGATCGATGCCGGGGAGATTCAGTTTGAAGTGTCTGAGACTCCGAACATAATCACTGCTCCGTTACCCAATCGTTGAAGACCTTTTGTTTATTTGAATTTCTGAGTTGTATTTTTCTTTGCTTATACAAACAATTAATGTCATAGCAAACTCTTTTATTCTATTAATGCATCGCATACGTCTGTTTTGGGAATTAATACAATTGTTTTCATTATGTTCAAATTTCTTTTCATATTTTTTCTGTTGCCAACTCTGGATCTAAAATTCTAAGCCTCTTGAGGGAGGATGACGAAAATGATACCACAATCTGCAGTATGCTTTTGAACAAACCCCGCTGATGAGGTACAGGCATTGTTTCAATCCCCAAACACTGGAGTTATAAGGAAGATAATCCCTCGTCAACCCCTCTGAGCCAAAGAAGTAGGAGTTTTTCTTTTCGAAATTTAAAACCCTTAATCATAACCTGGGGCAGGGTAGTCTCTCAGTTGATCCAAGTGCATAACAAATGGCACCAAAGAAGTCCTTACAAAACGAAAAAAGACAGTGATGGTTCCGAACAATCGTAAAGACAGGCAGTCATTATCTCGAAAAATTAAAGTCCATTAAGTCAAAACCCATGAAGGAGACTTACAAAACTGGGGCATCCCGCTGACTGTAATTCCAAAAAAGGAAACAGTTCAGGCAAAAAAGAAAGGGATAACAAAATCAAAAAAAAAAAGGGGTTATACAAACCCTCAACAAAAAAGGAATGACTGCCTATCCAGAATAAATCATCAATATCTGGACTATCATTGGAACATCAGGACAAAGACTCAAACAAGGTCTAACGCACGATCAACTGAGCTTAGGTTTGGAGAACATCACGAAGAGTGGGTGGGTACAAATAATTTGAGCCTTTATCCTTTGTTTCTTAAACCGTGAACCAGGCCACGTTATAACCCTTAAAAGTCCTAGCTGAAGCATGGGTTAGTTCGAAAGCATACTGTTACGAAAGGTATCCTGACTCCTGAAGGCCTACGGTAAAATATGGAGTTGACATCACGTTTTACAAACATTCACTTGTTTTATGAAAAAGAATGCATTTTCAAAATCTTCGAGACGGACATAAGCGTTGCATTTTTAACATAACTTTGTTTGCATATGACTTTTTGTTTGAACAACATAGAAATTCGCATGACGAAAGTCTAATGAACAAGAGTATCTCCAATCAAGGGGAAGACATGATCATGGTCTACCATCTGGGGCAGTTAAGTCAAGATCCAGAGAATCTTTCAAAAGGCCAAAAAGCCTGGGGAAAATCTCTGCCTGAGTCGCTTGGGGCACTCCAGCAACGAATCTTGCACGATCAGACACCTTCTGGTAATATGACAACACAAGCAGCCAGGGGCACCTACCTGCATTCTAAGAGCGTGGACATAGTCGAAAAATACTACGCAAAATCAAAGACCCGCTAGGTTGACACACCTAGGCAAAAATAAGGGCTTCCCGGCGAACCAAAAGGGTTCGGGCAAAATGAAGGGATGAAATGAAAAAATCTGTACACCCGGCAAGTCGAAAACCTGAAAAGGCGGCTTGGGCAAAAATGGGTATCCCGGTGGACTGAAAACCCGAAAGGGCGGTCTAGGAAAAAGTTAGGGATTAAAGCGTACGACTATGTCCTGCCATCCTGTCATCTGTCTACCAGAAGAAGGTTTGTCCATCAACAACTATCAGCATCCCACATGTGCCCCCCATAGAAACAGGGGCAATAACGGGTGGTTTAAGCAATCTGATTGTTTCCGTCCTCCAGGGTACCAAGGTAGGCTCAGCTAAAGAACATAACCAGACATCTTAATCCCCCAGAGAGTGAGCCAGCAAGTCAGTGCACTCTCCCCAAGCTATATTATCAAATATTAAGGAAGTTGGGTATCCTCCAGTGGATCTCAACATACCCCCAGCAGCATATGTATTCTTAACAAGCATCCCCGGCAAGCTTGGTCCAAAGATTTTTCCCCGGCGGCATATCAGCATTCAAAGGAATCACTTCCCCAGCATATCAAAGCTTCCCCAGGAAAGTCCAATCTAGTCCTCCAGGAAAGTTGGAATTCATCTCCCCCCAAGCAGCAAGCTTATCCCCAATAGATTCTGGAAGCTTATCCTCGCAGAGCATGAACGCGTCACCCGGCTTTATTCAAAGAGTTATTTCCTTAGCAGGATATAACTGGGTTATCCTCAGCCAAAAGCCACGGAAAGAGCGTCGTCGACAAAGTCTTCTTACCCCAGCGAAGTCTATCAATACTTCCAGCACAACAAGGATATCCTCAGCAAGTTATCAACAACTCAGCAAAGCATCTCTATCCCCACAGAGTATTGCTTCCCAGCATGGTCGCTAGGGTATTTTTCTCCCCGCAGAATCTTTCATTTGCCAAGTTTATTCCCCAACGGAGTTATCTTCTCCTACCGGTATACTTGCAGTTATCATCCCCAGCGGAAGCAAAAGCCTATTCTTCAACATCAGCCCAGGAGTGACTTCCCGGCACCCGTCAAGGATTTATTTTCTTAGACAAAAATACATTCATAAACATCACATCTTCATACATTATAGCATGCATATGCATCATACTACACGAATCTCATTAATTTTGAAGACATACAGTGCATGCATCATGATTTTGCATACAATTATGTTTTGCCTTTTCAGGAAAAAGATCAATACAAAAATGATTACTATCAACTATCGCAATTCTTTCTAGATATAGTTTCAGATATGACCCAGAGATGGTGACGTTCTGATGCTGCTTCCAGAGTTCCTTCTAGATATAGTTTCAGATGTAAACCAGAGATGGTGACGTTCTGATGCTGCTTCCAGATTTCCTTCTAGATATAGTTTCAGATATGACCCAGATATGGCGACGTTCTGATGCTGCTTCCAGAGTTCCTTCTAGATATAGTTTCAGATGTAAACCAGAGATGGTGACATTCTGATGCTGCTTCCAGATTTCCTTCTAGATATAGTTTCAGATATGACCCAGAGATGGTGACGTTCTGATGCTGCTTCCAGAGTTCCTTCTAGATATAGTTTCAGATGTAAACCAGAAATGGTGACGTTCTGATGCTGCTTCCAGAGTTCCTTCTAGATATAGTTTCAGATGTAAACCAGAGATGGTGACGTTCTGATGCTGCTTCCAGATATCCTTCTAGATATAGTTTCAGATATGACCCAGAGATGGTGACGTTCTGATGCTGCTTCCAGAGTTCCTTCTAGATATAGTTTCAGATGTAAACCAGAGATGGTGACGTTCTGATGCTGCTTCCAGAGTTCCTTCTAGATATAGTTTCAGATGTAAACCAGAGATGGTGACATTCTGATGCTGCTTCCAGATATCCTTCTAGATATAGTTTCAGATATGACCCAGAGATGGTGACGTTCTGATACTGCTTCCAGATTTCCTTCCAGATATGGTTTCAGATGTAAACCAGATATGGTGACGTTCTGATGCTGCTTCCAGATTTCCTTCCAGATATAGTCCAGATATGAACCAGATATGGCGACGTTCTGACACTTATTCCAGTTGAAGACATTTCACGACCTAGACCGGTTCAGTTAATCGACCCTAAGATTCTCTGTTGTTATCCCGTCCAAGGCCTTCTCTAGTCCAGCTAAATCGACTCCCAACAGATTTTTCTGATGAAGACTCAGTAGAAGTTATCCAAGATGGTTCCCTCTCCGACGATGAGTGTGAGGTGATAGTCTCCTATGGTTCCCTCTCCGACAAGTGCGTGAGGTGGTAATTCCTTCTTCAGATGTTTCCCTCTCCGACGATGAGTGTGAGGTAATAGTCTCTTATGGTTCCCTCTCCGACGGTGTGTGAGGTGGTAAGTCCTTTTCAGATGTTTCCCTCTCCGGCGATGAGTGTGAGGTGATAGTCTCCTATGGTTCCCTCTCCGACGGTGTGTGAGGTGGTAAGTCCTTTTCAGATGTTTCCCTCTCCGACGATGAGTGTGAGGTGATAGTCTCCTATGGTTCCCTCTCCGACGGTGTGTGAGGTGGTAAGTCCTTTGCAGATGTTTCCCTCTCCGACGATGAGTGTGAGGTGATAGTCTCCTATGGTTCCCTCTCCGACGGTGTGTGAGGTGGTAAGTCCTTTTCAGATGTTTCCCTCTCCGACGATGAGTGTGAGGTGATAGTCTCCTATGGTTCCCTCTCCGACGGTGTGTGAGGTGGTAAGTCCTTTTCAGATGTTTCCCTCTCCGACGATGAGTGTGAGGTGATAGTCTCCTATGGTTCCCTCTCCGACGGTGTGTGAGGTGGTAAGTCCTTTTTAGATATTTCCCTCTCCGACGTTGAGTGAGGTGATCATTCCTTTCAGATTATAATTGCCTATAGTTCTCTTCCCGATACTGCAAAGATGGCAATTCCCGCTAAGATTTTTCTCAACGAGCGTTGTTGAGGTTAAAGTCGCCCAAGGTTCTCTTACCATTCATGCTAAGGTAGTAACCATCCCTGGTTCATTCGTCACCAGTTAAAGCTCCAGACTCAACTCCTGTAACCAGTCAGGACATATCTATACCAAGCATCTAAAATCAGCTCCTGCAACGTGTCAGGTACTCATTTGTTCTTTTGCAGGTATGCAGGTTCTCGCTAAGGAATCTCCTACGCAATCAACATCCAGATGGCATCTATAAGCCCATCATCCTATCCAACAACCTCCCAATGGCATCTATAAGCCCATTCCACCATCACTGCTACTATGTGAGCGCAAATTTCTGGGCACTCTAGTGTTCAATCATCTTCTACCCTCGGATTACGAAAGGCACGTCGGCCAATCTACATCCTCAGGTCTAAGAAGATTGAACAGGGGCAACTGTTGCACCCCAAAATTTGCCCTCCCATATTCTTCAAGAAATTGCCAAGCCAAGCTGCAAAATTCCCCAAGGGTTGCACAGTGCAAAGGTCTCCTATACAGTCAAGATTAGGGTTTTGTGTTCTGATCAAGAAGATGAAGTTTTCAAAGGCCCAATCAAGTCTCATATGCTTACAAAGATGGTCAAGTGTCCTCATATCAAGTTTCAAGGCATTCAGCTCAAAATTGCACAGTCAAAACCCTAAATTGCACTACAGTCAACTGTAGGGGCAAAATGGTCATTTGGCAGTCAAAAGTTCAAATTTTTGGTCAACATATCATTTTGAAGCCACAAACATCATTTGATCAATGCTTGATCATGATTCTCAAAGTTTGGCTCAGAAATCATCAAAGATGCAAAAGTTACTATATTTGGACAGCTGAAAAAGTCAACTGAAATTGACCAGGGCATAACTTTCACATGGATTATCAGAAAAATTCCATCCAATGCTCATTTTGAAGAGAAAGACATTTCCTACAACTCATCTTCATACTTCAAGTCCAAGAAATTCTCTCACAAAAAGCTATCAATTTCAACATTATAGGTCATTTTCAAAAGTCAACAAAAAGGGACTTTAAGTCAAAGACCATAACTTGAGATTGGTAAATCAAAATGACATGGGACCAAAGGCATTGGTTAAAGGACTCAAAGACCTTTCCAAAATGTCCAATAACATGAGAAAAGATTAAAAATTGAGCAAGTTATGCCTTGTGGAAGTTGGGAAATTTTTGGATATTTTGAAAAGTCAACTTTGATCCAAATGACCTAAAATTGCTAATGGGCCCATTTTTCTTCCATGATTCATCATTCCAAGCATATGCACGACCACTTGGCCCAAAGGGAAGCATTTTCTCATTTTTTATTTATTTATTTGAATTTTTATTTATATTAATTCAATTAAATCAATTAAATATATGAAAAATGTTTAAATTAACCAAACCAATCTTTTTATACATGTTTTAAGGTCAATATTTCGTGCACATGCTGATTAGGAAAGATTTGGTTTGATTTGAGCTAATTGACACAAAAATACACTTGGAAAAGATATGGAAGATTCTTAAGAAAATCAAATATGCAAAACCATTAATTCATTGGATTTTATTGAGTTTTCTTAACCTAATGCTCTCACTACAAAGCCAGGAACACAAACCTAATCGTGCTACACCCTAAGCTGCGCAGGAAACACATTTACAAACTTGGAAAAATTGTCAAAAAACACAAAACTGAAATCATTGATAGAGGGCGATTCAAAGCTTAATTTTCATTCAAATAGCTTGCTCAAGGTCTATTGAGTGTATTCCAATCAGAATCATCCCTCTAAACTCCAAGAACTGGTAAAACGAGCACAAACTGTGTCAAGAAATTTCCAGAATCGTGCTTCATGATTTATGCATGCTTTGCCATTTTTATTCATTGATTCATGTTTGTTATGAGTTCCTGATGCTAACCATACAGATTGATTGCGTTTTTGTGTTATATACGCGATTTAGCCATTGATGCAGTTTAGGGTTTGCAGAGCTCCCAATTGGGGATTTTGAAACCAAGTAAAATTGGAGGACGAGTCCAACACCATTGAATTTGACGCATCTGGACGAACGGGAAACACTACCCGCGATCAATTTATGGAGCCCTGAGATCTATTCGCTATTTTTCCAAAGGCCACCTAATGAAACGTGTCTGAAACCGTTGCCTAATATAATTGTTTTTCAGGAAAATAAACATAGCGAGGAAGACGACTGCGTGTCTGCCAACGATTGGCTAATTTGAATCTTGCGCGCTTTAACCCATTAAACATCATGTTTTATTTATTATATTTGAATGTTGTTATATGTTAAAGGTACAAACGATGGTTCAGTGGCGAGCGCGTTGTTTGGAACGGTACATGACCTGGGTTCGAGCCCCAGGTCTTACAAGTTTCCATATTATTTTTCAAAAGCAATTCCTATGTGCTTCCAAGTTGCAGACGCATCCTATTCCCTCACCATCTATCCATACACGCGTCCTGTGAGATCAGATCAAGGGCATGGATTCAGAGAGCACGCTACGCCCTAGTCAATGCATCACACGGGATTCAAAAAGTCCAACGAGGCCAATGCCATTGGGCCAGATTGCTGAGTCCATACCTCCACTTTGGGGACTACCCCCCCCCCCCCCCCCCTGGTTTGCAATTCTTTTTATTTTTCTTATATTTTATTTTTAGTTATTATTTTATTTTCTTGATTGTGTACTTCAATTAATTATTTCTATAAAATATAAAAATGCCTAAAAAATCAGAAAAAAGGTAAAAACATAATAAAATATTTAATTTTCATATTTTCTTGTAAATAATTGCATGTAAATAAATTTAGTATTAAATAGGTTTTAATTTTAATTCTTTTTAATAACTAAAAATCCAAAAATATAGAATTAGGTTTAATAACTTTTATTCCTTTTTAATTTTCCCTTTTTTCATAATAATAATATTACTTATTTTATTTTCATAATTAAATTGTACATAAATTAACTTAGGTTTAATTTAGGTTATATTTTAATATTTTCATAACAAATTTAAAAACCATTAGAATTAGGGTTAGTTAATTTTAATTAATTCTTTTTCCTATCAAATCTTAAAAACACAAAAATACCAAAGATATTTTCTTTTTATATTAATTTTAATTCCTTATTAATTTAATTTTGCAAAAGGGTCCAACGCCCTCGTTCGTAATTTATTTAATTCGCATATTTATTTTTATTTCATTCAAATAATCATGTATCTCTCCCAAAGCCGTGTAATTTAAACTTCTCGCACTTTTCAATCTCTTTAATTTATTTACTTTTCTGTCAAATCGGGTCCGGTTTAATTTTGGCGGTGTGGACCCGCGCCATTTGTAATAGCCTTAGATTTACTTTTCCCGCAAATATTTTTTAACTGTTAACAAAAAGCATGAAAGAATGAATGGCCCTAATTAAAATCAAGCGTAGATCACGATGAACATGACAAGACAAATATAAACGAATCTGACACACGAATCGCACACACCACCCCTAGGGTACGCCTCACTGTTGCCTTGCCTCAAAAGGTGATCGTCGAGTAGAGAATGTCTTAGTAAGTCCTCATGATCCGGGAACCTGGCATGAGGGTAGCTTCTAAGGTGTCTTCCCATTGCTCTGGTGATCACCATGTCCCTACAAACTCGAATTGACCCGAACACCTCCAACGGTGGTGCTACCTACCTCTCAATGGTGGGATGGCACTACTTTAAAGGACATCTACACAGACGAATTCCTTAGGGTAGGTAGACAACTCGTAGATACTTGCTCTCTTCAAAACAAACAAAAATCTTTTCACACCGACACTTTTCAAAAGCTTTCAAAACAATTTTTCAAACACTCTGACGCATGAGTCGATCTGAAATTTTCAAAGAAACTTTTTAAAACCCACATTGAAAAGCAAACAAACAATTTTGAAAACACATTGAGCAAGTATCTAAGAGCCCATGGATAACCATGGATAGAAAGGGTGCTAACACCTTCCCTTTCTATAATCTACCTCCCGAACCGAGAGCAATCTCTTTAAGGAATTTTTCTGTGCTTTTGTCCTTTCCATTTGGAGAAAATAAAAGACGGTGGCGACTCTTGCTTCCGCGACATTTCGCGAACCAGCGTTAAACAGTCAGTTCCAGATCCACCGATCACAGTATACAAAGTGAAAATGAATTCCAAAGGGGAAGTAACTCGACAAAAAGCAAGGCTTGTGGCGAAAGGATTTCTACGGAAAGAAGGAATAGACTTCGATGAAGTTTTTGCACTTGTTGCTAGGATCGAAACAATCAGGTTGGTCATTAGTCTAGCAGAAATAAACAGATTGCACATATGTCGGATGGACGTGAAGTGTGCATTCTTAAATGGACCCTTAGACAAAGAAGTTTATGTTAAACAACCAGTTGGGTTTGTGAAACATGGCGAAGAGAGAAAGGTGTAC
Source organism: Vicia faba (assembly GCA_948472305.1). Taxonomy (NCBI): domain Eukaryota; kingdom Viridiplantae; phylum Streptophyta; class Magnoliopsida; order Fabales; family Fabaceae; genus Vicia; species Vicia faba. The sequence continues at coordinate 250,934,314 of OX451741.1, read as the reverse complement.
AGGCTTCATAAAGCCATGTATGGATTGAAACAAGGTCCAAGATCTTGGAATAAGAAAATTGATAGTTTCCTAAGGGAGAAGAAATTTATGAAGTGCACAACTGAACATGGTGTATATGTAAGAAGAAGCAATAGTGAATTGCTTATACTTTGTCTCTATGTTGATGATTTGTTGATAACAGGTAGCTGCAAAAGTGAGATCGAAGACTTCAAAGGTGATCTCAGCAAGGAATTCGAAATGTCTGATCTGGGTGAGTTTTCATACTTCATTGGCATCGAATTCTACAAGAGCAGTAGAGGTTTGATGATGCATCAAAGAGGTTTGAAGATATGCAGGAGAAATTCTTAAGAGATTTGATATGGAAGAATGCAAATCAACTTTGACACCTGCAGAACCAAGACTGCAACTGTTGAAAGATGCAGATGAAGATGATATCGACTCAACCCAATATAGAAGACTTATTGGGTCATTGAGACACCTTTGTCATACAAGGCCTGACTTAGCATATAGTGTAGGTATGGTAAGTAGATTCATGTAGAAACCAAAGGTATCACATCTAGAAGCGGTGAAGAGGTATCTCAAAGGAACCCTCGACTATGGTATTTTGTTTCTTGCATCTGATAAAGGAAAAGAATGCAAGTTAGTGGGATACATTGATTCGAGTTGGTGCAGTGACGTTGAAGATCGAAAATCAACAGCAGGATATGTGTTTATGTTTGGTGGTGAACCAGTTGCTTGGAGTTTAAGAAAGGAACCAGTAGTGGCATTATCGTCATGTGAAGCAGAATACATAGTTGCTTCTCTTTGTACATGTCAAACAACTTGGATGGTGAACTTGGTCGAAGAGATAACAGGGAAAGATCATGGAGCAATTACCATGAAGATCGAAAGTATGTCAGCTATCAATCTGGCAAAGAACCCGATAGCACATGGTCGAAGCAGGCATATCGAAATGAGGTTCCACTATCTTCAAGAGCAGGTAGCAGATGGGAAGATGAACTTGGAACACTGCAGAACTGAGAATCAGATTGCAGACATCGTGACGAAGGGTGTGTAGGTCGAAGTATTTTGAAGACTAAGAGCTATGATAAATGTAGATAGCTTAGGCACAATGAATTAGGTGGTGTATTGAAAGTAATTCCTTATGTCGAAGCAGTTTGCTTGACAGAGACAAGAGAGTGTCGAAGTAGGTGTGTCGAAAATGCTACACACTGATTTGATTTGTTTTAGATTTAGATAGATTTGATTTAGATCTAAAATATATAGATTTGATTTAGTACCAAAATAGGTATTTTTGGTTTTTATAGTTTTGAGCTTTGGCTTAGGAGAAAAGCTAACCTAAATCTATAAATAGAGGGAGTAACCCCTAATTTTGTAATTAAGTCAATTCATTGTAATTACAGAATTTACAGTTGCAAGTGATTAATAAAGTTTTTCACAGTTTGTGAGCAGAGAGAAACTTTGCAGAAAATAATTTTCTTCTTTCGTTTCTTTTCTTTTCTCATAATTCATTATCATTGTGTTGTGATATCAATCTTGTTCATCAAGATTGCTAGAAATCCATCATAGATATTTGGTGGATTTCCAACATGTACTACTACCACATACAGTTACAATAGTTTATACAAACTTCAAAAGTTCAATGATCACATGAAAAGGGATGTAACATACCGTAAGAGATATTTCCGAGAGAGTGAGAAGCGGAGGGAGCTGAGACCATGACGAAATCGGCGAGTCTGCGACTGTGCATGACGGTGATTACCGTCTATGATGCATGTAGCGTTAGGATGGATTTGGAGGAAGAAGTAGTGACTAAGAGATAAGGATGGGAATATATTAAGTTGATTAGGCTTTATCAATTTTAAGTTTGGTCAGTAAAAAAAAGGTTAAAATTGGAGTGACTAAGAGACATTTTCTAAGGTGATTTTCTTATTCTTTCAAGGTTGTTGAATGAACTGAAGCTATAACAATGTCTTCTTCTTGCTTCGACTCACTCATTCTCTTTCAAAATGTCAAACATGGGTTACACAACAACAACGGAGTTGAAGCTATATTCTTTTACGGTAATTTCCTGAATATAAGACTCTCATCCTTTGTCGTGGGAATAAATATTTAAACTTTCATGAACAAATGATATTCCTTGGAATAAAAAATTCCTATAAATAATTTATGAAAACTTGAAACAAACATAGGAATATAGGATTCCTAACCTCATATTCCTGAAAATACAATTTGTATCCATGAAACAAACACCCCCTATATTAAAAGTAGAGATAAGAAGTTAAAATGTAAGTTTTTATAATAATATATTATAATTATTCTCATGTCAACAATATAAAATTGCAATAACTTAACTAAGTGATTAATGATTGACATAAGTGGTTTTGGGTCAAGGCAAACAGACCTACCTTACGGTTCAGGGATTTAAAAAATTGGGAGCTAATATTATAATAGCTAATAATAAATATAAACTATATTTGTTGAATGCTAAAAAATGAAAGTATGTAACTGAGTGGTGGTTAAGTGTGTCTTTGATTTTGGGGTGAAAAAAATTGATTATAAGTGAATTGATTATGTAAAATTGATTTTGAATAAAAATGATTTAATGGTAAAGTGATTTATGTTTGGAGAATTCTTACAAAAGTGAGTTGAACAATAAATTTCGGTATAAAAATTACGTTTATAAATAACGTTTGATCAAAAGCTACAAATCATAATTTCAAATAAAATCAATTCTAGAAAACAAAATCAATTCTAGACGTCCATAGTCAATTTTGAATATCACTAGGGGTGTGCAGAAAAACCAGTTATACATAACCAAATTGGTATTCAAATTATTCCACTTTTTAAAACCCAACCCAATACTATACTTTAAAACTGGCGGCCCCTTTAATAAAATTTATTAAAAAAAACGGTACCCATATGCTAAATCAGTTCAGCTAATTGGGTACCAGATTCAAAACTCTGTCTCTTTCTCACTTATCCCAGCCGCACAACGAAATCAGCCGAAATCCAAAACCCTAATCCCAAATCCAATGAAATCCACGAAATCTTTCTTCATATTCAACAAAATTGTCTAAACCACAACTATGGGTTTACTAAAATAGCTGTAAAATCGATGGAATCGTTCTTTAAATTCAACAAAATCGTCCTTCGACAACATCGTCAAGCTCTCTTCTGTGTTTGAGGTAAGTAAATTTCTACTTTGAAGATTTTTAGTTTCATTTGAACCTTTTTTTTATTTATTTTTAATTTAATCGATTGTTTTCACGATTCATTCATGCTTGTTTCTGAATTTTGCTTGAACTTGGTGTAAAGTTTGTTTCTGAATTTTGCTTGAACTTGGTGTGAATATTGGTGTGAATTTTCTGAATGCAAAGTAGCATATTATTTATAATCTCTTCATTTGATATACTTGTTGGAGAATAAAGACTTAATATATTTCCATAACATTTTCTTGTGACTAGAGAAGTTGACACAAGTGTTGGAAGAAGAGTGAATTCGGGGGATCTCTGGGTATTCATAGATAGAAGGGACATGGTTGGTATGGAAACTGTGACAAGGGAGAATCTCATAAGAGTTTTCATGTACATAGATAAGTTGCCTTTGATTGTTCTAGACTCCATCTTTGACATGTATGACTCACATAAAGTAAGTCATTGCAACAGAAATATTTTAATGTATGCTGTTGTCTTTGGTTGATAGTTGTCTGTATGCAAAGATAGTCATATAAAGTCCGAATATGATTCACCAAATTCAGTTTATGTTATATATGTAGAAGTTGCAGTTGTTGCTTCCCACTTCTACTAAAAATATCCAGCCCTTTGTTATTGTGGGTTGGGGGTGAAGTTGTGATGGTAAATTTGTATCTAGCTAGTTCAATATTTAATGAAAGAAGTTCTACTTTTAAAGTGTCAAAATGATTGGATGGTGTAAACTCACATGTTTTAGCAGCATAGACTGCATGAGATTAGTAGTTCTTTCCTGGAATCAGTTGATAATTCACATTACCATTTTATTCTTCTATTTTCAGGTTCATCTGGAAAAATGTAAATTCGAATATATATGCTTTCATCATGTTGTTTCTCAACCATATTTTGAAAGATAGTTGAAAGAATTCTTGTGGTTTATTTGCTTCGATAAGCAATTTTGGTTTTTATGTTTTGAAAATATGATTCTACTTTCTAATGCTCAATTGATAACACTAATTATACTGTTTTTCTTTTTGGCATTTTGTGAGATTTTGTTGAGGCCATAACCCCTGCATTCTTTATTATTATAAGTTGTATTAATGGCATACACAATTTAGTTTTGAAAATATGATTCTACTTTCTAATGCTCAATTGATAACACTAATTGTAATTGTTTGATACTTATTAGATGAGTATAAGTTTAGTGACCTTATGAATGATTAAATACATGATTGATAAAAGTTTGTGAAAATGGTGAATTATCTATCTCTTTGCCTTATTTATATTCAAGAACATATTTTGTACATTACCTACATTTGTTTGTTTAAACCGTAGTTTATTTTGAGTTGTAGTTTGTTGCTAGTAATTGGGTGAAACCTTTTACTAATGATATTGTTGGCCTTTCTCTATTTTCTTCTTCTTGATCTGTATTAAAAAGCTGTTTTTTAGTCTGCATCATCAAACTTTTTCCTAATCAAACCCTTGCTTAAAATAAACACTCAAAATTAACACATAATATGTAGTTTTCTGAAATTTTCCTTCTCTCTAAACCTTTTATATTCCATGCAGCAACAGTCGCAACACGTACAAAGAAACATCAGTAGCAGATGTTCATTTTGATTTTCTATCGTTATTGCACCTAGTATTTACCTGGGAAAGGTTTTTTATTAGCATTTCCTATCAGATGTGACTAAGTCTTTCGGGGCCTCTTTCTCATTTCCTATATGCGAAATTCTAGTATCTAGCATTTGATCCACGGTTTCGAATAAAACTCCATCAGTTGAGGATAGAAAGAAGTTGGAGGAAGAAAAAGGCATAGTCATACGTTTTGTTATCGGTCACAGGTCAGATTCAATGTCTCTTGATATTCACTGTCTTTTTTAGAATACTTACCTATTTATGAAACTTTCTTTTGTGGCCTTAACATCAAGTTATTTCAAACACAATTCTCTCATTCTGATAAGAAGTGAATTTATATATATATATTCAACAAGATTGGTTTGTATTGCGTTGATCGGCAGTAATGAAGCACAAACATGATATGTTTCCGATACAGTGATACGCCAGTCATTGAAAAATATAGGATATGATACATTTCAAATATGCTTATAAAAATTAAAATTAGACATGAATTTTAATCATTGTCTAACAAAATCCAAACTTCGATCACATCTTTTAACACATTACTAAATATTAAATCTAAACTAAGATATTGGAATAGTATTATTGTCGTGTCCTCCTTCACTATCATCAGTAAATAGAGTGACTTCCAAATCTGGTTCATCAAGAGACAATGATGCAACTTCAAGAGTTCTGATCCAACACCATAAAAAATAAACGCAACTTAAAAATTGTAACAGTTAGAGAATATTAAATGGGTGCATCACAACTTAAATAGGATAAAGAGGAGATGATTAGAGTTGAGAAAATAGTAGTTAATAAGGGGAAAGTTTGATTCATGAACCCGAAAAAATGAATAGTCATGAGATAACCTGGTCGTATTCGTGACATAAAGGAGACATGTCGATGGCATATCAGGGTATATCGAAATTTTGTGTTTTTTTAAATAAAAATTTTTGGGCATATCAGTACATATTAGGTGCGACTCAGGAGAGTTTTTAGTGTAGCCTTACTTCATTGATTGGTAGTATGCATACGATTTCAAAACATTCTTTTTAATTGGAAGAACTTTAAACAATATGCCAAAGTCAATGACATAAAGTCATGAAAACCTCGAGACTAACATCAATGACTTATTCCTACTGGTCGGTTAAATTCATATTTTTTCCCCGAGGTTTTAGCATTACTACTACACGTATTTAGTTAACCTTTTTGTCTTTCGCTATTGGTATGCAATATAGAAATATTTCATATGGCAAAATACTTTAGCATGTTGTAGCTTCTAATAACTATTGTACCTATTCCTAGAACAAGGCTTATCAAGTTGATATTCTAATAACTATTGTACCTATTGATAGAAACACATGACTATTGTGTATGTAATTTGATTTATAGACCAATATCTAAAATGTCTGATTTGATCTTGTTCTTCTAATATGAAATTGTTTTCCTATATTTAACAGAATCAAGACGACTAATGTTAGTTACTTGCCAATGTATGCAACGTCCGAGAATACGGTTTCAACCCTTCCACCTACCGTCTCTAATGAAATGCCACCTCCTAACACTAAGAAGCGAAAGAACCGTTCAGAGGCTTGGAATCATTTCATTATATCGTCAGAAGAAGAACAAAAAGCTTTGTGCAAGTACTGTGACACAAAAATTAAGTATAATAATGGAACTAGTTCTATGCATGCTCATTTATCAAGATGCCTTGTTTACAAGAGACAAAGGACATCATCTTCTATGACAAGTGCTGAAGAACATGTTGGCTCTCCTTTAATTGTCAAGTTTGACTAAGAAGCTATTCAAAGAGCAATGGTTAAGATATTCATTAACATGGAGATTCCTTTTCGGAAGGTTGAACATGAGTCTTTTCATGAATTTATGAGTCTCGCTTCACCAAGATTTCATATTTGTTCGTGCACAACATTGGCACGTGATGTCTTGAAACTATGGGACACAAAAAATGATTTTGAAAAACTTTCTCTCTCTGAATTGTCAAAGAGTTTGTCTCACCACTGATATGTGGACTTCTTGTCAAAAGTTGAGCTATATGTGTGTGACGGCCCATTTCATTGACAATAATTGGAACTTACAGAAGAAGATCTTCACTTTTTGTCAAGTCACAAGTCATACAGGGGATGCTATTTGTGAAACAATAGAGATATGTTTGAACAGTTGGGGTTTAAACCGCGTGCTTAGTTTGACGGTTGATAATGCTTCATCTAATGATGTTGGGGTTGAACGTCTCAAGAGAAGGCTTTTGTCTAAGAATAGTTTAGTTATGAGAGGAAACCATTTTCATATGAGGTGTTGCGCACACATATTGAATTTAATTGTGAAAGAAGGTTTGAAAGACATTAATGATTCTGTTTATAGAGTTCGTCATGTTGTTTGGTATGCTAGATCTTCTCCCGCGAGGCTCGCTAAATTCAAGGCATGTATTGATGAGGAGAGCATGGACTATAAAGGTTTAGTTTCTCTAGATGTTGAGACTCGTTGGAATTCAACTTACTTGATGTTAGTATCTGCATCAAAACATGAAAGAACCTTTGAAGAATTATGTTTTCGAAATAAAAGGTATGTGAATTAATTTTGCAATCATATACAACTAGTTAGTTATTCTATTATGATAGTTATAAAGGTGATAAAAAGTTTATATATTAATAGAAACTAACACAATAACACTTTATTGTTGTTTTCGTGGCTATTCTAAAATTATGCAAGTACATAATTTATCTTAGTATAACAAGTAATAGCTACAACAGCTAATTACATTGTCATAAGTTATAAAAGGATTATTGAAGACAATATGTCAACCATGTACACTTTCCTCTCCAAGCATTTAGTAAGAAACTTTACAGGACTAAACTATTTGACATTTTATGTTTTAAGGAAGAATTTATATAAAGTTGAATTGATGTTGAACATTTTATGTTGTGCTGGGTATGTGAATGAGTTGACAAAAAAGGGAAAAGATGTCCCGACGAAAGACGATTGGAAGCATATCAACTTAATCATTCCATTCTTGAAGTTGTTTTATGATGCTACTGTACATATATCAGGGTCTTCTTATTTGACAAGCAATATTTATATGTTTGAGGTCTTGGGTATTGGAAAGAGCATTGTGGATATGTGTGTGTGAAGATGAACATCTACGTTCAGCATCTCAAAAGATGAAAAAGAAGTATGATAAGTATTGGGGATCTCATGAGAAGCTTAACATGATGTTGTTGATTGCTCTAGTTTTTAACCCTAGGCGCAAGGTTAGATTGGTTGAGTGGATGGTACGACAATATTATAATAAGGTTGATGCTGATGCCTTGAAAGAAACCTTAGAGTCTTGCTTGAAATCTATTTATGAGAAATATTGTACCGGGTTTATGCCTCCTCAAGGTAATCCACATGAGTCGCAAGTTTTTGGTAATGTTAGTCATCCATACAGAATTGTTGAGTTTTATCTTTCAGAAGGGTGTGACAATGCAGATAATGAGTTAACCACTTATCTTGGAGAGAAGTTAGAGCATAACATGGAGATAAATGTTCTCGAGTGGTGGAAAGTAAATTCTGGTCATTATCCCATCCTTGTAAACATTGCAAGAGACGTGCTTGCTATACCAATAAGCACAATGGCGTCCGAATATGCATTTAGCACAGGAGAAAGGGTGCTTGATCCATATCACAACTCATTAACACCAACAACTGTCGAAGCACTGATATGCACCCGGGGTTGGCTTAAAGGAACATCTTCATCATTGATTACAAATAAAGATTTTGATATTCTTGAGAGATTGGAGCAAGGTATGATAACTAAGTATATTCGCTAATGTATTATTATTTATTATACTTGAGGCATAATGAAATATATTTATATATTTTGTAGAATTACTTTATACAAAAGATGGTGCTAGTTGTTCAACCTCTGTTGCGCTCGAAGATGACTTAACGGTAAAGAATTCTAAAGTTTTATATATGTATTTTCTTTCCACTCTTGAGCTACAATTTCACTTGTGTCAAAGAATTCACCAACTATTTCACTCGTGTCAAATAATGAATTGTTGCTTTGTTGCAGACTTGATGGAATAGTTCAGACAGTTGGGTTTTTGTCATCAGAGGGGAGAATCCTGGTGGAAGTATAGGAATGAAATGTCTTCCAGAAAATTGTGTTGCTAAAGACAATCTTGAGAATCTGGCTCTTGATACCCCTATAAATTTACAATGTAACTTTAAGATTTTAAATCTTGTTAGTTTTGTGAATTAGTGAAGGATGTTGCACATTTCCTATATAATCCACAAGTATTGTGTCAAAGAATTCACCAACTATTTCACTTGTGTCAAATAATGAATTGTGGCTATGCTACCATAATTTTTGAGAAATTACTTTACTATATCTTAAGGTAAAAGCACATATCATATATTTTAAAATTGTCAATGACCATAAATTTTGAGAAATGACCAATTTTCTTTTAAATTAGTGTTTTTAACATAAAATAATTTTAGAACTTTTAAAAATAAAAAACTATTTTTGATATAAAACTTTATTTTTTTAAATTGGTTTTAAAACTGGTTTTTTTTATAAAATTGATTTTGAAATTGCTTTTTTATAAAATTGTTTTGAAATTGATTTTTTTTTTTAATTAAAAACTGGTTTTTAGAAAGATCGGTTTAAAATTAGTTTTTTTTAAAACTGGTTTTTTATGAGAAACCGATTCAAAACCGAACGGATCCACATGTAAACCGGTTTTAGAAATATAAACCGATTTTAATGAAGTAATTTTAAGATCCAAACTAAATCATATATATGGTTCAATTTGGTTTGATTATTGATCTATGCACACCCCTAGATATCACAAACTTGAAATTAAACTAGATTAAGTTATATGCTAATGGCCAAGGGTACATGGGTTGGATCTCTCTTGCTTTGTGCTCTTGTTTTTACAAATGTATTAAATTTATTTTATATTTTTAATAACAATTTTTATTTTTACTGTTTGATTTTATTATTTGTAAAATGCATTAATTTTAATTTTATAATTTGGTTTTATAATTTTATAAAATATATTAAATTTATATTATATTTTTAATGAACTTTTTTATTGTAATCTTTTAAAATTTATTATGGACCTTCAAATCAATACATTTTTACATTTTGATTTTATAATTATATAAAATCTTAATTTATTAATTCTATTTTATATTTTGAATAACACAATATTTATTTTAGACTTAAATACAATTTTGACCCCCTAAATTTTTCAATTGTTTGATTTTGATCCTTTAAATTTCAATTATTTGATTTTGGTTCCCCAAATTCTTTAATTTTTTTATTTTGGTCTCCTAAAATTTTCAATTGTCTAATTTTGGTCCTCTAAGTTTTAAATATTTGATTTTGACTCCTCAAATTTGTCAATTACTTGATTTTAACCGTAAAATTTATCCTCTTTTGTATTTAAGAGCCCTCTAATGACATGTAGAATAAACTTCTTTTTTTTTTTTACTTTTTCTCTTTTTTTTTACAACAAAAACTAAATCACTAACTAATTAAAATAAGAGAGTGTTTGGCCAATAACTTGTGTGAAATTTTTAATAAAGTCATTTTAAAATATAAAGACATACCTACAATATCTCTTGTAAAAAGATTGAAATTCTATATAACCAATATGATTGTTAAATATTAGAACTTTATCCTTAAATATGAGTGAGTTATTAGGTATAAAGTTTGTTATTTTAATTAGCTAATGATATATATTTTTTATTGTCAAAATTTCTTTTCATTAGATATATATTGAATAAAATATTTAAGTTTTTAAGATATAATGTTAAAAATTTAACTAATTAAAAATATAATAAAAACAGAATTGTAGTGAAGAAAATTAGGAGAAATAACAAAAAAATAAAGAGAAAAAAAATAAAATTTAGTCTATATGTTATTAATGGACATCAAATGTAAAAATAGATAAATTTGAGGAGTTAAAATCAAACAATTAAAAAACTTTAGAGATCAAAATCAAACAATTAAAATTTAGAAGTCAAAATCAAACAATTGAGAAATTTGAGGAGCAAAACTGCATTTAAATCCTTATTTTATATAGAATTCAAAATTAGTTGTTCAATTTTTTTATTAAGAGTTAATTTTTATTATTTGCATCGAAGCTCTAAGAAGTCAAATTCAACCCTGATAATTGATATTTGACTTTTATATAAATTATACATATCAATCTCATAGTTAATATGTTATAACTATTTTCATTATTATGTGTGCACAGCAGAAAAAATTATATTGCATTTGTCTATTTTTCAATAATTAATTATATTTTTATCATTTGTTTTTAGCTTTAAAATATTATATATGATATATACTTATTGATCGAGAAATAACATTCAAATATATTTACATAATTTCTAATTTTTAATTTTTTATTTTGATTACTTTTTATTCTGTTATCATTAAAAAAAGATTCATTTCTCAACAATAAAAAATATACTAATAGAATTAAAAAAAAAAAAGAAATATTCTGAAACAATGATATGTTGCGTGCATAAAATGAGAGATGTTATAAAATAATTTTTTATGTCATGTAGAATAAAAACTTTTTTTTTACTTCTTCTCTTTTTTTTACAACAAAAACTAAATCACTGACTAAATACAATAAGAGAGTATTTGGCCAATAACTTATGTGAAGTTTTTAACAAAGTTATTTTAAAATATAAAAATATATTTACAATATTTCTTGGAAAATGATTGAAATTTTATATGACTAATATGATTGGTAAACATTAGAGCTTTATCTTTAAATATGAATGAGTTATTAGGTATAGAATTTGTTATTTTAATTAGTTAGTGACATATATATTTTATTGTCAAAACAATTTTTCATTAGATATATATTGAATGAAATATTTAAGTTTTTAAGATATAATGTTCAAAATTTAACTAATTAAAAATAGAATAAAAACAGAATTGTAGTGAAGAAAATTAGGAAAAATAACAACAACAAAAAAGAGAAAAAAAATAAAGTTTAGTCTATATGTTATTAATGGATATCAAATGTAAAAGTGGATAAATTTGAGGAGTTAAAATCAAATAATTGAAATTTGGGGTCAAAATCAAGTAATTAAAAAAATTTAGGGATCAAAATTAAACAATTAAAATGTGGGGGTCAAAATCAAGCAATTGAGAATTTTGGAGATCAAAGCTGCATTTAAATCTTTATTTTATATAGGATTCAAAGCTAGTTGTTCAATTTTTTTATTAAGAGTTCATTTTTATTATTTGCACTGAACTTCTAAAAAGTCGATTTTTTTTTTAAATAATCACTTTTTTCAAAAAAAATTCTCAAATAACCACTTTTTCAATTTTTTTACCAAAATGACCACTTTTCAAACAAAAAAACTTCGCCACACAGAGGAGTAGCCACTCCGTGTGGCGCATGCATTCAATTTAAAGAGGAGGCGCCACACTGAATGGCTTGTCCTCCTCTGTAAAGCCATGCAGTGTGGCGCATGCATGTGTTTTTGAGAGGAGGCGTCACCCTCTTTGGCTTGACAGTGTTATTGCAATTTTTTTAAAAATAAAATAAAAAAAAAAACTAAAAATATTTTATATTAATATTTAATATTACACAACGCATGGATACATTTTTTTGGACATTCCCTCAACCTAAGCGGGTCCATGTATCACATAAACGGTCGCGTCTTTGCCTCGCCCCTTGTCTCACTCCTCTCTGTTGATTTTCCTGAGGTGTTTGTGGTCTGTTCTGACTCGCTTGATTATGAGGTGCTTGATGTGATGGTCCTGGTACATCAGGATCATACATCTCATTGATCATTTTGCCCCACTGTGTTGTGCTTCCAAAGAGATCGGTGCCCATATTGTTGAAGTTTGATCTTGTTGGTTGGGATATATGTGGGTGGTGGGGTGGTTGATAGTATTGGGATGTTGAATCGTGATGGAAACGAAGCAACGGTTCTTGTGGTGTATGAAATCCGTATGATGGTTGGGTACTTCGATGGTGTGATGTTTGACTGTATGTAGGTTGAGTGGTATGGTAGGAAGGAGATGTATCATATGTGTCTTGGATGTTGTGGTAGGATGAGGATGGTGCATATTATTAGTGGTGGGTTGGGTCATGCTTTTGGTATTGTGTTTGTGTGTGTGGCATGAATTGATGACGAGTTTGGTTGAATGAGGTGGTGTATGGTTGTTGGGTTTGAGTGGGTTGACATTGTGGTTGGGTTTGGTATTGTTGAGGGGTTGGTTGTTGGGTTTGGTATTGTTAAGGGGTTCGTTGTTGGGGTTGTTGTTGGGCGTATGTTGCAACTCTTTGGCGTGAGTCAATCAAATAAGTCTCTTGAGACAAAAACAAATTTGTTGAAACCGATGTGTATCATCTCAAATATTGGAGCATCGGTTTTAAGTCATCTTGCAAGATCGGCTCCCTTAGGACCAATTCACATCTATGCCTCCATTGACGACATTGATTTTTAGCAAAGTCTCTCAAATCGTTAAATCCCCACTGGTCGTCAACTTTGAATATATGTCATTGGCCCAAACATGTTAGGGGGTCGGGGATACCCTGTTGCATGCCGAATTGTAGCTTCACACGATCACTGTGGTGCATCTTCACAATAGTGAACCTGATGAGTGTTGTTTTTGCAGTCCAGACTTCAGCATCATGAGGGTTAATCTCATGGTCGAGATCCCTATATGGCCTCCATACAAACTGTAGAGTAAAAAAAGTTATATAAAATATTAAACTTAATTAAACTATTGAATGCGTTGTATAAAATATGTAAGTTTAATACCTCTTCGGGTCCAACATGATCAATAAGATTTCGGTAGACTACTATTGTGTTTCTAGGGGATTTATTGTAATTCATCCCAGGAACAGACCACCTACATAGAAAAAATGGGTAATAAATTAATAGACTACATGTCTCGGTATATAATATGTAAAATTTATGGTTTTGTAATCGTACTTTGTAGCAAAGGGGAATAAGAATGGCCTCGTGTTGCGGGGGGCGAGTGTCGGCATTCTCGACCAGCACCATGTCTGGAGCAAAAAGGCGCAAGAATAGAAAGAACAGCTACCATTCGATGCATTTTTACACAAGGAACTATACAGATGGGCCAAAACAGATGAACCCCAACTATATGTGTTTATTTTATCAAATTGTCTTAACAAGGGTAAAGACATGATATTAACAGTATTACCCGTTGTTTCAGGAAATAAAAAAATGGCTAAATAATATCATTATGTAACACCGAGCTTTCACAATTTTTTCTTGCTCGGTAGAGTTTTCGGTTATTACGAGACTACTATGATATTCTCTAAGAAGACGGAGATTAATACCTTGACCTCTTGACCCTTGTTCAAATAAAGAGACTCCCAAAAGTTCCTCGCATATGGCGTTGTCTTGGTTGACTCGGCCATTGACAGCCTTACCGTTGATCGGTAGATCAAATAACATGTAGACGTCCTCTAGTGTGATTGTACATTCACCACATGGATGATGAAAGGTGTGAGTTTCGGGTCTCCATCTCTCCACTAATGCGAGAATAATTTTATAGTCAACATGGTAATTGACTATGTTGAGTAACGAACCAAAATCGGCATGTCGTAAGTACGGTTCAATTTGAAAGTCGTAAGAGACATACTCATGGACACGACAACGAAATATTTTAATATCCTATTAAAAACATGAATTACGTATAAGAAATACAAGATTTACGTATAACAATCATAAGAATTAAGGAACAAAAAATTGTTGGGTGAATGTTACATGTATTTATAGGAAAATATTGAAGAAAACTTTGCATACAACTTATACATATAGGCGCCACACTAGGTGGCACATGCTCTTCCTTATTGCACATAGGAGCCACACTAGGTGGCGCATGCTCTCATGGTTGTACATATGCGCCATTCAACATAGCTTCTTGCTTTTTGCATGCATGCAAACCTGCAGCGTGGTAGGGATCAGATGGCATGCATGCAAGTTTTGTTGTTCAACGACAAGTCACCCTAGGTGGCGCATGCATGCAAAAAGAGGACGATAAGCCACCTAGGGTTGCGCATGCATGATAAAATAGGAGGATAAGCCACCTAGGGTGGTGCATGCGTGCAGAATATCAGTCTATTTAATCGTCTGTGTAGGTTACATTACTTGTATACATCCATAACTCACAAAAAACATACCTTAACAACATGGATCATTCACAAAATTATACTATTGTTTCCCATATTAACGGTGAGACGTTCAACTGCGATAACTTAGGTTTTAATTTTCGTAATACCGATTTTATCCGCTTTCGGATAAATAAGAAATCAAGTTTTGCATGCTTCAAAGATAGAGTAGAATCCAAATTGCGGTGTGGTCCAGTTTACCAAATTCTTTACAAGTCCCCATTTCTATTTGACAACAACCAAGTCAAATTTTATCAACTTAAGGTGCGCGATGATGATGATGTTCGAAACATGTTTCGAACTCATGAACAATTCGAGTTCGATGAGATTGAGCTGTATATTTTATTACAACAACCAGATCCATCTCAGGTGGTAGATCCTTCTCAAGACTTTGAAGAAAAGGATGAATCTGACGAGGACAACTATCCTGAAGTCGATGTTATTGACCAAGAAGAAGAAGATGATGAGGCAATGATTGATTTTATGGTCAATGATGACGTTGCAGATCAAGAGCATGAAGCTATACCTGTAAGTCATGCGTACGACCCTCCGTTTCACATGACGAACTTGAACTTGGGGAAAGATGAACCAGCCTCAGATATCTTTCACGATCCTTATATGCAGACCGAAGGGGCCTTGAAAGTTGGAGACAAATTTCGAACAAAAGAAGAGTGTCTTAGAGCTATCAAAAAACACCACATGGAAATTTTAGCTGAATTCACTGTAGATAAAAATAATTCAGGGAGGTACGTTATTTTATGTCGTTAAAAACCAATTTGCCCTTTTCGGTTAACTGCATCTTACAGGAAGAAAAGTGATTCATGGGAAATAGGTTCCATTGATCCACTCCACACTTGCATCACCACCGTTCCGACACAGGATCATCGAAAACTTAGTTCTCAACTAATATGTCAAGAAATCTTGCCTCTTATTAGCAAAGATGCATCATTAAAGGTGAGTACAATTATTTTTCATATCACTACGAGATTCAATTATACTCCCTCTTACAGGAAGACATGGATCGGGAGGACTAAGGCAATTGAACTTGTGTACGGTAATTGGGAGGAATCCTACAAAGAACTTCCAAGATTTTTTGTGGCACTCAAATATTATGCTTCGGGAACTGTTATAGTTTTGGAGACACTTCCGAGTTTTACCCCATACAAAACTCGTGTTAGTGGAAATGGAATATTTCATCAATTGTTCGGGGCATTTGAACCATGCATCAAGGGTTTTGCATTTTGCAAACCTATTATACAGATTGATGAAACTTGGTTATACGGGAAGTATAAAGGAACATTACTCATGGAAGTGGCACAAGATGGGAACAATAATGTTTTTCCAATTGCCTTCGCTCTAGTTGAAGGTGAGACAGGTGGTGCATGGAATATCTTTCTGAAGAATCTCTGATTACACGTTGCTCCACAACCCAACCTTTGTTTGATTTCAGACAGACATCCATCGATTGTGTGTGTATATAATAACCCTGATAACGGTTGGCAGGATCCCCCTTCGACACATGTCTATTGCATTAGACATATCACACAAAACTTCATGCTCCATATCAAAGACAAGACACTTCAAAAGAAAGTTATTAATGCAGGGTATACCTTAACATATCTGTCATTCCGATACTATTACGAAGAAATCCAGTTGGCAAACTCAGAAGCATTAAGGTGGATCGATAACATTCCAGTGGAGAAGTGGACTCGGGAATTTGACAATGGTCAATGATGGGGCCACATGACAACAAATATGGTGGAATCATTGAACTCTGTATTCAAAGGCATCTGAAACCTACCAATTACCGCTTTGATTAGAGCAACATATTTCATAATAGGATCATTGTTTGATACAAGAAGTTCAAAATGGAGAGCAGTGTTACAATCAGGGCAGTTGTTCAGTGAATGAACAATGAAAACATTTAACGAGGAGGCTGCAAAAGCAAACACCCATAGTGTCACCGTGTTTGACCGTATTAAAGGTTGGTTCAGTGTACAAGAGACAATGGATCATAATGAGGGGAGGCCAAGGGGATATTATCGGGTCGAACTAGATAGAGGTTGGTGTGATTGCGGAAAGTTTCAAGCATTTTGCATGCCTTGCTCTCATGTCATAGCGGCATGTTCGCATGTTTGCTTGAACCTAATACAACATATATCCCCCGTGTACACGATAAAGAGCGTTTTAAGTGTGTACATCAATACCTTCTCCGTGTTGGCAAAGGAGGATTATTGGCCTGCTTATGAAGGGGACATTGTTTGACACAATGAACAAATGCGACGGAAGAAAAAGGGGCGCCCGAAAAGCACTCGTGTTAGAACTGAAATGAATACAGCCAACAAAATGATAAGATTATGCGGTACATGTCGTCTTCCCGGACACAATCGGAAAAATTGTCCGAATATTGGGTCTAGCTCTGTCATATAACTTTTTTATAGAAAACTATCCGGAGTGTTTAATTTGTTGTACGCAATATATTTCAATTTAAATTTGAGTTATCATTTTGTATTCAATTTATCATTCGATTACAACAACTTTCACATCATGACACAAAAAATTATAACACCACATACTCAGGACAACAATACAACAACATGATAAACAGACAAAACAATTAAACAAATCATAATATCTAAGAGATAAAGACCATCAACACAATATCCTATGGTCCAAGCATCATCATCATGACATCAGCGTCACATCTCACCTTTTTCCATGATCGGCTTACTCCATTTTCGTTCCTCACTGTGATGTGCCTTTCTATTTTTCTGATTTGTTCACCTTCAGGAATGTCTCCTTCCAACCAGCGAATCAAGTGCCTCTGAAAATGCTCGAACGTCTGCATGTTCCAGAGTTTGATCTTCACTGGAGGCTTTGTCACCGAAAAAATAACATGCGTATCTCTTTTGATCAGTGAAAACTTTGGCAAGGGAGTTGAAGACATTTTCTAAGAGTTATGTAACAAATGGTGTGGAAAAATGAAGAGGATGAGTGATTGTATTTATAGAAAATTGCAATAACACTGTCAAGCCAAGGAGGGTGGCGCCTCCTCTCAAAAACACATGCATGCGTCACACTGCATGACTTTACAGAGGAGGACAGGTCATGCAGTGTGGCGCCTCCTCTTTAAATTAAATGCATGCGCCACACAGAGTGACTACTCCTCTGTGTGGCAAACATTTTTGTTTGAAAAGTGATCATTTCGGTAAATTTTTTGAAAAAATGGTTATTTGAAAAAAAAAATTGAAAAAAAAAATTATTTAAAAAAAATCTAAAAAGTCAGATCCGACCTTGATAATTGATATTTGACTTTTATATAAATTATACATATCAATCTCATAGTTAATATGTTATAACTATTTTCATTATTATGTGTGCACACAACAGAAAAATTTATATACATTTGTCTATTTTTCAATAATTAATTATATTTTTGTTATTTGTTTTAGCTTTAAAATATTATATATGATATATACTTAGTGATGCAGAAATAACATTCAAATATATTTACATAATTTGTAATTTATAATTTTTTATTTTGATTACTTTTATTCTGTTATCATTTAAAAAAATTCATTTCTCAACAATAAAAAATATACTAATAGAACTAAAAAAAAGATGAAATATTCTGAAACAATGATATGTTGCGTGCATAAAATGAGAGATGTTATAAAATAATTTTTTATGTCAATTTTCTATAAAATCCTTAAAGTATAGGACATGCCACAATATTAAAGATAATGCAAAAGACCATTTATAATGATGGAGTTATTGAAAAAATAATTAAGCAGTTGAATGATTGTAATAAAGTGTCGAATGAAGTGTTGAAAGTGGGATGAATTAATTGGTATTGAAAAGATTTAATATGTTAATGAAGGGAGAGTGAGAACTACAAAAATATTTGGTAAAATCACTACAAGAAAATGTTTACCCAGCCACGTGAAGTTGCCACGTGATTTTCATGTGGCTAAATAAAGTCAGTTGCAACGTGAAAATCACGTGACAACGTGTTTTAATAATATAATACAGAAACATTAAGTGTGTCAGTTACTTTTTTGTGTTAAAAAAAGTTGCGACGTGGGATTCACGTCGCTAATTAAAATATCATAAAAATTAAATAAATCACAACTTCCAACACTGGCGTGCTCAGGTTTTGAAGGAAGAGAAAACAATTGTAAGTTTGTTGCGACGTGAAAATCACGTGGCAACGTTGCGGCGTGATTTTCACGTCGCTACTTGGTTTATCTAATTTATCAAAACGTTTCACAACGCACACAGTAACGTTTCTGTTTCATTTTCTTCTTCTTCAACCTTCCATACTCCTCTCCATACCCATTTTCTTCTCCAAAATTTTTTCTTCTCCACACTTAAATTCCTACCATCTTCATACATTGATTGTAAGGTAATTTCAATTTCATGTTATTTATACTTTGTTAATAGCTTTTGATGTATTATTTGAATATAATTTTTTTTCAATTTTTCTTTGAATAGAGAAGGAGAATATAGAAGTATAGATTGCAAAAAGGGACAAGAAGATTGAAGGAGTTACAAGATAAAAGGTATGTCTTGAATTTTTTTTGTTTTTGAAATTAGTATATTTTCTGAATTTGATTAATTTATAGGTTATATATATTTTCTGAATTTCATGAATATTGGGTTAAAATTGTTGAATTTGGGTTATATATATATATATATATATATATATATATATATATATATATATATATATATATATATATATATATATATATATATATATATATATATATATATATATATATATATATATATATATATATATATATATATATATATATATATATATATATATATATATATATATATATATTTTGTATTTGAGTTAAATGTTAAGTTTAATTATTTAGTTTATAATAATTATTAATTATTAATTTGTGATGAATGAGTTTAATTATTTTAGGAGTTTAAGTTTTTATATTTTTAGGAGTTTATAAATTTTTAGTGTTTAAATTAAATTTTTAGGAGTTTAATAAGTTTTTAAATTTTTAGGAGTTTATAAATTTTAGGTGTTTAAATTAAATTTTAAGTGTTTAAAAATAAATAAATATTTTTAGGGAATTTATAAATTTTAAGTGTTTAAATTAAATTTTTAGGATTTTAATAAGTTTTTAAATTTTTAGGAGTTTATAAAATTTAGGTGTTTAAATTAAATTTTAAGTGTTTAAAAATAACTAAATATTTTTAGGAGTTTATAAATATTTTTGAAAGCATATATTTATCTTTAATTGTATATGTTTAGGATTATTATTAAGTTGATTAATTAATATTTCTAATTAAATAGGTTTTGATTATATAAATTTGCAGTAAATAGAATATTATATGTATTATCGTAGTTGGATGTACGATAGACTATATCCAGGAAGACGCGCACTTAAACCCAATTTTATAGACGGAGTTAATGGTTTTATCGCGTGGACGTTTGCCCAGGAACGTTGTCGAAGTGAAGGAGGAGTTAGGTGTCCTTGTCTTAAATGTGGATGTAGATATATAATTAGTGACCCAGAGGAAATAACATGTCATTTGCATAGGAAAGGTTTCATTGAAAATTATTGGGTTTGGACGTATCATGGTGAAACACTGTCGAGTAATGTACCAGAGACTAGCAACACAGATGCTTCAAGTAGTCAACCGGTTATGCAACCACCTATGGAATTTGAAGAAAACTTTAATTTGATAGGTGACATGGTTGGTGATGCTTTTGGTGTTAACGTGACCTATGATCAACCTGAAGACTTTGACGGGGAAGAGTTGCCGAATGAGGAAGCGCAGAGATTTTATCAGTTGTTGAATGAGATGAATACTCCATTTTTTGAGGGGTCGTCAGACTCAAAGCTATCAATGTGTGTTAGATTATTGGCCGCCAAGTCAAATTGGAATGTTCCTGATCAGTGTTTGGAGCACTTCGCAAAAATGATGTTGGACTCAACTGCAACGAAAGACAACTTGCCTGCGAGTTTCTATGATGCAAAGAAGTTGGTGTCTAAGTTGGGTTTAAGAGTAAGAAAGATTGATTGTTGCATTAATGGTTGTATGTTGTTTTATGACAACGAGTTTGGTACTCAAGATGGATCGTCAGAGGAATGTAAGTTTTGTCATAGTCCAAGATATAAAGTTCGCAATAGAGCCATTAACAGTAACCAAAAATGGGTAGCAGTAAAGTCCATGTTTTATCTTCCGATAATACCAAGGTTAAAAAGAATGTTTTCTTCAATGCACAGTGCAAGTCAAATGACATGGCATCATACAAACAAAACAAGCCCAGGCAATATGCGACACCCATCTGACGGCCATGCATGGAAGCACTTTGATGAGGTACATCCTGATTTTTCCGCTGAACCTAGAAATGTCAGGCTTGGATTATGCTCTGATGGTTTTGCTCCATATGTCCAAGCGTCCGGAAGTGCGTATTCTTGTTAGCCATTTATTGTAACCCCTTACAATCTCCCTCCTGAGATGTGCATGACAAAACCATACATGTTTTTGACGTGCGTCATTCCAGGACCGTCGAGTCCAAAAACCAGAATTGATGTGTACTTACAACCTTTAATTGATGATTTGAAGAGGTTGTGGAATAATGGAGAATGGACTTATGATATATTCTGTAAACAAAACTTCTTTATGCGAGTTGCCTTGATGTGGACCATTAACGACTTTCCAGCATATGGCATGTTGTCTGGTTGGGGTACGCATGGCAGAATGGGTTGTCCGCATTGCATGGAATGCACTAAGGCGTTTACATTGGAAAAAGGGGGGAAAAGCTCGTGGTTTGACTGTCACCGCAGATTCCTACCATCAAATCATCCCTTTAGAAAAAACAAGACAAATTTCAAAAAGGACGAACGGGTAACGGATCTGCCTCCGCCTAGATTGGCACCAGTTGCTATATGGAACCAAGTTTGTGAACTTCCAAAGTTTACAGATACTGGAAAAGCATGTAGAATTGAAAGATATGGGGTCACACATAATTGGACAAAAAGAAGTATATTTTGGGACCTCCCGTATTGGAAAGATAATTTGTTGCGCCATAATCTTGATGTTATGCATATTGAGAAGAATTTTTTTGATAACGTATTTAACACAGTGATAGATGTTAAAGACAAAACAAAATATAATGTGAAGGCTAGACAAGACATGGAAATTTGGTGTAATCGTAAAGAGTTATAATTGAAGCCTCAACCAAATGGAAAATTATTTAAACCCAAAGCTTGTTTCAGTCTGACCCCCCAAGAAGCTAAAGCGGTTTGTGGATGGCTAAAAGGTTTGAGAATGCCCGACGGGTATTCTTCAAATTTATCAAGGTGTTCTGATGCTAACACTGGGAAGTTGCATGGTATGAAAAGTCATGATTGCCATGTTTTTATGGAATAATTGCTACCAATTGCGTTCGGTTCTCTACCCAAACATGTGCTTAATCCACTCACTGAAATTAGTCAATTTTTTAGAGATATTTGTGCTTCAGCTTTAAGAGTGGATGACATCATTAAGTTGGACCAAAATATTCCAGTCATTCTCTGTAAGTTGGAACAAGTATTTCCTCCTGGTTTTTTTGACTCCATGGAACATCTACCTGTGCATCTTGCATATGAGGCTTATCTAGGAGGACCTGTTCAATATAGGTGGATGTATCCGTTTGAAAGGTTCATGGGTGATTCAAAACGATCAGTGAAAAATAAAGCTAGAGTTGAAGGATCAATATGTGCACATTACTTGCATCGAGAAACTTCACATTTTTGCAGTCACTATTTCAAGCACTTGATGTTAACTCCAAGAATCATAAGGAATCCTGTAAATTTTATCGAAAGAAGTCAGTACACCTTATCAGTCTTCGGGCTTCCAGGTCGTCCCTCTGGAAAGAAGGGTGAGCATTGGTTGACCCAACAAGAAATGCAATCTGCACATGTTCATGTCTTGATCAACTGCATTGAAGTTAAACCATATCTTGAGTAAGTATAATCCAACTTCTTAATTTTCTTTACAGTGTGAATATAAAATTGATTACCTTGAAACTTATAGTGTGTTTCTTTTTAGGGAATTTAACAACGCCTACTTTGATAGTACCGGTGTAGAATCAACATCTGGTGTCATTCATGCCCAATTTCCAACATGGTTCAAGGAGAAATTGTATAGGGTTGTTGCACCGACTCCAGAAATACTCCATTTGAGAAACTTGTCTAATGGTCCTCGTCAAAGTGCAAACAAATGGCCCACATACTTCGTGAACGGATATAAATTTCACACTCATGAATGGACTGAAGGGAAAAAAAACCATAAACAGTGGCGTATTTGTGAAAGGAGTTACAGATGGTGGTGAAGATGACTTCTATGGTTTTTTTAAACATATCTACGAGTTAGTATACAATTACTTGGACTCGGAAAATAAAGTTGTCTTGTTTTATTGTGAATGGTATGATCCAACTAGAGGCACAAAAATAGATAAGACATATGGTATTGTTGAGATTCAAATGGACCGGAGCTACAAAGAGTACGACCCTTTCATAATGTCAAATATTGTTAGGCAAGTTTATTATGTTCCTTATCCTTCATTTGTGCCACGTAAACGACGGTGTTGTGTTGTAATAAAAACAAAACCATTGGGTCATATTGAAACTGACGATCTAGTGGAGGATGTTGCTTACCAAGTTGATGAAGTTGAAGTTAATGATGTGATTCCAGATGAACACACTACAAGTTTGTCTGATACAATGGTTGAGGGGAATCGAGTTGATGAGGATGAAGATCATGAAGATTCTGGATCTGAGGATAGTATCACATCAGATGACGATGATGAAATGGATGACGAGCATGACGATTCATAATAGTGAACCTATATTCATGAGAGTTGTGTCTTGTAATTTTACTTAACGAACCATTTATTGAATGATTTAATGAATATGTATTCATGAGAATTGTGTCTTGTAATTTTACTCAAAGAACCATTTATTGAATGATTTAATGAATATGTATTCATGAGAATATGTATATGTTAACTTGTATTTTCTTTCATTAGGTCAAAATGCCACCCAAAGATAATAAGGGTAAAGGTCCTAGTGATAGTGGTAGGAAGCCCAAGCGTCCAAGGGTAGTAGTATGCCAGTCACCTCACTCAGCCACGTGTCCTCCCCCGTAGAGTCAGATTCATCATATGTCCATGGATAGTACTATGCCATTTACTCCATTACTATCATCTCAGAGTCCTCTTCAGTTCCCATCTGGGAGTACATGTTTTATTAGTCCATTTGGGGCCCCACCTGGTTTACCATTCCAGCAGACACAGGTGCCCTCATCCTTCCAGCAGACACAGGTGCCCTCATCCTTCCAGCAGACACAGGTGCCATCCTTCCAGCAGACACAGGTGCCATCATCCTTCCAGTACAGTTTTCCATTTCCCACACAGATGCCCTCATTCGTGCAGCAACCTGGAGGATCCAGCACCCCACTTCCTACACAGATGCCCCCATCCGTCCAGCAGCCTGGAGGATCCACCTCTTCACGACCCACACAGACTGGTCGCACCCCTACATCCCACACAGAGTTGGATGATGACGATCTTGGTGTGGATGATGATCAGATAGATGGGAGAGATCTTCGAGGGGATGATGATCCGAGTGAGATTCATACCATTGATGGGAGATTTTGGATATGGCCTGAAGGGAACTCGTAAGTTTCTTATTTATTGATTTTTATTTATAAGTACACATTTCCATTTTTAATATAACTTTATATAATTAATTATGCTAATTCAATTATTGTTGTTTTAGTTTCGGGCCGAGTCGGACTGCTGCTAAGGTTATCAATTATATAATTCAGCAGATTTATACAAAATTTTTGAAGAGTTTTAGAGAAGTTTCCGATAAAGAAGAATGGTTCAAGCAATTTCAGGTATAATTAATTTATTTCTTAAGTTATTTTTATTTAAATGACCTTTTCATTATTGTTATAATTTATCTAACTATTTATTTTAATGTCATACAACATTGCAGGCGAAATGTGTTTGGGATCCCCTGAACCATAACAAAGTAAAAAAAAAATTTTTTGGGAGGAGTTCAAGACGACTTTCTGACATGCTACGACGTGTTAGAGAGAATTGGCACCTTTTGGGCATTCGTCCCAAATGGATAGGCAAAGAAGTTTTTGAACAACTTCTTAAGTATTAGGAATCAGATGAATTTAAGGTTAAATCTGAAACTGCAAAGAAGATGAGGGCATCGGAAAAAGGGGGTTGCATTAATGCTATTGGAAGTATTAGTACTGCTGAGCATGCTCGACGCATGGTAATTAATACCACTTTTTAAGATCATATTTGGATTTATAACATATTATTAATTTAAGTTAATTTTTATATTTAGGCTAAGCGTTTGGGGAGACAATTATTGGTGACTGAGCTGGTTAAGGAGACTCGGACAAAGAAATCGGGAGGATTTACTGACGAGCGCACAAAAAAAGCCATGGTAAGTAAATTTATGTTTATATATATATTTTTTTAAACAATTTTGTGACGTGATTTTCATGTAGCAAGTGACATGTTGTGGCGTGAAAATTGAGTGGCAACTGATAAGTTGTGGCGTTACAATCACGTGGCTATTTTTTTTTTTTTTATTTCATTTAATTTCATTAATGTTACTTATAAATTTAACTTGATTTTTTTATTGTATGTGTAGGAGGATTATCAGGCGTTGCTTGTAGAATTTCTGACCCATAATCCTCAGTATACGCCTCCTCCAGAAAAACCGGTTCATCCAGATGTGGATTTCTATATTTGGAGTCAAGTTGTTGGGGGAAAGGGGCCTAACGGGTGTTTTTTTGGTGGTGGAAATTTGGCGGGCACCTTGAGGAGTGGGGATAGAAATCTATATCAGAGAGCTGCAGACGGTGAAGGAGGGTCACGTCAAAAAAATTTGACACCAGATCAGTTAGAACTGGTAAGACAATTGGCTAGACGCGAGTCCAAACATCGTGAGGCGGCATTGAAGGCCCAAATGGATGCCCGAATAGAGGCAATGAGGGGTGAACATAATAGACAAATTGAGGCAATGGCGAAGAGGCAAGCTGATATGGAGGAGCAAATGCGACAATTTATGCAAGCATTTGGTAGAAATCCCAACAGTGGTGGCCAAAATAATAACCACCAAAATAATGATGACTTTCTTCCCGACATTTCCGACGACTCTAATGATTATGCTTAGTTTTATTTTTATTCTGTATTTAGTTTTTTATTTGTGTAATATAAATTTATAATCATATTGTATATTTAAAAATATTATAAATTTAAATTTGAGTTTATTAAATTTATAATATTAAGTATATTTATTTATACATTTAGATATATTTAGTTTTGTTTTTGATAATTTGATTTATAATATTGTATTTAATAAATAAATTATAATATTTAATTTATAAATTTAATAAAACAAAAAATAATATTAATTATTAAAACAGAATTAATATATTTAAAACACAAAATATTTTTTTTTTAAATAAAACAAGTTGCGGCGTGTTTTTCATGTCACTAATTAGTGACGTGAAAAACACGTCGCTACAGCTAAC
Source organism: Vicia faba (assembly GCA_948472305.1). NCBI lineage: Eukaryota > Viridiplantae > Streptophyta > Magnoliopsida > Fabales > Fabaceae > Vicia > Vicia faba. The sequence goes on along the minus strand of OX451741.1, from coordinate 250,907,727 downwards.
ATAGATATAAATGTGACTGCTCTGCTCTACTCTGCTCTGCACACTTTCATCCTATACAATATGTTGCGGCGTGAATTTCACGTGGCAACTTGGTGACATGCTTTTCACGCCGCAACAAGATTGCCACGCGCTATATAGCGACGTGTTTCTTAAGGTGGCAAAATTTGATTACTGACGTGATTTGGATGTTAGCGACGTGGCTTTCACGTGGCAAAACACAAGTTATTTTGTAGTGAATTTATTGACCGTTGTGATTTTTTAGATTTATGTCTCATCATAATTATTTAGACTCAATTATTTCATAGTAAATTATTAATTCTACAAATAGAGAATTGATTCATTTGATTTATACACCGAAAAAATTGACTTTTTTTCTTCTAAAACATATAAGAAAATAAAAATATGAAATAAAAATAGTGGAATAAGGTATTGAATTTTATTAAATAAAATAATTATAGTGAGTAAAAATTGAATGATTATTAAATTATTAAATAGAAGAGAGAGAAGATAATATAGAATGTAAAAAAAATTTAAAAAAAATTGAATATGTAAATTATTATACATATTCTAAAAGTAATTATAATGGTAACATGTTTTTTTTTAAGTTTATAGGAGATTTTCTATTTTAAAATGTTTAAATAATACTCCTTCCGTTACTTTTTAAGTTTTATTTTTGAAATAATTTTTTTTCTCTTTAATTATAATTGACAAAGTTTAAAATAGTATTTGATCGTATTTGATTAGAATAGACCGTCATATCTTATTCCGAGTAGAATTTGAGAGTGAGGTGGGGGGGAGGGGGTACCTGTAGGACACTCTGATGCCAAAGTAAGTTTCGGAATGAGCAAGCAAGTATAAGAGTAAGAAATGTTCAATACCTGACCCTCTCAGAAGAGAGAGTATTTATAGCCTCCAACGCTGGGCCAAGGTCCCCATTCTTGGATCACGTTGAGGCTCAATCACGGAAATTGCCATGGCTTACGTGTGTATGGAGTCCAGCAAGTGGACTCCCCCCCGGTCAACTGCTCCGTGAGAATAGGGGTTCGAATCGTGATTTCTGGAGGGCAATTAAGATGACTTTGACGTGAGGACGTGGGCCACGTTCTCCAACGGATACGTGGGGAGTTGCCCAACGGTCCCTAACTTGGGTTGTCTACTTTTGGGTCTTGTACAAAGGTGTTGGTTTGGGCCTCTCATCCGGGGGACAAGTGTGGTCCCAGTCCAGATCAGGAGCCCCCCGAGTTATTTCCCTTAGATGAAAGGGTAATGACTTAAATTTAGCTTTTATGGTCAGAGATTTGATCAGGAAGGACGGTCGAAGTCCTCATAAAGGAGCGAGTTATTGCCCGCGTGGGGGACAACCTGTTTAGGTGTGTCGGGGATCTTGTGGGTGAACGGGCAGTGAGACCGACGACGTCAGTTACTTGCTTGAGAGGACTGTATTAGTTACAGGGAGCTTCTACGAGATCTCTTTCGACGTGTCCTGTCTTCAAGGGGTTGTTGCGATGTCGAGCATTATTTTGTCCTCGAGGTAGAGTAGATGAATGTGCCCGTATGCGCGCCATAACATCGAGCATTCCCTCGTGTGAGGTATCAGATAGGTTTAATAACGGGCTTCAGAAATAAAATTTGCCTCTAGGAAGTCTTTTACAGCTTTTTCAACAGCCTCCGTTTTCTCGGGGGACTGCCTACGTCTACATTGTACTATTGCCCTAGCGGCTGAATTGATGGCCAGGTGGTAACAGGCGACCTCGGGGTCGAGTACGTGCATCTCCACGACGCTCCATGCGAACAGATATGTGTTTTCTCTCAAATAAACCTTGATCTGCTTCCTCTCCAGGTCGGGGAGTCCGGTGCCGATCTTCACCCCTTTGTGACGGTCTTCACCGAGGGGGACGAGCTCAAAGTCTCCATCTGGAATTGGTCGGAAGAGTCCCTGCTTGCTATTGGGTGCTTCATCTTGGTTGAAGCGGGTGTCCAATGAAATTGAGTCGACCTTTGGAGGATCTCTCTGTTCTTCCGTCTTGACGGGTTGTGGCTCTGGTCGTGCTGTTGCGACTCTCTTTGCAGGTCGTGCTCTAGTGTCAATCGTACTCTGTCCCTTTGACGTTGCGTTGAAGCATCTTCGGGCAGCTTATAGGTCTCCTTGGATGGTTGTGAAGCATCCTCTCTTTATGTATAATTTCATCTTCAGATGGACAGTGGAGGAACCACGGTCAGTTCCGCTAGTGTTGGTATCCCTAGGATACAGTTGTAGAGAGACAGGCAGTTGATGACTAGAAAGTGCACCTTGACTTGCCTGGTGGTTGTGTCCACGCCGAAGGTGACCAAGAGCTCTACGTACCCCCAAGGTTTAGAGGTCAAGCCGTTGAAGCCCTGTAGGTTGGACCCCACGTATGGTGAGAGGTGGGTGTCGTCGAGCTGCAGGGTTCAGAAGAGTTGGCTATACATCACGTGGACGGAACTTCCTTCATTGACCAAAACGCGATGAACGTCAAATTTATCCATTATCGCCCTAACCAGAAGGGGGATGGGTGAGTTAGGGGCCACTCCGGGAAATTCTTCGAGATAGAAGGTAATCGGCTCCGATCTGCCCTTAACCCTCTCGAAAGTCACCGTTTGTAGGGGGTGCGTCGACCAGCTCGTCCAGTTTCCTCTTCGCAGAGTTTATAGTTATATCATTGAATCCCCCACCATTTCTGACCATGACGGAGGGGAACCTTTTCCACCTACTGTTCGTGGACAGAGGCTCTTTGATATCGTCATGGACATAGAAGTCCTCCGGTCTCGTAATAGAGAATGATGTTTGGATGGGGACCGTCCCGTCTGATGGTCGGGCATCATCCTCCATCTCCTTTGTGTCGCAGGCATCTCGACGAGGGGCGTCGTTGCACCGATATTTCCCGAGTCTTCCCCCTTTGATGAGGGTCTCAATAGCATCTTTGAGATGGACACAGTCTTCAGTTAGGTGTCTATGACTTCGATGGTATTGACAGTATTAGCTTCAATCAGCCTCGGGCTTAGCAGGAGCAGAGCGAGGACGCTTGACACCGCCGTCCTTGAAATTAGTATTAGCACACTCCGCCAAGATGCGCTCGCGGGAAGCTATCAGCGGAGTGTACTCGATAAACCGCCCTGAGGGTCCTCTTTGCTCGCGAGGATCTCGTGGTTTGTCATCCCTCCTCTTCTCACTAGTTTGTCGAGGAGAGCCAAAATCTTGTTGTCGTGGATTGTTGGTTAATCCACGATTCCTTGGCTCCCGGGCTCTGTTGGCCGCTTCCCTCTTCTCATAGTTCATATAGGCTCTAACTTCTCGAGGAGAGCATCGAATGTCCGTGGTGGTTCGATGCCAACGGCTTTTCTGAACTCCGTGCCTGGGAAGATCCCTCTCTCGAGCAGGTATCTCTTTAAATGATCGGTGCAGGGAACCCGAATGGCCTCGCGGTTGAACCAATCAATAAACTCCCGCAGGGTCTCGTCGTGTCTCTGGATGATTTCCTCGAGGGTTGCTTCGGTCTTTGGATGTCGACGTGAAGCAGTGAATGAACTGATGAAATGGTTTTTAAATTCCTCCAGGAGGTAATTGACCCCGGAGCGAGGCTCTTATACCATTCCATCGCAACCTTTCTCAAAGTCGTGGGAAACAACTGATATTTGATTAGACCCCCGATGTTATGGTAATGCAGCATTGCCTCGAACCCATCAATATGGTCGACTGGGTCGACGATGCCATCATACTCCTTCAGATGGGGAGGTTTCTCCATATTCGGAGGGATGGGTGCCTCCATAATAGCTTATGGCAATGGACCGCGAGGGTCTCCCTCGTCACTTCTGTCTGGCGAGCGAGAAGGAGATCTGTTGTAGCGGCGGTTGTGATGGTGACCCTGGTCGCGTGGAGGATTCCTCGGGAGATGTGGTCGTTCTTCATTTTCCCTGTTCCTATTATCAAGGAGTCTTTGCTCTTGACGCGAGGGGATGTGATCGCGTCTCCCCATATCTACGGGCTGGTCCCTCTCCAACGCGGGACGTTGCCCGATTGGTCAGGGAGAGAGGCTTCGAGAGGCGTCCCGCCTGCGTCTTTGCGGGGGAGATTGGGTACGTTCCTCTATCTGACGAGGAGGAGGAGAATGAGGCCTCCTATGTCTTCTGAGGGCTCTCCGAGAGTCTTCGAGCGCCCTTAATCTCTCTCCTTGGGAAAAGATTAAGAAGTTTGTTTGATTTATTGCCGCGAACAGTTCCCTTGTCGTGGCATCAGCACCCGCGGGAACGGGGACCTCCTGGAACGCGGGTGGCTAGTGTTGATGGAGAGGACGACGATCGTCTTCGGGTCGTCGGGACAGTGACGACGAAGAGGCAGTCAACCTGTCTCTGTACTCTGAGGGGTCGGGCATATCGCCGATGTGGTCGTTGTTGTTACCGGCGTTGAGGCCAACGGGACCAACGTTGTTGAATCCAGTGTTGTGGTTGGCGAAGTTGTTGTTGATGTCAGCGATATTGTTGTTTTCTGTCGTGTGATCAGCCATGACATTCAAAAGGTATTTGAATTTAGCTTTTGTCTCGTGTGAATGGAAGGCAGAGAAGCAAGATTCCCACAGACGGCGCCACTGATCCTACCTGATCAAAATGGACCGTCACAGCTTCCTCCGAGCAGAATTTGAGAGTGAGGTGGGGGTACCTGCAGGACACTCCGATGCCAAAGTAAGTTTCGGAATGAGCAAACAAGTATGAGAGTAAGAAATGTTCAATACCTAACCTTCTCAGAAGAGAGGGTATTTATAGGCCCCAACACTGGGCCAAGGTCCCCATTGTTGGGCCACGTTGAGGTCCAATAACAGAAACTTCCAGGACTTACGTGTGTATGAAGTCCAGCAAGTGGACACCCCCCTGATCAACTGCTCCGTGAGAATAGGAGTTGGACCCGTGATTTCCGGATGACAGTTAAGATGACTTTGACGTGAGGACGTGGGCCACGTTCCCCAACAGATACGTGGGGAATTGCCCAACGGTCCCTAACTTAGGATGTCTGCTTTTGGGTCTTGTACAAAGGTGTTGGTTTGGGTCTCATATCTGAAAGACAATTGTAGACTCAGTCCAAATCAATATTAATTACACTTTTGTCAAAATTACACATAATTATTTATTATAAATAAAGGAAAAATCAAATATATATAATAAATAATTAAGAATATTATAGAAAATAAAATTTTTTATTTAAAAAATAACAATAATAATTATCTTTGGTAAAAAATATTTAAAAGTGATATTATAAAATAAGGATGGAAAAGTCTTAAAATATTCATTACTCTGAGCCAAGTACAACCTTTTCCATCCTTTGGTTAATCCCATGCTCTAAATAAGAAGCAGCAATTGAAAAATATAGAAAGAACCAATTGCATTTTATATACTGCCCCCTATGAGTTTATATAGATTCCTAGAATCACCATTACCTCCCCTTGATCCATCAGTTCAAGGAAGAAAACACTTGGACACAGAAAGCAGAACACATGCAAGAGGGGAAAGCAACAATTTGGTTGGCTTGTTTCATGATACGCTTTTCAATTCATGTACAAGGTTGCCCTAGGCCCTCGCTACTTCTTAACCAAACTTTTATTGATTAAGGTATCTCTCACACATGTGTTCACTCCCTATTTTAAAGTGAAACTCTCATGCTCTATTTGGAGAAGGAGATTATTACAATTAAAGTTTCACTAACTCAATCTATAAAACGATAATTGTTCTCTTGTAAACACGCTTTCAGGTCATATATATATATATATATATATATATATATATATATATATATATATATATATAGAGAGAGAGAGAGAGAAATATAAGATTTTTAATACATTTAAAATTAGAAGTCAATACTTTTACGTGTAATATTTTTTATTTATAGAAGAAAATGTGATAATTATTAAAATTTGATACATGTAACCACGATGCATATGGCGTGAGCTCTAAAATTCGAATTTAATTTTTATTTGTTTTAAAATTAGAATTATTCATGGTATGATTTAATGAGAAAATCAAACTAAATTGAATTAAACTATAATAAAAATTTATTCAAATTGAACCAAACTTTCTATAAACACATCTTTAAATCATATATAAATATATATAAGACTTTTAATATACTTTCTCAAGTTTAAGATTGAACATCTGAAATAATAATAATATGAAAAAATATCTGAAAATCTTATTACATTAAACAAAAGTTGAAATTGCTATATGTCAATACTTTTTCGTGCAATATTTTTATTCATAAAAGAAAATATAATAATTATTAGAAACTCGTACAAGTAACCATTGAACATATAGCGTATAGCGTGAGCTCTAAAACTCAAACTCAACTATTCTTTTTCCAAAACTAAGAAAGTTTATAATATGGTTTAATGAAAAAATTAAACCGAACTGAAATAAATCATAATAAAAATAAATTTAAATTGAACAGACTATTTTAATTTACTCATAATCGAATTGAATTATAATTATTAATTTTGTATACCTTTTTAAAATTTTAAAGTGTATTAAATTGTTAGAAGTTAATTTTTCCGAATCAAATCATTTATTAAATAATCAAATTATTTAAAAAAATTTAAAAAAAATTAAAAAATTAAAATTTCTTTTTCATTTTAAAATTGTGCAAGTTTGAGTCGGTTCAATTCATAGTTTTTAAAGAGTCCTAGTTACAAGTGACTAGGTGGAATCCAACTCCCGAGAACTCTCACATCCAGGAACAAAACTATTCTCACTCACATTCATTCATTCATATACCTTGGAATTTTTTATGTCCTTACTCTTGAAAAATGAAAAATAAAAGTAGATCATGCAGATGAGTTGAATTATTTATCGTACCTTGCACGTTCCCATTCTGATTCATTTCAATCGAAAACCACTTTGTTTTGGATCCAAATGGAAAAGCTACCAAATTTTCTTATTATTTAAGCTTGTTTTTTTATGTGTCCAGGGTCCATGTGGTCATGAACTAGGACCCATTCTTTAATGTTTTTTTAAAATATTATTTTTTCAAAAAAATAATTATTGAGATTTTTTGTACAATTTAAAAGGCAATGCTAATATCTAGATCAGAGTGCGCATTATCAATGTATCATTTTTTGTTTAAATTGCATTTTTTTTAAGAAAAGGTCAGTAACAAAAGTTATAATAAATTTTGACAATACCATACAAGACTACTTTGGAATGCATTTAATACAACACTCAAGTACATTATGCTTATTTGTTCTAAAATAATAATTCTATAAACAAAAATAATAATATAAAGTAATTGTTTCGAATTAATCAAAATAGTCTAACATTATTTAAGAATCGAGTTTAAGAATAGTTCACATATAACATTCATACATGTAACCGCAACGGTACACAAATAATACCTCGATAGCGTATTCTCAGACACGATTTCTTTAGAAAATGCAATATATTAGATTGAAGTGTACAAAAACGTGACATGTACACCTTAATCTAACAAATTGTATTTTCTAAAGAGCAAAATCGTGAGAATTTTCACACTTACAACAAATAATATTCCGTAATTACAGTGGTGTAGATTTGAAATACTAATTAAACTCATGTAGCTTGCCTACTAATCGCCTCAAATTTTTGAGAGATTCTGTATAAAAAGTTGAAGTTAACTTTTGTTGAGCCATGAAATTTTTTTAAGAGATCTTATTTAAACGTCATGAAATATATATAGATACTACTGAATAACCTTAGTTTAACGATAAAGTTGTTCCATTGCGATCCTAAAATCATAAGTTTGAACTCTAATGTGAGACTATACGAGTATTCCACACTTTTATGATACTACTGATAAAAATGTCACTAACGTATGATACATTACAAGTGCCCATAATAATGTGTCATTTTCCTTATGAAATTATTAGAAGAGACACGAGACTTTAAATACAGTCACTAGTCATTATTAATAGATTTGTAACAATGATACTAATGCTGATTTGTCAACTAGTTATCCGTAGCATAGTGAGGCCCCAGTGACACTGACACATAAACTTGTCCTGATTCTGTTATATTAATCGTAAGTTTCCTTCGGTACAGGTAGGTAGTGCAGAAATTATTACATCGATGTAGACATAATCACATGAATCCAATAATACACCATGCTTTTCTTCTTTTTCATCTTTTATTGCGAAGCAAATAATACACAATACATTTTCTTTATGGTCTTTCTTAGACCTCAAATAATGAGAAATAAGATTTTTCTCAATTTTAATCATTGACATTAAAATTTACAACATGTCATGATTCATATATGATAGACTTCTCAATATCAGCAGCAGCAGGAGGACCATCATTGTGGCTTATCATACGGCCGTTTATTTTTCCGTATGAGTTTACATTGGACATTCCCTTGAAACTGCTGCTGCAACCTTCGATCATGTTACGGTATTTTCTTGACTTGCTTGGCTTGAAACAAGTGGCATCAGGTGTAGCGTCTAGGTCGATGTCTTTGTGAGTTTCTATCTTGATGACCGTCAGTTTAGATATGGCGCTTCGACAGAATGGACAGACGGGTGGGGTTGGTTGAGAAGTCGATGTGTTGGGCTTGTTGTGACAACAGAGTGTTAGTGTGCATTGTGCACACATTTGGTGGCCACAGTTTTGGACTTCAATTGTACACACTTGCTCAAAGCAGATGCAGCATAGTTCCGTCTCACTAACCTGAAAATTACATCACCGAGTGTGTTAAGGCATTGGTAGTAACTTGTAATCTATATAAGCAATGTCGTAAACAGAAATAGTTGGTATGAACTCGAACGGTGTCAAATTACCTCAGAGATATTGTCATCAATCGGATCAGGGTGTGATGGAGACGGAAGCGAGTAAGGACTTCCTTTCAATATGTTTTTCTCCCTTTCTCTGTTTGCGTCCATCAAGGCCTGCTCTAATAAAGTTTTAGCCTCCGGATTGAGCTCGCTGATAATTTTCAATGACGACGGCCAGACAAGAGGCTGCGCAGATGAAAGATTTAGCAATGCTGCACATGCTCCATGTTTGTACTTCAGAGCAACCACATACGGTATACGCCTGCATAAACACCACACACACTTGGGAATCACAACAATGTTACTCCGGATAAGGCGGTTCCTAAATTGAAAAACAGCAAACAAGAAATGAAATATACCCAGATGCATCGCGTTGAAGACGATCTGCACCCCAAGCTAATAGTTCACGGATGCAATCCAAAGATCCTCCTTTAGCTGCTAGATGAAGAGGAGTGCTCCCGGGACATCTGCAAATACCGAAACATTTTAATCCCCAAAACAATACAAACACATCAAATTATCCCAGCTTCCATTCCATAGATCATACCCATATCTGCTGGTTGAAGCAGAAACAAGAGCTCCACTACACAACAAAGCATGCACACATTCAGACCGTCTTTGACGAGCTGCTAAATGCAATGGTGTAGCGCCCCTACCGTCTCTAATATTCACAAACCGCGAAAACCCCCTACAACAATCAATCAAACTCTTATTTCTGCACACCATTTCAAACGAACCAATCCCAAAACAGAAAAGAACTAACCAAGAAGCAGCGACCGGACTAGTTTGAGCAGCCGAAAGTATCGCTTTAAGACAAGAAGAATGACCATAGTAAGCAGCATAGTGCAAACAAGTTCTTCCATGACACACATCAAACATTAAAACCTGATCATTTTTCATAATCACTTACTTTAATAAAATAGCTTTTCCTTTTTGAAAAAAAAAAAGTGATGAAATTGAAATGAAACATGGAGGGAAATCTAACACTAACACATACATTAGCACCAGCTTCCAGTAGCTTTTCCACACAATCAATTTTTCCATGCATCGCTGCCAACATAAGCGGGGTCTGAGCCATTTCAAAAACCAATTAAAGATACGTTAAAAACAAAAAGATTCCTCTTTTCACACACATTCAATTTCAGTTCATCAATCATTGCCATTCCAAAAACCAACCTGCTTTTGCCGATTCAACACATCTGGATTTGCAGATCCATCCAAAAGCCTAGATAAAACCTGCAAATTCCAACAAAAACTAGCCATCAAAATTTGAAAACAAAAACACAATCTTTGATAAAAAAAAAGTGAAAAAACAAACAAACCTGGATCTGACCATTGGCAGCAGCAATATGAAGAGGAGAATGGTGGTCATAAACAGTGGTACGATGAATAAGAGAAGGATGTGTCTTCAACAAAGTAACAACAGTTTGAAGATGACCATGTTGGACAGCACGAAAGAGTCCATGTTCATGACTCCCTCTGCAACTAAGACCTTGACCCATTCTTCTTCTCTCCTTGTTCTTCTAGTTTCTGCGCCACGTTTTCAATTCAAAGTTTCCTCATTTATCATTGAGTTGGAAATTTGGAGAGAGAAAGAGAGAAAAGAAGAGACATGGTTACATAGGTAGCTGAATGTGTCAGTGATGAGAAGTTATTCAGAGTAAGTTGGGTATGGCATGGCATCAATCAGATTCCTGTATAGGGTAGGCTGAGGCTCTACCTTTGGTGCAAACAAATTTACTATGGTAACAAAATGTTCAATGTAGTACTTATAGGACAAGATTTGTGTATGTCACAAACTACTTGTGTTGTGGACACAAATCTTGTCTTGATACTTTTCATGTGTATTGGTACACATAGATACTGTTTGTTTTTTTTAAGTAAATTTTTTTTACCGTTTTTCTATTTGTTTGAATATTTAATTTACTTTTATTTTCTGTTCTAAGTGTCCATATATAACTATAATGTCCAAATTTTTTGATTAATTTAAAAGAATTATTTATCATCTCAATCAAGTGTTTTTGATTATTGATTTAATTTAGTTCAACTTAATTTGGATTGATTTTTAAATATGTAAATTATAATTTTAAATTTATAATAATAATAATAATAATAATAATAATAATAATAATAATAATAATAATTATTATTATTATTATTATTATTATTATTATTATTATTATTATTATTATTATTATTATTATTGTGGATTGATCATAAGATCCAAAAAAAGGCACGGAGGTCGAATACAAGAGAAGTTCGAACGACAAGGAAAGAAAGAGATGAACATTGTTTACCAAACTATTTAGGTGAATGTACTCGAAAAATACATCCTCGCCATTCAGATTCATCTAACGATCGGCCATGTTTCACGTTTACACGTGCATTTAGTTGCTAACTAACTCCTATATTTAGAGAGATGATCGCGTCATTTTTCAAGTATTGAAATTTTCTCTATTCGAATTATATTTTCACTCTCTTACTGACTTAAGCGTTGGAGTGTTAACCTTGTAGGTCAGCCCCTCTCCAGTGCATTGGAATCTTGAACTATCACACTACTTTACTAGTTAAACATTTGCGGTCATCATCTAGTTCCAGAGCGGAACATTTACGCCTCCTATGGGAAAAGAAAGAGGAATGAAGAAGAAGGCCTCATCCAGCCTCGAAAGAAGAATCTTTCAAACCTTCACATACTAGACGATTGAATCCCGAAGTCCCTAGAGAAACCTCTAAAGCTCTAGAGTTACAACTAAAGTGGAGACCCAGATGAGCAAGTTGAATGTGGACAAATGACTAGACTCATACCACACCGACAAGGACATGAATTACATGCTCTTTGCATTGACCTTAAGCGAATCTTCCCAAGCCTGATTTAAGTCTCTTCCCGATAGAAGCATAGATTCATGGTCTGACCTATGCGAGGCTTTCATAATCCATTTCACTAATAGGAAAAGACAATCACCATTATGGTTGTTCTTTGTAGGGTTACACAAGGTAAAAAGGAGACCTTGTATGCGTATACTGACCGTTTTACAAAAGTGGTGATGATTGTTGGAGGCTCAGATGAGAGCTTAAAGTGTTGGATCTTTGAGAAATACCTTATATAAGAATGTACATTCCGAGATAAGTAGGGGTGAAGGAAACCCACAGCCTGAAGGACTTGTTGAGTAGGGCATAACCCTACATTAACTACAAAGAGAAGTTGTTGGCTAATGAAGGTAACAGGGTGTAGCGGTATAAATGTTGAGACTAAGTTATTGGATTGACTTAACTCGTACAGATCAAATAAAAATTTCCATCGCGCTTTATTGTTTTCAAAGGAAATGGAAAAAGAGCGAATAAACTCAAAAAAGGAGGAGAGAATCTAGGTACATGGGTTGGTTATGCAAATGGAATATATTAACATCTACGGTACTCTGCATGAACCTCTTTGAAATTCTGTGTATTTTAGCTATAAAAAGTGTATATAAAAATAGATGGTGGAGATGAGAAAAAAAGTATTTTTTACAATTTTTGCATCCACCGTAGTTGTGAACCTTTAGTGCCTACATACCACCTTCCATGCAATAGGGGGTCAGGGTACTCGTAGTTCACCTTAAAAAATTTAAAACACATGTGTGTTGGTTAATTTTAAGAGAAAAGACATCATCGTCATATCCGAGGGGAAAACATACTTACTACCCATAATTATGAGAAAGGAGCATTTGCGTCATCTCAAAGTGGAAGATATAACTTGGATTTAAAATCCATCACTCAACACCCAAGTGGAAAATGGCTCACTTAATCATATATCATAGAAGTATAGTAGCTTATGTCACTACAAGAATTGACAAGAGTCTAATCTTTTGAGAAAAGTTTTTAAAAAAAGTCAAGCGACAAAATGGTTTGAATGAGATTTATTGAATTTTAGTCTTTCAAAAGATGTCAAAGTATGGTTAAATTTATTAAAGTTTGATTAAGAAAAGATTTTGAAAATGCATGTACCGAAGTCCAAGTTTATTATGAAAGTGGTTCAAGTTAGAAAACAAGAAGAGTTTTGAAAAGGAGGGAGAAATTTTTTGAAATTAAAGAAGATAGCTGAAGGGACTATCCTAAGGCATAAGGTAAAAGCTAAGAAAAAGAACGGTCTAACCAACAAGAATCAAACACTTGACATAAGAAGTCAATGTAGAATTCTCATCCTTTAGATTGAAATCAAGCAAGCAAAAATACTAAGCCTCTAAGGAATACCAAGCTTCAGATAGATTAAGAATCAAGCAAATGAATTAAGAACCAAGAAAAGTCTTCATTGATAAAAATTGGCCAGAGTAACAACTGTGTACAGAGGAATTCTCAATCATAGACAAAGCATGAAAATCAGAATAACCTGCATACAGAAAAAAAATTCAAAACAATGCCTTGGAGTCCAAGTATTTCAGAAGGTCTTCACAAAAAGAATATCAACCAAAGATTATAGAGTTCCAAGGTCTCATGGCTTCTAATCCTAAGTCTGAGGAATCCGCAACTCCACAGTGCTAGGGAGAGTAACCAGATAGTCCAAGTAACCTTAAAGCTTTTAATATTCAAGTTGATTATTAGGTGTATTGAAAAATGAAAAAAAGAAAGCTCAAGTGAGCAAAGATAAAAAGGCAGAAAATAAATGCTCAAGTGTGCTAAAGGAAAATAGCATGAGATGTAAATGCTAAAAAATAAATGGTACATAAAAGTAAAGGCACAAAATAAAGGCATACAATAAAGTTAATTGTTAGTGAATTAGAAGTTAGAGGTCAAGTATAACAAAAAATTAGATGAATGACCATCTTGAAGCTTGCTTTTGAAAACTCATTAGAAGATTGATAAAATCAAAGCCCCTCAACGAAAAGTTTCATTTGCTTTTTTCCAAGTATATAATTCATTTTAAGTACTCAAAGCTAACCCATATGACCAATGATAGTTGAAGATCGAACTTAGGCCAAAGTTGATGAAGGTTTGTTAGAGGATTGGTAAGACCAAAGCCTCCTAACAACAATCTTCAAATATTTTGAACCAAAATCCAATAATCAATTATACTTGGGATTTCAAACATCAAGTTTGATCCACAAATAATCATTTTTCAAATCAGGACAAATTTAACGATATGTTAAGCAATCATAAGTGAACTTATGTAGAAGTTACACCTATTCTAAGGCTGGTCAATAGAAATATATGTACCATACATGTTAGAGAAATGATATTGTTGTACCCCAAAATTTTCTCTTTCATTTTCTTCAAGATATTCTTTAAGGCTTCTCAAATACTCAAGATACTCAAGGGTTGACCAGTTAATGCTCCTCCTAAGCCAAAGGTCTACAACTAGGGTTTTGAGTTTCTCAAGGAAATTTGGGTTGCAAAGGTTTAAAGTGGTTTCCATGGTTATCCATAGGTCTTCAACAAGGTTCATGTCAAGTTTCAAGTCCTACATCACAAGTTTGCTCAGTCAATGGCTCAAATGATTGAAAATCAACTATATTGAGCAAAAAGTCAACTATGGTCAACATATAGTCAAACTTCATGTTTTTTTGTCAACATCAACATTTTAAAGTGATATACATCATTTGATCAAGGGTTTATCATGATTCCCAAAGGAAAACTCTCAAATCATCAAAAGTCAAGAATTGTCAAATTAGGGTTTCCTTAGGAGAAGTCAACTGAACTTTGACTAAGCATAACTTTCACATGCTTCATCAACTTTTCCCCAACCCCGTTTTGAAGAAAATTCAATTCATTACAACTTTGTTTTATGCTCAAGTCCAAAAAGTTCTTCATTTGAAAGATATGAGCCCATATATTACATGTCACTTTCAAAGGTCAACAAAAGACACTTTTTTGTCAAGGCAACTTACATCAAGATAAGGTCTCAAAATCCAAAATGATCAAAAGAGAAAGTGTAGGGGACATCTTGTGCTTTTCAAAAATTTCAAGTTCATATTAAAAATATGAAAATTGAGCAAGTTATGAGTTGTAGAAGTTGGGAAATTTTAAAGAAATACATGAAATGCAAAACATGCAAATTTGAAATTTTGGACTTATGGCTTAACTTTTTCAGCTTTGAACATATTCATGACCTTATGGAAGACCCCTAAGCTCACTCCCACCATGTAATGAATTTACTTATCATTTTATTTATATTTTATTTTGGTTTTATTCAAATAAATACAAAATAAAAATAAATAAAATATGAAGCAAATGGGCCAGGAGCATGGGATGGTTCATTGGAAGCCCATTACAGCTTGTGAAAACCCAGCAACATACCAAATTCGTGCACAAGCCAAAATGGCAAGAATACTACAAGTTTGACAAGTTTTCAAATATTTAATTCTTGTTTAAACAATGGTTTGATTGCTTGATATCATGCCATATATGGTGAGCCTCTTTCTTCCTCTATATAAAGCAAGCATATCAAATGCAAAAAGGACACGATTACATTGCCTAAGAGAGAGCTCCATAATTCTCAAAATTCCAAAAAGTTGCAAAATTTGTAACTTTATTTTCAGGCACTCTCCATCCAAACAAAAGCCATCAATTTGTTCTTGAGGTCCCCAAGAGTCCAAAACCAAGCCCAACGCATCCCAGAATTCCCTCACACCATCCCTTCGGTTTTGGTAAAAATTTGAATCTCAAACTCTATAATCGTGTGATTTAAATCTTTTTTATGCATACATTCATATTATTATTGATATTGGAAATAAAACTAACGTGTTACATGCGAGTTTGGGCGCAGGAATGATATTGTGCCATTGTTAGAGCAGAATTTTAAAAGAGCTTTGTATCCCTAATTCCAGGCCATTTCAGAAAAAACTGACATCACCATTGGATTCACAACATACGATTTAGGGGGGTTAGGGTTAATTTGGGGCTTTAATATTTGTTATTTTGTAGGTTTTAGTTTTTTCCAATCGGAGAAGAAGGAGTTGACCACCGTGATGGGTGGTCAGACTCGCCGGAGGGTTTACATGGCATCATGCCATTTTATGATTCGTCCATTCAAATCTCAGGGGCTCACTTGGGAATGCGTGTATTTTGACTACTAACATCAGCATATATTTTGAATTATATTTATCTCGTTTGACATATGTACCAGATGAACATGTTATCCCAATGGCAACACACTTGCACATAAGACTCTCATAGGCCTGGTCCTGGGTTCAAGCCAGGTGTGAGACATTTTATTTTTCCATATTTCTCATTTCAGATCTAGTGTAGGTAGTCCCAGCACGCGCATGGTGCAACTCCAACCACCTCCATCAGATCTCATCAAGCCAGATCTGAAGGCCTCAAATGCGTGTTTCCACTGTGGATCATCAAAGGCCTAGCCACGTAGGATCCAGCGCAAACTCCTGGGTTCATTTGTTGATGGGCCTAACAATTCTGAAACACACACCCCATTTACTTTAGTTCTGGACCATTTGTAATTTTATTCTTTTTGTTTTATCATTTATTTTTTTGTTTTAATTTATTTTTTAAAAAAATCATAAAAAATAACAAATAATCATAAAATCAAAAAAATTAGACTTAGGTTTTGACTAATTAATTTAATTTTTCATAATTAAAGTTTGAATTAATTTAATTTAAATCACATTTTAATTTTTGTCAATTAATTAACTAATTAGGATTAATCACTTAAAACTTTTGATAAATAAAAACATCAAAAATATTTTTTTTCTAAAAAAACACTTAGATTATTTTTTAGGGTTTTACATCTTTCCCTTTTCCATTCTCCGCGCATTTGTTTACTTTTTCGTATTATTTTCATGAATTATTGTAACTGCACAAAGGGATGTAATAGTTTTACAATTAGGGATCCTTTACATTTTTATCCATTTATGGTTTTGTACTTCCCATCCCCGAAGCTTTGTAATAGTGTAGATTCAATTTTCGCATTTTTACTTTTCGCACTATTGTATGAATGCATGTATATATTTAACTGCTAGCTTAATAGGATTGTATGGTAAGACTTAAAAGAAAACGTTAGAAAACCTAACATCCAAGATAAACATAACTGAAACACAACACACTTCGCACATGCACACCTCTAGGGTGTTCCCACTTGTTGCCTTTGGAAAACAACAGTCACGTCTCTCGAATGTGGGATGTTTTAGGAAAGATCCTTTGGTTAAAAGATCGTAGTCCCTCGATGAACTTTAGATGTTGCCTCGGTAAACGATCTTAGGATAATTTCTAAATGGTCCTACAAGTTGCTTTCGTGACTGTATGATGACTCGCGTCTGTCCCTCAAAACATCCAATGATAGGGCTACCTACTAACTAATAGTAAAATAACATTATCTAAAGAAAACAAGGAAAAGAACAAAGACCTTTTGAGTAGGTAGATAGATTATAGTTGCTTGCTCATAAAATAAAACAATTTCTCACATATACACTCTCTTTTTTCTAAAATATTTTCAAAGACAAAACACTTTGTATACGTTCTCAACGATACGAGAATCATTACAAAGTTTGTCGCACTAAGGCATATTTTCAAAATATTTTAAAAAATACACTTAAACAAAAAGCATTTTCAAAGTGAGCTATCAACTAAGATCCCGTAGATAACTACGGATGAAAAGGGTGCTAACACCTTCCCTTTTCATGACCTACTCCCCTTACTCAGAAAAATTCTCGAAAGGTCTTTCCTGTTCTTTTCACCCTTTCCTTTATTGGATAAAAGAAAATTCGGCGGCGACTCTTGCTAACTGCAACATTTACGATAAAATGCAAAACCAGTAAAGTCAATTTTCTCACCGTATTACAGAATTGGAGACTCTGATGGGGAAAACACTAAAGTGGGGTTACCTTAGAGATAGTTCATTTTTAAATGCTTTCATTGTTTGACTTGCCTGATTTATGTTTAAGGGTGTTTAGGTTATTCTTGTAAAGATACTATACCCGAATCTGAGGCATTTTAGGTAAGTAGCAATAGATTGTGAAAATTTTATGGCGTACACCGATACAATTGAGGAGATGGCTATGTTATTGTGACATATTGGTTTGTACCAGTGTCCCTTGAGTTAAGTCAAGGAGAATGCTGGGCTGCCGTGTGGTGTCATAAAGCATTAACTGACCATAGAACCTTAGTTGACACAACTTATCCATTAGAAAGTAGTGAGATAGTCGGCTTTAGTTTAGAATGAAGTTGGTTCATACTCGATGCTACACTCATTAAGGTCAGACTCTCGGGATATTTCGGTCAGAAATCAGATGCTTGAGCTGAAACAATGCTCGAGAGAAAGATCAGTGATATTGAGACTCCTAGAACCCGATTACTTTCTTTTAGAACAAGTTGAGTCAACTAAAACTTCAAGAGTGTACTTAACTATAACTCCATGCAAGCTTTATCCTAAGTCCTTGTGTGTTTTGCTTGTGTATGATTAAACTGTTCGAATATAACCTCATGCATCATAACATTCATACCATTTCATTTCTACTAACCATTTCAAGGACTAGAGAATTTATCTTTGTTTTGTTTTGCAGACTATGGCCTCCGCTCTCAGAAACACTATCCGGGTCAGCTTTGTAAGGGTACCCCCTCAACTGAAAGAGTTAGTCTCAAGGGTTCCCGAAAGTTCTTCATTTATCAAAAGGCATGGTCGACTGCTCAGTTTGGTTACTCTAGGTTTTGGTGAAGACATGATGAATGTTCTCTTCCAATTATTTAGCCTTGCACATCACTGCTTCACCTTTCCCAATTATCAGTTGGTACCCACTATGGAGGAGTTCTCTCAATTACTGGGATTACCTATTCTTGATCAGATTCCCTTCACCTGTTTAGAGGAAGCACCAAAGCCAGAATTTATTACAGCAGCCTTATATCTAAAACGGTCCGACATTATATCCAACTGGGAAACAAGAAGAAGAGTCAAAGGTTTTTTGGTTAAATTTATGATTGAGAAGGCTCAACTATTCCTAGATGCTATGAGTTTCCAGGCTTTTGAGGATATCTTGGCTCTTCTGATCTATGGGTTAGTACTATTCCCTAATCCAGACCAACTCATAGATGTGAACACTGTCAAGATTTTTCTCGCTCGTAATCTTGTGCCTACCTTGCTCGGAGACATTCTGCATTCGCTTCATACTCGTACCATGAAGAGGCGAGGAACTCTCATGTGTTGTATTCCTCTGCTATCCAGGTGGTTTATTTTGCACCTTCCCCGATCAGTAATGAAGAACGAACAAGGTTTGAGATGGCCGCAAAGAATAATGTCAATTTTTCATACAAATATTTACTAGTGTTCCCGATCTCAAGAAGATATCACTATCATTAATC
Source organism: Vicia faba (assembly GCA_948472305.1). Taxonomy (NCBI): domain Eukaryota; kingdom Viridiplantae; phylum Streptophyta; class Magnoliopsida; order Fabales; family Fabaceae; genus Vicia; species Vicia faba. The sequence goes on along the minus strand of OX451741.1, from coordinate 250,888,642 downwards.
GCTATGGGGAATTCCCTAATGTTCCACTCCTAGACATTAGGGGAGGTATTACTTACAACCCTTCCTTGGATTTACGTCTGTTTGGTTACGCTCAAAGAGATGGTCCTCATGACGCACTTATCCAGGGTATTATGTTTGATTATGAAAGTAATTTTCAAGGTTATCGTCATAGGCTTATACGTGCTTGGGGAATGGTAAGAAAGATTGATAGTAAGAATTTAGGGCAGAAGAATTCCATCCCTCTGGAGCCTTATCTCAACTGGGTACGAGCTCACGCTCAAAACCTCATGATGCCATATCCAGCTATCTTACCAGTGATCGTGGAGCCTGTTGTCGAAGGAGACGTCTCTCGCACCATCCTTCATCCATTCATGCCTACTGACCTTGAAGAGTTGCAAAAGTCTTGGATTCAACTGAAGGAAGAATGGGACACCTTTGAGACTCAATTCTATGCAAGTGAGAAGAGAGTGTTGGAGCTCACCAAGAAAATTCATGAGGAGCAGAGTCTTAATGCATACATCAGCACAAATAGGAAGCGTCCATGGGAGACTTGATTCTTAGATTTTAGGAGTTCATTTTATTGTCTCTTTGTGAGCTTTTGTTGTCATTATAAGCCTAAAAGGCAGTTGTAATTTGAACTTTGCTAATAAAATATTTGTTTTTATTTCCTCTTGGTTAGCAAATTTAAATCTCCTGAAGTCCTTGAAATCATTGCATTTACATATCATGCATCATTTCATAACAGATTTGTCATACATGTTTCTCATTTTCTCGCTGTTTATTTCAGCAGAAAAATGGCCCTGGAACAAACTGTTAAGGATCTTCAGGCTCAACATGCACAATTCCAAGAAACTCTCATGAATCTGGCATAGGGACAGAAAGAGCTATTGGCGCTTGTTGTACCCCAAAATTTTCCATCTCATTTATCAAAACTTTTCTCACAAGATCTCTTTGACTCAAGACTGGATTAGGGTTTGGTCAGCTCAAGACATCTCATCTTGCACTGATAATCCAAAATTAGAGTTTGGGTTTGCACAAGGATTTTTGGACCATCATTGCTTCATATGAATTTCAAACATCATTATGGATCCCTAAGATCACTCATGACAAGTTTCAAGCCTTGAACCACATTTTTGATCAGTCAATTGGACAGTTGACCTAAAAATCAACTATATTGGGGAAAATGTCAACCATGGCCAATTTACAGTCAAACTTCATAATTTCTGATCCACATCAACATTTTAAACTCACATGTATCATTTGGTCAATTTTGGATCACAATTCCTCAAGAAATTTGATCAAATCACAAAAAGGGCAAAATGGTCAAAATTAGGGTTTTGATTGAGGAAAGGAAATTTCCGATTTTTAACCTAGAAAATGACCAATTGAGTTCAAACATTATTTCAAGGTTCCAATGGCATCATCTTGACTTAATTACATGGCTCAAAACATCTCAATTACATTGGATTGACATATGAATTTTACAGTCAACTAATCAAAAGTCAACTGTACACTGAAAAGTCAAACTTTGATTTTTTAGTCAAAATCAAGTACCAAGGGTCATAATTCATAAAAAAAATTCAAAATGTGAAACTTGTTCATCAAGAAATCCAAATTTGAAACTTAGGGTTTGAATTTGAAAATTTTCATAACTTAGAAATTTTCTAAGTATGAAAATTTTCTTATTTTTTCTCAACTTTAGGCCACTTTTACACCATGATGCATATTGATTCAAGGAAAGTTCCCAACATGAAATTTGTAGATCTCCATGAAATCTACAACTTTCTTTCACAAACTTTTCCATAAAGATTCTTAGATATCAAGATATAAATTTGTGAATACATGGTCATGAACTTGTTAACTTAGTGAAATTTTGCCCTAATTTAGGCAGTTTTTGGACCCAACTTCATGGAAATTTTTCACCTAGTTACAAGATTTATCTCAAAATGCATTTCAAAGATGAATTATAGAGAATATTGCAAGCTTTCCAAAATGTCAGAGAACTCCTCAAGATCATTTTTGAGTAGGTAGAATCGAAGAGAGGAAGTTGGAAATTTTTCACTTTTTGTCCAAACCATTTCATTAAGAACAAAGTTGCAAATCAATCCTATGTTGGCTAATTCATGCTGTACAGGTCCTAAACTTTCTCCACACTCCTTAATTAAATGCTTACTCAGTTGACAAAGCCTCTATCCATGCTTTTGAACCTTTATCCAACTTGTAATTCCATTTATGGCAAAAAGGTTCCATTGCCATTTTGAAAAAGAACCACTTTTGCAAACTTTACAATTTTGAGCTTTGGACCTGTCCCCTTGATGCATACAAACCACACGGGTCTCAAGTAAGTTGTACAAACTCATACCAACCCCAAGCAAGCTGGTACAAGCATGTGAAGCTTTGGTCTTGTCACTTTGCTTCAAGTACAAGAAAGTTGGCAAAAAGGCTAGCATTTGCACATCTGATAGAGAGCTGACCTAAAACTATTTCAATACTAATATACAAACAATATGTAACGCATAGAATGCTTGGCAAGGACCTGAAACACTCTCAAACTGAAAAAACACCAAAATCTGTCCAAAACCTACAATTTTTGCACAAGCTCACCCATCTTCCATTTGGCTCGTGCATTTTTGAGTTTGGATCATTCAAACACATTACATACTTGATATCAAGCCTATCCAAACCATCATCCCTGTTCTGTAATAGCTCTTCCACCATCTGCCATTGTTGACTTCAGAGCTTGCAACTTGACTTGGCCAAGGAGTTCTAGCCACTTTCAGAGCAAGGCAAGGGTTGAAATAGATTCAGGGAAGATCAAGGAAGCTCAAGCAAGCATCAGGCCTCCATTAAAGTCACTCCATTTCCATACACGATTCCAGCTGAAGGAGGTAAATTTTCAAACTCTATCTTCTTGTACAGGCAACCTTAGGCCACGATCTGTGAATAAAAAATGTAGTCCTCATCATAACGAAGTTGTACATACCATTATCTTGTATTGATTTTACTTGTGCTAAGAGAATTTGGAAGTTGAAATCTCTGAAAATATTAGGTTAGAATTTAGGGCTTTTAAAACTCTCTTTGATCTTTGATAGTTAGATTATATAACTTATATGGTTGGAATCGTGTGCTCAAGTGCTATATTTTTCATGTTATAATTTTTTATTTTCATGGAAGTATGAGGAAGTTACAGGGGATCCGGCCAAGACTTGAGGAAGAAGATGAAACAGGGCATATGGCGCGTTTTGTAATATGTTATTTTCATTTCAGTAAAGATAATGGATGTATGGCCACCCCAGTGGTAAAGCAGCGCGCTGGTGAGACCCATGTCCTGGGTTCGAACCTACGCGCTACTTTTGTTATTTTTCACTCTTTTCTTTTCCATTTTCTATATTTTTTTGCAGGATGGGCTTGGCTATTGAACCAGTGTTTTTTTGCTGGCATCTCACCACCAAATCTGCTTCATCACCCCTCTTACTAACTTTCATATTTTTTATTTTTATTTTGTTTTATTTTAATATTTTACATATTAAATATTTTCCCTAATGTATAAAAATCCCAAAAAAATATAAATTGATAAAATTACACTTTTATTTTATTTTTTTCTCACATAAAATATATTTTATTTTTATAGGATATAATTCATTTTCTTAATAAACTTGTAAATATAATTAAATATATTTAGTTTAATTTATTTTTCATTTCATACTTATAAATCCCTATTTTTGCATACATATAAAATTTTATATTTTATTACAATATTATTTATTATTTTTATACAAGAAGATATACAAAAATAATACATATAAAAACTTTAGTTTCTCTTAAACAATAATTAGGGTTAAACTTCTTTCAAAAATTATTTTCTTTACCTTATATTTTTAGGTTTAGGTTAAAATTTTCTTTTACATAAAAATGAGCCATCAAAAATCTTTTACGTGTACATTGCATTGCATTACATTTTAAATATTGTATTGTATTTATCTTAAATTCGTACAAATTCGATTTGGTTGTAATAATATATTTAGCTTTATATTTGTGCAAATCCCCATTCAAACTTGTATTCCCCCCTCCCATAAAATTATTGTAGTAGCTTAGTATATTTACATTATGCAATTTGTCGCTTTCATATGCCATGATTAGTAAATAGGGTTTGTATGACAAGAACAAAACAAAGCAAAGTAGAACACCCTAAATACAAGACAAAATCAAAAGCATGAAAATGACACACTTGCACACAAGCACCCTTAGGGTTTCTCCCACTTGGTTGCCTAAAAGAAAATGGCCATGTTACGCATGCGAAGTATCTTGGCAAAACAAAACAAATATAAGATCATATCCCCTCGATGACGCTATTCAAAAGTTGCCTTACAAAATGATCTTGGTCCCTCAAAAAATGCTAAGATACTTTGCAACATTGCTAATCATGGTTATACGATGACACACGCCCGTCCCGTTTACATCCAAAGATAGGGTTGCTTACCAAATAAATGGTAAGACAACAATGTCAAAGGAATAGAAAATGCATAAGAAAGAAATTTGAGTAGGTAGATAGCTTCTAGTTACTTGCTCCCTTTCAAACAACAAATCCTTGCTATTTTTAAAAAAACAAACACACACATTTCAAAACATCTTACAAACATTGAAAACATTTTCAAAAGACAAACATCTTTGTATACATTCTTACGAACAAGAATCATTACAAAGATTGCCTAAACGAATGGCCTCTTTTACAAAATACTTTCAAAACCACACCAAACACAATTTCAAACAAAAAAAAGCAAGTGATCTAAGCAAGTAACTAAGAGCCCATGGAAAACCATGGATGAAAAGGGTGTTAATACATTCCCTTTTCATAATCTACCCCCCGAACTCAAGAAACAATCTCAAAGGTCTTTCATGTGCTTTTTCACCTTTCCTTTTGGATAAAAGAAAAGTCGGTGGAGACTCTTGCTAATCGCAACATTTGCGATAAAACGTAAAACCTTCAAGTCAGTTCTCCCACCGCATCACAGAACTGGCGACTCTGCTGGGGAACTTTTAAAAGTGGGGTTACCTTAGGGTTTAGATCACATTTATTTGCTTACATTGTTTGACTTGTTTGCTTTACATTATGGTTCTTTGTTTGGGTTTGAATCCTCTACCCAGATTTGGGAAACATTATAGGTAAATAGCAATACGTTGTGGAAACTATGCGGGGTATACCGACATGGTCTAAGCAATAGCTATGTTAGTGTGACATATTTGTGGGTACCGGTAGCCTTTGAGTTAATCAAAGAGAATACGGGGCCGTTGAGTGATGTCATGAAGCACTAATGAACTTCTAGAACCCTTTACTTGACCAACTTGGCCTTTAGGATATAGTGAGATGACCGGCTTTGGTGCAGTCTGAAGTTGGTAGATACTTGATACTACACTCATTGAGGTTTGGTTTCTTGGGATATTTCGGTCACCATTAAAGAGGTTTGCGCTGAAACAATGACCAAGGAAACAATCCAGTGATATTGAGCTCCTTAGAACCCGATTACTATTATTAGGACAGGTTGAGCCAACTAAACTTCAAAAGGGTACTTACCTATAAAACCCCATGCAAGCCTAAACTAAGAACTTGTTTGTTTTGTTTGTATATGTATACTTGTACATAACATCATGGACATCATGAACATCATATGCATCCACTAACCATTTCAAGTATTTTGGAGATTCATCTTTGTTCTTGTTTTGTAGGATATGGATTCACTTCGCAGGAAAACTATCCAAATCAACATTGTAAGAATTCCTCCACAACTCAAGGAGCTAGATTCAAGGATCCCTGAGAACTCTCCATTCACCGAGAGGCATGGTCGTCTACTCAACTTGGTCACCTCCAACACAGAGGAGGATATGATGAAGGTTCTCTTCCAGTTCTTTGACCCTTTGCATCATTGCTTCACATTTCCTGACTATCAGCTTGTGCCTACTTTGGAAGAATTCTCTTAACTCTTGAGGATTCCTATTCTCAATCAACTACCTTTCAACGGTACAAAAATAGATCCAAAGCCAGAAGATATTGCTCAAGCCCTGCACTTGCACTCATCTGATGTCACAACCCATTGGGAAACTAGAAGTGGTGTCAAAGGCTTCTTAGCAAAGTTTATGTTTGAGAAAGCCCAAAGCTGTTGGAATTCCCTAGACTTGAAAGCTTTTGAGGAGATTGTGGCTCTTATTATCTATGGGATGGTCTTGTTCCCCATTCCTGACCAACTCATAGATGTGAGCATCGTCAAAATCTTCATGTCACGTAATCCGGTGCCTACATTGCTAGGGGATATCCTACACTCTTTTCACACTCGTACAATGAGGAAGAGAGGGGTCCTTATGTGTTGCACTCCCCTCCTGGAAAGATGTTTTATTTCTTATCTTCCCCAATCAGTCTTAAATAATGAGCAAGGATTAAGGCGGTCACAAAGGTTAATGACGCTCAGCCATTCAGATATTCATTGGTGTTCTCGATCCAAAGAGAATGTTATCATTGTTGACCGTTGTGGGGAATTCCCTAATATCCCTCTACTTGGCATTAGGGGAGGCATCACCTACAATCCATGCTTGGCTCTAAGACAGTTTGGTTATTCCCGAAGGGATGGCCCACATGATATGCTGATTCAAGGCTTGGTTTTCGACTACGACAACGACGATCAAGGACTTCGCCAGAGATTCATCTGAGCTTGGAGGATGCTAAACAAGGTGGATAGCAAGACTTTGTGGCACAAGAATTCCATCCCTCTTAAGCCTTACCTCAAGTGGGTACGAACCCGCGCTCAAAGTCTTATGATGCCTTATCCTTCCATTCTCCCAGTGATTATTGAGCCTGTTAAGGAAGGAGAAGTTCCATACACTATCCTACATCCTGACATGCCCACATCACTTGAAGATCTACAAAGGGATTGGATACAACTCAAAGGAGAGCGAGATACTTTCGAAGCCCAATTCTACGCAAGCGAGAAGAAGGTTTTGGAACTCACTAGGCTACTTCTTGAGGAGCAGACTCTAAATGCCTACATAGCACCAAAGAGGATGCACAACACTTTTTTATCTTAAAATTTTGTATTATTTTGCCCAAGGGGCATTGATGTACTCAGATTCTATCTTATTAATATAATGTGTGTTTCTTTTTTTGTTTAAAACAAATTTGAATTTTTAAATCCTTGAAAGAATTGCATGTATACATATCATTCATCATAACATAATAGGTCTTTGCAACAAGTTTCCTCATCTCTCTACTGTTTATTTCAGTAAGATGGATCTCGAACAGACGGTCAAAGATCTTCAAGCTCAAAATATGCAGTTTCAACAGTTACTCATGACCCTAGCCAAGGGGCAAGATGAATTGAAGACTCTGTTAGCTGAAGAGAGAAGGAAGTAACCAAAGAAAGCCATTGGGGTTCTGAATACTGGGAGAAGATTTCAGGGACAGACTAGAAGGACTTTGAATTTTGCAACCACTTCCGGGGAAGGATAAGGAAAAGGAAAAGAAACGGCAGTACCATCAGAATATGAAGAAGAGGAGGAAGAAGAAGACTACTCTGAAGAATAATACCCTCCGGCTGATGATAAGTACAAACATCTTGAAGAGCGTTTAAGCGCTATGGAAATCCAGAGGGTACCAGGTCTAGATTTTGAAGAGTTGGGGCTGGTGTCAGGAATTGTAATCCCGCCAAAGTTCAAAGTGACATTATTTACAAAATATGATGGGGTGTCGTGTCCTAAAATGCACCTCCGATCATATGTCAAAAAGATTCAGCCGCACTCTACTGACAAAGACTTGTGGGTCCATTTTTTCCAAGACAGTTTATCAGGAACGCAACTCGACTGGTTTTACCAATTGGAAAGGGTCGACGTCCACAATTGGGAAGACCTTGCCGTAGCTTTCTATAAACAATACCAGTACAATGAAGATTTGGCGCCTACCCGTACTCAACTTCAGAGTATGGCTATGGCTTCAAATGAGGGTTTCAAAGATTACGCACAAAAATGGAGAGATCTAGATGGGAGAGTGCAACCCCCTCTGTCTGAAAGGGAGTTGGTAGACATGTTCCTAGGCACTCTATCGGGCCCTTTCTTCAACCATTTGATTGGGAGTTCATCTGCTGGGTTTACTGAGTTAATATTAACCAGAGAAAGGGTGGAGGCTGTGATAACACGAAAACATATCGCTTTTTAGGTCTAATTTACACGAGTTATTTGTACGTTTTTATCGAATAATATGCATCACGAAGGTATTTTTATTTGTTTCAGGTAAACTATATTTTCCAAGGTATAAGATGGCAAATTAGTTAAAAAGAGCAATACAAGCTAGGAAATGGCAAGAAGAAAGAAGAAAAAGGGCAGTCTGTTAAGAAGCTCACTCCAGAAGGGTGTTACGAGCGCAACGCCTAGTGTTACGAACGCAACACCCAGCCAACGCCGTTACGAACGTAACAAAAATCCTATGATGTTACGAACGTAATGAATATCATTACGAACGTAACATTTTGAATACCCAGTCTACGCAGTAAACCACAAAGCGGCCACACGAAGTCCACGCGATGTTTTTGGCACCTCGCTCCACCAGCCAAGAATTTAGCGCACGTACGAAATTAATGGAAGAAGACAGTTACAACCAAAGGCCTATATATATCTTGAAGAATTCACTTTGAAGGGGTCGGAGATTTTGCTAGAGAACCATACTTTTTCCTTTCTGCATTATTTTGTTTTATTTGCTTTTGAACCATTATAGCCACTGTAACGTCCAGTTTCCAAAAGTGTTAATTCTTCATCGAAGGATTAACACGGTTAGTCCTATATTTCAATTAATTGCAAGGCTACTGTACGAACTCAAGATTACCACAACAACATAATTACAGGGTTTTTTTTTATGGAATTGGTTTTTATTATTCTTATGCTATGTAAATTATTTTTATGAATTGTATTTTACGTTGCATGGTTACTAAATACATTATGTCTGGCTAATTTCGTTTGTACCGATATGTGACTCCTAAGCACCGAAGAAATTTGGTGATAACTTGGCTAAAAACTTTTATAAATAATTTCTGGTTTCCAATTTCCATATTTAATTTAACTACCCTTGTCACGAGAGTGAAATGATATTTAACACGATTTTGCCACGAGAGTGGAAAATTAATTAAGGCAAGAACCTGCATGCGAGAGCTGGGGTTCGACCCAGATAGTGGTAACAAAACATTAATTTTTAAATACACGAGAGTGTTTTAACAAATTAATTAAACTCAAGTCGTTTTCAAAAAGTGTTATTAAATTTAAAGTGCATCCACTAGGTTTAGTAGCATAACTTATTTCATGAACACGAGAGTGTATGTCTCAGGTTTTTAAACAATTCGTTTTTACCGAAATACTTTATATGCCAAGTGATTCACCGAGTTCCCGAAGTCCGACTATCACATACCGGTATAACTATTACTATTGTTTTTAATTAAAATCTTTTTCCCCCAAAACCAAATATTCATCGCTTAGTTAAACAATTGTAATATTAGATCGTATGCGATTGATCCTCAGTCTCTGTGGGTTCGATAATCATTTAAAACTAGAACGACTAAACTGTATACTTGCAGTTAGTATCCCGATAGACTCATAAAGTCCCGATCAAGTTTTTGGCGCCGTTGTCGGGGACTGATTAGTCAATTAAGTATGATTCCTCTGTTGCGCGTTTAGACTAGGCAACAGAAACCCTTTTTTGATTTGTATGCCAAGGACTCGTTCACAAGGCTAACCACTTGACAAATCGACGGACGAACCTGAACGCATCCTTTACATAAGACAAACAGTCAGGGATTACTGTTTAAATCACGATATTCCTTTACCAAAGCCCGAAATCAAGACTGATTCCGAGACATATTCTAATTCTTCATCTGAAACCAAAATTAATCTAGAAGTAGACATGGCCGAAGAACGAAGGACCCATCCACTGAAGGAGTACGCAGCTTCATCATTACAAGAACCCCATAATAGCATTGCTGCTCCAGCAATTAATTGAAACGGTTTTGAGTTGAAACCGTTATTGATATCAGCTATCCAACAACTCCAATTCTCTGGAAATCCTACCGAGGATCCAAATGAACATCTTACAAAATTCGTTCAATTTGCCGACACAGTTATAGCAAATGGTGTTAGTAAAGATGCAATAAGATTACGTCTTTTTCCTTTTTCGCTAAGAGATAGAGCTTGGGCTTGGTTGCAATCCTTGCCGTCAAATTCCGTCACTACGTGGGAAGGAATTAAGACTGTATTTTTAGCACGATACTTTCCCCCAAGCAAGATTGCTACATTAAGAGCTCAAATCAACGGATTTAGGCAGAAGGATACTGAATCGCCATTCGATGCATGGGAACGCTACAAAGATATGATGCGAATGTGCCCACATAAAGGATTATAAAACTGGCTGATTATCCACACATTTTATAATGGACTCTTGTACAACATAAGACTCTCTATAGATGCCGCCGCAGGTGGTACACTGATGGACAAGCCTTACGACGAAGCTAACCAATTCATTGAAAATATGGCTCAAAACCACTATCAGTGGGGAGGAGAAAGAACACCCGTGGAGAAAACTCCAACCAAAAGTGGGATGTACGAGATTAGTATCCTAGATAAAGTTAATGCTAAGGTAGATGCTCTTACCCAAAAGATAGAAAGCTTGACCTTACCTCCTGTAGCCACCGTGGCTACAGTAAACCCAAACTGCGAAGTTTGTGGAGTTCCTGGTCATGTTGTGACCGAATTACTAGCAGGAATATCAGTTGATCAGGTGAATTACGCTCAAGGTAATCCTTATGCTAATACCTATAACCCTGGTTGGAAGAACCATCCTAACTTCTCGTACAAGAACAATAACGCTTTATATGCACCTGGCCAAGCACCCGCTATACCTCCAGGCTATCAAAAACCCGCTGCTAATGTTCCTAACATTCCTAGGAAGTCTAACCTTGAAATTCTAATGGAAAACTTTATCGCTAATCAAGCTCAACAAAACAAAGAATTTCTCAATCAAAACGTTCACATCGGTGAACAATTGAAGCTATTAGCAAATAAGGTAGATGCCTTAGCAACTCACAATAAAATGTTAGAAACCCAAATCTCCCAAGTAGCACAACACCAAGCTAGTTCTACCGCACCTGCTGGTACGTTTCCAGGACAACCACAACCCAATCCTAAAGGACATGCTAATGCTATCACATTACGAAGTGGGACAGCACTTGATGGACTGGTGGATCCTAGACTCCAAAACCCGACCATGTATCAAAAACCTGAAAAGGAAGCAGAGAAATCGAAAGAATAATCTGAGAATGTAGAGGAAGACGCAAACGAGAGCGGAGAGGTTTCAAATAAACCTTACGTACCTCCACCGCCATATAAACCACAAATTCCATACCCTCAAAGACTTGCAAAATCTAAAAACGAGGGGCAATTCAAGAAATTTGTAGAACTTCTGAAACAATTAAACGTCACTATTCCATTTACATAAGCTATAACTCAAATGCCGTCATATGCTAAATTCCTAAAAGAAATACTGTCTAATAAGAAAAAAATTGTTGAAAACGAAACCGTTATGCTAACTGCCGAATGTAGCGCCATAATTCAAAATAACATGCCTCCAAAGCTAAAGGATCCTGGTAGTTTCTCCATACCATGTGTAATTGGAAAATCTGTCATAGACAAAGCTCTATGCGATTTAGGAGCAAGTGTTAGTCTAATGCCCTTATCTATTTGCGAGAAGCTCAAACTAGGTGACATGAGACCTACCAAGATGTCCCTACAACTAGCCGACAGATCAGTCAAATTCCCTGTTGGTATGCTAGAAAACATTCATGTCCGAATAGGACAATTTTACATACCTATTGACTTTATAATAATGGACATAAAGGAAGATTCAAATATTCCCATCATATTAGGAAGGCCATTTTTAGCCACTGCAGGAGCCATTATCGACGTTAAGAAAGGAAAGCTTACCTTCGAGGTAGGAGAAGAAAAAGTAGAATTTATTCTTTCCCAATTCATCAAAGCCCCTGCTATAGATGACTCATGTTGTTTCCTAGATATTATTGATGAATGTGTCAAAGAACTAGAAAGCCAAGAAGACACCTATTCTGGGATATTGAAAATTCCGACACCAACTATCTTCGAGGATGATGACTGGAGACGGGAATATCACAATACCAACCTAAGCGAATGTTTCGCCTTAACACCCGATCCTACCCCAACTGATAAGAAATCTGGTATAGAACTTAAAACGTTACCTAAAGATCTAAGGTATGAATTTTTAGATAAAGAACTCGAACGGCCAGTTATAGTCGATGCCAATTTAGGGAAGATCGAAACCGAAAAACTTCTTAATGTGTTAAGGAAGTATCCAACCGCGTTAGGATATAACATATCAGATCTAAAAGGAATAAGTCCTTATGTCTGTATGCACCGCATTATGCTAGAAGAGGACTGCAAGACTTCTAGAGAACATCAAAGACGAATAAATCCTATCCTAAGTGAAGTCGTAAAGAAAGAAGTGCAGAAACTACTAAAGCCAGGCATCATATACCTGATATCAGATAGCAACTGGGTCAGTCCAGTTCACGTAGTACCTAAGAAAGGAGGTGTTACGGTTATAACAAACACAAAAGGCGAATCGGTGGCACAACGTACCCAAACAGGATAGAGAATGTGTATTGATTACAGAAAACTAAACAAAGCTACACACAAGGACCATTTCCCATTACCATTCATAGATCAAATGCTCGAGCACTTAGCTAAACATTCCCATTTTTGCTATCTTGACGGATACTCAGGATTCTTCCAAATTCCCATTCATCCTGATGATCAAGAGAAAACTACGTTCACATGCCCCTATGGTACCTTTGCATATCGAAGAATGCCATTTGGACTATGTAACACACCTGCAACTTTTCAACGATGCATGATGGCGATTTTCGCAGACTTTTTGGACAGAATTATGGAAGTATTTATGGACGATTTTTCTGTCTGCGGAGAAAGTTTTGACGAATGTTTATCAAATCTTGAGCTGGTACTGAAACGCTGTGTCAATGTCAACCTAGTGCTCAACTGGGAAAAATGTCACTCCATGGTGAGACAAGGAATTGTATTGGGTCACATTGTATCAAACAGAGGGATTGAAGTCGATAAAGCAAAAATCGAAATTATCAAAAACCTTCAACCACCCAAAGCAGTTAGAGAAATAAGAAGTTTTCTAGGACACGCTGGTTTTTACCGACGCTTTATAAAAGATTTCTCTAAAATCACTAAGCCACTAACTGAACTATTAATGAAAGAAGTCGAGTTTATTTTCGACGATAAATGCTTAAACACATTTGAGACGCTTAAAGAAGCATTAATTTCAACACCTATAATGCAACCTCCTGATTGGAACCAACCATTTGAAATAATGTGCGATGCGAGCGATTATGCTATAGGCGCGGTCCTAGGACAACGCAAGGATAAAAAGCTTCATGTTATTTACTACGCAAGCAGAACACTTGATCCCGCACAAATGAACTACGCCACTACGGAGAAGGAACTCTTAGTTGTTGTATTCGCGATGGACAAATTTCGTTGCTACTTAGTAGGCGCCAAAATCGTTATTTACACGGATCATGCTGCGATCCGATACTTGCTAAGTAAGAAAGACGCCAAACCAAGACTACTCAGATGGATCTTACTCCTACAAGAGTTTGACTTGGAAATAAAAGACAAAAGGGGAACTGAAAACGTAGTAGCAAACTATTTATCAAGATTGGATGGAATCCAAACCGAGAGTGTTCCCATAAATGAAGAATTCCCATATGAACGCCTTATTGCTAAACTAGAGACAACTCCTACCGACAATTTAGATTAATGCGATGAACATTTAACAACTGCGGTAGTAGAAGCCATCTGTACCAACACCTCATTACCATGGTACGCTGATTTTGTTAACTACTTAGCCGCCGGTGTTCTACCACCCGATTTAACATACCAACAGCGGAAGAAATTCTTCCATGATCTTAGACACTACTTTTGGGATGAACCACTACTCTTTAAAAGAGGCGCCGATGGTATCTACCGCTGCTGTGTTCCTAACGATGAAGTGGACGACGTCATTGCTCATTGTCATTCCACCCCTTGTGGTGGACATGCTAGTACTTCGAAAACTTGTGCAAAAATACTTCATGCTGGTTTTTTTTGGCCTACTTTATGGAAAGACGTCCACGTAGCAATTATGAACTGCGATAGATGTCAGCGCACAGGAAATATATCTAGACGTGACGAAATGCTGCAAAAAGGGATTCTCGAAGTCGAAATTTTTGATGCATGGGGAATTGATTTCATGGGACCGTTCCCCGCATCTTTTGGAAATAAGTATATATTGGTAGCTGTTGACTACGTATCAAAATGGATTGAAGCCGTCGCTGCACCCACAAACGATACACGAGTGGTACTTAAATTATTCAAGCATGTTATCTTCCCACGATTAGGTATACCAAGACTAGTAATTAGTGATGGTGGTTCCCATTTTATCTCTAGAATTTTCGAAAAACTACTTTCAAAATATGGCGTTAAACATCGCATAGCCACACCATACCATCCTCAAACGAGTGGACAAGTGGAAGTGTCAAATAGGGAAATTAAACAAATCCTTGAGAAAACCGTAGCCACATCTAGAAAGGATTGATCCTCCAAGCTAAATGATGCTCTTTGGGCATATAGGACAACGTTTAAAACCCCTATCGGAACAACACCGTTTAAATTAGTTTATGGAAAATCTTGTCATTTGCCAGTAGAATTAGAACATAAAGCTTACTGGGCCATTAAAACTCAACTTAAATTACAAGACTGCTGGCGAGAAACGACTATTAGATATCCATGAATTAGAAGAATTGCGTTTAGACGCTTATGAAAATGCTAGAATCTATAAGGAGAGAACAAAAAAATGGCATGATAAGCGTATCTTGCGGAAAGAATTTAAGGAAGGAGACATTGTACTCCTATTCAACTCTAGACTGAAACTCTTTCCGGGTAAATTACGTTCTAGGTGGTCAGGATCATTTGAAATTAATAAAGTTTTCCCCAGTGGTGCGGTAGAAATTAAAGGAAATTCCATCGAACCATTTATAGTCAATGGCCAGCGCTTAAAGCATTATTTTAACGTCGAAAATCTAAACTATTCGGCTTATCTACAGTTAAGTGAGCCACCTACCACGATACCTAACTGAATAGGTACTGTCTGTCTAGCCATCGACATAAAACAAAAGCGCTTCATGGGAGGCAAACCATGTTTACTTTTAATTATTTTTGTTGTTTTGATATGTTTTTATTTTTTAACTTTGTTTTAATCTTTCAAATTTTTATGTTGCATCCCTTACTCCTTTTTATTTGAACTTCTTTTTCCTTTTGATTAACTTCGGCATTTTAACCTGAAAATACTAACTTAGTTTTTTATACATTTAATAAATATTTTCAGGGTAATTCATTAGCTTTATTTTTTAGCTCCATGACACGTATGAACTACATGAACATAACCCTGAGAGGTAGGCATCAGAGAAGGCGCTTTGAGGATCTAGTTGAGCGAGAGATGTGTCCAACCATTTATGCTGACGACCATGCAATGACTGCCTTAGGCATTCGTGAGAGCGTTATGTATCTGCTTAACCAAATAGGTTGGAACGTTGCTCCAATTCGGAGACGCTATTGTACCTATCGTAAGTTGACCCTTGAGTTCTTGAGCACACTAAGCTATCTGCCAAACCATGGGTTAGGTTTCAACCGCGGGCTGATCACCTTCAGACTATTTAATATGGACTACCGCTACAATCATATGGAGTTTGCCAATATGTTAGGATTCCCTAATAGCCCTGATGTTATCACCATGACCCAAGAATACCTATTGCTAGATCATGACCTTGATTACTTCTGGGGTAGTATTGCTGGAAACAACCATTCTGAGCCAAATGATCTTTACTCGGAGTCCATCCATAACCCTGCTATTAGGTACTTCCATAAAATCATTGCCCACACCCTCTTCGGAAAAGAGCAGAATGTTACATCTGTGTCACGTGATGAGCTTTTCATCATGTATTGTGCTTTGCAGAACCGTCTAGTAAATGGTGCCACCTATATGATTGCTAATATGGAACGTATTATCCAAACAAAAAAGGCACCAATCCTCATAGGTGGGTTAGTTACTATGATCTCCAATGCTATTGGACTCCGAAGACCTATGTTAGGAACAAATCCACACTATGGGATTAAGCCGATGAATATTGAGTTTTGCTTCAACACTAGCTTCATAGGAAACCTTGGGCTGAATGAATTTGAGCTGCTGATTAACCATGAAACTGTTCACCAGTTTGTACTCCCAAATCCTATTACTAGTGTCCATAACAGAGCAAATTGGCTTTTTAATCTCCACCATCCTCCTACACCGCCTTCGTCTCCCTCCACTATTGAAATTTATGAAGTCCCAAATACCTCTCCAGCTGCTGAAGAATCCGATCCCGAAACACCACCTGGATACCACCAATTTCCTTACCCATGGGATCAGCCTGTAGTTTCCACTGAGTCTACCTTCCCAGTTCCCGAGATACCACCACCACCACCTCCACCTATTGTCACAATCGACTCTTTGAATGCAAAAATAACCGGAATGCAGGGTGAGCTTACATCTTTACATGTGGATTTCCTTGCTTTTATGGATTTGGTAACTGAACAGTTGGATTTCATTCACCAACATTTGTTCTCTTCTCATCGTGGCTAGGAGTTGCCGTCGTTATGCTAATTTCTTTCGTTCTAGCATTTATGTACACAGTGAGGTCACTGTTTAGTCTAAGTGTGGGGGAGGAACTTAGTTTTAGTCTTTTATTATTATTCCATGCATTTAGTTATTATTTGTTTCAAATTCTAAACAATTTTATTAGTTAATGATATTTCAATTATTCATCAAGTTTCAATTTTACTGTCATTACTGTCATTATTTTTTGTTATTACTGTCATTATTTTTTTTAGTGTTAGTATTACTGCTTTACACAACTATATTCATACACTACTATATTCAACTATGCTATTTTGTTGCCTAATTTCCCCCAAAAATCCAAAAGTAATATAGTAGTGTATGAAAGCTATTTTTCCCCCATAAACAGAGGTGTTACGAACATAACACAGCTGTTACGAACGTAACAGCCCCCTTTCCGCGTTACGAACGTAACGCCCTTATGTTACGAATGTAACAGGGCTAGCTGTTACGAACAGAAACAAAACAGAAGCGCTAACGCTGCATTCTTTCTCTCTCTCTCAGTTTCAAACGCAGCCGCACCTCTCACCCATTTTTTCAAATTTCATCACCATACCCATTTTCCAAACTTGCATCCACTCCCATTTAAGAGCAACCATATTTGCATCCTACAAAAGCTTCACATAGTCCCAATCCATCCCATTCAAACACTCTCTACAAAAATCTCTCCCTCACCACTTTAACAATAAAACCTTGCTTCAATCAACAAGTTGTCAATGGAGAACAGAGAAGCCTACATGGGTGGAATCATTTTCAGGAATCAAGACGGCGGACACCAACGGAAGCAATATTTAAAGTTTCACCGTAGGGGAGTCTTGGCCACGAGATATCTCGACAACGATTTTCTCCACAAATTGGGAATATTTGATGGAGTGGATTGGCTGCTCCGTCTCTCTGGCCTCACATTCGTATGCATGCAACATCACCCGACGTACCCCAAGCTGACGCTCGAGTTCCTTAGCTCGTTCTCGTATTCGACACCGAGTGATGACGGCATGTTCCTCACGGGCACCGCATCTTTCTGTATGTTCAACACCGAATATACGTTAAACCAAGAAAAAATCACAAAGCTGCTCAAATTTTTAACCAAGGAAGATGACTCTGAAACGGTGCACCACAAGGTCCCTGTTACCGAATATTGGGCCATTGTTTTGTTTGAATTGTGGGAGAAACTCACAAATGTCTTGACAGGAAATTGGGATGAGTGTTTGGCATCTCACGTTCACAACCCCACCACTAGGTACTTCTTCAAGATTCTCTCCAACACCATTTTCAGACGAGCTAATAGCAACAAAGTCAACTCAAATGAGGTATTTTTCCTTCATTGCTGCTTAGTTGGAAATAACAAGGTAAATGCTACTCCATTTCTTCTTCGTCATTTTGAATCCCTTTGTGCAAGGGGACATCAACCATTTTTGATCAGAGGGCTGATAACCACATTAGCTCATGGGCTTAATTTGCAAAGCCAACTGGAGACTCTTGATGCTCTACCGCCTCTTCTCATGGATTTAGATAATTGCAAATACATGCGGTTGATTAGGAACCAAGATGATGGTAGGTACAATTTGATGGTGAGGAAGAAAATTGTTCCAAGTGTGATTATGCCAAATAGGTTGCTTACAAATGTGGCGAACATGGATAAGTGGATTTATGATTTAAACGCCCCTGAACCCGACCAAGCTTCTCGACCTGTTGATGAGTTAGAAGAAGAAATGGATGCACATCACCAAACCGCACCTCAACAGGATATGCCAAGCACTTCTACTAGGAGCTGAAGAAGGCCTCGTAACCCAACTACTGAAGATCTTTATGAGGCAATGATGGACTAAACCCAAAGGATGACAGACATGAATGCCCAGCTTACCCGCCAATCCCAACAGGTCACGGATATCCAAGCTCAGCAAACTGCAATGATGCAACTCATGCAACAGATGCAGCAATAACAAATTGAACAAGGAGCTAGGCATGAGGCCCGTATGGATACTTTGACGACAAAAATGGGTGGTTTGAATGTCCGTATGGACGATTTTCAAGAGATCCTGCACCATCTTGGATTTCCTGGTTTTGATGGACAGAGAAGAGGTCGTGGAAGAGCCAGAGGAAGAGGACCCGAATGAAGACATCTCCTCCCATCTTTACCTCCTTCACCTTATTTTGAAACATTGAGGACAATGTTAGATTTAAGTGTGGGGGAGGAAACTCTATCATTTTATTTCTCTTTCTAGATTAGATTTAATTTTTCGCATCGTTTTTCCTTTCTTGTACTTTCCCTTCAACAAAACAACTTCATGTAAAATTAAATCCTTAATTGCTAAGTTCTTAAGTTCTTTTTCGCGCATTATTGGAATTCCCCAAAACTTACAATTCTTGAGCCATAACGAAATTTTTTACGATTATCATACAACGCGATGTTTCCAAACGGCTAGCTAAAACCAAATACTCAATTCAGCTTAGGCCACTTGAGGAAGTTTGACAAAATCGTTACGGTTCTAACATTTTAGAACTCCACCTTATGCGATGCCATTTTGGGTACTTATTATACCGCCAACCGCGAATTTTACTTTAAATTAGCCCCTAGTAGTTTATCTAGCAGTCAGCACCATCAAAACACAAACTACGCAAGGAACCGATGAATATAAGTGAATGATCCGAAAGAAGTGAAGATAGAATAGAAATCTTTGTCGCGAAATTCCCAAAGTAAGTTAGGTGACCCTCACCCGGTCGTTTAGCCCAAAGGATGTAATTCTCACAAGATAAAAGAAAACTTATTGCAAATTGGTTCAGAAGTATCTGGTACTGAACTTGGTAGGGCAGACTACGGACCGATCTCCCGCAATTTACAATCAAGTTATAAAAGAAGGGGTTACCACTTATAAGTGCCAGAACCCCAAGAATCAACGGATCATAGTCGCTAACCGGTTACTTTGCTATGTGCGTGTGGAGATAAAGGGCTTAATGTGATTGCGCCTGAATGAACACGAGTGAAATCTAGTTTAAAGGGTCGATTGGTGCTATAACATCATGACTCGAAACGGTCTGCATAATTGGAGTACTCTAATGTCGTCACCGTACCTCTTTTGCGTCTAAATCTCTTGGCTTAATCAAAATTTACAAACTAGCTAGTTTGCGAACATTGTCACGTGTGTTTAATTCGTTGTTTTTATAAACCGCCTTATCTTTTTGCTTAAGGACAAGCAAAGGTTCAAGTGTAGGGGAGTTTGATAACACGAAAACGTATCGCTTTTTAGGTCTAATTTACACGAGTTATTTGTACGTTTTTATCGAATAATATGCATCACGAAGGTATTTTTATTTGTTTCAGGTAAACTATATTTTCCAAGGTATAAGATGGCAAATTAGTTAAAAAGAGCAATACAAGCTAGAAAATGGCAAGAAGAAAGAAGAAAAAGGGCAGTCTGTTAAGAAGCTCACTCCAGAAGGGTGTTACGAGCGTAACGCCTAGCATTACGAACGCAACACCCAGCCAACGCCGTTACGAACGTAACACAACGTGTTACGGACGTAACAAAAATCCTATGTTGTTACGAACATAATGAATATCATTACGAATGTAACGTTTTGAATACCCAGTCTACGCAGTAAACCACTAAGCGGCCACACGAAGTCCACGCGAAATTTTTGGCACCTCGCTCCACCAGCCAAGAATTTAGCGCACGTACGAAATTAATGGAAGAAGACAGTTACAACCAAAGGCCTATATATATCTTGAAGAATTCACTTTGAAGAGGTAGGAGATTTTGCTACAGAACCATACTTTTCCTTTCTGCATTATTTTGTTTTATTTGCTTTTGAACCATTATAGCCACTGTAACGTTCAGTTTCCAAAAGTGTTAATTCTTCATCGAAGGATTAACACGGTTAGTCCTATATTTCAATTAATTGCAAGGCTACTGTACGAACTCAAGATTACCACAGCAACATAATTACAGGGTTTTTTTATGCAATTGGTTTTTATTATTCTTATGCTATGTTAATTATTTTTATGAATTGTATTTTACGTTGCATGGTTACTAAATACATTATGTCTGGCTAATTTCGTTTGTACCGGTATGTGACTCCTAAGCACCAAAGAAATTTGGTGATAACTTGGCTAAAAACTTTTATAAATAATTTCTGGTTTCCAATTTCCATATTTAATTTAACTACCATTGTCACGAGAGTGAAATGATATTTAACACGATTTTGCCACGAGAGTGGGAAATTAATTAAGGCAAGAACCTGCATGCGAGAGCTGGGGTTCGACCAAGATAGTGGTAACAAAACATTAATTTTTAAATACACGAGAGTGTTTTAACAAATTAATTAAACTCAAGTCGTTTTCAAAAAGTGTTATTAAATTTAAAGTGCATCCACTAGGTTTAGTAGCATAACTTATTTCATGAACACGAGAGTGTATGTCTCAGGTTTTTAAACAATTCGTTTTTACCGAAATACTTTATATGCCAAGTGATTCACCGAGTTCCCGAAGTCCGACTATCACATACCGATATAACTATTACTATTGTTTTTAATTAAAATCTTTTTCCCCCAAAACCAAATATTCATCGCTTAGTTAAACAATTGTAACATTAGATCGTATGTGATTGATCATCAGTCTCTGTGGGTTCGATAATCATTTAAAACTAGAACGACTAAACTGTATACTTGCAGTTAGTATCCCGATAGACTCATAAAGTCCCGATCAGGCTGGCATAAAAAGTGGAAAGATTCAGAAAGACTCATCTGCCTCTACAGTTATGAGAAAGCCTTTCACTGGAAAGAAGGAGGTATCTGCTGTTTATCCATAAAGGAACCAAGGGAGAGCTGAACGCCAACCAATGGTAGGGGCCGTTATGATCCCAAAGCTGACATCTGATCAATCGAGAAGTAACCAACCAAGGGTGGAAAGGCCAGTCCAGAAATTCACCAGAATTAATATGACCCTAGCCCAGGTTTTACCACATCTGCTGAAATCTAATTTGGCGACTTTAAAGGAGGCTCCAAAGAATCCCAACATGGCGTCCCCCAATTATCATCTGAATGCCAGATGCGCATACCATTCCGAAAGCCTGGGCCACGACACCAATATCTGTTGGGCTTTGAAAACCAAGATTCAAGACCACATAGATGTAAAAGAAATTGAGTTTGAGGCGCCAGAGAAACCAAATGTTATTTCCGCTCCTATGCCTAGACATAGTCATAACGCCAATGCTATCGAGGAAGATTTGTTTTTTTCTACAGTAGATGAACTCTTAACTCCGCTCCCGATCATTAAGATGAATTTGTTGAAAGCTGGTATATTCCCAGGTTGCGATAAAGACTGCCATGTTTGCCTATCCTCATCATTTGATTGCCCTCTGCTGAAGACAGGTATCCAACGCCTGATTGACAACCAAGAAATTCTGTTTGAGAATGCTCCTGTTTCACCCATTCCAGTTAAAGACGTTTCAATCATAACCATCTTCGCCAATACTTCCAGGGTCCCCAAAAGACCCGTTAGGATTACATCAATTTCGAAGACTCCTCCTCTCATAATTACAATGCCCGGACCGGTCCCATAAGAATCGGATAAGACAGTACCGTGGAATTACGGTGGAGAAATCTACTACCATGGTATTAAACAAGATGGGTAACCACCGGAGAAGAAAGCTCCAAAGAAGAAAATTTCGACATTAGCAATATTGTCGGAACTAGCAAGATTACCCGTAGCGGTAGAATCTTCTCTCCAGAAATTGCCCCTCCAAAGGCAGCTTTTGGACCCGTGGCTGTTCCGAAGATTACCTCTGTACCAATAATCATACCTGCAAGTGCACCTACCGACAAAGACGACGCGACCCCTGTTGTTATCCCTACCAATACTTCTAATATTGAAAATCGAGGAAAAAGCATTCAAGAAGAGCCTGTCCGGACAAAGGCTCAATCACTAGCTATCCCCGAAACATCCAAGAAGGAAATGGAAGAGATCCTGAGGATAATAAAAAAGAGTGATTATGATGTGGTTGAACAGTTGGGGAAAACTCCCTCCAAAATCTCCATGCTAGCCTTGCTGCTGTGCTCTGAGGCACATGCGAAAGCTCTGGTAAAATTTCTAAAGATAGCCCATGTGCCACAAGAAATGTCTGCTGACCAGTTCCAAGACTGTGTGGCCAGTTTGACAGCTGATAACGGCCTAGGCTTCTCTGATGCTGATTTGACACCCAGAGGGAGAAAGCACAACGAGGCATTATATGTCTCTGTGGAGTGTAGAGGAACGACTCTGGCCCATCTCTTGGTGGACACGGGTTCATCTTTGAACGTCTTACTGAAGAAAGCCCTTGACAGGTTGGATTGTGAAGGGTTGACATTGAAACCCAGTAACATAATTGTGAGAGAATTTGATGGTTTGAAGAGGATGGTCAACGGGGAGGTGGACATCCCGATAAAGGTGGGAACTCAAACCTTCAATTCAACCTTCTATGTGATGGACATCCATCCTTCTTATTCCTGTCTGTTAGGACGCCCCTGGATCCATAATGCTGGTTCCGTCACCTCCACACTACACCAAATGCTGAAGTACCCGGTCCAAGGAAAGATCATAACTATCCATGGAGAGGAGGAGTACATGATTAGTCATCTAAATTCCTTCCGATATGTGGAGTTGGATGGAGAGTTCATTGAAACCCCTTTTCAACATTTCGAAGAGGTCTCTCAAGAAGTAGCGGTGACCAAGGCGGTATCCTCGATTCCCAAGATCACAAGACCTCCGCTTCAGATGTCATCTCTAAAGGACGCTAGGGCAGTAGTAGAAGAGGGTGGATGCACCATCTGGGGGCAGCTTCTAGACATCCCATATAAATCAGACAATTTTGGCTTGGGGTTTACTTCAACTGCTCAGAAGGCTGTGCGCCGTGCCCGTACTGGAGGGCCACCTTTGAAGATTAGTAACCGAGAGGTTAACACCGTGGAAGATAGTGAAGAAGATGGCAGTTTGGAAGATTGGATATTTCCTACTGTCAACGGAGGACTTCGCAACTGGGAAGCCAAAGACTTTGTCCCAATAACTTTCATCTCTCAGTAATTTATCTTTTACATTTCTGTTGGACTTGTAATATTCACAAACAATTCGCACTTTAAAACCTTGTGTCTTACCCGAGGCACAACGGTCCATTTGTAAGGGTTTTTATTTCATCTTCATATGACATTCAATGAATCATGGACGTTTTTCCACATACAAATATTTTGTGCTCATTGTCTTTCTTTTAAATTTTTATTGTTTAAAGGTGGCTATACCCTTACACACACCCACACTCACAAATGCAGGTACCCGTCCATTCCGGATCCCATGGGTAACGATACTGCTATAGCCTTCAGTGACTCTGAAGATCCAATCTATCAAGCCGAATACGAAGGTGAAGAAGATTGTGAAGTGCCAGGGGAATTGGCCAGACTACTACAACAAGAGGAAAGAGTTATTCTGCCTCACAAAGAGCCGTTGGATACAATCAACTTGGGTACCGAGGAAGATAAAAAGGAAATCAAAGTGGGTGCCAACCTAGAGCCGAGTGTCAAGGAACGTCTAATTCAGCTATTGCATGATTATGTTGAGATCTTTGCCTGGTCATACGAGGACATTCCAGGACTTGATACAGACATCGTGGTACATCGTCTGCCCACAAGAGAAGACTGTCCACCAGTGAAACAAAAAGTTTGCCGCATGAGACCTGACATGTCAGAGAAGATTAAAGCGGAAGTCATGAAGCAGTTCAATGCTGGATTCTTAGCTGTCACTTCCTATCCTCAATGGGTTGCCAACATTGTTCCCGTGACTAAAAAGGACGGAAAAGTAAGAATGTGTGTGGATTATAGAGATTTAAACAGGGCCAGCCCTAAAGATGATTTTCCACTTCCCCACATTGACATCCTGGTTGACAATACAGCCCAGCACAAAGTATTTTCCTTCATGGACAGTTTCTCAGGTTATAACCAGATCAAAATGGCACCCGAGGACATGGAGAAAACTACATTTGTCACACAATGGGGCACGTTCTGCTACAAAGTGATGCCGTTCGGACTGAAGAATACTGGGGCAACCTATCAGCGCGCCATGGTAGCTTTGTTTCGTGATATGATACATCATGAGATAGAGGTCTATGTAGATGGCATGATAGCCCGATCGCAAACTGAAGAGGAGCACCTTGATCACTTGCAAAAGTTATTTGTGAGGTTGAAGGAGTACAAGTTAAGATTGAATCCAAACAAGTGTACATTCGAAGTCCGGTCCGGTAAACTCTTAGGTTTCGTCGTCAGCAACAAAGGCATCGAGGTTGATCCCGCCAAGGTTAAAGAGATACAAGAAATGCCTACTCCTCGCACTGAGAAGGAAGTCAGAGGATTCTTGGGACGCCTGAACTATATTGCCAGATTCATTTCTCACTTGACAGCTACTTGTGAGCCAATCTTCAAACTATTGAAGAAAGATCAAGTAGTCGAATGGAATGACGAATGCCAAATTGCTTTTGACAAGATCAAGGAGTATTTACAAGAGCCTCTTGTTTTGATGCCACCAGTCGAGGGAAGACCACTAATCATGTATCTGACCGTTTTAGAGAACTCAATGGGGTGTGTATTGGGGAAGCATGACGAGTCTGGCCAAAAAGAGCATACTATTTACTACCTGATCAAAAAGTTTACCGACTGTGAAACCAGATATTCACTACTCGAGAAAACTTGCTGCACTCTGGCATGGGGTGCTCGCCGGCTAAGACAGTATATGTTGACTCATACCACTTTGTTGATATCTAAGATGGATCTGATAAAGTACATCTTCGAAAATCCTGCTTTGTCTGGAAGAATAGCTAGATGGCAGATGATCTTAACAGAATATGACATACAGTACACTACCCAGAAAGCTATAAAAGGCAATGTGCTAGCTGATCATCTTGCTCATCAAGCTGTAGAAGATTATCAATCCATGAAGTTTGAATTCCCGGATGAAGACATCATGACACTAGACAAATGTGAAGAGATCAGACCATATGACGGACCTGAACAAGGATCCCAATGGACCATGTTCTTTGATGAGGCATCAAATGCACTTAGTAACAGTATCGGCGCTGTACTCATATCTCCGGAAGGGTGTCATACTCCATTTACTGCCATACTTTGCTTCAACTATACGAACAACATGGTGGAATACGAAGCATGCATATTTAGTCTCAAGGCTGCCATAGACTTGGGAATCAAATCTTTAGATGTGTTTGGAGATTCAGCTTTGGTCATCAGTCAGATCAAAGGAGAGTGGGACACTAAACATCCAAACCTTATCCCTTACAAAGAACATGTTTTGACATTGCTACCACTTTTTGAGCAGATTACCTTCGAGCATTTCCCGCGAGAAGAAAATCAGCTAGCAGATGCTCTAGCTACAATGTCATCTATGTTTAAGCTTAATTGGGATAACGAGGCTCCCCAGATCACCATTGAACGAATGGATGAACCAGCACACTGTCATGAGATTAATACTGAATAAGTAGTGGACCAACCTTGGTTTCATAAAGTCAAGAGGTATCTCGAGGCTCAGGAATATCCAGAAGGAGCTTCAATCAATGATAAGAAGTTCTTAAGGAGATTCTCTGCTAAGTTCTTCCTGAGTAATGGTATCCTATACAAACGCAATCACGACTCTATTCTGCTCCATTGTATGGAT
Organism: Vicia faba; assembly: GCA_948472305.1. Taxonomy (NCBI): domain Eukaryota; kingdom Viridiplantae; phylum Streptophyta; class Magnoliopsida; order Fabales; family Fabaceae; genus Vicia; species Vicia faba. The sequence continues at coordinate 250,862,132 of OX451741.1, read as the reverse complement.
AAGATTGAGGCTGAAAAGATCATGGATGAATTACATGAAGGTACCTTTGGCACTCACTCCAGTGGGCATACGATGGCGAAGAAAATCCTATGGGAAGGATATTACTGGTCTACCATGGAAGCAGAATGCTATCAACACTCCCGGACTTGTCATAAATGTTAAATTTATGCTGACAAGGTGCATGTGCCTCCGGTTCCTCTAAATGTCTTAACGGCTCCTTGGCCCTTTGCTATGTGGGGAATCGATATGATTGGAGAGATCAAGCCTACAACCTCCAATGGACACCACTTCATTCTAGTGGCCATTGATTATTTCACAAAGTGGGTCGAAGCAGCTTCCTTCGCATCAGTTACTAAGAATGTTGTTGCCCGCTTCATCAAGCAGAATCTCATTTGCCGGTACGGTATCCCAGAAAGGATCATCACTGATAATGGTACAAATCTTAACAATACTATGATCACCACCTTGTGCGAGCAGTTCAAGATTCAACATCACAATTCATCCCCCTATCGGCCAAAGATGAATGATGCAGTCGAAGCTGCTAATAAAAACATTAAAAAGATCGCACAAAAAATGATAGTCACCTACAAGGACTAACATGAGATGCTGCCATTTTCTCTCCACGGGTACCGTACCATGGCTCGCACATCAACTGGGGCAACACTCTATTCTTTGGTTTACGGCATGGAGGCTGTCTCGCATATTGAGGTACAGATCCCCTCCTTGAGAATTATGAAGGATGCAGGTTTGAATGAGGACGATTGGATCTAGACTCGACTTGATCAACTGAATTTAATTGATGAAAAGAGACTCATTGTTGTTTGCCATGGTCAGATGTATCAGAAACGGATGATCAAGGCTTTCAACAAGAAGTCAGATGCCAAGTATATCAAGTTGGAGATCTAGTGATCAAACGCATTATCTTGCCACAAAGTGATCCCAGGGGAAAATGGACTCCTACCTATGAGGGACCATTTGTAATCAAGAACATCTTCTCCGGTGGGGTAATGATCTTAACCACCATGGACGGCGACGATTTGCCACACCCTGCGAATGCTGACATAGTCAAAAGATACTACGCATAAGAGACCCGCTAGGTTGACACACCTAGGCAAAAAAAGGGCATCCTAGCGAACCAAAAGGGTTCGGGAAAAAATTAGGGATAAAAATTAAAAAAATCTGTACACCCGGCAAGCTGAAAACCCAAAAGGGCGACTTGGGGCAAAAAAGGGTTTCCCGGTGGACTGAAAACCCGAAAGGGCGGTCAAGATAAAAGTTAGGGAGTTAAAGCGTATGACCATGTCCCGTCGGATCATTTTGTGGACAACCTCTTGACTTCCAATGGAAAACTCAGAGTTTGTGATCAATTCAATCATCTTCGGACAAAGCAACAAATAGACAAGATATTCAGAGATACAAAGGCTATAGCAGAATGGGAACCCCATGGGACTATCACACATAGTTGTCTTCCTTTGTATAAATTTTTTTACTTTTACGACACCATCCTCTTACTAAGATGTCCGTCTCCTTTGTACAAAATACTTATTCAAAGTAAATACAAAGATATATCTTTCAAGTACAGAAAACTATTTGCCTTTTTCTTTACACTTGTGTTTTATTTGCAAAAACGTCCAATGATTCGTTAAATAAACATATGCATTTGAACATAATTACTGTTTACAAATAAACAAAATGAAAAAAGACAATTACTGACAGATTGAAAGAATAGGAAAACTTCTTTAGGCTATTCCATGGGCAATCCCCATAGTATGTCACTTAAATCCCCAGCGGAACTAAAACTTCAAACTATTAATCCCCGTTGGAAACAATCCAGTTTCTCCAAATTCCCCAGCAAGTTGTTTTGAAGCCTGAAATCTGACTTCTGATACTCCCCAATGGAACCAAGACTCCCATTTATCCCTAGTAGAAGTCATCAAAATTCTCTGGATACCCCAAGCAGATTCCTCAAGCAGTATATGGATTCACCCTCACAACAGAATTTTTGTCAAAATACTCCACCTTCAAGACATGAAGAATCCACATACCCTCAGCAGCAGTCAAGGATTTATTTTCCTCAACAATACAGCAAATCAGCTCACATGCGCATACATTACATCCATATATCATAAACATTGATAAAACACATATATTGCATCATACATTTCATGCAACATAATTTTGTGTTCCAGCTAACATTTTACCCTTTTTAGGATAAGATTAATAGCTACCGTTAAACGATGTGCAATCATGATACAACACAGATACGCTCCAGATAGGATGCCATTCTGTTACTCATTCAGATTTCAACTATCAGATATAGTTCAAATATGCTCCATACACGGAAGCCATTCTTTTACTCATTTAGATTTCAAGTACGGATACGCTCCAGACACATAAGCCATTCTGATACTTATTCAAATTTCAAGATCAGATACAGTACGGATACGCTCCAGACACGGAAGCCATTCTTTTACTTATTCAGATTTCAAGTTCAGATATAGTACGGATACGCTCCAGACACAGAAGCCATTCTTTTACTTATTCAAATTTCAAGTTCAGATACAGTACAAATACACTCCAGACACGGAAGCCATTCTTTTACTCATTCAGATTTCAAGTTCAGATACAGTACGAATACGCTCCAGACACGGAAGTTATTCTTTTACTCATTCAGATTTCAAGTTCAGATACAGTACGAATATGCTCCAGACACGGAAGCCATTCTGTCGCTCATCTAGATTCATATTTCAGATATAGTTCAGATACATTCCAGACACGGACACCATTTTGATACTCGTTCTTTCAGCTTACAACTTACGATTCAACGAACATTCTTGATGGCATCTACAAGCCCATCTCCAACAAGATTCTATCACTTTTCCAAATGGCATCTTTAAGCCCATTCCCTCAACTACACATCGCCGAGTGCAAATTTATGGGCACTCTAGTGTCCAATCATCTTTCACCTTCGAGTCACGAACGACAAAACTCGCCATTCTAACTCTTCAGGTTTAAGAAGATTGAACATGGGCAGCTGTTGTACCCCAAAATTTTCTCTCTCATTTATCAAAACTTTTCTCACAAGATCTCTTTGACTCAAGACTGGATTAGGGTTTGGTCAGCTCAAGACATCTCATCTTGCACTAATAACCCAAAATTAAGGTTTGGGTTTTGTGATACGGTGGGAGAGAACTAACTGTTTTTTGGAATGCTGGTTTGCGTTTTGCGTTTGTTTTCGTAAAATGTCGCGGTAAGCAAGAGTCGCCACCGACTTTTATTTTATCCAACAAGGAAAGGAAAAAAGCACAGAAAAATTCCTTTTTCGAGATGTTTCTTGGGTTCGGGGGATAGATTATAGAAAGGGAAGGTATTAGCACCCTTTCTATCTGTGGTTATCCACGGGCTCTTAGGTACTTGCTCATTGTTTTTAAAATTGTTTTCTTTGTGCTTGTGGGTTTGAAAAAGTTTTTGTTTGAAACTTCGATTTAACTCTTGCTTCTGTCCTCAAGAGTGTACGAAGTGTTTTTGAAAACTTTGTTCGAAAAGTGTAAGTGTGAAAAGTATTTTTGTTTTTTGAAAGAGCAAGTACTTAAGAACCATCTACCTACTCGAAAAAGGAATCGTTCTATGCTATCTTCCTTTAGACAATGCTATCCCACTATGAATGAGTAGGTAGCACCGTCGTTGGAGTTTAAGGGTCAATTCGATTTTAGGGACTTACGGTCACCAAAGCAATGTTAGGACGCCTTAGCGGTAACCCTAATGTCTTAGATCATTTGTTTTGAGGCAGCAATATCCGAGGCAACCGTTTCGAGGTGACTATGATCTTTGGACAAGAGGGCGACCTCTAAAGTGACCTATACTTAATGACCGCGTACGAAGGCAACTAAGTGGGGTGTACCCTAAGAGTGCGCATGTGCGAGTGTGTCGTTTTCAGTTAATTTTTGTCTTTGTACATGTTAATGGTGATCTAAGTTGATTTTAGGTTAAACATTCATTCTTGTCATGCATTCCTATTATCAAACACCTAACAGTTATGTTTTGCGGAAAATAAATTGCGAAAATTAAATTACAAGGCGTCGGGTATTTACATCGCCAAAAGCAACCCTTTGAAATTTAAATGCGGAAAATAAATAAAGCGATAAAATAATTAAATGGTCCTTATTATCTATTACATTCCGGGAACAAATACAATATTGGATAAAAGAAAGTAAATCGCGTGCGGAAATTAAATCGGGTGCAAGTTTAGGGTTTTAACCCTTTTTTGAAAGAAAGTATCCTTTTTTGTTATTTTTGAATTAAGAAAGAAACTATCCTAAATTAATTATTAAATAAATTAATTAATGAAAAATATTAAATGACATATTTTTGGAGTTTTGTTAATTTAGGAAAGAAAATAAAATGATTAAATTAGTGTTAAAAACTTATTGATTTCTAATTAATTTTAAATATTTGTAAAAATCATTTAAAGTTATCTAACATTAATATCCTAATTAAATTAATTAATATTTATTAATAAAAAATAAAATTATGAAATTTAATTGGACATAAAATATTTTCGTGATTTTTTTTGATGAAAAGAAGATTAATTATTTGGTTAGTAAAATAAATAAGAAATAAATTAATTGAAAATATAAAAAAAAATAAAGAGTGAGAAATGGGCCTGAAACAACACTTTTGGGAGGTGTAAAGAGCATTCCTGAGCCTGGATCTTCGAAAGCTTCATGCTCTAACTATGGTGTTTTTTGATTCTTGCGTGGTACCTGTTGCACCCCAAAATTTGCCCTCTCATGTTTTCCAAAGTCTCCCCCCTACATGGTTGACCAGAAACCCTTGCCTAAGGAAAAAGAAAATTTTTGGGTGGTGCTTTAAGTACCTTTCGATTGGCATTCTGAAAGGCCCTTCGATTAGCATTCTGAAGGAGCATTTCGATTGGCATGGACAAGCACTTCGATTGGCATCATGTCAAGGCCTTCGATTGGCATTCTGAAAGACCCTTCGATTGGTATTCTGAAGGAGCATTTTGATTGGCATTATGGACAAGTACTTCGATTGATATTGTGTCAAGGCTTTCGATTGGGGTTCTGAAAGACCTTTTGGTTTGGCACCCTAGGCCAAGCCTTTCAATTGGCATGTCAAGGGATCCTTCGATTAGCATGAACAACACCTTTTGATTGGCATGTTAACAAAGCCTTTCGATTGGCCTGTTAACAAAGCCATCAAGAGGGCACTCAAAAAACACGTCCAGGTACACTGAACATGAGAAAATGGCATGTTTCCCTTGCAAATATAGAAATAATTAAATTCTGTTTGTGGATTTAATTCCCAAGTTAAAGGCCAGATTCTTGCCTTTTCTGTTCCTAAAGAGCTGATTCGACCAGAGTGATTTTGTGCAACTCAAGACCATTCGAAGAAGCATTCAGAAGGCCCATTCGAAGGGTACATAAGAAGTCCATTCGAAGGAGGCAAATCAAGACCAATCGGAGAGCAGGGCCTGAAGGCATTCGAAATTCAAAAGTGTCCAGGTTCATTCAAGAGACATGAATATTTCAAAAAAAAGAAATTATTTAATGTGTCTGATTCTTGTCTCATGGCATTAAAGGCCTAGTTAAATGGCTGTCTCTTGCCATTACTACACCCTCACACCCCTATGAATACAGAGGCCATCATACATATCCTGGACACACGAAAATATACAGAAAAAATAGAGAAAAGAAACAAGGAGAACTTGGAGATACGCTGCCAAAAATCATCAGCACTTCTAGGAAGCCATACCCAATCCTTGCACCAGCCATTCCACACTCAGAACCACAGATCCCAACACCTCTGTTTGGTAAAAGAAAAAATCTAATCTCAAACTCATTTTTAAATTCATTTTGATTGCATATTCATGTTATTACTATTGTTTGTGAATGATTTAATATGATACATATAAGCTACAGTGCAAAGATGAGATTGTGCCATTGCTTGGGCACAATCTGAGTTTCTCCTTCGAATCCCAGGATAAAATAAACCCAGACCCAGATTCAGCAGGTGCGAATAGGAAGGAGATTTGAATCAGGGGGGTAAAGTCCCCCCTGGACCTTTAACATGTGTTTCGTTTTTTGCAGGAAATATATTCTCAGAATCCTGTTCAGAGTTTCAAAGCTCAGCAGCTTAGCTTCGAACTGGACCCAAGACTTCCAGATCGAAGGATGACATATCCAGGTCGAACACCCTCAGAGTGCAGCCCCTCATGCACCTTTGATCCAGCCTCTTCGCTGGGTTGAAAGACAACCCACACTTCTTTCGACCCAGACCTCCAGAATTATTTTGTTTTTCTTGATTTACTGCCTGATTTCATTTTCGTTTGGACCATTTTATTTGTTTTTTTTTTCTAATCAACATAAAAATAAGTAACTTAGAATTAGGATTTAATTTAGTTAATTATTTTAGCTTATTTTCTCCAATTTTAAAATCAGTAGACTTAGGATTTATTTAAATTCAATCCTTTTCATAAACCAAAAAATGCAAAATATTAGGTTTGTTTTAGAGTTAATTTTAATCAGTATTTTTAAATTAATTAAATTTGACTTAATTGAACATTTAGCATTTTCCCAAAAAAATAAAATAAAACAACAAAAAGAGTTATTATTCTTAGATTCACGCGCGTTTATTTTATTGTAACTGCTTACTGGCTTGTGATAGCTTAAATTAAGACTTTTACTTTACTGCTTTCATTTCCCCAATTTTTGGACATGTAAATAATCCCCCTCCCCGAAGCTTTGTAATAGCGTAGGATTTACAATTCCCGCACTTTAAATTCCTGTACATATATTAACTGTTTAGATGTATGCTAACTAGGATTGCATGACAAGATTAACCTTTAATTTTAAATCAATCGTAGCTCACCATAACATGTACAAAGATAATATAACTGAAAAATAATACACTTGCACATGCCACTCTTAGGGTACGCCTCACTTGGTTGCCTCGAACGTGGTCATTGAGTATAGGAAGTCTTAGAGGTCGCCCTCCTGTCTAAAGATCAAAGTTGCCTCGAAACGGTTGCCTCGATAAAAATGATCTAAGACATTAGGGTTACCGCTAAAGCATCCTAACATTGCTTTAGTGACCACACGTCCCTTAAATCGAATTGACCCGAAAACTCCAACGACGGTGCTACCTGCTCCTCAATAGTGGGACAACACTGTCTAAAGGACATTTGCACAATTAAATTCCTTTTTGAGTAGGTAGAGGTTCTTAAGTACTTGCTCCTTTTAAAACAAAAACAAAACTTTTCGCACTTACACTCTCTTCAAAAAAACAAAACTCTTTTCAAAACCCACAATCACAAAGAAAAGAAAACCTTTTGAAAACATAGTGAGCAAGTACCTAAGAGCCCTTGGATAACCACAGATAGAAAGGGTGCTAACACCTTCCCTTTCTATAATTTACCTCCCGAACCTGAGAAAAAATCTCGAAAAGGAATTTTTCTGTGCTTTTGTCCTTTCCTTGTTGGATAAAATAAAAGACGGTGGCGACTCTTGCTTACCGCGACATTTTGCGAAAACAAACGCAAACGCGAACTAGCATTCCAAAACAGTCAGTTCTCATTCCCACCGATCACAGAACTGGAGACTCTGCTGGGGATTGATTATAAGTGAGGTGTACCTTAGGATTAGATCACTTGTGTTTTCAATTGTATGCTTTGTATGCTTTAAATTTTGTGGGTTTGTATCGGAGTTCTACAGATCCTAACCCGGATCTGGGGATACCCTTTAGGTAAGTAGCAACAAACTGTGAGGGAACTGTGTGGGGTATACTGACATGGTTGAAACAGTAGCTACGTTGATGTGGCACTTTGGTGAGTACCGGTAACCCTTGAGTTAAGTCAGGGAGAGTACGGGGCCGCCGCGTGGTGTCGTGAAGCATCAATTGACCTTAGAACCTTACTTGACCATCTTGGCCTTTTTTAGGGGTAGTGAGATGACCGACTTTGGTGCAGTCTGAAGTTGGTAGATACTCGATACTACACTCATTGAGGGTTGTTTTCTTGGAATATTTTGGTCTCCAGTTAAGTGGCTAAACCAAAACAATGAACATAGAAAACAATCCAATGATATTGAGCTCCTTAGAACCCAATTACTATTTTAGGACAGGTTGAGCCAACTAACTTCAAGAGGGTACTTACCTACGAACCCCATGCAAGCCTAAACCTAAGGACTTGTTTACTTTGTGTGAATATGACTGTCTGTATATACACTTGCTTACTTTTGCATACATATACATGACATCATAAAGCATCATATGCATCTGCTAACCATTTCAAGGGTTTAGATCTTCATCTTTGTTCCTGTTTTACAGGACATGGAGTCTCTCCGCAGGAAAACAATTCAAGTCAACCTTGTAAGGATCCCTCCTCAACTCAAGGAGCTTACATCCAGGATCCCCGAGAATTCTCTCTTCAGTGAAAGACATGGTAGACTCCTCAGCTTGGTCAACACCAACATTGAAGAAGACATGATGAAAATTCTCTTCCAGTTCTTTGACCCCCTACACCACTGTTTCACATTCCCTGATTATCAATTGGTGCCTACTTTGGAGGAATTTTCTCAACTCCTGGGAATTCCTATTCTTAGTCAACTACCCTACAACGGTACGGAAAAGGAACCAAAACTTGAAGATGTTGCTCAAGCGTTACGTTTGCAACCATCTGACATCAAGGGGCATTGGGAAACCAGAAGAGGTATCAAGGGATTCTTGGCAAAGTTTCTGTTTGAGAAGGCACAAGAATGCTGGAATTCTCTTGATCTACAAGCCTTTGAAGAGATCGTGGCACTCCTTATCTATGGGTTGGTGTTGTTCCCAAATCCTGATCAACTTATAGATATGAATGCTGTCAAGATTTTCATATCCCGGAATCCCATACCTACATTGCTTGGGGACATCCTCCACTCATTTTACACACGAACAATGAGGAAAATAGGTGTTCTCATGTGCTGTACTCCTCTCCTAGCAAGGTGGTTTATTTCTCACCTTCCACAATCAGTTTTGAAGAATGATCAGGGTTTAAGTTGGTCACAACGATTGATGACCCTCACACTTTCTGATATACATTGGTGTTCTCGGTCCAGAGAAAATGTCACCATCATTGATCATTGTGGAGAATTTCCTAATGTTCCTTTACATGGAATTAGGGGAGGCATTAACTACAACCCCTGTCTAGCTTTGAGACAATTTGGATATGCTCGGAGGGATGGCCCTCATGACATGCTGATTCCTGACATAGTTTTTGACTTCGACAACAATGCGCAAGGACTTTGACAAAGGTTCATCAGAGCTTGGAGGATGCCTAACAAGGTGGATAGTAAGACACTGGGGCACAAGAATTCCATCCCCCTTGAGCCTTACCTCAAGTGGGTACGAACCCGATCCCAGAATCTTATGATGCCATATCCTCACATTCTCCCCTTGATCAAAGAGCCTGTTATGGAAGGAGAGGTTCCATACGCCATCCTACATCCTAACATGCTAACATCATGGGAAGAAATGCAAAAGAGTTGGATCCAACTCAAGGAAGAGCAGAATACTTTTGAAGCCAGCTTCTATGCCAGTGAAAAGAAGGTTTTGGAGCTTACCCGCCGACTTCACGAGGAGGAGACCCTCAATGCTTACATCGCTCCAAAAAGGATGCGCAATGTCTTTTTACATTAAGAATTTTGTAATATTTCGCCCATGGGGCACTTATGTACTAAATTTCTTCTTAATATGACGTGTGTCCCTTTTTTGTCTGCAACAAATTTGAATTTTTAAACCCTTGAATGCATTACATAAATAACATATCATTCATCATATGCATAACAGGTACCCTTTTACAGGTCTCTTATCTTCTTCGTTGTTTATTTCAGCAATCATCATGTCTGCTGAAACTTCCACTGAGCAAGCTATCAAGGCCCTCCAGGCCCAGAATGCCCAATTTCAAGAGTTGGTCATGAGCCTAGCTAAGGGTCAGCAGGACCTGAAGACCCTGATTCTGAAAGAGAGGAAGAAGAAGAAGAAGAGGACCATCATGTTCAACATCGGACGCAGGTTTGGAAACGGGCTGCAAAGTGAAGTTGATCTGACCACCCCATCTGGAGAGAAAGACAGTCCACAAGAAAGGAGGGCTCCTAGCCCTATGGTCTCCGACAACGAGACGGACTATGATGAAGAACAGTATCCTCCTGCTGAGGATAAGTACAAACAACTGGAAGACCACTTGAACGCCATGGAAATACAGAAGGTTCCCGGTCTGGACTTCGGAGATCTAGGTCTATCCTCTGGGGTGGTGATTCCCCATAAATTCAAAGCACCTGCCTTTGCCAAGTATGACAGAGCTTCCTGTCCAAAGCTGCACCTCCGGTCATATGTGATGAAGATCCAACCTTACACTGCTGATAAGAACTTGTGGATCCATTTCTTTCAAGACAGTCTTTCAGGGACTCAGCTTGAGTGGTTCTATCAGTTAGACGGAGCCAGTATCCGCAGCTGGGAAGATTTGGCTGCTGCGTTCTATAGGCAGTATCTGTATAACTCCGACCTCGCTCCTACGCGTACCCAACTTCAGGGTATGTCAATAGGGACGGGTGAAGGATTTAAAGAGTATGCTAAAAAATGGAGAGACCTGGCCGGAAGGGTGCAACCACCTTTGGCTGATCGTGAACTGGTTGATATGTTTCTGGGGACGCTGTCTGGTCCATTCTTTAATCATCTGATTGGAAGCTCCTCAGCTGGATTTACAGACCTCATCTTAACTGGTGAGAGGATTGAAGCGGGTATTAAAGCTGGGAAGATACAGAAGGGTGCCTCATCGAGCACCGAGAAGAAACCATTCAAGAAAGAGTCCAGTTCTGTCTAAAGTTCAAGAAGACAGAGTAGACCTGAACACCGCCAAGCTGTCAATGTGGTTGTTATTTCAAAACCTACTGGTGCTCCTCAGCATCATAACCAACAAAGGGACGAGAGACCTCGAAGGCAGTTCACCCGTCTCAGCATGACTTGTCTCAGATTCTGCCACAGTTGTTGAGAACCAATATGGTGACTCTAAGGGAAGCCCCAAAGAATCCAAACACAACGTCATCAAAGTATAACCCCAACGCCCGCTGCGCTTATCACTCTGAGAGCCCGGGGCATAATACAGATGATTGTTGGAGTCTGAAAAACAAGGTTCAAGACCTAATCGATGCAAAGGAGATTAAGTTTGAGGCGCCCGAGAGGCCTAATGTTGTGACTGCTCCCATGCCCAAGCATGGAGTGAATTCTGTAGAGGAAGACTTGTTCGTAGTTTCTGTGGATGATGTTGTTACCCCTATGATGACTATCAAGAAGAACATGTTGCTAGCCAGTTTATTTCCGGGCTGTGGTGAAGGTTGCCCTATTTGTTCTGCTTTACCTACTGGTTGCCCATATCTGAAGTCAGGTGTCAAGAACCTGATGGATAGTAAAGAGATTCTTTTTGAGAAGACTGTTGTTCCACCCGTTCATTCTGAAGAAGTTTCCATCATTACCATTTTCGACAATTCTTCCAAGGCTCCCTCGAGGACGCCTGTTAGAATTACATCTGTTCCGAAGACCGCACCTATAATCATCACTGTTCCGGGGCCCATCCCCTATACATCTGACAAAGCTGTCCCTTGGCACTATGGGGCAGATGTTTATGTTCTTGGAGTTAAGCAAGAGTTCGGTGCTGATACCGGCGTCAGCAACATTACAGGACCTGCTAAAGTCACCCGCAGCGGTAGACTTTTCTCACCTGATATTGCTCCACCAGCCGTCCGAAGACCTGTTGTCATTAAGCCTGCAAGTGTACCTGCTGCCATTCCTGATCGAGTCTCTGTTCCTACCCCTATCGCCGAGTCATCTAACGCTCGGGGCAAAGGGATCACCACTGATATGCCTGCCCAGACGGAGGCTCCAAAGACAATCACTGTTGAAGCTTCCAAATAGGAGATGGAAGAGATTTTGAAGATTATTAAGAAGAGTGATTATAATGTAGTTTGTAAGTCTCAGAGTGCCTAAGAGGGGGGGGGGGGGGGTGAATTAGGTCTTATAAAAATTTATTTGGTTTTATGAGAATGCTTGGTAGTAATTTTTGTTAAGTGTTTGAAGGTTTTGTTTATATCTTTATCTTTTCTTGATTATGGTGATGAAAGCGATAAATGCGGAAAAGTAAAGAACACGGTGATATATCCTGGTTCCCCTCACAATCCGAGAGTACTCCAGTCCCCTTTCCAACACGAAAGAGATTTCACTATAGTTAGAATGATTGTACAGCCTATGCTTACTATCTAACCTATAGGGTGATCAAAGGTTCTTAACACCTTTAAGACCAAACAAACACTAATGTGAATGAAGAACAATCCTCTTCAAATCACAACACTTACTTCCAACAATCCTGGATAGTAAGGGAATAATTTCTTTAAGTAATACAATGATTTAGTTTGAAGTATATGGAGAGCTTTATCAATCTTCAATTGATCTTCTTCTTCAAGATAAAACAATTCTCAACAATGTATATAAATGTTCACAATGTATGAATGAAACTTGTAATGATAATGAAAGTGTATATGGCAAGTTTCACAAAATTATGAACACATGAAAGTTTTTGTTCAAAATGAATGAATGATAAAATTGTTAATATGAAGAAGGTTTTTGTTAATTTGAAAATTGGAGCATTCTTGTATATTTTTGAAATAAGAAAATCTTCATTTTATAAAGTTGTAAGAACCTCTTCATTCATGCCAATTCATATGAAAAGTTGCAATGCATTCATGAAAAGATACCACTTGAAAAATGTTCAAAAAACAAAGTAAAAGCTGCACTGGTTCGCTAGGAACCGGTTCCGACACTGACAGAACCCGGTTCTTAGTGAACGTTATAAGTTGGAATTCAAAAAATATCACGCAGGAACCGGTTCCCCTATTGGTATAACCCGGTTCCTGGTACAAAATCCAGGGACATGTTTTTTGAGAAATTCTGGAACCCGGTTCCCTGTTAGGGAGGAACCGGTTCCTAAAGGGTTATTTTCAAAAATACTTTTTGAAAGATATTTCAAACAAAGTTTTTCTTGATGTTAAAATTATGGAATATGTATATGTTGATGAATGCATATTGTGAACATCTATATTCAAGATTTTAAGAATTATTTATACCATATTGACATTTGATGATTCTTCAATAATTCTTCAATAATCTTCAAGACTTTTATTTGATGTTGATAAGCTTTTTGCACATCCTTTGAAAGTTGATGTCCATGTTGTCTTCATCAAAACACATGCTTTAAATATGACTTGAGAAGCTTGCAATTACATTCTCCCCCTTTTTGATGATGACAACCAAGTCTTGAAAACGATTTCTTGAAATGTTTTATGTTGTTTTGTGTAGTAAACATGTTGAGCAAATGCAAGGCTCCCCCTAAATTGTATGCTCCCCCTAAGTCCATGATTCTTTGAATTTTGGAGAGAGAGTTTGATATTTATTTGGGCCTGCAATTTCTTTGAGACAAAACAACACACATGCATATTCTTCTCCCCCTTTGTTAACATCAAAAAGGATGGGGAAAAAGAGTGAAATAGATACATATAAAAATTAAGACATTCATAAAAAGAGAAACATTAGATATCACCTTCATCCAAAATACCAAGTTCTCTTCGGATTTTGAAGAAAGGTTCTCGAGCAAGCGGTTTAGTGAAGATATCTGCGAGTTGGTTATGAGTATCCACAAAAGTGACTTCAACATCTCCTTTAAGTACATGATCACGGAGAAAATGATGTCGAATATCTATATGTTTGGTTCTTGAATGCATGACTGGATTCTTTGTAATATTGATAGCACTTGTATTGTCGCATCGAAGAGGAATGCATCCGAGATCAAGTCCGTAATCACGGAGTTGTTGCTTGAGCCAAAGAATTTGTGCACAACAACTACCCGCTGCTATGTATTCTGCTTCGGCCGTGCTAAGAGCAACACATGCTTGCTTTTTACAAGCCCATGATACTAATGCATTTCCAATAATGTGACACATACCACTTGTGCTTTTACGATCAGTTTTACAACCTGCATAATCCGCGTCAGAATAACCAATTAAAGTGCAAGTACTACCTTTTGGATACCATAGGACGACATTGATTGTTCCTTTAAGATACTTCATGATCCTTTTAACTGCCATGAGGTGTGATTCCTTTGGATTTGCTTGAAAGCGAGCGCAAAGACAAACACTAAACATGATGTCAGGACGGATTACCGTCAAGTACAATAAAGAACCAATCATACCTCTGTACTTTGTAATATCAATTGGAGTACCGGATTCATCTTGATCAACATATGTACCGGAGCCCATTGGAGTATTCATGGCTTTACAATTGTCCATATCAAACTTTTTCAATAATTCTTTGCAATACTTAGATTGATTGATGAAGATTCCATCTTCTAGTTGCTTAATTTGTAGTCCAAGAAAGTAGTTCATCTTTCCCATCATAGACATCTCGAATTCTCCTTGCATCATCAATGAGAATTCCTCACACATTTCTTTGTTAGTCGATCCAAAAATGATATCATCAACATAGACTTGAACCAATAAAGTGTTACTTTGGATTTTCTTAATGAACAAGGTTTTATCAACCTTACCCTTTTCGAAACCTTTTTCACATAAAAAATTGCTAAGTCTATCATACCATGCTCTTGGTGCTTGCTTTAAGCCATAAAGAGCCTTTCTCAACTTAAAGACATGTGAAGGATGTTTGAAGTCTTCAAATCCCGGGGGTTGTTTTACATAGACTTCTTCATTGATGTATCCATTCAAGAATGCGCTTTTGACGTCCATTTGAAAAAGCTGAAAATTTAATGAACAAGCATAAGCAAGTAAAAGACGTATAGCTTCTAACCTTACAACCGGAGCAAATGTTTCTTCAAAGTCGATTCCTTCCTCTTGATTGTAACCTTGGGCAACCAACCTTTCTTTGTTTCGAACAATTAGACCATTCTCATCAAGTTTGTTCTTAAACACCCATCGAGTACCTATGATGTGTTTACCACTTGGTCTAGGAACAAGTTCCCAAACTTGATTTCTCTCGAATTGATTTAATTCTTCTTGCAAATAAATAATCCATTGATCATCTCCTAAGGCTTCATCAACTTTGGTAGGTTCAATTTGAGAAACAAACGCCATGTTTAAGCAAGCATCTTTTAGATTCAATCTTGTTGATACTCCTTGGCTAATGTCACAAATAATTTTGTCAATAGGATGGTCTCTATGAGTTCTCCATTCTTTTGGTAGATCATTGGTGTTTGAATCTTGTTGTACAATGTTTTCTTGATTTTCCGGTGATTTCTTAATTTGATCAATTGAAAGATCTTCCGGGGGTAAATCTATAGGATCATCATCATCACAAACAACTACTTCCTCTTTAGAGGGGTTAGTTTCATCAAAAGATACATGCATAGATTCTTCAATAGTTAAAGTTCTTTTATTATAAATTCTATATGCTTTACTAGAAAGCGAATAACCAAGAAATATACCTTCGTCGGATTTCTCGTCAAACTTACCAAGATTATCTTTGTCATTATTAAGAACAAAGCACTTGCATCCAAAAATGTGAAAGTGAGCAATATTTGGCTTTCTTCCTTTGAAGAGTTCATATGGAGTCTTCTTTATTATAGGTCTAATGATCACTCGATTTCCAACATAACATGCCGTACTAACAACATCCGCCCAAAAATATTTAGGAAGATTTGCATCACTAAGCATTGTTCTTGCAAGTTCCACTAGAAACCTATTCTTTCTTTCAACTACTCCATTTTGTTGTGGAGTTCTAGGTGCTGAAAAATTATGAGAGATACCATGTTCTTCACAAAATTCTTCAAATTGAGCATTTTGGAATTCTCCACCATGATCACTTCTTATGGATACAATCTTTAGTGATTTTTTATTTTGGATTTGCTTAGCATACTTCTTAAAGGCTTTGAAAGCATCACTTTTCTGCACAAGAAACAAAGTCCAAGAATATCTAGAAAAATCATCAATAATGACTAAAGCATATACATTACCTCCGAAGCTTTTTGTTCTTGATGGACCAAAGAGATCCATGTGTAACAATTGTAGTGGTCTTGTAGTAGACACCACATTCTTAGATTTGAAAGTTGTTTTGATCTGTTTGCCCTTTTGGCATGCATTACATAATTTGTCTTTGATGAACTTCATCTTTGGTAGACCAATAACTAAGTCATGCTTAACCAATTTGTTCAAGTGCTCCATGTGAATGTGAGCGATCCTCTTGTGCCATAACCAAGCGTCATTGTTGTTTACCATAAGACATTGTACCTTCAGAGACAAATCATCTAAAGTAATCATAAAAATATTGTTAGTTCTTATACCTTTGAGTTTTACCTCATTGGTTGCCTCATCCATAATGAGACATTCATCTTTGTTGAATTTGATCTTGAACCCTCTATCACAAAGTTGACTTATGCTAAGAAGATTGTGCTTTAATCCTTCAACATAGAGAACATCCTCAATTTGAATGGATGGAGGTGTGCCAACTATTCCAACGCCAAGAATCTTTCCTTTGGTGTTGTCTTCATAGGTGACATACCCTTTGGCTTTATGTACTAGATATGAAAATTGGTGTACATCTCCTGTCATATGCTTTGAACATCCACTATCAAGATACCAAACATTTGATGTGGATTTCAAGCATACCTCTTCTTCATTGTCGGAGTGATGTGAAGCCATTAATGCTAGATTTGCACATTCCTCGCTTTCCGAATCGGATGAAGAACTTATCTCATTATCTTCCCATGCAACATAAGCCTTTTTGTTCTTGAACTCCTTTTTGCCTTTGAATCCATTTTTCTTGGAGAGTTTTAGACAATCCGGCTTTATGTGACCTTGCTTTCCACATTCATAACATGTGACATCTTGTGTTGATGTGGAGGCTTCTTTATCTTTATGATTATAAAATTTCTTCCTCTTGACAAAGTTAGCATTATGAAGATTATTTTTATGACCAAAATATTTTCCTAACCTTTTTACAAGAAGCAAGAAGTTTTCATCTTCCTCCGATGCATCTTTATCTTGACTTTCCTTTGAATCAACTTTCAAGGCAATGCCTTTGGATTTCTTCTCTAAATTTTCATGTTTTTCAAGTCTACCGAGTTCCGTTTCGTATTCTTGAAGTTTGCCAAATAATGTAGCAGAAGTCATTGCGGAGAGACTCTTCTTTTCCGAGATTGCCGTTACCTTTGGTTGCCATTCCCTAGTCAATGATCTAAGGATTTTCAAGTTGAGTTCATCATTTGTCAAGGTTTTACCAAGAGCATTTAAGTGATTTGTCAAATGCACAAATCTCTTTTATAAGTCAAGAATGGATTGTCCGGGCTGCATTCGAAATAGTTCATATTCTTGACTCAAGGTATTTAGCCTTGATCTTTTTACTTCAGCCGTTCCTTCATGAGTTTGAACCAGGGTATCCCATATTTCTTTTGTTGTCTTGCAATTTGAGACACGGAAAAATTCGTCCATACTGAGTGCACCTTGAAGAAGGTTTATTGCCTTTTTGTCATAGAGAACTTTCTTTTTATCATCGTCGTCCCATGCAGTTTTGGGCTTTGCAGAACCAATGCCATTGATTACTGATATCGGGATAAATGGACCATTTTCAACAGCATCCCATACTTCCTCTCCTTGTGCTTCTAAATGCGCCTTCATGCGTATTTTCCAGAAGTCAAAATATTCACCACAGAATAGAGGAGGCTTGTTATTACTACCACCATCTCTGAAAACTGGTTGATGATTTGCGGAAGCCATTCTGGATCTTTAGGAACAAGTTACTTATAACTTGCTCTGATGCCAATTGTAAGTCTCAGAGTGCCTAAGAGGGGGGAGGGTGAATTAGGTCTTATAAAAATTTATTTGGTTTTATGAGAATGCTTGGTAGTAATTTTTGTTAAGTGTTTGAAGGTTTTGTTTATATCTTTATCTTTTCTTGATTATGGTGATGAAAGCGATAAATGCGGAAAAGTAAAGAACACGGTGATATATCCTGGTTCCCCTCACAATCCGAGAGTACTCCAGTCCCCTTTCCAACACGAAAGAGATTTCACTATAGTTAGAATGATTGTACAGCCTATGCTTACTATCTAACCTATAGGGTGATCAAAGGTTCTTAACACCTTTAAGACCAAACAAACACTAATGTGAATGAAGAACAATCCTCTTCAAATCACAACACTTACTTCCAACAATCCTGGATAGTAAGGGAATAATTTCTTTAAGTAATACAATGATTTAGTTTGAAGTATATGGAGAGCTTTATCAATCTTCAATTGATCTTCTTCTTCAAGATAAAACAATTCTCAACAATGTATATAAATGTTCACAATGTATGAATGAAACTTGTAATGATAATGAAAGTGTATATGGCAAGTTTCACAAAATTATGAACACATGAAAGTTTTTGTTCAAAATGAATGAATGATAAAATTGTTAATATGAAGAAGGTTTTTGTTAATTTGAAAATTGAAGCATTCTTGTATATTTTTGAAATAAGAAAATCTGCATTTTATAAAGTTGTAAGAACCTCTTCATTCATGCCAATTCATATGAAAAGTTGCAATGCATTCATGAAAAGATACCACTTGAAAAATGTTCAAAAAACAAAGTAAAAGCTGCACTGGTTCGCTAGGAACCGGTTCCGACACTGACAGAACCCGGTTCTTAGTGAACGTTATAAGTTGGAATTCAAAAAATATCACGCAGGAACCGGTTCCCCTATTGGTACAACCCGGTTCCTGGTACAAAATCCAGGGACATGTTTTTTGAGAAATTCTGGAACCCGGTTCCCTGTTAGGGAGGAACCGGTTCCTAAAGGGTTATTTTCAAAAATACTTTTTGAAAGATATTTCAAACAAAGTTTTTCTTGATGTTAAAATTATGGAATATGTATATGTTGATGAATGCATATTGTGAACATCTATATTCAAGATTTTAAGAATTATTTATACCATATTGACATTTGATGATTCTTCAATAATTCTTCAATAATCTTCAAGACTTTTATTTGATGTTGATAAGCTTTTTGCACATCCTTTGAAAGTTGATGTCCATGTTGTCTTCATCAAAACACATGCTTTAAATATGACTTGAGAAGCTTGCAATTACATTCTCCCCCTTTTTGATGATGACAACCAAGTCTTGAAAACGATTTCTTGAAATGTTTTATGTTGTTTTGTGTAGTAAACATGTTGAGCAAATGCAAGGCTCCCCCTAAATTGTATGCTCCCCCTAAGTCCATGATTCTTTGAATTTTGGAGAGAGAGTTTGATATTTATTTGGGCCTGCAATTTCTTTGAGACAAAACAACACACATGCATATTCTTCTCCCCCTTTGTTAACATCAAAAAGGATGGGGAAAAAGAGTGAAATAGATACATATAAAAATTAAGACATGCATAAAAAGAGAAACATTAGATATCACCTTCATCCAAAATACCAAGTTCTCTTCGGATTTTGAAGAAAGGTTCTCGAGCAAGCGGTTTAGTGAAGATATCTACGAGTTGGTTATGAGTATCCACAAAAGTGACTTCAACATCTCCTTTAAGTACATGATCACGGAGAAAATGATGTCGAATATCTATATGTTTGGTTCTTGAATGCATGACCGGATTCTTTGTAATATTGATAGCACTTGTATTGTCGCATCGAAGAGGAATGCATCCGAGATCAAGTCCGTAATCACGGAGTTGTTGCTTGAGCCAAAGAATTTGTGCACAACAACTACCCGCTGCTATGTATTCTGCTTCGGCCGTGCTAAGAGCAACACATGCTTGATTTTTACAAGCCCATGATACTAATGCATTTCCAATAATGTGACACGTACCACTTGTGCTTTTACGATCAGTTTTACAACCTGCATAATCCGCGTCAGAATAACCAATTAAAGTGCAAGTACTACCTTTTGGATACCATAGGCCGACATTGATTGTTCCTTTAAGATACTTCATGATCCTTTTAACTTCCATGAGGTGTGATTCCTTTGGATTTGCTTGAAAGCGAGCGCAAAGACAAACACTAAACATGATGTCAGGACGGATTACCGTCAAGTACAATAAAGAACCAATCATACCTCTGTACTTTGTAATATCAATTGGAGTACCGGATTCATCTTGATCAACATATGTACCGGAGCCCATTGGAGTATTCATGGCTTTACAATTGTCCATATCAAACTTTTTCAATAATTCTTTGCAATACTTAGATTGATTGATGAAGATTCCATCTTCTAGTTGCTTAATTTGTAGTCCAAGAAAGTAGTTCATCTTTCCCATCATAGACATCTCGAATTCTCCTTGCATCATCAATGAGAATTCCTCACACATTTCTTTGTTAGTCGATCCAAAAATGATATCATCAACATAGACTTGAACCAATAAAGTGTTACTTTGGATTTTCTTAATGAACAAGGTTTTATCAACCTTACCCTTTTCGAAACCTTTTTCACATAAAAAATTGCTAAGTCTATCATACCATGCTCTTGGTGCTTGCTTTAAGCCATAAAGAGCCTTTCTCAACTTAAAGACATGTGAAGGATGTTTGAAGTCTTCAAATCCCGGGGGTTGTTTTACATAGACTTCTTCATTGATGTATCCATTCAAGAATGCGCTTTTGACGTCCATTTGAAAAAGCTGAAAATTTAATGAACAAGCATAAGCAAGTAAAAGACGTATAGCTTCTAACCTTACAACCGGAGCAAATGTTTCTTCAAAGTCGATTCCTTCCTCTGATTGTAACCTTGGGCAACCAACCTTTCTTTGTTTCGAACAATTAGACCATTCTCATCAAGTTTGTTCTTAAACACCCATCGAGTACCTATGATGTGTTTACCACTTGGTCTAGGAACAAGTTCCCAAACTTGATTTCTCTCGAATTGATTTAATTCTTCTTGCAAATAAATAATCCATTGATCATCTCCTAAGGCTTCATCAACTTTGGTAGGTTCAATTTGAGAAACAAACGCCATGTTTAAGCAAGCATCTTTTAGATTCAATCTTGTTGATACTCCTTGGCTAATGTCACAAATAATTTTGTCAATAGGATGGTCTCTATGAGTTCTCCATTCTTTTGGTAGATCATTGGTGTTTGAATCTTGTTGTACAATGTTTTCTTGATTTTCCGGTGATTTCTTAATTTGATCAATTGAAAGATCTTCCGGGGGTAAATCTATAGGATCATCATCATCACAAACAACTACTTCCTCTTTAGAGGGGTTAGTTTCATCAAAAGATACATGCATAGATTCTTCAATAGTTAAAGTTCTTTTATTATAAATTCTATATGCTTTACTAGAAAGCGAATAACCAAGAAATATACCTTCGTCGGATTTCTCGTCAAACTTACCAAGATTATCTTTGTCATTATTAAGAACAAAGCACTTGCATCCAAAAATGTGAAAGTGAGCAATATTTGGCTTTCTTCCTTTGAAGAGTTCATATGGAGTCTTCTTTATTATAGGTCTAATGATCACTCGATTTCCAACATAACATGCCGTACTAACAGCATCCGCCCAAAAATATTTAGGAAGATTTGCATCACTAAGCATTGTTCTTGCAAGTTCCACTAGAAACCTATTCTTTCTTTCAACTACTCCATTTTGTTGTGGAGTTCTAGGTGCTGAAAAATTATGAGAGATACCATGTTCTTCACAAAATTCTTCAAATTGAGCATTTTGGAATTCTCCACCATGATCACTTCTTATGGATACAATCTTTAGTGATTTTTTATTTTGGATTTGCTTAGCATACTTCTTAAAGGCTTTGAAAGCATCACTTTTCTGCACAAGAAACAAAGTCCAAGAATATCTAGAAAAATCATCAATAATGACTAAAGCATATACATTACCTCCGAAGCTTTTTGTTCTTGATGGACCAAAGAGATCCATGTGTAACAATTGTAGTGGTCTTGTAGTAGACACCACATTCTTAGATTTGAAAGTTGTTTTGATCTGTTTGCCCTTTTGGCATGCATTACATAATTTGTCTTTGATGAACTTCATCTTTGGTAGACCAATAACTAAGTCATGCTTAACCAATTTGTTCAAGTGCTCCATGTGAATGTGAGCGATCCTCTTGTGCCATAACCAAGCGTCATTGTTGTTTACCATAAGACATTGTACCTTCAGAGACAAATCATCTAAAGTAATCATAAAAATATTGTTAGTTCTTATACCTTTGAGTTTTACCTCATTGGTTGCCTCATCCATAATGAGACATTCATCTTTGTTGAATTTGATCTTGAACCCTCTATCACAAAGTTGACTTATGCTAATAAGATTGTGCTTTAATCCTTCAACATAGAGAACATCCTCAATTTGAATGGATGGAGGTGTGCCAACTATTCCAACGCCAAGAATCTTTCCTTTGGTGTTGTCTTCATAGGTGACATACCCTTTGGCTTTATGTACTAGATATGAAAATTGGTGTACATCTCCTGTCATATGCTTTGAACATCCACTATCAAGATACCAAACATTTGATGTGGATTTCAAGCATACCTCTTCTTCATTGTCGGAGTGATGTGAAGCCATTAATGCTAGATTTGCACATTCCTCGCTTTCCGAATCGGATGAAGAATTTATCTCATTATCTTCCCATGCAACATAAGCCTTTTTGTTCTTGAACTCCTTTTTGCCTTTGAATCCATTTTTCTTGGAGAGTTTTGGACAATCCGGCTTTATGTGACCTTGCTTTCCACATTCATAACATGTGACATCTTGTGTTGATGTGGAGGCTTCTTTATCTTTATGATTATAAAATTTCTTCCTCTTGACAAAGTTAGCATTATGAAGATTATTTTTATGACCAAAATATTTTCCTAACCTTTTTACAAGAAGCAAGAAGTTTTCATCTTCCTCCGATGCATCTTTATCTTGACTTTCCTTTGAATCAACTTTCAAGGCAATGCCTTTGGATTTCTTCTCTAAATTTTCATGTTTTTCAAGTCTACCGAGTTCCGTTTCGTATTCTTGAAGTTTGCCAAATAATGTAGCAGAAGTCATTGCGGAGAGACTCTTCTTTTCCGAGATTGCCGTTACCTTTGGTTGCCATTCCCTAGTCAATGATCTAAGGATTTTCAAGTTGAGTTCATCATTTGTCAAGGTTTTACCAAGAGCATTTAAGTGATTTGTCAAATGCACAAATCTCTTTTATAAGTCAAGAATGGATTGTCCGGGCTGCATTCGAAATAGTTCATATTCTTGACTCAAGGTATTTAGCCTTGATCTTTTTACTTCAGCCGTTCCTTCATGAGTTTGAACCAGGGTATCCCATATTTCTTTTGTTGTCTTGCAATTTGAGACACGGAAAAATTCGTCCATACTGAGTGCACCTTGAAGAAGGTTTATTGCCTTTTTGT
Source organism: Vicia faba (assembly GCA_948472305.1). Classification (NCBI taxonomy): domain Eukaryota; kingdom Viridiplantae; phylum Streptophyta; class Magnoliopsida; order Fabales; family Fabaceae; genus Vicia; species Vicia faba. The sequence goes on along the minus strand of OX451741.1, from coordinate 250,838,706 downwards.
CATAGAGAACTTTCTTTTTATCATCGTCGTCCCATGCAGTTTTGGGCTTTGCAGAACCAATGCCATTGATTACTGATATCGGGATAAATGGACCATTTTCAACAGCATCCCATACTTCCTCTCCTTGTGCTTCTAAATGCGCCTTCATGCGTATTTTCCAGAAGTCAAAATATTCACCACAGAATAGAGGAGGCTTGTTATTACTACCACCATCTCTGAAAACTGGTTGATGATTTGCGGAAGCCATTCTGGATCTTTAGGAACAAGTTACCTATAACTTGCTCTGATGCCAATTGTAAGTCTCAGAGTGCCTAAGAGGGGGGGGGGTGAATTAGGTCTTATAAAAATTTATTTGGTTTTATGAGAATGCTTGGTAGTAATTTTTGTTAAGTGTTTGAAGGTTTTGTTTATATCTTTATCTTTTCTTGATTATGGTGATGAAAGCGATAAATGCGGAAAAGTAAAGAACACGGTGATATATCCTGGTTCCCCTCACAATCCGAGAGTACTCCAGTCCCCTTTCCAACACGAAAGAGATTTCACTATAGTTAGAATGATTGTACAGCCTATGCTTACTATCTAACCTATAGGGTGATCAAAGGTTCTTAACACCTTTAAGACCAAACAAACACTAATGTGAATGAAGAACAATCCTCTTCAAATCACAACACTTACTTCCAACAATCCTGGATAGTAAGGGAATAATTTCTTTAAGTAATACAATGATTTAGTTTGAAGTATATGGAGAGCTTTATCAATCTTCAATTGATCTTCTTCTTCAAGATAAAACAATTCTCAACAATGTATATAAATGTTCACAATGTATGAATGAAACTTGTAATGATAATGAAAGTGTATATGGCAAGTTTCACAAAATTATGAACACATGAAAGTTTTTGTTCAAAATGAATGAATGATAAAATTGTTAATATGAAGAAGGTTTTTGTTAATTTGAAAATTGAAGCATTCTTGTATATTTTTGAAATAAGAAAATCTGCATTTTATAAAGTTGTAAGAACCTCTTCATTCATGCCAATTCATATGAAAAGTTGCAATGCATTCATGAAAAGATACCACTTGAAAAATGTTCAAAAAACAAAGTAAAAGCTGCACTGGTTCGCTAGGAACCGGTTCCGACACTGACAGAACCCGGTTCTTAGTGAACGTTATAAGTTGGAATTCAAAAAATATCACGCAGGAACCGGTTCCCCTATTGGTACAACCCGGTTCCTGGTACAAAATCCAGGGACATGTTTTTTGAGAAATTCTGGAACCCGGTTCCCTGTTAGGGAGGAACCGGTTCCTAAAGGGTTATTTTCAAAAATACTTTTTGAAAGATATTTCAAACAAAGTTTTTCTTGATGTTAAAATTATGGAATATGTATATGTTGATGAATGCATATTGTGAACATCTATATTCAAGATTTTAAGAATTATTTATACCATATTGACATTTGATGATTCTTCAATAATTCTTCAATAATCTTCAAGACTTTTATTTGATGTTGATAAGCTTTTTGCACATCCTTTGAAAGTTGATGTCCATGTTGTCTTCATCAAAACACATGCTTTAAATATGACTTGAGAAGCTTGCAATTACATTCTCCCCCTTTTTGATGATGACAACCAAGTCTTGAAAACGATTTCTTGAAATGTTTTATGTTGTTTTGTGTAGTAAACATGTTGAGCAAATGCAAGGCTCCTCCTAAATTGTATGCTCCCCCTAAGTCCATGATTCTTTGAATTTTGGAGAGAGAGTTTGATATTTATTTGGGCCTGCAATTTCTTTGAGACAAAACAACACACATGCATATTCTTCTCCCCCTTTGTTAACATCAAAAAGGATGGGGAAAAAGAGTGAAATAGATACATATAAAAATTAAGACATTCATAAAAAGAGAAACATTAGATATCACCTTCATCCAAAATACCAAGTTCTCTTCGGATTTTGAAGAAAGGTTCTCGAGCAAGCGGTTTAGTGAAGATATCTGCGAGTTGGTTATGAGTATCCACAAAAGTGACTTCAACATCTCCTTTAAGTACATGATCACGGAGAAAATGATGTCGAATATCTATATGTTTGGTTCTTGAATGCATGACTGGATTCTTTGTAATATTGATAGCACTTGTATTGTCGCATCGAAGAGGAATGCATCCGAGATCAAGTCCGTAATCACGGAGTTGTTGCTTGAGCCAAAGAATTTGTGCACAACAACTACCCGCTGCTATGTATTCTGCTTCGGCCGTGCTAAGAGCAACACATGCTTGCTTTTTACAAGCCCATGATACTAATGCATTTCCAATAATGTGACACGTACCACTTGTGCTTTTACGATCAGTTTTACAACCTGCATAATCCGCGTCAGAATAACCAATTAAAGTGCAAGTACTACCTTTTGGATACCATAGGACGACATTGATTGTTCCTTTAAGATACTTCATGATCCTTTTAACTGCCATGAGGTGTGATTCCTTTGGATTTGCTTGAAAGCGAGCGCAAAGACAAACACTAAACATGATGTCAGGACGGATTACCGTCAAGTACAATAAAGAACCAATCATACCTCTGTACTTTGTAATATCAATTGGAGTACCGGATTCATCTTGATCAACATATGTACCGGAGCCCATTGGAGTATTCATGGCTTTACAATTGTCCATATCAAACTTTTTCAATAATTCTTTGCAATACTTAGATTGATTGATGAAGATTCCATCTTCTAGTTGCTTAATTTGTAGTCCAAGAAAGTAGTTCATCTTTCCCATCATAGACATCTCGAATTCTCCTTGCATCATCAATGAGAATTCCTCACACATTTCTTTGTTAGTCGATCCAAAAATGATATCATCAACATAGACTTGAACCAATAAAGTGTTACTTTGGATTTTCTTAATGAACAAGGTTTTATCAACCTTACCCTTTTCGAAACCTTTTTCACATAAAAAATTGCTAAGTCTATCATACCATGCTCTTGGTGCTTGCTTTAAGCCATAAAGAGCCTTTCTCAACTTAAAGACATGTGAAGGATGTTTGAAGTCTTCAAATCCCTGGGGTTGTTTTACATAGACTTCTTCATTGATGTATCCATTCAAGAATGCGCTTTTGACGTCCATTTGAAAAAGCTGAAAATTTAATGAACAAGCATAAGCAAGTAAAAGACGTATAGCTTCTAACCTTACAACCGGAGCAAATGTTTCTTCAAAGTCGATTCCTTCCTCTTGATTGTAACCTTGGGCAACCAACCTTTCTTTGTTTCGAACAATTAGACCATTCTCATCAAGTTTGTTCTTAAACACCCATCGAGTACCTATGATGTGTTTACCACTTGGTCTAGGAACAAGTTCCCAAACTTGATTTCTCTCGAATTGATTTAATTCTTCTTGCAAATAAATAATCCATTGATCATCTCCTAAGGCTTCATCAACTTTGGTAGGTTCAATTTGAGAAACAAACGCCATGTTTAAGCAAGCATCTTTTAGATTCAATCTTGTTGATACTCCTTGGCTAATGTCACCAATAATTTTGTCAATAGGATGGTCTCTATGAGTTCTCCATTCTTTTGGTAGATCATTGGTGTTTGAATCTTGTTGTACAATGTTTTCTTGATTTTCCGGTGATTTCTTAATTTGATCAATTGAAAGATCTTCCGGGGGTAAATCTATAGGATCATCATCATCACAAACAACTACTTCCTCTTTAGAGGGGTTAGTTTCATCAAAAGATACATGCATAGATTATTCAATAGTTAAAGTTCTTTTATTATAAATTCTATATGCTTTACTAGAAAGCGAATAACCAAGAAATATACCTTCGTCGGATTTCTCGTCAAACTTACCAAGATTATCTTTGTCATTATTAAGAACAAAGCACTTGCATCCAAAAATGTGAAAGTGAGCAATATTTGGCTTTCTTACTTTGAAGAGTTCATATGGAGTCTTCTTTATTATAGGTCTAATGATCACTCGATTTCCAACATAACATGCCGTACTAACCGCATCCGCCCAAAAATATTTAGGAAGATTTGCATCACTAAGCATTGTTCTTGCAAGTTCCACTAGAAACCTATTCTTTCTTTCAACTACTCCATTTTGTTGTGGAGTTCTAGGTGCTGAAAAATTATGAGAGATACCATGTTCTTCACAAAATTCTTCAAATTGAGCATTTTGGAATTCTCCACCATGATCACTTCTTATGGATACAATCTTTAGTGATTTTTTATTTTGGATTTGCTTAGCATACTTCTTAAAGGCTTTGAAAGCATCACTTTTCTGCACAAGAAACAAAGTCCAAGAATATCTAGAAAAATCATAAATAATGACTAAAGCGTATACATTACCTCCGAAGCTTTTTGTTCTTGATGGACCAAAGAGATCCATGTGTAACAATTGTAGTGGTCTTGTAGTAGACACCACATTCTTAGATTTGAAAGTTGTTTTGATCTGTTTGCCCTTTTGGCATGCATTACATAATTTGTCTTTGATGAACTTCATCTTTGGTAGACCAATAACTAAGGTGAAGATGATTGCGATGTTCCTGGTGAACTTGCAAGACTGCTATTCCAGAAAGAGAGGGCCATTCAGCCGCATGAGGAGCTATTCGAAACAGTGAATCTGGGTACTGAGACAGACAAAAAGGAAGTCAAGATCGGTGCAAATCTGGAGCTTAGTGTGAAACAACGGTTGATTCAAATGCTGCATGACTACGTGGAAATCTTTGCCTAGTCTTACAAATATATGCCTGGGTTGGATACCGACATTGTGGTTCATCGCCTGCCTACCAAGGAAGACTGTCCTCCGGTAAAACAGAAGGTTCGCCGTATGCGTCCAGAAATGTCTGATAAAATCAAGGCCGAAGTTATGAAACAGTTTGACGCCGGTTTTCTAGCAGTAACTTCTTACCCTCGGTGGGTCGCCAATGTGGTTCCAGTGTCGAAGAAAGATGGTAAGGTCCGAATGTATGTTGATTACAGGGATTTGAACAGGGCAAGCCCTAAGGATGACTTCCCTCTACCTCACATCGACGTTCTGGTTGACAATACTGCTCAGCACAAGGTATTCTCCTTTATGGATGGTTTCTCTGGTTATAATCAGATAAAAATGGCTCCCGAAGACATGGAGAAGACCACCTTTGTTACTCAGTGGGGTACCTTTTGTTACAAGGTCATGCCTTTTGGGTTGAAAAATGCTGGGGCAACATATCAGCGTGCCATGGTTGCTTTATTTCATGACATGATCCATCATGAGATCGAAGTATACATCGACGATATGATTGCAAGATCCCAAACTGAGGAGGAACACCTTGATCATCTACAGAAGCTGTTTGACCGGTTGAAGTTGTACAAACTGAGGTTAAACCCGAACAAGTGCACCTTCGGGGTGAGGTCTGGCAAACTGCTAGGTTTCGTTGTGAACGAAAAAGGTATTCAAGTGGACCCTGCCAAGGTGAAAGATATACAAGAGATGCCAGCTCCCAAGACAGAGAAAGAGGTCAAAGGCTTTCTAGGACGTATGAACTACATTGCCCGATTCATCTCGCACCTAACTGCTACTTGTGAGCCAATCTTCAAACTGCTGAAGAAAGATCAAGTGGTACGTTGGAACGATGAATGCCAGGCCGCTTTCGAAAGAATTAAAGAGTATCTCCAGGAGCCACCCATTCTGATGCCACCAGTGGAAGGGAGACCTCTAATCTTATACTTGACAGTACTTGACAACTCAATGGGGTGTGTGCTGGGGCAGCATGACGAGTCTGGCCAAAAAGAGCATGCTATTTATTACCTTAGCAAAACGTTTACCGACTGTGAGACCCGATACTCACTGCTCGAGAAAACTTGTTGCGCTTTGGCATGGGTTGCTCGCCGGCTGAGACAGTATATGTTGACTCACACCACTTTGTTGATTTCAAAGATGGATCTAATCAAGTATATCTTCAAAAAGCCCGCCTTGTCCGGAAGAATAGCAAGATGGCAGATGATCTTGACTGAATATGACATCCAGTACACGACTCAAAAAGCAATCAAGGGAAGTGTATTGGCAGACCATTTGGCACATCAGGCAGTGGATGATTACCAGTCTATGAACTTTGAATTTCCAGACGAGAATATCATGGTAGTGACTAATTGTGAGACACCTGGACCGGATGAAGGACCTGAGGAAGGATCCCGATGGTCTATGCATTTTGATGGAGCTTCAAACGCTTTGGGTAATGGCATTGGCGCTGTGATCATATCTCCTAAAGGCTCTCATACTCCGTTTACCTCCCGGCTATGTTTCAACTGCACCAACAATATGGCGGAGTATGAAGCATGCATCATGGGTCTTTGAGCAGCAATTGACCTAAGGATTAAGTTTCTGAGTGTCTTCGGAGATTCTGCTCTCGTGATCAGTCAGATCAAAGGCGAGTGGGATACGAAACACCCAAATCTTATTCCTTACAAGGAGTACGTGTTGACGTTGCTTCCCCACTTCGAGGAGATAACCTTTGAACACTTCCCAAGAGAGGAGAATCAGTTGGCGGACACGTTAGCTACGATGTCTTCTATGTTCAAAGTCAAATGGGACAACGAGGCCCCCCGGATCATTATTTGGAAATTGGATGAACCTGCACATTGCTGTGATCTTGAGACCAAAGAGGTAACATAAAAGCCTTGGTATCATGAAGTGAAGAAGTACCTTGAAGCTCAAGAATACCCAGAGGGTGCATCTGTTAATGACAAGAAGTTTCTGAGAAGGTTCGCGGCAAAGTTCTTCATCAGCAATGGAACTCTCTACAAACGTAACCATGATTCAACCTTACTGCGTTGTGTGGATAAGATTGAAGCAGAAAGGATCATGGCAGAGCTGCATGAAGGTACCTTCGGAATTCATTCCAGTGGACATACCATGGCAAAGAAAATCCTTCGGGCAGGATATTACTGGTCCACAATGGAAGCCGACTGTTATCAGCATTCTCGGACATGTCACAAGTGCCAGGTCTATGCTGATAAAGTGCATATTCCTCCAGTTCCTCTGAATGTCTTGACAGCACCTTGGCCTTTTGCAATGTGGGGCATTGATATGATCGGAGAGATCATACCTACGGCATCCAACGGGCATCGTTTCATCCTGGTAGCTATTGATTACTTTACGAAGTGGGTTGAAGCAGCTTCCTTTGCTACCGTAACCAAGAACATTGTAGCACGGTTTATTCGGCACAACCTGATCTGTCGATACAGTGTACCAGAGAGGATCATTACAGACAATGGTACCAAACTTAATAACAAAATGATCACTGAGCTCTGCGAGCAATTCAAGATACAACATCATAACTCTTCTCCCTACCGGCCGAAGATGAATGGGGCTGTAGAAGCAGCTAATAAGAACATTAAGAAGATTGTGCAGAAGATGACAGTGATATACAAAGACTGGAACGAGATGTTACCATTTTCTCTTCATGGGTACCGTACCTCAGCACAGACGTCAACAGGGGAAACCCCCTATTCCTTGGTTTATGGCATGGAGGCAGTCTAGCCCATTGAAGTTCAGATACCCTCTCTTCGGATCATGAAGGATGCAGGTTTGAGCGAAGACGACTGGATTCAGACCCGACTTGATCAATTGAATCTAATCGACGAAAATAGACTTACTGCTATTTGTCATGGTCAGACGTACCAAAAACGAATGATCAAGGCATTTAACAAGAAAGTCAGACGACAAGAGTATCAAGTTGGGGACCTGGTAATCAAGCGCATTATTCTACCTCAAGGTGATCCCAGGGGCAAATGGACCCCTACTTACGAAGGGCCATTTATGGTTAAGAACATCTTCTCAGGAGGAGCGATGATTCTAACCACCATGGATGGTGACGACCTTCCTCACTTCGTCAATGCAGACATATTAAAAAGATACTACGCATAATCAAGGACCCGCTAGGTCGACTGGCCTAGGCAAAAATAAGGGCTTCCCGGCGAACCAAAAGGGTTCGGGCAAAAATAAGGGATGAAAATAAAAAAAATTTGTACACCCGGCAAGTCAAAAACCTGAAAAGGCGGCTTGGGCAAAAATGGGTATCCCGGTGGACTGAAAACACGAAAGGGCGGTCCAGGAAAAAGTTAGGGATAAGCGTAACACTATGTCTCATTAGATCACTCTGCGTCCAGACTTCGGTATCAACTATCAGGCTCGGACGGCACCAATCAATCAAATTCATCTCCAACTAAGCAGCAAAGTGATGAGACGCTTGAAGATATAAAGGCAATAGCAGAGCTGGAACCCAGTGGGACTATTCACATAGCTGTTTTGTTTCCTTTTCATAAATTGTATAAATTCCATTTTGTTCGGCGGCGTTCTCTTACTAGGACATCAGCCTCTTATACAAAAGCGCCTATTTACAGGCAAATTCAAAATCAATACAAATTCATTTTCAAACAAATTTCAAACTGTTTTTCCTTTATCTGTTTTGTTTTGCAAAGAACGTCCAATGTTCATTTTTGATATATGCATTTGACGCTAACTGCTGATCATAAATACTTACATGCGAAACGAAAGATGAATTACTAGTAATATCAGAAACAGGGGCAATAAGAGTTGTCCGAGATGTCTAGTTGCTCTATCCACCAAAGTACCAAGATATATTCAGCTGAAGAATATGGCTAAGATACCTTCACTCCCCGCAGAATAAAAACAGTAATGGTAGTTCTCCCCACTGAGACTTGCAACCATGAACAAATCAGCAAGACTCTTCCCAAGCAGAGTTGATCTACCAGCAGCCCGAAAAGGTTTGGTATCCCAAGAAGGTCTTAATATTCCTCAACGGAGTATAAGAATGTTCCCCAGCGGAATACAAGATACCCCTAGTGGAGCCATTTCCCCAGCGCGGTCTGAAAAAGCTTCCCCAACGGAGTTAAGGCATCATCCCCAGTAGACTCTGGAAGTTTATCCCCAGCGGAGTACAAAAATAAATCTCCCCAGCCAAATTCAGAGGGTTATCCCCATAAGAGTCTAAAAGATCATCCCTAGCGAAGTTCTTTCTTTCCCCAAGCAGGACTTCTATCCTCAACAGATTCAATATCTCCAGCAACGGTAATCCATCCCCAGCAGAGTTCATCATTGAAATCCCCAACAGAGCTTATCAATGGAATCCCCATCGGAGTTATCATTAAATCATCAGCAGAACATCTCTTCGCCATAGAGTATTTCCCCTCGGAGTAATCTCCTCATCAGTTTATTCCCCAACGGAGTCATCCTCTCCTGCAGGTTTATTATTGCAATCGTTTTCGTTCGTCATCCCCAGTAGAAACGAAGAATTCAACTCTATTCTCCAGCAAGCTATCCGGGATTTATTTTCCCCAGCTAAAACATTACATTTCCATACATCATGATACATGCATAAACGCATCATACCATACAATCTCATTTATGTTGAGAACATCATTGCTTGATCCATATCATGCATTGCATATGACTGACCTTTACCTTTCATGAAGGATGCAGTTAAATTCTCAGCCATATCAAAAGGCCTTCTCTGGTCCAGTTAAATCAATTCCTAAAGATTTTTCTGATGCCGATCCAGTTGAAGATATTCCAATACCTTCTCTGGTCCATTTAAATCGATTCCTAAAGATTTTTCTGATGCCGATCCAGTTGAAGATATTCCAAGACCTTGTCTGGTCCAGTTAAATCGATTCCTAAAGATTTTTCTGATACCGATCCAGTCAAAGACCTTCTCTGGTCCAGTTAAATCGATTCCTAAAGATTTTTCCGATGCCGATCCAGTTGAAGATATTCCAAGACCTTCCTGGTCCAATTAAATCGATTCCTAAAGATTTTTCTGATGCCGATCCAGTTGAAGATATTCCAAGACCTTGTCTGGTCCAGTTAAATTGATTCCTAAAGATTTTTCTGATGCCGATCCAGTCAAAGACCTTCTCTGGTCCAGTTAAATCGATTCCTAAAGATTTTTCTGATGCCGATCCAGTTGAAGATATTCTAAGACCTTGTTTGGTTCAGTTAAATCGATTCCTAAAGATTTTTCTGAGGTGAAGCATGTCAATGGAGACAAAATCAGTTAAATCGATTCCTAAAGATTTTTCTGAGGCGAAGCATGTCAATGGAGACAAAATCGGTTAAATCGATTCCTAAAGATTTTTCGGAGGCGAAGCCAGTCAATGGAGACAAAATCAGTTAAATCGATTCCTAAAGATTTTTCTGAGGCGAAGCATGTCAATGGAGACAAAATCAGTTAAATCGATTCCTAAAGATTTTTCTGAGGCACAACCCGTCAATAGAGACAACTCGTCAAAGGAGACACCCCGTCAAAAGAGACAACCCGTCAACAAAGACAAAACCACCTACCAACAATCTCCAAATGGCATCTGTAAGCCCATTCCCGACATCACAATGTTGATACTACACCATGCGAGTGCAAATTTCTGGGCACTCTAGTGTTCAATTATCTTCCATCGTCGGATCACGAAAAGCTCGAAAGCCAATCTATATCCTCAGGTTTAAGAAAATTGAACAGGGGAAACTGTTGCACCCCAAAATTTGCCCTCTCATGTTTTCCAAAGTCTTCCCCCTACATGGTTGACCAGAAACCCTTGCCTAAGGAAAAAGAAAATTTTTGGGTGGTGCTTTAAGTACCTTTCGATTGGCATTCTGAAAGGCCCTTCGATTAGCATTCTGAAGGAGAATTTCGATTGGCATGGACAAGCACTTCGATTGGCATCATGTCAAGGCCTTCGATTGGCATTCTGAAAGACCCTTCGATTGGTATTCTGGAGGAGCATTTTGATTGGCATTATGGACAAGTACTTCGATTGGTATTGTGTCGAGGCTTTCGATTGGGGTTCTGAAAGACCTTTTCGTTTGGCACCCTGGGCCAAGCCTTTCAATTGGCATGTCAAGGGATCCTTCGATTAGCATGAACAACACCTTTCGATTGGCCTGTTAACAAAGCCTTTCGATTGCCCTGTTAACAAAGCCATCAAGAGGGCAGTCAAAAAACACGTCCAGGTACACTGAACATGAGAAAATGACATGTTTCCCTTGCAAATATAGAAATAATTAAATGTTGTTTGTGGATTTAATTCCTGAGTTAAAGGCCAGATTCTTGCCTTTTCTGTTCCTAAAGAGCTGATTCGACCAGAGTGATTATGTGCAACTCAAGACCATTCGAAGAAGCATTCAGAAGGCCCATTCGAAGGGTACATAAGAAGTCCATTCGAAGGAGGCAAATCAAGACCAATCGAAGAGCAGGGCCTGAAGGCATTCGAAATTCAAAAGTGTCCAGGTTCATTCAAGAGACATGAATATTTCAAAAAAAGGAAATTATTTAATGTGTCTGATTCTTGTCTCATGGCATTAAAGGCCTGGTTAAATGGCTGTCTCTTGCCATTACTGCACCCTCATACCCCTATAAATACAGAGGCCATCATACATATCCTGGACACACGAAAATATACAGAAAAAATAGAGAAAAGAAACAAGGAGAACTTAGAGATACGCTGCCAAAAATCATCAACACTTCCAGGAAGCCATACCCAATCCTTGCACCAACCATTCCACACTCAGAACCACAGATCCCAACACCTCTGTTTGGTAAAAGAAAAAATCTAATCTCAAACTCATTTTTAAATTCACTTTGATTGCATATTCATGTTATTACTATTGTTTGTGAATGATTTAATGTGATACATATAAGCTACAGCGCAAAGATGAATTATGCCATTGCTTGGGCACAATCCGAGTTTCTCCTTCGAATCCTAGGATAAAATAAACCCAGACCCAGATTCAGCAGGTGCGAATAGGGAGGAGATTCGAATCAGGGGGGTAAAGTCCCCCCTGGACCTTTAACATGTGTTTCGTTTTTGCAGGAAATATATTCTCAGAATCCTGTTCAGAGTTTCGAAGCTCAGCAGCTTAGCTTCGAACTGGACCCAAGACTTCCATATCGAAGGATGAGATATCCAGGTTGAACACCCTCAGAGTGCAGCCCCTCATGCACCTTCGATCCAACCTCTTCACTGGGTCGAAAGACAGCCCACACTTCTTTCGACCCAGGCCTCCAGAATTATTTTGTTTTTCTTGATTTACTGCCTGATTTCATTTTAGTTTGGACCATTTTATTTGTTTTTTTTTTCTAATCAACATAAAAATCATAAAAATAAGTAACTTAGAATTAGGATTTAATTTAGTTAATTATTTTAGCTTATTTTCTACAATTTTAAAATCAGTAGACTTAGGATTTATTTAAATTCAATCCTTTTCATAAACCAAAAAATGCAAAATATTAGGTTTGTTTTAGAGTTAATTTTAATCAGTATTTTTAAATTAATAAAATTTGACTTAATTGAACATTTAGCATTTTCCCAAAAAAATAAAATAAAACAACAAAAAGAGTTCTTATTCTTAGATTCACGCGCGTTTATTTTATTGTAACTGCTTACTGGTTTGTGGTAGCTTAAATTAAGACTTTTACTTTACTGCTTTTATTTCCCCAATTTTTGGACATGTAAATAATCCCCCTCCCCGAAGCTTTGTAATAGCGTAGGATTTACAATTCCCGCACTTTAAATTCCTGTACATATATTAACTGTTTAGATGTATGCTAACTAGGATTGCATGACAAGATTAACCTTTAATTTTAAATCAATCGTAGCTCACCATAACATGTACAAAGATAATATAACTGAAAAATAATACACTTGCACATGCCACTCTTAGGGTACGCCTCACTTGGTTGCCTCGAACGTGGTCATTGAGTATAGGAAGTCTTAGAGGTCGCCCTCCTGTCTAAAGATCAAAGTTGCCTCGAAACGTTTGCCTCGATAAAAATGATCTAAGACATTAGGGTTACCGCTAAAGCATCCTAACATTGCTTTAGTGACCACACGTCCCTTAAATCAAATTGACCCAAAAACTCCAACGACAGTGCTACCTGCTCCTCAATAGTGGGACAACACTGTCTAAAGGACATTTGCACAATTAAATTCCTTTTTGATTAGGTAGAGGTTCTTAAGTACTTGCTCCTTTTAAAACAAAAACAAAACTTTTCGCACTTACACTATCTTCAAAAAAACAAAACTCTTTTCAAAACCCACAATCACAAAGAAAAGCAAACCTTTTGAAAATATAGTGAGCAAGTACCTAAGAGCCCGTGGATAACCACAGATAGAAAGGGTGCTAACACCTTCCCTTTCTATAATCTACCTCCCGAACCCGAGAAAAAATCTCGAAAAGGAATTTTTCTGTGCTTTTGTCCTTTCCTTGTTGGATAAAATAAAAGACGGTGGCGACTCTTGCTTACCGCGACATTTTGCAAAAACAAACGCAAACGCGAACCAGCATTCCAAAACAGTCAGTTCTGATTCCCACCGATCACAGTACCTATGATTCAACCATCCATAATTGTTCTATATAAACTCAAACAAACTTTAGCATACCATAAAATGTGATTAAAATTAGAGATTCGAAATTTAAAATTTTACCAAACCGGTGGGAATGCTAGGCGTGTGATAGATTGCTATTAGGCCTTGTAAGACTCATGAGGACTTCAAGAGGATGGTTTGAGGCTTGATTTCAATTGCGAGAGGCCGGAACCTCGAGATATGACTTGCACCAATTCTTTGATTTCTGGAGAGCTTTTTGAAGAGCTTTTAGAGAACTTTTTGAAGAGCTTTTTGAGAGCTTTTTAGAGAGGATTTTCGTTCCTTTCAAGCTTGTATGGCTCTATATTCATAGAGGGGAATGAGGAGAAAAGAAAGCATGGAAATAATCTCCCTCATAATGTTGTGTTTTAAGACCATGATCAAGATTTGAAAAAAATGTCATATTTGATGATTCTCCATTATTAAATCTTCCAAATTTGATTTGATTCAATCTTTTTGCACATGATTAGTCTTGATACGAATTTGATGGTGGTGCTAGCTGTAAACAAAGCCTAAAACAATAAAAATAATCAAGAGTTATTAATTATTTGGATTTTCATGATTTTATTTGATTTAAAATGAATAAATTCAATTAAAAATCAAATTAAATAATAAAAATGAAATATGGGCTCATGGCTGAAGATAGGACACGTGGGAAAATATGAAAGCTCAAATCAAGTGGAAAAGAATGGGCCTATTTGACAAAATTTGAAGTTTTGGGGATAGTTGACTTTTGGTAATTTTGCAAAAAAGTCCAACTTCAACAATGCATAACTTCTTCAATTTTGAACTTTTGGAAATGTTCTTGGACTTTTTAGAAATATTGAGATGTCCTATAACCAACCCTTTTGGTATCATCTCATTTTGATATTCCATGAGCAAGTTATAAGGTTTGGCAAAAAATGTGTTTTTGTTGACTTTCAAAAATGACCTATAATATCCAAATTTATAACTTCTTGTGAGTGCATTTATTGATCTTGTGGTATGAAGATGGATTGTATGAAATTGCATCCTCTTCAAAATGAGCTTTGGATGGGTCATTCATCATAAAGTATGAGAAAGTTATGCTTGGTCAAAGTTGAGTTGACTTTTCCTACAAAACCCTAATTTAGCAACTTTTGAGTCTTGATGAATTTTGAGAAATCCTTGATGAATCATGATCAACCCTTGATAAAATGATGAAATATCCTTCAAAATGAGAATGTTGACAAAAACTCTTGAGGTTTGACTATATTTGGGTCACAGTTGACTTTTGCCCTAGCATAGTCGATTTTTGGACCCTTTGAGCAATTGACTGAGCAAACTTCCTCTGCAAGGCTTGAAACTTGACATGGATGACCTTGAGAACATATTAGGACATTTGGGAACACTTGAGGTCATTTGGACTCAAGGGTCTTGATGCAACATAAAACCCTAATTTGGGGTTGACTGCCTTAGGAGATAGCTTGACTGTCCAATTCTTGAGCAATCTTGAGACACTTGGAGATTTTTCTTGCCATTGTCTTGAGAAGTATGAGAGGGAAAATTTTGGGGTACAACAGCTGCCCCTGTTCAATCTTCTTAAACCTGAGGATGTAGATTGGCTTTCGTGCCTTTCGTGATCCGAAGGTGGAAGATGATTGAACAATAGAGTGCCCAGAAATTTGCACCCGCATGAAGTGGTATCAGCCTGGTGATGTCGGTAATGGGCTTACAAATTCCATTTGGATACTATTGATAGGAGGTCTGAACTTCGAATGGAATAAGAATCATGGAGATCTTAGCGTCGATCCGACTAAACCAGAGAAGGTCTTGGATTAACTTTGACTGGATAAGAATCAGAAAAATCTTAGAATCGATTTAACTGAACCAGATGAAAGTCTTGGAATATCTTCAACTGGAATAAGAATCAGGGAGATCTTAGCGTCGATCTGACTGAACCAGAGAAGGTCTTGGGTTAACTTTGACTGGATAAGAATCAGAAAAATCTTAGAATCGATTTAAGTTAACCAGACGAAAGTCTTGGAATATCTTCAACTGGAATAAGAATCAGGGAGATCTTAGCGTCAATCTGACTGAAGCAGAGAAGGTCTTGGATTAACTTTGACTGGATAAGAATCAGAAAAATCTTAAAATTGATTTAACTGAACCAGACAAAAGTCTTGGAATATCTTCAACTGGAATAAGAATCAGGGAGATCTTAGCGTCGATCTGACTGAACCAGAGAAGGTCTTGGATTAACTTTGACTGGATAAGAATCAGAAAAATCTTAGAATCGATTTAACTGAACCGGACGAAAGTCTTGGAATATCTTCAACTGGAATAAGAATCAGGGAGATCTTAGCGTTGATCTGACTGAACCAGAGAAGGTCTTGGATTAACTTTGACTGGATAAGAATCATAAAAATCTTAGAATCAATTTAACTGAACCGGACGAAAGTCTTGGAATATCTTCAACTGGAATAAGAATTAGGGAGATCTTAGCGTCGATCTGACTGAACTAGAGAAAGTCTTGGAACATCTTCGACTGGAACAAGAATCAAGGAGATCTTAGCGTTGGTCTGAGTGAACCAGAGAAGGTCTTGGATTAACTTTGACTGGATAAGAATCAGAAAAATCTTAGAATCGATTTAACTGAACTAGACAGATGTTTTGGAATATCTTCAACTGGAATAAGAATCAGGGAGATCTTAGCGTCGATCTGACTGAACCAAAGAAGGTCTTGGATTAACTTTGACTGGATAAGAATAAGAAAAATCTTAGAATCGATTTAACTCAACCAGGCGAAAGTCTTGGAACATCTTTCTGAGGAATCCGCTGAAACAGCCCTCCATAGATGTAGTTTTTTTTAGGGGACTACCAGGTCATATGAGTAGTCAACGGTGTTTATTGACTCGTCTTTCCCTGAAAAGGTAAAGAGTTAGTCAAATACAATGTCATGATGTATGAAATGCATGATATATCAAGCAATGATGCTCTCAAAATAAATGATATTGTATGGTATGATGCGTATATGCCTGTATCATGATGTATGGAAATGTAATGTTTCTAGCTAGGGAAAATAAATCCCGGATAGCTGCTGAAGAACAGAGTTGGATTCTTCGTTTTCGCTGGGGATGGCGAACCAAGAGAATAAACTTGCAGGAGAGGATGACTCTGTTGGGGGAATAAACTGATGAGGAGATTACTCTGTTGGGAAGATAGGTTCTGCTGAAGATCCCACTAATAAATTCTGTTAGGATGAATTGCCATTGCTGGTGATATTGAACCTTATTGAGGATTGAATTCTTGTTTGTGAAAGGAAAGAACTTCCGCTGGAGATGATCTTCGGTTGCGACTTCTCTAGGAATAACCTTTTAGACTCTTATGGGGATAATCCTTTGAGTTCTGCTGGGAATGATCCTTTGAACTCGGCTGGGGAGATTTATTTTTGTACTCCGCCGGGGGTGAACTTCCAGAGTCTACTGGGGATGATTCTCCCAACTCCGTTGGGGAAGCTTTTTCAGACTGCGCTGGGAAAATTTTAATTCCACTGGGGATATCTTGTATTCTGCCGAGGAATATTCTTATACTCCGTTGGGGAATATTAAGACTGCCGGGGATATTAAGCCTTTTTAGTGCTGATGGTGGATAAACTCTGCTTGGGGAGAATATTACCAATTCATTCATTCATAGTTGCGAGTCTCAGTTGGGGAGAGTTAATATTACTGTCTTTTTCTTTTACTCTGCGGGGAGTGAATGTTATTGGGACACGTGCTGAGGATATGACGATGGCTTTGCATCGAGACTTTTCTGCCCCTGTATCTGCGGGAGAAGGTTCCTGCGGAGGCCTGGTGGATCGAGTATTATCCCCACCTATGAGGTTCTTGGTATCTTTCGGTCAAAATGACAAGTCTTCTTCTGGTAGGCAAGTGACTAGATGACGAGACATAGTCGTACGCTTTGATCCCTAATTTTTTCCTGGACCACCCTTTCGGGTTTTCAGTCCACCGGGATGCCCTTTTTGCCCAAGCCTCCTTTTCAGGTTTTCGACTTGCCGGGTGTACAGATTTTTTCATTTTTATGCCTTATTTTTGCCCGAACCCTTTTGGTTCGTCGGGAAGCCCTTATTTTTGCCTAGGCCAGTCAACCTAGCGGGTCTTTGATTATGCGTAGTACTTTTTGACTATGTCCATGCTCTCAGGATGTAGGGAGGTGTCATTATCGGTAGTGTTGTGTTGCCATACTACCAGAAGATCTTCGTTTGATCATGCAAGATTCGTTGCTAGAATTCATGTCCAATGCCCCAATTGATTCAGATGGAGATTTGCCCCTGGCTATTTGGTATTTTGAGAGATTCCTTGAATCTTGACTTAACTGCCCCAGATGATGGACAATGCTCATGCTGTGCCCCTTGGTTGGAGGTGTTTTTTCCACTTGAGGTGACCCTTTTTATTGAAAAGGTTTTTTGTTCACTAGATATTCGTCGTGCGAATTTCTCTGCTGTTTGAACAAATAGTCATATGCAAACAATGTTATTTTAAGAATGCAAAGCTTATGTCTGTCTCGAAGTTTTTGAAAATGCATTTTTTCAGTAAGATAGGAAAATTTTGTAAAATGTGACGTCAACTCAGGATTTACAGCAAGCCCTACAGGAGTCAGGATATCTTTTGTAACATTATGCTTTCGGACTAACCCATGCTTCAGCTAGGACTTTTTAAGGGTTATAACGTAGCCTGGTTCACGGTTTAAGAAACAAAGGATAAAGGCTCAAATTTTATTTGTACCCACCCGTTCTTCGTGATGTTCTTCGATCCTAAACTCAGCTAATCGTGCATTAGATCTTGTTTGAGTCTTTGCTCTGATATACCAGTGATGGTTCGGATACTAACAATTTAATTTGAACAGGCAGTCATTTTGTTGAGAGTTTGCAGGATCTCTTTCTTTTTGATTTTATTATCCCTGTCTTTTGCATGAACTGTTTCTTTTTGTGATTACAGTCAGCGGGATGCCCCAGTTTTTCTTAAGTCTCCTTCATAGGTTTTGACTTAGTGGGATTTTATTTCGAAAGATAATGACTGCCTGTCCTTACGATTATACAGAACCATCACTGTCTCTTGTTTTGGAAGGACTTCTTTGATGCCATTCATTGTGCACCCGAATTAACTGAGAAACTACCCTGCCCCAGGTTGTGATTAAGGGTTTTAATTTGTGAAAAGAAAAACTCCAACTTCTTTGGCTCAAAGGGGTTGACTAGGGATTATCTTCCTTATAACTCCACTGTTTAGAATTTGAAACAATGCCTGTACCTCGTCAGCAGAGTCTGTTCAAAAGCATATTGTAGAGATTTTGATATCATTTTCGTCATCCTCCCTCAAAAGGCTTAGAATTTTTTTAATCGAGAGTTGAACATCACAAAAATGAAAGCAATTTGAATATAGTGAATACGAATGGACTGATTCAAAACAGACATATGCAATGCATTGATAAAGTAACAAAGTTTGACATGAAGAAATGTTTGAACAATCAAAATAAAATTACAACTTAAAAATTCTAATGAACAAAAGGTCTTCTCGTCTCAGTACTTGTCACTTCAAATGGATAACCTTGGGGGGGGGGGATGGCAAAAGAATTCAATCTGACCGTCTTGTGTGAGTTCCAATGCTCCTTCATCAATCAGGTCTTGAATTTTGTTGCTCAACTCCCAACAGATGTTAGTATCATGCTCTGGGCTGTTGGAGTGACATACACACCTTGCATCAGGATTGTACCTTGGGGAGGCTATGTTGGGATTCTTAGGAGGGTCCCTTAACGTCACCAGATTCAATCTCAACAGGTGTCGTAAAGCCTGAGACAACGACATGTTGAGCTTGGTAAATTGCCTCTTGGGCATATTTGGCTTACTCTGATCAACCCGTTGTTTATGGCAAGGTTTTTGTTGGACCCGTGAGGTAGTAGCAACTTGGAGAGGTCTATTCTTCATCAAACCAAACCTTTGACTTCTCGGAAGTTGATTAATGACTTGGTCCCCGGCCTTGACTATTTGCTTCATGTTGTTGTATCTGTCTTGATGAAGCTGGTTGATAATGGTTTTCAGCTCTTCTTGTTCCCGAGTTAAGCCTTGGATAAGAGCCATCTGCCCCAGCATCTGGGTTTTCATGGCACTGAACTTAGCTTGCAGTTGCTCCAGTCGTTCGTCCTTATTGTCTTCAGGACTTTTCTTGACCAAGTTCCCCACGGGGAGTGTTTTCAACTCTTCCTGCCCCTTGGATAGGTTTAGGAATACGTCCCTGAACTGAGCTTCTCGAGTTTGAAGATCTTGTTTGTCTTGTTGGAAAGCCATTGATGAAATAAACAACGAGAACATGAGACCTGTACTGGGAGACCTGTTATGTAATGATATGTATGATATATGTATGCAATGTTTTCAAGGATCTCACGGGGTAAACAAGAAATTGTTAGAATTTGAATCTTGTAGCTTTGATTGAAGGAACTTCGTATCATTGAGAATATTTCTTCAAGAGTCAAGCTCACCATATCGAGTGGGTCATAGCCCCTGACTCAAGTTATCGTGTTTTGATTTCTAGACAACCTTGGCTAGAGGAAAATAAATCCCATTTGCCCCTTGCTAGACATTTGATTTACCATAACCTGCATCACAAACCCTTGAGATCCTTGAAATGGTTAAGGAAATGTTAAGGCATGATGTTATGATGTGTATGCTATGCGTTTAAGCAAAAGTGTGAAGTGATGTAAGTAAACCCTGCAATAAATCCAAATTATTGGATAAGGACTGTAAGAAAAACCTGCAAGGAACTCATGTTGTCAGATAACAAGAATGTACAAGTAGTTCAAGTTTAAAGGCACACAAGTCACATAAACAACCTTAAGTTTAGGCTGGCATGGAGTTTAGGTATTACCCTCTTTCAGTTTAGTTGGTTCAACCTGTCCTAGAAATAGTAACCGGGTTCTAGAGGATCTCAATATCACTGACCACCCTCGATCGGTCATAATTCCAGTTTAGCAACCTTTTCTTGTAGCCGGAATCATCGCGAGAGTTTGGTCTCAATGAGTGTAGCATACTGCTACTGTTCTATGGCCAAGTTGGTCAATTTAAAGGTTCTAAGGTCAATTGGTGCTTAATGACCCCATAGCAGACCCATATTCTCCTCGTTGTGCCACAAGGGATATCGGTACATACTAAAGTGCCACACCAACGTAGCTACTGCTTCAACCGTATCGGTCTACGCTGTACAGTTCCCTCACAGTTTATTGCTACTTACCTAAAGGGTATCCCCCAGATCCGGGTTAGGATCTATAGTAACTCCGATACAAGCCCACAAATATAAAGCATACAAGTCAAGCAATTGAAAACATTATGAACTATTCCTAAGGTACACACCACTTATTAAGCGTCCCCAGCAGAGTCGCCAGTTCTGTGATACGGTGGGAAAGAACTGACTGTTTTTTTGGAATGTTGGTTTGCATTTTGTGTTTGTTTTCGCAAAATGTCGCGGTAAGCAAGAGTCGCCACCGACTTTTATTTTATCCAACAAGGAAAGGAAAAAAGCACAGAAAAATTCCTTTTTTGAGATATTTCTCGGGTTCGGGGGGTAGATTATAGAAAGGGAAGGTGTTAGCACCCTTTCTATCCGTGGTTATCCACGGGCTCTTAGGTACTTGCTCATATTGTTTTCAAAATTGCTTTCTTTGTGTTTGTGGGTTTGAAAAAGTTTTTATTTGAAAACTTCGATCGTATGAAGTGTCTTGAAAAACTTTGTTCGAAAAGTGTAAGTATGAAATGTTTTTGTTTTTTTGAAAGAGCAAGTACTTAAGAACTATCTACCTACTCGAAAAAAGGAATCGTTCTATGCTATCTTCCTTTAGACAATGCTATCCCACTATAAATGAGCAGGTAGCACCGTCGTTGGAGTTTAAGGGTCAATTCGAATTTAGGGACTTACGGTCACCAAAGCAATGTTAGGACGCCTTAGCGGTAACCCTAATGTCTTAGATCATTTGTTTTGAGGCAACAATATCCGAGGCAACCGTTTTGAGGAGACTATGATCTTTGGACAAGAGAGAGACCTCTAAAGTGACCTATACTTAATGACCGCGTACGAAGGCAACCAAGTGGGGTGTACCCTAAGAGTGCGCATGTGCGAGTGTGTCGTTTTCAGTTAATTTTTGTCTTTGTACATGTTAATGGTGATCTAAGTTGATTTTAGGTTAAACATTCATTCTTGTCATGCATTCCTATTATCAAACACCTAACAGTTATGTTTTGCGGAAAATAAATTGTGAAAATTAAATTACAAGGCGTCGGGTATTTACATCGCCAAAAGCAACCCTTTGAAATTTAAATGCGGAAAATAAATAAAGCGATAAAATAATTAAATGGTCCTAATTATCTATTACATTCCGGGAACAAATACAATATTGGATAAAAGAAAGTAAATCGCGTGCGGAAATTAAATCGGGTGCAAGTTTAGGGTTTTGACCTTTTTTTGAAAAGAAAGTATCCTTTTTTGTTATTTTTGAATTAAGAAAGAAACTATCCTAAATTAATTATTAAATAAATTAATTAATGAAAAATATTAAATGACATATTTTTGGAGTTTTGTTAATTTAGGAAAGAAAATAAAATAATTAAATTAGTGTTAAAAACCTATTGATTTCTAATTAATTTTAAATATTTATAAAAATCATTTAAAGTTATCTAACATTAATATCCTAATTAAATTAATTAATATTTATTAATAAAAAATAAAATTCTGAAATTTAATTGGATATAAAATATTTTGGAGATTTTTTTGATGAAAAGAAGATTAATTATTTGGTTGGTAAAATAAATAAGAAATAAATAATATGAAAATATAAAAAAAAAATAAAGAGTGAGAAATGGGCCTGAAACAACACTTTTGGGAGGTGTAAAGAGCATTCCTGAACCCGGATCTTCAAAAGCTTCATGCTCTAACTATGGTGTTTTTTTATTCTTGCGTGTTACCTATGATTCAACCATCCATAACTGTTCTATATAAACTCAAACAAACGTTAGCATACCATAAATGTGATTAAAATTAGAGATTCGAAATTTAAAATTTTACCAAACCGGTGGGCGTGCTAGGCGTGTGATGGATTGCTCTAGGGCCTTGTAAGACTCATGAGGACTTCAAGAGGATGGTTTGAGGCTTGATGTCAATTGCGAGAGGCCGGAACCTCGAGATATGACTTGCACCAATTCTTTGATTTCTGGAGAGCTTTTTGAAGAGATTTTAGAGAACTTTTTGAAGAGCTTTTTGAGAGCTTTTTAGAGAGGATTTTCGTTCCTTTCAAGCTTGTATGGCTCTATATTTATAGAGGGGAATGAGGATACAAGAAAGCATGGAAACAATCTCCCTTATAATGTTGTTTTAAGACCATGATCAAGATTTGAAAAAAATATCATATTTGATGATTCTCCATTATTAAACCTTCCAAATTTGATTTGATTCAATCTTTTTTCACATGATTAGTCTTGATACGAATTTGATGGTGGTGCTAGCTGTAAACAAAGCCTAAAACAATAAAAAAATCAAGAGTTATTAATTATTTGGATTTTCTATGATTTTATTTGATTTAAAATGAATAAATTCAATTAAAAATCAAATTAAATAATAAAAATGAAATATGGGCTCATGGTTGAAGCTAGGACACGTGGGAAACTATGCAAGCTCAAATCAAGTGGAAAAGAATGGGCCCATTTAACAAAATTTGAAGTTTTGGGGATAATTGACTTTTGGTAATTTTGCAAAAAAGTCCAACTTCAACAATGCATAACTTCTTCAATTTTGAACTTTTGGAGGTGTACTTGGACTTTTTAGAAAGCTTCAGATGTCCTATAACCAACTCCTTTGGTATCATATCACCTTGATGTTCCATTCTCAAGTTATAAGCTTTGGCAAAAAATGTGTTTTTGTTGACTTTCAAAAATGACCTATAATGTCCAAATTCATAACTTCTTGTGAGTGCATTTTTTGATATTGGGGTTTGACGATGGATTATAGGAAATTGCATCCTCTTAAAAATTAGATTTGGATGGGTCATTTATCATAAAGTATGAGAATGTTATGCTTGGTCAAAGTTGAGTTGACTTTTCCTACAAAACCCTAATTTAGCAACTTTTGAGTCTTGATGAATTTTGAGCAATCCTTGATGAATCATGATCAACCCTTGATAAAATGATTAAATATCCTTCAAAATGAGAATGTTGACAAAAAATCTTGAAGTTTGACTGTATTTGGGTCACAATTGACTTTTGCCCTAGCATAGTCGATTTTTGGACCTTTTGAGCATTTGACTGGGCAAACTTCCTCTGCAAGGCTTGAAATTTGACATGGATGATCTTGAGAACATATTAGGACAATGGGGAGTACTTGAGGTCATTTGGACTCAAGTATCTTGAGGAAACACAAAACCCTAATTTGGGGTTGACTGCCTTAGGAGATAGCTTGACTGTCCAACTCTTGAGCAATCTTGAGCCACTTGGAGATTTTTCTTGCCATGTTTTGAGAAATATGTGAGGGAAAATTTTGGGGTTCAATAGTATTGTGATACAGTGGGTAAGAACTGACTGTTTTTTGGAATGCTGGTTTGCGTTTTGCATTTGTTTTCGCAAAATATCGCGGTAAGCAAGAGTCGCCACCGAATTTTATTTTATCCAACAAGGAAAGGAAAAAAGCACAAAAAAATTCCTTTTTTGAGATATTTATCGGGTTCGGGGGGTAGATTATAGAAAGGGAAAGTGTTAGCACCCTTTCTATCCGTGGTTATCCACGGGCTCTTAGGTACTTGCTCATATTGTTTTCAAAATTGCTTTCTTTGTGTTTGTGGGTTTGAAAAAGTTTTTATTTGAAAACTTCGATCGTATGAAGTGTCTTGAAAAACTTTGACCGAAAAGTGTAAGTGTGAAATTTTTTTGTTTTTTTGAAAGAGCAAGTACTTAAGAACCATCTACCTACTCGAAAAAAGGAATCGTTCTATGCTATCTTCCTTTAGACAATGCTATCCCACTATGAATGAGTAGGTAGCACCGTCGTTGGAGTTTAAGGGTCAATTTGAATTTAGGGACTTACGGTCACCAAAGCAATGTTAGGACGCCTTAGCGGTAACCCTAATGTCTTAGATCATTTGTTTTGAGGCAACAATATCCGAGGCAACCGTTTCGAGGCGACTATGATCTTTGGACAAGAGGGCGACCTCTAAAGTGACCTATACCTAATGACCGTGTATGAAGGCAACCAAGTGGGGTGTACCTAAGAGTGCGCATGTGTGAGTGTGTCGTTTTCAGTTAATTTTTGTCTTTGTACATGTTAATAGTGATCTAAGTTGATTTTAGGTTAAACATTCATTCTTGTCATGCATTCCTATTATCAAACACCTAACAATTATGTTTTGCGGAAAATAAATTGCGAAAATTAAATTACAAGGCGTCAGGTATTTACATCGCCAAAAGCAACCCTTTGAATTTTAAATGCGAAAAATAAATAAAGCGATAAAATAATTAAATGGTCCTAATTATCTATTACATTCCGGGAACAAATACAATATTGGATAAAAGAAAGTAAATCGCGTGCGGAAATTAAATCGGGTGCAAGTTTAGGGTTTTGACCCTTATTTGAAAGAAAGTATCCTTTTTTATTATTTTTGAATTAAGAAAGAAACTATCCTAAATTAATTATTAAATAAATTAATTAATGAAAAATATTAAATGACATATTTTTGGAGTTTTGTTGATTTAGGAAAGAAAATAAAATGATTAAATTAGTGTTAGAAACCTATTGATTTCTAATTAATTTTAAATATTTGTAAAAATCATTTAAAGTTATCTAACATTAATATCCTAATTAAATTAATTAAATTAATTAATAAAAAATAAAATTCTTAAATTTAATTGGACATAAAATATTTTCGTGATTTTTTTGATGAAAAGAAGATTAATTATTTGGTTGGTAAAATAAATAAGAAATAAATAAATTGAAAATATAAAAAATAAATAAAGAGTGAGGAATGGGCCTGAAACATCACTTTTGGGAGGTGTAAAGAGCATTCCTGAGCCCGGATCTTCGAAAGCTTCATGCTCTAACTATGGTGTTTTTTATTCTTGCGTGGTACCTATGATTCAACCATCCATAAGTGTTCTATATAAACTCTAACAAACGTTAGCATACCATGAACGTGATTAAAATTAGAGATTCGAAATTTAAAATTTTACCAAACCGGTGGGCGTGCTAGGCTTGTGATGGATTGCTCTTGGGCCTTGTAAAACTCATGAGGACTTCAAGAGGATGGTTTGAGGCTTGATGTCAATTGCGAGAGGCCGGAACCTCGAGATATGACTTGCTCCAATTCTTTGATTTCTGGAGAACTTTTTGAAGAGCTTTTAGAGAACTTTTTGAAGAGCTTTTTGAGAGCTTTTTAGAGAGGATTTTCGTTCCTTTCAAGATTGTATGGCTCTATATTTATAGAGGGGAATGAGGAGACAAGAAAGCATGGAAATAATCTCCCTCATAATGTTGTGTTTTAAGATCATGATCAAGATTTGGAAAAAATGTCATATTTGATGATTCTCCATTATTAAACCTTCCAAATTTGATTTGATTCAATCTTTTTGCACATGATTAGTCTTGATACGAATTTGATGGTGGTGCTAGCTGTAAACAAAGCCTAAAACAATAAAAAAAATCAAGAGTTATTAATTATTTGGATTTTCTATGATTTTATTTGATTTAAAATGAATAAATTCAATTAAAAATCAAATTAAATAATAAAAATGAAATATGGGCTCATGGATGAAGCTAGGACACGTGGGCAACTATGCAAGCTCAAATCAAGTGGAAAAGAATGGGCCCATTTGACAAAATTTGAAGTTTTGGGGATAGTTGACTTTTGGTAATTTTGCAAAAAAGTCCAAATTCAACAATGCATAACTTCTTCAATTTTGAACTTTTGGAGGTGTAATTGGACTTTTTAGAAAGCTTCAGATGTCCTATAACCAACCATTATGGTCTCATCTCATTTTGATGTTCCATGCTCAAGTTATATGCTTTGTCTAAAATGGTGATTTTGTTGACTTTCAAAAATGACCTATAATGTCCAAATTCATAACTTCTTCTGAGTGAATTTTTTGATCTTGGGTTATGAAGATGGATTATAGGAAATTGCATCCTCTTCAAAATGATATTTGGATGGATCATTTCTCATAAAGTATGAGAAAGTTATGCTTGGTCAAAGTTGAGTTGACTTTTCCTACAAAACCCTAATTTAACAACTTTTGAGTCTTGATGAATTTTGAGCAATACTTTATGAATCATGATCAACCCTTGATCAAATGATTAAATATCCTTAAAAATGAGAATGTTGACAAAAAATCTTGAAGTTTGACTGTATTTGGGTCACAATTGACTTTTGCCCTAGCACAGTCGATTTTTGGACCTTTTGAGCATTTGACTGAGCAAACATCCTCTGCAAGGCTTGAAATTTGACATGGATAATCTTGAGAACATATTAGGACAATTGGGAGTACTTGAGGTCATTTGGACTCAAGGATCTTGAGGCAACACAAAACCCTAATTTGGGGTTGACTTCCTTAGGAGATAGCTTGACTGTCCAACTCTTGAGCAATCTTGAGCCACTTGGAGATTTTTCTTGCCATGTTTTGAGAAATATGGGAGGGAAAATTTTGGGGTACAACAGTTCTGTGATACGATGGGAAAGAACTGACTGTTTTTTTGGAATGCTGGTTTGCGTTTTGCGTTTGTTTTCGCAAAATGTCGCGGTAAGCAAGAGTCGCCACCGTCTTTTATTTTATCCAACAAGGAAAGGAAAAAAGCACAGAAAAATTCATTTTTTGAGATATTTCTCGGGTTCGGGGGGTAGTATATAGAAAGGGATGGTGTTAGCACCCTTTCTATCAGTGGTTATCCACGCGCTCTTAGGTACTTGCTCATATTGTTTTCAAAATTGTTTTCTTTGTGTTTGTGGGTTTGAAAAAGTTTTTATTTGAAAACTTCGATCGTATGAAGTGTCTTGAAAAACTTTGTTCAAAAAGTGTAAGTGTGAAATGTTTTTATTTTTTTGAAAGAGCAAGTACTTAAGAACCATCTACCTACTCGAAAAAAGGAATCGTTCTATGCTATCTTCCTTTAGACAATGATATCCCACTATGAATGAGTAGGTAGCACCGTCGTTGGAGTTTAAGGGTCAATTCGAATTTAGGGACTTACGGTCACCAAAGCAATGTTAGGACGCCTTAGCGGTAACCCTAATGTCTTAGATCATTTTTTTTAGGCAACAATATCCGAGGCAACCGTTTCGAGGCGACTATGATCTTTGGACAAGAGGGCGACCTCTAAAGTGACCTATACCTAATGACCGCGTACGAAGGCAACCAAGTGTGGTGTACCCTAAGAGTGCGCATGTGCGAGTGTGTCGTTTTCAGTTAATTTTTGTCTTTGTACATGTTAATGGTGATCTAAGTTGATTTTAGGTTAAACATTCATTCTTGTCATGCATTCCTATTATCAAACACCTAACAGTTATGTTTTGCGGAAAATAAATTGCGAAAATTAAATTACAAGGCGTCGGGTATTTACATCGCCAAAAGCAACCCTTTGAAATTTAAATGCGGAAAATAAATAAAGCGATAAAATAATTAAATGGTCCTAATTATCTATTACATTCCGGGAACAAATACAATATTGGATAAAAGAAAGTAAATCGCGTGCGGAAATTAAATCGGGTGCAAGTTTAGGGTTTTGACCCTTTTTTGAAAGAAAGTATCCTTTTTTGTTATTTTTGAATTAAGAAAGAAACTATCCTAAATTAATTATTAAATAAATTAATTAATGAAAAATATTAAATGACAAATTTTTGGAGTTTTGTTAATTTAGGAAAGAAAATAAAATGATTAAATTCGTGTTAAAAACCTATTAATGTCTAATTAATTTTAAATATTTGTAAAAATCATTTAAAGTTATCTAACATTAATATCCTAATTAAATTAATTAATATTTATTAATAAAAAATAAAATTCTGAAATTTAATTGGACATAAAATATTTTGGTGATTTTTTTGATGCAAAGAAGATTAATTATTTGGTTGATAAAATAAATAAGAAATAAATAAATTGAAAATATTAAAAAAAACAAAGAGTGAGAAATGGGCCTGAAACAGCTCTTTTGGGAGGTGTAAAGAGCATTCCTGAGCCCGGATCTTCGAAAGCTTCATGCTCTAACTATGGTGTTTTTTTATTCTTGCGTGGTACCTATGATTCAACCATCCATAACTGTTCTATATAAACTCAAACAAACGTTAGCATATCATAAATGTGATTAAAATTAGAGATTCGAAATTTAAAATTTTACCAAACCAGTGGGCGTGCTAGGCGTGTGATGGATTTCTCTTGGGCCTTGTAAGACTCATGAGGACTTCAAGAGGATGGTTTGAGGCTTGATGTCAATTGCGAGAGGCCGGAACCTCGAGATATGACTTGCACCAATTCTTTGATTTCTGGAGAGCCTTTTGAAGAACTTTTAAAGAACTTTTTGAAGAGCTTTTTAGAGAGGATTTTCGTTCCTTTCAAGCTTGTATGGCTCTATATTTATAGAGGGGAATGAGGAGACAAGAAAGAATGGAAATAATCTCCCTCATAATGTTGTGTTTTAAGATCATGATCAAGATTTGAAAAAATGTCATATTTGATGATTCTCCATTATTAAACCTTCCAAATTTGATTTGATTCAATCTTTTTGAACATGATTAGTCTTGATACGAATTTGATGGTTGTGCTAGCTGTAAACAAATCCTAAAAAAATAAAAAAATCAAGAGTTATTAATTATTTGGATTTTCTATGATTTTATTTGATTTAAAATGAATAAATTCAATTAAAAATCAAATTAAATAATAAAAATGAAATATCGGCTCATGGCTGAAGCTAGGACACTTGGGAAACTATGAAAGCTCAAATCAAGTGGAAAAGAATAGGACCATTTAACAAAATTTGAAGTTTTGGGGATAGTTGACTTTTGGTAATTTTGCAAAAAAGTCCAACTTCAACAATGCATATCTTCTTCAATTTTGAACTTTTGGAGGTGTACTTGGACTTTTTAGAAAGCTTGATATGTCCTCTAACCAACCCTTTGGGTATAATATCATTTTGATGTTCCATGCTCAAGTTATAAGCTTTGGAAAAAAAGTTATTTTTGTTGACTTTCAAAAATGACCTACAATGTCCAAATTCATAACTTCTTGTGAGTGCATTTTTTGATCTTGGGTTGTGAAGATGTATTATAGGAAATTGCATCCTCTTCAAAATGAGATTTTTATCGGTCATTTCTCATAAAGTATGATAAAATTATGCTTGGCCAAAGTTGAGTTGACTTTTCCTACAAAACCCTAATTTAGCAACTTTTGAGTCTTGATGAATTTTGAGCAATCCTTGATGAATCATGATCAAACCTTGATCAAATGATTAAATATCCTTCAAAATGAGAATTTTGACAAAAACTCTTGAAGTTTGACTGTATTTTGGTCACAATTGACCTTTGCCCTAGCACAGTCGATTTTTGGACCTTTTGAGCATTTGACTGAGTAAACTTCCTCGGCAAGGCTTGAAATTTGACATGGATGATCTTAAGAACATATTAGGACAATGGGCAGTACTTGAGGTCATTTGGACTCAAGGATCTTGAAGAAACACAAAACCCTAATTTGGGGTTGACTGCCTTAGGAGATAGCTTGACTGTCCAACTCTTGAGCAGTCTTGAGCCACTTGGAGATTTTTCTTGCCATGTTTTGAATAATATGGGAGGGAAAATTTTGGGGTACAATAGTTCTGTGATACGGTGGGAAAAAACTGACTGTTTTTTTGGAATGCTGGTTTGTGTTTTGCGTTTGTTTTTGCAAAATGTCGCGGTAAGCAAGAGTCGCCACCGACTTTTATTTTATCCAACAAGGAAAGGAAAAAAGCACAAAAAAATTCCTTTTTTGAGATATTTATCGGGTTCGGGGGGTAGATTATAGAAATGGAAAGTGTTAGCACCCTTTCTATCCGTGGTTATCCACGGGCTCTTAGGTACTTGCTCATATTGTTTTCAAAATTGCTTTCTTTGTGTTTGTGGGTTTGAAAAAGTTTTTATTTGAAAACTTCGATCGTATGAAGTGTCTTGAAAAACTTTGTTCGAAAAGTGTAAGTGTGAATTTTTTTTGTTTTTTTGAAAGAGCAAGTACTTAAGAACCATCTACCTACTCGAAAAAAGGAATCGTTCTATGCTATCTTCCTTTAGACAATGCTATCCCACTATGAATGAGTAAGTAGCACCGTCGTTGGAGTTTAAGGGTCAATTCAAATTTAGGGACTTACGGTCAGCAAAGCAATGTTAGGACGCCTTAGCGGTAACCCCAATGTCTTAGATCATTTTTTTTAGGCAACAATATCCGAGGCAACTGTTTCGAGGCGACTATGATCTTTGGACAAGAGGGCGACCTCTAAAGTGACATATACCTAATGACCGCGTACGAAGGCAACCAAGTGGGGTGTACCTAAGAGTGCGCATGTGTGAGTGTGTCGTTTTCAGTTAATTTTTGTCTTTGTACATGTTAATGGTGATCTAAGTTGATTTTAGGTTAAACATTCATTCTTGTCATGCATTCCTATTATCAAACACCTAACAGTTATGTTTTGCGGAAAATAAATTGCGAAAATTAAATTACAAGGCGTCAGGTATTTACATCGCCAAAAGTAACCCTTTGAATTTTAAATGCGAAAAATAAATAAAGCGATAAAATAATTAAATGGTCCTAATTATCTATTACATTCCGGGAACAAATACAATATTGGATAAAAGAAAGTAAATCGCGTGCGGAAATTAAATCGGGTGCAAGTTTTGGGTTTTGACCCTTTTTTTAAAGAAAGTATCCTTTTTTGTTATTTTTGAATTAAGAAAGAAACTATCCTAAATTAATTATTAAATAAATTAATTAATGAAAAATATTAAATAACATTTTTTTGGAGTTTTGTTGATTTAGGAAAGAAAATAAAATGATTAAATTAGTGTTAAAAACCTATTGATTTCTAATTAATTTTAAATATTTGTAAAAATCATTTAAAGTTATCTAACATTAATTTCCTAATTAAATTAATTAAATTAATTAATAAAAAATAAAATTCTGAAATTTAATTGGACATAAAATATTTCGGTGATTTTTTTGATGAAAAGAAGATTAATTATTTGGTTGGTAAAATAAATAAGAAATAAATAAATTGAAAATATAAAAAATAAATAAAGAGTGAGGAATGGGCCTGAAACAGCACTTTTGGGAGGTGTAAAGAGCATTCCTGAGCCCGGATCTTCGAAAGCTTCATGCGCTAACTATGGTGTTTTTTTATTCTTGCGTGGTACCTATGATTCAACCATCCATAATTGTTCTATATAAACTCTAACAAACGTTAGCATACCATAAACGTGATTAAAATTAGAGATTCAAAATTTAAAATTTTACCAAACCGGTGGGCGTGCTAGGCTTGTGATGGATTGCTCTTGGGCCTTGTAAGACTCATGAGGACTTCAAGAGGATGGTTTGAGGCTTGATGTCAATTGCGAGAGGCCGGAACCTCGAGATATGACTTGCACCAATTCTTTGATTTCTGGAGAACTTTGTGAAGAGCTTTTAGAGAACTTTTTGAAGAGCTTTTTGAGAGCTTTTTAGAGAGGATTTTCGTTCCTTTCAAGATTGTATGGCTCTATATTTATAGAGGGGAATGAGGAGACAAGAAAGCATGGAAATAATCTCCCTCATAATGTTGTGTTTTAAGATCATGATCAAGATTTGGAAAAAATGTCATATTTGATGATTCTCCATTATTAAACCTTCCAAATTTGATTTGATTCAATCTTTTTGCACATGATTAGTCTTAAAACGAATTTGATGGTGGTTCTATTTGTAAACAAAGCCTAAAACAATAAAAAAAATCAAGAGTTATTAATTATTTGGATTTTCTATGATTTTATTTGATTTAAAATGAATAAATTCAATTAAAAATCAAATTAAATAATAAAAATGAAATATGGGCTCATGGCTGAAGCTAGGACACGTGGGCAACTATGCAAGCTGAAATCAAGTGGAAAAGAATGGGCCCATTTGACAAAATTTGAAGTTTTGGGGATAGTTGACTTTTGGTAATTTTGCAAAAAAGTCCAAATTCAACAATGCCCAACTTCTTCAATTTTGAACTTTTAGAGGTGTACTGGGACTTTTTAGAAAGCTTCAAATGTCCTATAACCAACCATTTTGGTCTCATCTCATTTTGATGTTCCATGCTCAAGTTATAAGCTTTGTCTAAAATGGTGATTTTGTTGACTTTCAAAAATGACCTATAATGTACAAATTCATAACTTCTTGTGAGTGAATTTTTTGATCTTGGGTTGTGAAGATGGATTATAGTAAATTGCATCCTCTTCAAAATGACATTTGGATGGGTCATTTCTCATAAAGTATGAGAAAGTTATGCTTGGTCAAAGTTGAGTTGACTTTTCCTACAAAACCCTAATTTAGCAACTTTTGAGTCTTGATGAATTTTGAGCAATACTTGATGAATCATGATCAACCCTTGATCAAATGATTAAATATCCTTCAAAATTAGAATGTTGACAAAAAATCTTGAAGTTTGACTGTATTTGGGTCACAATTGACTTTTGCCCTAGCACAATTGATTTTTGGACCTTTTGAGCATTTGACTGAGCAAACATCCTCTGCAAGGCTTGAAATTTGACATGGATGATCTTGAGAACATATTAGGACAATTGGGAGTACTTGAGGTCATTTGGACTCAAGGATCTTGAGGCAACACAAAACCCTAATTTGGGGTTGACTGCCTTAGGAGATAGCTTGACTGTCCAACTCTTGAGCAATCTTGAGCCACTTGGAGATTTTTCTTGCCATGTTTTGAGAAATATGGGAGGGCAAATTTTGGGGTACAACAGTTCTGTGATACGATGGGAAAGAACTGACTGTTTTTTTGGAATGCTGGTTTGCGTTTTGCGTTTGTTTTCGCAAAATGTCGCGGTAAGCAAGAGTCGCCACCGACTTTTATTTTATCCAACAAGGAAAGGAAAAAAGCATAGAAAAATTCATTTTTTGAGATATTTCTCGGGTTCGGGGGGTAGATTATAGAAAGGGAAGGTGTTAGCACCCTTTCTATCAGTGGTTATCCACGGGTTCTTAGGTACTTGCTCATATTGTTTTCAAAATTGTTTTCTTTGTGTTTGTGGGTTTGAAAAAGTTTTTATTTGAAAACTTCGATCGTATGAAGTGTCTTGAAAAACTTTGTTCAAAAAGTGTAAGTGTGAAATGTTTTTATTTTTTTGAAAGAGCAAGTACTTAAGAACCATCTACCTACTCGAAAAAAGGAATCGTTCTATGCTATCTTCCTTTAGACAATGCTATCCCACTATGAATGAGTAGGTAGCACCGTCGTTGGAGTTTAAGGGTCAATTCGAATTTAGGTACTTACGGTCACCAAAGCAATGTTAGGACGCCTTAGCGGTAACCCTAATGTCTTAGATCATTTTTTTTAGGCAACAATATCCGAGGCAACCGTTTCAAGGCGACTATGATCTTTGGACAAGAGGGTGACCTCTAAAGTAACCTATACCTAATGACCGCGTACGAAGGCAACCAAGTGGGGTGTACCCTAAGAGTGCGCATGTGCGAGTGTGTTGTTTTTAGTTAATTTTTGTCTTTGTACATGTTAATGGTGATCTAAGTTGATTTTAGGTTAAACATTCATTCTTGTCATGCGTTCCTATTATCAAACACCTAACAGTTATGTTTTGCGGAAAATAAATTGCGAAAATTAAATTACAAGGCGTCGGGTATTTAATCGCCAAAAGCAACCCTTTGAAATTTAAATGCGGAAAATAAATAAAGCGATAAAATAATTAAATGGTCCTAATTATCTATTACATTCCGGGAACAAATACAATATTGGATAAAAGAAAGTAAATCGCGTGCGGAAATTAAATCGGGTGCAAGTTTAGGGTTTTGACCCTTTTTTGAAAGAAAGTATCCTTTTTTGTTATTTTTGAATTAAAAAAGAAACTATCCTAAATTAATTATTAAATAAATTAATTAATGAAAAATATTAAATGACAAATTTTTGGAGTTTTGTTAATTTAGGAAAGAAAATAAAATGATTAAATTAGTGTTAAAAACCTATTGATGTCTAATAAATTTTTTATATTTGTAAAAATCATTTAAAGTTATCTAACATTAATATCCTAATTAAATTAATTAATATTTATTAATAAAAAATAAAATTCTGAAATTTAATTGGACATAAAATATTTTGGTGATTTTTTTGATGAAAAGAAGATTAATTATTTGGTTGGTAAAATAAATAAGAAATAAATAAATTGAAAATATAAAAAAAAAATAAAGAGTGAGAAATGGGCCTCAAACAACACTTTTGGGAGGTGTAAAGAGCATTCCTGAGCCCGGATCTTCGAAAGCTTCATGCTCTAACTATGGTGTTTTTTTTATTCTTGCGTGGTACCTATGATTCAACCATCCATAATTGTTCTATATAAACTCAAACAAACGTTAGCATACCATAAATGTGATTAAAATTAGAGATTCGAAATTTAAAATTTTACCAAACCGGTGGGCGTGCTAGGCGTGTGATGGATTGCTCTTGGGCCTTGTAAGACTCATGAGGACTTCAAGAGGATGGTTTGAGGCTTGATGTCAATTGCGAGAGGCCGGAACCTCGAGATATGACTTGCACAAATTCTTTGATTTCTGGAGAACTTTTTGAAGAGCTTTTAGAGAACTTTTTGAAGAGCTTTTTGAGAGCTTTTTAGAGAGGATTTTCGTTCCTTTCAAGATTGTATGGCTCTATATTTATATAGGGGAATGAGGAGACAAGAAAGCATGGAAATAATCTCCCTCATAATGTTGTGTTTTAAGACCATGATCAAGATTTGAAAAAAATGTCATATTTGATGATTCTCCATTATTAAACCTTCCAAATTTGATTTGATTCAATCTTTTTGCACATGATTAGTCTTGATACGAATTTGATGGTGGTGCTAGCTGTAAAGAAAGCCTAAAAAAATAAAAAAAAATCAAGAGTTATTAATTATTTGGATTTTCTATGATTTTATTTGATTTAAAATGAATAAATTCAATTAAAAATCAAATTAAATAATAAAGATGAAATATGGGCTCATGGTTGAAGCTAGGACACGTGGGCAACTATGCAAGCTTAAATCAAGTGGAAAGGAATGGGCCTATTTGACAAAATTTGAAGTTTTGGGGATAGTTGACTTTTGGTAATTTTGCAAAAAAGTCCAATTTTAACAATGCATAACTTCTTCAATTTTTAACTTTTGGAGGTGTAATTTGACTTTTTAGAAAGCTTCAGATGTCTTATAACTAACCCTTTTGGTCTCATCTCATTTTGATATTCCATGCTCAAGTTATAAGCTTTGTCAAAAAAGGTGATTTTGTTGACTTTCAAAAATGACCTATAATGTCCAAATTCATAACTTCTTGTGAGTGCATTTTTTGATCTTGGGTTGTGAAGATTTATTATAGGAAATTGCATCCTCTTAAAAATTAGCTTTGGATGGGTCATTTCTCATAAAGTATGAGAAAGTTATGCTTGGTCAAAGTTGAGTTGACTTTTCCTACAAAACCCTAATTTAGCAACTTTTGAGTCTTGATGAATTTTGAGCAATCCTTGATGAATCATGATCAACCCTTGATAAAATGATTAAATATCCTTCAAAACGAAAATATTGACAAAAAATCTTGATGTTTGACTGTATTTGGGTCACAATTGACTTTTGCCCTAGCACAATCAATTTTTGGACCTTTTGAGCATTTGACTGAGCAAACTTCCTCTGCAAGGCTTGAAATTTGACATGGATGATCTTGAGAACATATTAGGACAATGGGGATTACTTGAGGTCATTTGGACTCAAGGATCTTGAGGCAACACAAAACCCTAATTTGGGGTTGACTGCCTTAGGAGATAGCTTGACTGTCCAACTCTTGAGCAATCTTGAGCCACTTGGAGATTTTTCTTGCCATATTTTGAGAAATATGGAAGGGAAAATTTTGGGGTACAACAGTTCTGTGATACGATGGGAAAGAACTGACTGTTTTTTTGGAATGCTGGTTTGCGTTTTGCATTTGTTTTCGCAAAATGTCGCGGTAACCAAGAGTCGCCACCGACTTTTATTTTATCCAACAAGGAAAGGAAAAAAGAAGATAAAAATTCCTTTTTTGAGATATTTCTCGGGTTCGGGGGGTAGATTATAGAAAGGGAAGGTGTTAGCATCCTTTATATCTGTGGTTATCCACGGGCTCTTAGGTACTTGCTCATATTGTTTTCAAAATTGCTTTCTTTGTGTTTGTGGGTTTGAAAAAGTTTTTATTTGAAAACTTCGATCCTATGAAGTGTCTTTAAAAACTTTGTTCGATAAGTGTAAGTGTGAAATGTTTTTGTTTTTTTGAAAGAGCAAGTACTTAAGAACCATCTACCTACTCGAAAAAAGGAATCGTTCTATGCTATCTTCCTTTAGACAATGCTATCCCACTATGAATGAGTAGGTAGCACCGTCGTTGGAGTTTAAGGGTCAATTCGAATTTAGGGACTTACGGTCACCAAAGCAATGTTAGGACGCCTTAGCGGTAACCCTAATGTCTTAGATCATTTTTTTAGGCAACAATATCCGAGGCAACCGTTTCGAGGCGACTATGATCTTTAGACAAGAGGGCGACCTCTAAAGTGACCTATACCTAATGACCGCGTACGAAGGCAACCAAGTGGGGTGTACCCTAAGAGTGCGCATGTGCGAGTGTGTCGTTTTCAGTTAATTTTTGTCTTTGTACATGTTAATGGTGATCTAAGTTGATTTTAGGTTAAACATTCATTCTTATCATGTATTCCTATTATCAAACACCTAACAGTTATGTTTTGCGGAAAATAAATTGCGAAAATTAAATTACAAGGCGTCAGTTATTTACATCGCCAAAAGCAACCCTTTGAAATTTAAATGCGGAAAATAAATAAAGCGATAAAATAATTAAATGGTCCTAATTATCTATTACATTCCGGGAACAAATACAATATTGGATAAAAGAAAGTAAATCGCGTGCGGAAATTAAATCGGGTGCAAGTTTAGGGTTTTGACCCTTTTTTGAAAGAAAGTATCTTTTTTTGTTATTTTTGAATTAAGAAAGAAACTATCCTAAATTAATTATTAAATAAATTAATTAATGAAAAATATTAAATGACAAATTTTTGGAGTTTTGTTAATTTAGGAAAGAAAATAAAATGATTAAATTAGTGTTAAAAACCTATTGATGTCTAATTAATTTTAAATATTTGTAAAAATCATTTAAAGTTATCTAACATTAATATCCTAATTAAATTAATTAATATTTATTAATAAAAAATAAAATTCTGAAATTTAATTGGAAATAAAATATTTTGGTGATTTTTTTGATGAAAAGAAGATTAATTATTTGGTTGATAAAATAAATAAGAAATAAATAAATTGAAAATATAAATAAAAAAATAAAGAGTGAGAAATGGGCCTGAAACAACACTTTTGGGAGGTTTAAAGAGCATTCCTGAGCCCGGATCTTCGAAAGCTTCATGCTCTAACTATGGTGTTTTTTTATTCTTGCGTGGTACCTATGATTCAACCATCCATAATTGTTCTATATAAACTCAAATAAACGTTAGCATATCATAAATGTGATTAAAATTAGAGATTCGAAATTTAAAATTTTACCAAACCAGTGGGCGTGCTAGGCGTGTGATTGATTGCTCTTGGGCCTTGTAAGACTCATGAGGACTTCAAGAGGATGGTTTGAGGCTTGATGTCAATTGCGAGAGGCCGGAACCTCGAGATATGACTTGCACCAATTCTTTGATTTCTGGAGAGCCTTTTGAAGAGCTTTTTGAGAGCTTTTTAGAGAGGATTTTCGTTCCTTTCAAGCTTGTATGGCTCTATATTTGTAGAGGGGAATGAGGAGACAAGAAAGCATGGAAATAATCTCCCTCATAATGTTGTGTTTTAAGACCATGATCAAGATTTGAAAAACTGTCATATTTGATGATTCTCCATTATTAAACCTTCCAAATTTAATTTGATTCAATCTTTTTGCACATTATTAGTCTTGATACGAATTTGATGGTGGTGCTAGCTGTAAACAAATCCTAAAACAATAAAAAAAAATCAAGAGTTATTAATTATTTGGATTTTCTATGATTTTATTTGATTTAAAATGAATAAATTCAATTAAAAATCAAATTAAATAATAAAAATGAAATATGGGCTCATGGCTGAAGCTAGGACACGTGAGAAACTATGCAAGCTCAAATCAAGTGGAAAAGAATAGGACCATTTGATAAAATTTGAAGTTTTGGGGATAGTTGACTTTTGGTAATTTTACAAAAAAGTCCAACTTCAACAATGCATAACTTCTTCAATTTTGAACTTTTGGAGGTGTACTTGGACTTTTTAGAAATCTTGATATGTTCTATAACCAACCCTTTTGGTATAATATCATTTTGATGTTCCATGCTCTAGTTATAAGCTTTGAAAAAAAAAGGTGTTTTTGTTGACTTTCAAAAATGACCTATAATGTCCAAATTCATAACTTCTTGTGAGTGCATTTTTTGATCTTGAGGTGTGAAGATGTATTATAGGAAATTGCATCCTATTCAAAATGAGATTTGTATGGGTCATTTCTCATAAAGTATGATAAAGTTATGCTTGGTCAAAGTTGAGTTGACTTTTCCAACAAAACCCTAATTTAACAACTTTTGAGTCTTGATGAATTTTTAGCAATCCTTGATGAATCATGATCAACCATTGATCAAATGATTAAATATCCTTCAAAATTAGAATTTTGACAAAAAATCTTGAAGTTTAACTGTATTTGGGTCACAATTGACTTTTGCCCTAGCACAATCGATTTTTGGACCTTTTGAGCATTTGACTGAGCAAACTTCCTCTGCAAGGCTTGAAATTTGACATGGATGATCTTGAGAACATATTAGGACAATGGGGAGTACTTGAGGTCATTTGGACTCAAGTATGTTGAGGCAACACAAAACCCTAATTTGGGGTTGACTGCCTTAGGAGATAGCTTGACTGTCCAACTCTTGAGCAATCTTGAGCCACTTGGAGATTTTTCTTGCCATGTTTTGAGAAATATAGGAGGGCAAATTTTGGGGTACACCAGTTCTGTGATACGGTGGGAAAGAACTGACTGTTTTTTTGGAATGCTGGTTTGCGTTTTGCGTTTGTTTTTGCAAAATGTCGCGGTAAGCAAGAGTCGCCACCGACTTTTATTTTATCTAACAAGGAAAGGAAAAAAGCACAGAAAAATTCCTTTTTTGAGATATTTCTCGGGTTCGGGGGGTAGATTATAGAAAGGGAAGGTGTTAGCACCCTTGCTATCCGTGGTTATCCACGGGCTCTTAGGTACTTGCTCATATTGTTTTCAAAATTGCTTTCTTTGTGTTTGTGGGTTTGAAAAAGTTTTTATTTGAAAACTTCGATCGTATGAAGTGTCTTGAAAAAATTTGTTCGAAAAGTGTAAGTGTGAAATGTTTTTGTTTTTTTGAAAGAGCAAGTACTTAAGAACCATCTACCTACTCGAAAAAAGGAATCGTTCTATGTTATCTTCCTTTAGACAATGCTATCCCACTATGAATGAGTAGGTAGCACCGTCGTTGGAGTTTAAGGGTCAATTCGAATTTAGGGACTTACGGTCACCAAAGCAATGTTAGGACGCCTTAGCGGTAACCCTAATGTCTTATATCATTTGTTTTGAGGCAACAATATCCGAGGCAACCGTTTCGAGGCGACTATGATCTTTGGACAAGAGGGCAACCTCTAAAGTGACCTATACCTAATGACCGCGTACGAAGGCAACCAAGTGGGGTGTACCCTAAGAATGCGCATGTGCGAGTGTGTCGTTTTCAGTTAATTTTTGTCTTTGTACATGTTAATGGTGATCTAAGTTGATTTTAGGTTAAACATTCATTCTTGTCATGCATTCCTATTATCAAACACCTAACAGTTATGTTTTCTGGAAAATAAATTGCGAAAATTAAATTACAAGGCGTCGGGTATTTACATCGCCAAAAGCAACCCTTTGAAATTTAAATGCGGAAAATAAATAAAGCGATAAAATAATTAAATGGTCCTAATTATCTATTACATTCCGGGAACAAATACAATATTGGATAAAAGAAAGTAAATCGCGTGCGGAAATTAAATCGGGTGCAAGTTTAGGGTTTTGACCCTTATTTGAAAGAAAGTATCCTTTTTTGTTATTTTTGAATTAAGAAAGAAACTATCCTAAATTAATTATTAAATAAATTAATTAATGAAAAATATTAAATGACATATTTTTGGAGTTTTGTTAATTTAGGAAAGAAAATAAAATGATTAAATTAGTGTTAAAAACCTATTGATTTCTAATTAATTTTAAATATTTGTAAAAATCATTTAAAGTTATCTAACATTAATATCCTAATTAAATTAATTAATATTTATTAATAAAAAATAAAATTATGAAATTTAATTGGACATAAAATATTTTGGTGATTTTTTTGATGAAAAGAAGATTAATTATTTGGTTGGTAAAATAAATAAGAAATAAATAAATTGAAAATATAAAAAAAATAAAGAGTGAGAAATGGGCCTGCAACAGCACTTTTGGGAGGTGTAAAGAGCATTCTTGAGCCCGGATCTTCGAAAGCTTCATGCTCTAACTATGGTGTTTTTTTATTCTTGCGTGGTACCTATGATTCAACCATCCATAAATGTTCTATATAAACTCAAACAAACGTTAGCATACCATAAATGTGATTAAAATTTGAGATTCGAAATTTAAAATTTTACCAAATCGGTGGGCGTGCTAGGCGTGTGATGGATTGCTCTTGGGCCTTGTAAGACTCATGAGGACTTCAAGAGGATGGTTTGAGGCTTGATGTCAATTGCGAGAGGCCGGAACCTCGAGATATGACTTGCACCAATTCTTTGATTTCTGGAGAGCTTTTTGAAGAGCTTTTAGAGAACTTTTTGAAGAGCTTTTTGAGAGCTTTTTAGAGAGGATTTTCGTTCCTTTCAAGATTGTATGGCTCTATATTTATAGAGGGGAATGAGGAGACAAGAAATTATGGAAATAATCTCCCTCATAATATTGTGTTTTAAGACCATGATCAAGATTTGAAAAAAATGTCATATTTGATGATTCTCCATTATTAAACCTTCCAAATTTGATTTGATTCGATTCAATCTTTTTGCACATGATTAGTCTTGATACAAATTTGATGGTGGTGCTAGCTGTAAACAAAGCCTAAAACAATAAAAAATCAAGAGTTATTAATTATTTGGATTTACTATGATTATATTTGATTTAAAATGAATAAATTCAATTAAAAATCAAATTAAATAATAAAAATGAAATATGGGCTCATGGCTGAAGCTAGGACACGTGGGAAACTATGAAAGCTCAAATCAAGTGGAAAAGAATGGGCCCATTTGACAAAATTTGAAGTTTTGGGGATAGTTGACTTTTGGTAATTTTGCAAAAAAGTCCAACTTCAACAATGCATAAATTCTTCAATTTTGAACTTTTGGAGATTTACTTTGACTTTTTAGAGATCTTGATATGTCCTCTAACCAACCCTTTTGGTCTCATCGCATTTTTATGTTCCATGCTCAAGTTATAAGCTTTGGAAAAAAGGTGTTTTTGTTGACTTTCAAAATGACCTATAATGTCCAAATTCATAACTTCTTGTGAGTGCATTGTTTGATC
Organism: Vicia faba; assembly: GCA_948472305.1. NCBI lineage: Eukaryota > Viridiplantae > Streptophyta > Magnoliopsida > Fabales > Fabaceae > Vicia > Vicia faba. The sequence goes on along the minus strand of OX451741.1, from coordinate 250,796,448 downwards.
TTGGGGTGTGAAGATGGATTATAGGAAATTGCATCCTCTTCAAAATGATATTTGGATGGGTCATTTCTCATAAAGTATGACAAAGTTATGCTTGGTCAAAGTTGAGTTGACTTTTCCTACAAAACCCTAATTTAGCAACTTTTGAGTCTTGATGAATTTTGAGCAATCCTTGATGAATCATGATCAACCCTTGATAAAATGATTAAATATCCTTCAAAATGAGAATTTTGACAAAAAATCTTGAAGTTTGACTGTATTTGGGTCACAATTGACTTTTGCCCTAACACAGTCGATTTTTGGAATTTTTGAGCATTTGACTGAACAAACTTCCTCTGCAAGGCTTGAAATTTGACATGGATGATCTTGAGAATATACTAGGACAATGGGGAGTACTTGAGGTCATTTGGACTCAAGGATCTTGAGGAAACACAAAACCCTAATTTGGGGTTGATTGCCTTAGGAGATAGCTTGACTGTCCAACTCTTGAGCAATCTTGAGCCATTTGGAGATTTTTCTTGCCATGTTTTGAGAAATATGGGAGGGCAAATTTTGGGGTACACCAGTTCTGTGATACGGTGGGAAAGAACTGACTGTTTTTTTGGAATGCTGGTTTGTGTTTTGCGTTTGTTTTTGCAAAATGTCGCGGTAAGCAAGAGTCGCCACCGACTTTTATTTTATCCAACAAGGAAAGGAAAAAAGCACAGAAAAATTCCTTTTTTGAGATATTTCTCAAGTTAGGGGGGTAGATTATAGAAAGGGAAGGTGTTAGCACCCTTTCTATTCGTGGTTATCCACGGGCTCTTAGGTACTTGCTCATATTGTTTTCAAAATTTCTTTCTTTGTGTTTGTGGGTTTGAAAAAGTTTTTATTTGAAAACTTCGATCGTATGAAGTGTCTTGAAAAAATTTGTTCGAAAAATGTAAGTGTGAAATGTTTTTGTTTTTTTGAAAGAGCAAGTACTTAAGAACCATCTACGTACTCGAAAAAAGGAATCGTTCTATGCTATCTTCCTTTAGACAATGTTGTCCCACTATGAATGAGTAGGTAGCACCGTCGTTAGAGTTTAAGGGTCAATTCAAATTTAGGGACTTACAGTCACCAAAGCAATGTTAGGACGCCTTAGCGGTAACCCTAATGTCTTAGATCATTTGTTTTGAGGAAACAATATCCGAGGCAACCGTTTCGAGGCGACTATGATCTTTGGACAAGAGGGCGACCTCTAAAGTGACCTATACCTAATGACCGCGTACGAAGGCAACCAAGTGGGGTGTACCCTAAGAGTGCGCATGTGCGAGTGTGTCGTTTTCAGTTAATTTTTGTCTTTGTATATGTTAATGGTGATCTAAGTTGATTTTAGGTTAAACATTCATTCTTGTCATGCATTCCTATTATCAAACACCTAACAGTTATGTTTTGCGGAAAATAAATTGCGAAAATTAAATTACAAGGCGTCGGGTATTTACATCGCCAAAAGCAACTCTTTGAAACTTAAATGCGGAAAATAAATAAAGTGATAAAATAATTAAATGGTCCTAATTATCTATTACATTCCGGGAACAAATACAATATTGGATAAAATAAAGTAAATCCTGTGCGGAAATTAAATCGGGTGCAAGTTTAAGGTTTTGACCCTTTTTTGAAAGAAAGTATCCTTTTTTATTATTTTTGAATTAAGAAAGAAACTATCCTAAATTAATTATTAAATAAATTAATTAACGAAAAATATTAAATGACATATTTTTGGAGTTTTGTTAATTTAGGAAAGAAAATAAAATGATTAAATTAGTGTTAAAAACCTATTGATTTCTAATTAATTTTAAATATTTGTAAAAATCATTTAAAGTTATCTAACATTAATATCCTAATTAAATTAATTAATATTTATTAATAAAAAATAAAATTATGAAATTTAATTGGACATAAAATATTTTCGTGATTTTTTTGATGAAAAGAAGATTAATTATTTGGTTGGTAAAATAAATAAGAAATAAATAAATTGAAAATATAAAAAAAAAATAAAGAGTGAGAAATTGGCCTGAAACAACACTTTTGGGAGGTGTAAAGAGCATTCCTGAGCCCGGATCTTCGAAAGCTTCACGCTCTAACTATGGTGTTTTTTTATTCTTGCGTGGTACCTATGATTCAACCATCCATAACTTTTCTATATAAACTCAAACAAACGTTAGCATACCATAAATGTGATTAAAATTAGAGATTTGAAATTTAAAATTTTACCAAACCGGTGGGCGTGCTAGGCGTGTGATGGATTGCTCTTGGGCCTTGTAAGACTCATGAGGACTTCAAGAGGATGGTTTGAGGCTTGATGTCAATTGCGAGAGGCCGGAACCTCGAGATATGACTTGCACCAATTCTTTGATTTCTGGAGAGCTTTTTGAAGAGCTTTTAGAGAGCTTTTTGAAGAGCATTTTGAGAGCTTTTTAGAGAGGATTTTCGTTCCTTTCAAGCTTGTATGGCTCTATATTTATAGAGGGGAATGAGGAGACAAGAAATCATGGAAATAATCTCTCTCATAATGTTGTGTTTTAAGACCATGATCAAGATTTGAAAAAAATGTCAAATTTGATGATTCTCCATTATTAAACCTTCCAAATTTGATTTGATTCAATCTTTTTGCACATGATTAGTCTTGATACGAATTTTATGGTTGTGCTAGCTGTAAACAAATCCTAAAACAATAAAAAAATCAAGAGTTATTAATTATTTGGATTTTCTATGATTTTATTTGATTTAAAATGAATAAATTCAATTAAAAATCAAATTAAATAATAAAAATGAAATATGGGCTCATGGCTGAAGCTAGGACACGTGGGAAACTATGCAAGCTCAAATCAAGTGGAAAAGAATGGGCCCATTTGACAAAATTTGAAGTTTTGGGGATATTTGACTTTTGGTAATTTCGCAAAAAAGTCCAACTTCAACAATGCATAACTTCTTCAATTTTGAACATTTGGAGGTGTACTTGGACTTTTTAGAAATCTTGAGATGTCCTTTAACCAACCCTTTTGGTCGCATCTCATTTTAATGTTCCATTCTCAAGTTATAAGCTTTGGAAAAAAAGGTGTTTTTGTTGACTTTCAAAAATGACCTATAATGTCCAAATTCATAACTTATTGTGAGTGCATTTTTTGATCTTGGGGTGTGAAGAAAGATTATATGAAATTGCATCCTCTTCAAAATGAGCTTTGGATGGGTAATTTCTCATAAAGTATGAGAAAGTTATGTTTAGTCAAAGTTGAGTTGACTTTTCCTACAAAACCCTAATTTAGCAACTTTAGAGTCTTGATGAATTTTGAGCAATCCTTGATGAATCATGACCAACCCTTGATCAAATGATTAAATATCCTTCAAAATGAGAATGTTGAGAAAAAATCTTGAGGTTTGACTGTATTTGGGTCACAGTTGACTTTTGCCCTAGCATAGTCGATTTTTGGACCTTTTGAGCATTTGACTGAGCAAACTTCCTCTGCAAGGCTTGAAATTTGACATGGATGATCTTGAGAACATATTAGGACAATGGGGAGTACTTGAGGTCATTTGGACTAAAGGATCTTGAGGCAACACAAAACCCTAATTTGTGGTTGACTGCCTTAGGAGATAGCTTGACTGTCCAACTCTTGAGCAATCTTGAGCCACTTGGAGATTTTTCTTGCCATGTTTTGAGAAATATGGGAGGGCAAATTTTGGGGTACACCAGTTCTGTGATACGGTGGGAAAGAACTGACTATTTTTTTGGAATGCTGGTTTGCGTTTTGCGTTTGTTTTTGCAAAATGTCGCGGTAAGCAAGAGTCGCCACCGACTTTTATTTTATCCAACAAGGAAAGGAAAAAAGCACAGAAAAATTCCTTTTTTGAGATATTTCTCGAGTTCGGAGGGTAGATTATAGAAAGGGAAGGTGTTAGCACCCTTTCTATTCGTGGTTATCCACGGGCTCTTAGGTACTTGCTCATATTGTTTTCAAAATTGCTTTCTTTGTGTTTGTGGGTTTGAAAAAGTTTTTATTTGAAAACTTCGATCGTATGAAGTGTCTTGAAAAAATTTGTTCGAAAAGTGTAAGTGTGAAATGTTTTTGTTTTTTTGAAAGAGCAAGTACTTAAGAACCATCTACCTACTCGAAAAAAGGAATCGTTCTATGCTATCTTCCTTTAGACAATGTTGTCCCACTATGAATGAGTAGGTAGCACCGTCGTTAGAGTTTAAGGGTCAATTCGAATTTAGGGACTTACGGTCACCAAAGCAATGTTAGGACGCCTTAGCGGTAACCCTAATGTCTTAGATCATTTGTTTTGAGGCAACAATATCCGAGGCAACCGTTTCGAGACGACTATGATCTTTGGACAAGAGGGCGACCTCTAAAGTGACCTATACCTAATGACCGCGTACGAAGGCAACCAAGTGGGGTGTACCCTAAGAGTGCGCATGTGCGAGTGTGTCGTTTTCAGTTAATTTTTATCTTTATACATGTTAATGGTGATCTAAGTTGATTTTAGGTTAAACATTCATTCTTGTCATGCATTCCTATTATCAAACACCTAACAGTTATGTTTTGCGGAAAATAAATTGCGAAAATTAAATTACAAGGCGTCGGGTATTTACATCGCCAAAAGCAACCCTTTGAAATTTAAATGCGGAAAATAAATAAAGCGATAAAATAATTAAATGGTCCTAATTATCTATTACATTCCGGGAACAAATACAATATTGGATAAAAGAAAGTAAATCGCGTGCGGAAATTAAATCGGGTGCAAGTTTAGGGTTTTGACCCTTATTTGAAAGAAAGTATCCTTTTTTGTTATTTTTGAATTAAGAAAGAAACTATCCTAAATTAATTATTAAATTAATTAATTAATGAAAAATATTAAATGACATATTTTTGGAGTTTTGTTAATTTAGGAAAGAAAATAAAATGATTAAATTAGTGTTAAAAACCTATTGATTTCTAATTAATTTTAAATATTTGTAAAAATCATTTAAAGTTATCTAACATTAATATCCTAATTAAATTAATTAATATTTATTAATAAAAAATAAAATTATGAACTTTAATTGGACATAAAATATTTTGGTGATTTTTTTGATGAAAAGAAGATTAATTATTTGGTTGGTAAAATAAATAAGAAATAAATAAATTGAAAATATAAAAAAAAAATAAAGAGTGAGAAATGGGCCTGAAACAACACTTTTGGGAGGTGTAAAGAGCATTCTTGAGCCCGGATCTTCGAAAGCTTCATGCTCTAACTATGGTGTTTTTTTATTCTTGTGTGGTACCTATGATTCAACCATCCATAATTGTTCTATATAAACTCAAACAAACGTTAGCATACCATAAATGTGATTAAAATTAGAGATTCGAAATTTAAAATTTTACCAAATCGGTGGGCGTGCTAGGCGTGTGATGGATTGCTCTTGGGCCTTGTAAGACTCATGAGGACTTCAAGAGGATGGTTTGAGGCTTGATGTCAATTGCGAGAGGCCGGAACCTCGAGATATGACTTGCACCAATTCTTTGATTTCTGGAGAGCTTTTTGAGGAGCTTTTTGAGGAGCTTTTAGAGAACTTTTTGAAGAGCTTTTTGAGAACTTTTTAGAGAGGATTTTCGTTCCTTTCAAGCTTGTATGGATCTATATTTATAGAGGGGAATGAGGAGACAAGAAATTATGAAAATAATCTCCCTCATAATATTGTGTTTTAAGACCATGATCAAGATTTGAAAAAAATGTCATATTTGATGATTCTCCATTATTAAACCTTCCAAATTTGATTTGATTCGATTCAATAATTTTGCACATGATTAGTCTTGATACAAATTTGATGGTGGTGCTAGCTGTAAACAAAGCCTAAAACAATAAAAAAATCAAGAGTTATTAATTATTTGGAATTTCTATGATTTTATTTGATTTAAAATGAATAAATTCAATTAAAAATAAAATTAAATAATAAAAAATGAAATATGGGCTCATGGCTGAAGCTAGGACACGTGGGCAACTATGCAAGCTCAAATCAAGTGGAAAAGAATGGGCCCATTTGACAAAATTTGAAGTTTTGGGGATAGTTGACTTTTGGTAATTTTGCAAAAAAGTCCAACTTCAACAATGCATAAATTCTTCAATTTTGAACTTTTGGAGGTTTACTTGGACTTTTTAGAAATCTTGATATGTCCTCTAACCAACCCTTTTGGTCTCATCTCATTTTGATGTTCCATGCTCAAGTTATAAGTTTGGAAAAAAGGTGTTTTTGTTGACTTTCAAAATGACCTATAATGTCCAAATTCATAACTTCTTGTGAGTGCATTGTTTGATCTTGGGGTGTGAAGAAAGATTATATGAAAATGCATCCTCTTCAAAATGAGCTTTGGATGGGTAATTTCTCATAAAGTATGAGAAAGTTATGCTTGGTCAAAGTTGAGTTGACTTTTCCTACAAAACCCTAATTTAGCAACTTTTGAGTCTTGATGAATTTTGAGCAATCCTTGATGAATCATGATCAACCCTTGATAAAATGATTAAATATCCTTCAAAATGAGAATTTTGACAAAAAAAATCTTGAAATTTGACTGTATTTGGGTCACAATTGACTTTTGCCCTAACACAGTCGATTTTTGGACCTTTTGAGCATTTGACTGAGCAAACTTCCTCTGCAAGGCTTGAAATTTGACATGGATGATCTTGAGAATATATTAGGACAATGGGGAGTACTTGAGGTCATTTGGACTCAAGGATCTTGAGGCAACACAAAACCCTAATTTGTTGTTGACTGCCTTAGGAGATAGCTTGACTGTCCAACTCTTGAGCAATCTTGAGCCACTTGGAGATTTTTCTTGCCATGTTTTGAGAAATATGGGAGGGCAAATTTTGGGGTACACCAGTTCTGTGATACGGTGGGAAAGAACTGACTGTTTTTTTGGAATGCTGGTTTGCGTTTTGCGTTTGTTTTTGCAAAATGTCGCGGTAAGCAAGAGTCGCCACCGACTTTTATTTTATCCAACAAGGAAAGGAAAAAAGCACAGAAAAATTCCTTTTTTGAGATATTTCTCGAGTTCGGGGGGTAGATTATAGAAAGGGAAGGTGTTAGCACCCTTTCTATCCGTGGTTATCCACGGGCTCTTAGGTACTTGCTCATATTGTTTTCAAAATTGCTTTCTTTGTGTTTGTGGGTTTGAAAAAGTTTTTATTTTAAAACTTCGATCGTATGAAGTGTCTTGAAAAAATTTGTTCGAAAAGTGTAAGTGTGAAATGTTTTTGTTTTTTTGAAAGAGCAAGTACTTAAGAACCATCTACCTACTCGAAAAAAGGAATCGTTCTATGCTATCTTCCTTTAGACAATGTTGTCCCACTATGAATGAGTAGGTAGCACCGTCGTTAGAGTTTAAGGGTCAATTCGAATTTAGGGACTTACGGTCACCAAAGCAATGTTAGGACGCCTTAGCGGTAACCCTAATGTCTTAGATCATTTGTTTTGAGGCAACAATATCCGAGGCAACCGTTTCGAGACGACTATGATCTTTGGACAAGAGGGCGACCTCTAAAGTGACCTATACCTAATGACAGCGTACGAAGGCAACCAAGTGGGGTGTACCCTAAGAGTGCGCATGTGCGAGTCTGTCGTTTTCAATTAATTTTTGTCTTTGTACATGTTAATGGTGATCTAAGTTGATTTTAGGTTAAACATTCATTCTTGTCATGCATTCCTATTATCAAACACCTAACAGTTATGTTTTGCGGAAAATAAATTGCGAAAATTAAATTACAAGGCGTCGGGTATTTACATCGCCAAAAGAAACCCTTTGAAATTTAAATGCGGAAAATAAATAAAGCGATAAAATAATTAAATGGTCCTAATTATCTATTACATTCCGGGAACAAATACAATATTGGATAAAAGAAAGTAAATCGCGTGCGGAAATTAAATCGGGTGCAAGTTTAGGGTTTTGACCCTTTTTTGAAAGAAAGTATCATTTTTTGTTATTTTTGAATTAAGAAAGAAACTATCCTAAATTAATTATTGAATAAATTAATTAATGAAAAATATTAAATGACATATTTTTGGAGTTTTGTTAATTTAGGAAAGAAAATAAAATGATTAAATTAGTGTTAAAAACCTATTGATTTCTAATTAATTTTAAATATTTGTTAAAATCATTTAAAGTTATCTAACATTAATATCCTAATTAAATCAATTAATATTTATTAATAAAAAATAAAATAATGAAATTTAATTGGACATAAAATATTTTGGTGATTTTTTTGATGAAAAGAAGATTAATTATTTGGTTGGTAAAATAAATAAGAAATAAATAAATTGAAAATATAAAAAAAAAATAAAGAGTGAGAAATGAGCCTGAAACAACACTTTTGGGAGGTGTAAAGAGCATTCTTGAGCCCGGATCTTCGAAAGCTTCATGCTCTAACTATGGTGTTTTTTTATTCTTGCGTGGTACCTATGATTCAACCATCCATAATTGTTCTATATAAACTCAAACAAACGTTAGCATACCATAAATGTGATTAAAATTAGAGATTCGAAATTTAAAATTTTACCAAATCGGTGGGCGTGCTAGGCGTGTGATGGATTGCTCTTGGGCCTTGTAAGACTCATGAGGACTTCAAGAGGATGGTTTGAGGCTTGATGTCAATTGCGAGAGGCCGGAACCTCGAGATATGACTTGCACCAATTCTTTGATTTCTGGAGAGCTTTTTGAAGAGCTTTTAGAGAACTTTTTGAAGAGCTTTTTGAGAGCTTTTTAGAGAGGATTTTCGTTCCTTTCAAGCTTGTATGGCTCTATATTTATAGAGGGGAATGAGGAGACAAGAAATTATGGAAATAATCTCCCTCATAATATTGTGTTTTAAGACCATGATCAAGATTTGAAAAAAATGTCATATTTGATGATTCTCCATTATTAAACCTTCCAGATTTGATTTGATTCAATCTTTTTGCACATGATTAGTCTTGATACAAATTTGATGGTGGTGCTAGCTGTAAACAAAGCCTAAAACAATTAAAAAAATCAATAGTTATTAATTATTTGGATTTTCTATGATTTTATTTGATTTAAAATGAATAAATACAAATAAAAATTAAATTAAATAATAAAAATGAAATATGGGCTCATGGCTGAAGCTAGGTGGGCAACTATGCAAGCTCAAATCAAGTGGAAAAGAATGGACCCATTTGACAAAATTTGAATTTTTGGGGATAGTTGACTTTTGGTAATTTTGCAAAAAAGTCAAACTTCAACAATGCATAACTTCTTCAATTTTGAACTTTTGGAGGTGTACTTGGACGTTTTAGAAATCTTGAGATGTCCTATAACCAACCCTTTTGGTCTCATCTCATTTTTATGTTCCATGCTAAAGTTATAAGCTTTGGCAAAAAAGGTGTTTTTGTTGACTTTCAAAAATGACCTATAATGTCCAAATTCATAACTTCTTGTGAGTGCATTTTTTGATCTTGGGGTGTGAATATGGATTATAGGAAATTGTACCCTCTTCAAAATGAGATTTGGATGGGTCATTTACCATAAAGTATGAGAAAGTTATGCTTGGTCAAAGTTGAGTTGACTTTTCCTACAAAACCCTAATTTAGCAACTTTTGAGTCTTGATGAATTTTGAGCAATCCTTGATGAATCATGATCAACCCTTGATAAAATGATTAAATATCCTTAAAAATGAGAATTTTGACAAAAAATCTTGAAGTTTGACTGTATTTAGGTCACAATTGACTTTTGCCTTAGCACAGTCGATTTTTAGACTTTTTGAGCATTTGACTGAGCAAACTTCCTCTGCAAGGCTTGAAATTTGACATGGATGATCTTGAGAACATATTAGGACAAGGGGAGTACTTGAGGTCATTTGGACTCAAGGATCTTGAGGCAACACAAAACCCTAATTTGGGGTTGACTCCCTTAGGAGATAGCTTGACTATCCAACTCATGAGCAATCTTGAGCCACTTGGAGATTTTTCTTGCCATGTTTTAAGAAATATGGGAGGGCAAATTTTGGGGTACAACTGTTCTGTGATACAGTGGGAAAGAACTGACTATTTTTTTGGAATACTGGTTTGTGTTTTGCGTTTGTTTTCGCAAAATGTCGCGGTAAGCAAGAGTCGCCACCGACTTTTATTTTATCCAACAAGGAAAGGAAAAAAGCACCAAAAAAAATTCCTTTTTTGAGATATTTCTCGGGTTCGGGGGGTAGATTATAGAAAGGGAAGGTGTTAGCACCCTTTCTATCTGTAGTTATCCACGAGCTCTTAGGTACTTGCTCATATTGTTTTCAAAATTGCTTTCTTTGTGTTTGTGGGTTTGAAAAAGTTTTTATTTGAAAACTTCGATCGTATGAAGTGTCTTGAAAAAATTTGTTCGAAAAGTGTAAGTGTGAAATGTTTTTGTTTTTTTGAAAGAGCAAGTAGTTAAGAACCATCTACCTACTCGAAAAAAGGAATCGTTCTATGCTATCTTCCTTTAGACAATGCTATCCCACTATGAATGAGTAGGTAGCACCGTCGTTAGAGTTTAAGGGTCAATTCGAATTTAGGGACTTACAGTCACCAAAGCAATGTTAGGACACCTTAGCGGTAACCCTAATGTCTTAGATCATTTGTTTTGAGGAAACAATATACGAGGCAACCGTTTCGAGGCGACTATGATCTTTGGACAAGAGGGCGACCTCTAAAGTGACCTATACTTAATGACCACGTACGAAGGCAACCAAGTAGGGTGTACCCTAAGAGTGCGCATGTGCGAGTGTGTCGTTTTCAGTTAATTTTTGTCTTTGTACATGTTAATGGTGATCTAAGTTGATTTTAGGTTAAACATTCATTCTTGTCATGCATTCCTATTATCAAACACATAATAGTTATGTTTTGCAGAAAATAAATTGTGAAAATTAAATTACAAGGCGTCGGGTATTTACATCGCCAAAAGCAACTCTTTGAAACTTAAATGCGGAAAATAAATAAAGTGATAAAATAATTAAATGGTCCTAATTATCTATTACATTCCGGGAACAAATACAATATTGGATAAAATAAAGTAAATCCTGTGCGGAAATTAAATCGGGTGCAAGTTTAAGGTTTTGACCCTTTTTTGAAAGAAAGTATCCTTTTTTATTATTTTTGAATTAAGAAAGAAACTATCCTAAATTAATTATTAAATAAATTAATTAACGAAAAATATTAAATGACATATTTTTGGAGTTTTGTTAATTTAGGAAAGAAAATAAAATGATTAAATTAGTGTTAAAAACCTATTGATTTCTAATTAATTTTTAATATTTGTAAAAATCATTTAAAGTTATCTAACATTAATATCCTAATTAAATTAATTAATATTTATTAATAAAAAATAAAATTATGAAATTTAATTGGACATAAAATATTTTCGTGATTTTTTTGATGAAAATAAGATTAATTATTTGGTGGGTAAAATAAATAAGAAATAAATAAATTGAAAATATAAAAAAAAATAAAGAGTGAGAAATTGGCCTGAAACAACACTTTTGGGAGGTGTAAAGAGCATTCCTGAGCCCGGATCTTCGAAAGCTTCACGCTCTAACTATGGTGTTTTTTTA